>CM061349.1:94124046-94724046 GCA_030867105.1 Liasis olivaceus | reverse complement strand
CTGTCAAATTAGCATGCAAAACTACAAGCAAATGACTGTGCAGGTTTGAAGACAAGTATTTATTCAGGTCAATAGTGAGGATTCCAAATATCTTGGTTTCTATCCGAAGAGGGCAACCTCTTCCTAGGTTTCCTCAGTTTGAGTCCAGAATAAGCTACTTCTCCCCAAATTGTGAATGAACTCAGTTTTCTGAACCACCTTGAATTATACAGGTAAAATGCAGTTCAATACTTATTTCAACAAAATGAAAAATCCAAAATTCATAATGCCGCTTAGGAGAGATCATATTTTCTGGAAAAGTTCTTCTTCTTTTTTTTAATTTCAAGCAATATCAGGTAACCACATTAACATAAATCCAAGATATATATAAAGAAGAAAGAAAGATATAGAAAATACAAAAAAGATCTACTACAATGTGAAAAAAGAGACGGGTACTATACATGTGAAAATTTACCATATATATAGAGAGTTGTTGTTGTTGTTCAGTCGTTAAGTCATGTCCGACTCTTCGTGACCCCATGAACCATATTGCGCCAGGCCTTCCTATCTTTCACTGCCTCCCTGAGTTTGCTCAATTTCATGCTCATTGCTTCAGCGATGCTATCTAGCCATCTCATCCTCTGCCATCCTCTTCTCCTTTTGCCTTCCATCTTTCCCAGCATCAGGGTCTTTTCCAAAGAGTCCTCTCTTTGCATTAGGTGACCAAAGTATCTGAGCTTGAGCTTCATTATCAATCCTTTCAATGAGCAATCAGAGTTGATTTCTTTTAAGATTGACTGGTTTGACCTCCTAGCAGTAATCTGTTGCTATTAAGGTAAACCATAAAATACATCCAAATTTGATCAAATTGTAGTTCCTGCTTCTGAAGCCTCATTACTTTAACTTTATCTGTGATTTTTTTTTTTTAATGTGGTGATTGAAGAGGCCTTGTTAATCCACAACTCAATTGTTATGTTATCTAAAGTTTTCCAATGTTGCACAATCATTATTTTGGCTGCTAAAATTAAATTGATAATCAGTTCTTTATTTTTAAGCTTATAGTTTGGTCATGTAAATAAATGCAATAAACCTAAGTCTGGAGAGCATTCAATTCTTTATTTAGAGATAATACATATCTCTCCAAAAATTTTTCACCAAAAGGGTATAACTTTATCACATGACCACCACAAGTGAAACAAATGACTTTTTTTTTTGACAGCCTCTCCAGCATTTGGAAGAATGATTTTGATACATATGTGCCAATCTAACAGGAGTCCAATGCTAACGATGCATAATCTTCCTCTGCAATTCTTGAATTGAGACTGAGGTGAATCCACCTGGTTTCCATAAATGCCGCCAATTTGTCTCCTGTATGGGATTACAAAGATCAGTATCCCAAACTTCCTTTAATCCATATGGTGGATCTCCTATTTCTGATTGCAGTAATAGCCTATACATTTTTGAAATTGTTCTTGTTGGTACTTCTAAATAATGAAGTATTAAATTCTTGAAATTAGTATCAGGCTGAAGCTATAATATTTTTATTAATTTAAAGCATTGTTTTAGTAAAAAACATTTTCAATGTGTTTTATTCTAGGATAATATTTTGGGTGAAAAAACCACTGATTTATAACTCACTTGACTCTAACATAGTTTCAGGTTGAATCCATTGTTTAGAAGAGTCTTCCATTACAAATGGGTTCGTTGTGCCACTTGATAATATATTAACAAATTGGGCATGTCCTAGCCTCCCTGTTTTTGAGGTCTACATAAAATCCTTTTATTTACTCTCAATTTTTTTTTTGCATGAAAGCAGAAGCTAGCTAGCTAGCTTGCTTTCTTGCTTTCTTGCTTTCCCAATGTCCTAAAGCCTGTTCTGGAATTATCACTGGGAGGCATTGAAATAAAAAGTTAAGCTGTGCAAGAATTTTCATTTTAACTGCTGCAATTCACCCTAAAATTTTGAAATGTTTTAAAGCCCAATTTTTCATTTCCTTATTTAATTTCTTCCATGTTGGTATATAGTTATTCATAAAGATTTTATTAATATTTTTAGTAATAGTAATACCTAAATATTTTAAAGATTTATATACTACTGGAATCCCTAAAACTGAAAATTTTCTTTTGAGTCTTTGGGGGAATATGAAAAAAAATCAGATGTGATTTATGAAAATTAACTGATAGTCCTGACACCTCTGCAAATTCCTCTAACTCCTTCTTAATACTGAATAAGAAGCATTTGAGAGAGTCAAAGTCATAACATCTGCAAATAGATTTAAAAGATATGTCTTATTTCCCATTTTCATCCCACCAATCTGATTATTGGATCTAACTGCTATTGCCAATGTTTCTATAGCTAGGTTGAATAGTAAAGGTGATAAAGGGCAACCGTGCTTGGTGCCTCTTAAAATTGTGATGGGATCTGAATCATAACTGTTAAGTCTTATCTGTCCTTTAGATGGTCCATAAATATGTTCAATCATCTTATGAAAACCAGCCCCAAATTTAAATGTAATTAATATTTGTTTTAAAAATTGTATTTCCAGAGAATCGAAAGATTTAAATATATCTAAACAAATGGCTAGGGAAGATTTATTAATTTTAATAAATTGTATAATATTTAATAATTTCCTGATAGAGGTAGATATATTTCAATTTGAATAAAGCCAGATTGATCCATATTAATACTTTTAACTATAATCACTTTTAGTCAATTAGCTAAACAGCAGTATAGTGTATAGTTTATAATCTGTGTTCAGAAGTGAAATGGGCCTAAAAGATGCCAAATCTTGGGAATTTTTACCCAGTTTAAAGATCAAATTTATCTTAGACTGTTTCCAAGACTCTCGTAAAGGGTCCCCTTGGTGCCAAGTATTGCATAAAAATAAAAATTCAGGTATTAAAATCTCTTTAAATTCTTTATAAAATTCCCCTGACAATCCACCAGGGCCAGGAGACTTTCCATTTTGAATAGTATTGAAAACTTCAGAGAATTCTGAAATAGAAAAAGGAGATTCCATAAATTGGATATCTTCTGGAGCCAATTTGGGGAATGTTAATCTATTTAAAAACTGATTAATTTTTATTGGTGATGGATTATTTGAACAATATAATTGTTGGGAAAAAAAGTTTAAATTGTTCACTTATACCTTTGGTTTTGATCACAATTTGACCATTGCTTTCTTTAACTACACTAATAATTTTTTTCCTTAGCTTTTTTCAATTTGTTTACCAGTATTCTAGAATGTTTATTGTTGTGTTCATAAAATCACTGCTTAGCAAAAATAACCTGAGAGGAGATTTTATCTGTATCCAAATCATCTAGCTCTCTCCTTTTATTTACTAGCTATTTGTAAATACTATCTAATCCAGTTCTATTATAGTTTGCAAATAAATTGTTAATTTCTAAATACATTTTAAATACTTAAATAAATACTTGCCTTTTGTGCTGATTTTTTTTATCATACTCATCTGAGTTATACACTCTCCTCTTAATACTACCTTCATAGCATCCCACCTTGTTCTTATTCATGTTTCATTTGTATTATTTTCTTGAAAAAAATTCTCAAAGTTTGAGTTAGTTGTTGCTTTGCTGCTACATTATATAGTCATATAGGATTCAAATGCCCATATCAAAGCACCTATCATTCAACCTATTTGTTATATATATGTTTCTTGTAACATAACCACATGAGGTTTAAATGATTTAACATAGTTAACAATCCTTTTCCTCTTAATAGGATCTCCTAGACTTCTAACATTTATAAAAATGATTTTACCTTGTTCTCCCATTACCTATACTTTTTTAAAGCATCTCTAACTTCTCTATGCAATGAAAATAATTGCGCATCTGAGAAATTTTTGAAAGCTTATTACTCACAAAATCTATCAATATGTTGCCTAATATTATAAAGAGCATATAAAACATTAGTGTTTGGTTTACTACATAGATACCCTCCTCCCATTCTCCCTTCCCCCTTTGGAAATCACCCTCCTCCCTACCCATCCCCCACACTAAACTCTACCACCATATCCAACCTCCCTGCCCTCCAGTCCCACTTTGACTGATAGTGAAAAATTTGCAGAGATCCTTTAAGGATCCTCTACACGGACTAAAAGGGGTGTGTGTGACCTATTAAGATTCCTTCTCTCCTTCACCATCCAATAAACTCCCAAATTCAATTACAATAGTTTGTTAGCCATAGTTTTACTTACGTTAGTATTTTATATAGTTCTTTCCCCTTATTTAATTCCCTCCTTTTTCCCTTTCCTCTAAACCTAAAGATTCAAAAAGAGTAAAACAGTCAATATAATTTCTGTTACTCTGCAGCTCAGTGCAGTGTTCTTATCTAATCTTCAGCTTGTGGTTGAGTGATTTCCACAGTTCCAAGGACAAGTCATAGATAGCTTCCTTCATCCCTTGTTAGAGAGCTCTGCCAACAAGCTTTGCATCTCAGTCAAAGTTGAAATAACTTTTCGTCCTTGTGACATAAAAACAACAGTTTTCTGGAAAAGTTCTGAAAGCAAAACTTGCTTGGAAAAGTCCAGCGCTTAGGAATCAGTGGGCAAGAGAATCAGTTGAAGAAAATGGAACCAACATTAATCAAATAAGAAAAATATCAGATACATGCTTCTGCCATAAAATCAGATTAGGCTAGAGCGGTTGTGTGGTGTAGAACAAGTACTGTGTAGGGCAATAGCTGAGAAGTTGGTCTAAGAGTCATGTTCAAATCCACCCATAGTGAGTAATTTTTGGCCCTGTCACTCTCAGCCCAACCTCACCCATAGGATTTTGATGGGATTAAAACGAAGTAATATTGCTTTGTTAGTCACCTAGAACTCAAGGAGGAAAGGTTAAACATAAATAAATAAAGTATACATGACCTATGTTTAGAAGACCTGTAGAAACAATGTGAAGCAGTTAAAAAAAGGTATTTGTTTTCCACTCTGCCATTTAGCCATTTATTTCCTTGTTCTGAGGACAAATGGTCATTCTGTTTTGACCAGGGGCATTGCTATGTTCAGTTTATTCCTGGGGGGGGGGGGGGGGGGGGAGACGAAAGCAGGAGAACCCCTGGTGATTTAGGAGGAATGAGTAGCAAAAAGGGAAGGTACTGTTTACTTTCCCTTATTTTTAAAAAGTAATCAAATGTAGGCCTTTGCGGGTGGTTGCAATTTGCCTTAATGAAGCTCTTTGTGCTGGAGGAAGGGGGTGGTCCTGTTTACTTCCTCAAACTATTTCCAACTGCCTTCTCCACCACATTCTGCAGTCTGAAGAAATGTCTGTGCACATGGCACTTGCTTGAAATCAACAAGCCTCAAGTCTGGAGACATATTAATTACTAAAAATCTTTCTGAAAGAAAGAAAAAAAAGTTATTTTCAAAATGATCAAACAGAAAAATAGAACCCTGATAGGAGAGATAATCTTATGTTCAGTTCTCAACTACTGAAATTGCTGGGACTCAAAAATCCTTCATATCAGATGGATCTGTTACTCATGACAAAGTAGGCAATTTGTTTAATGTATAATCAGATGCAGATATTTTAAAAATAGTAACATGAGAGAAAGGATGCAAGCAAACCTACACAGGTTTGTGTAGAGCAAATGCTAGTCTTAATGTGCAAAACTGTCAGCCAGTTTGGAAAATAGGCCCCTCTCCCCCATCTGATAAGCACTGAGACCCATGGTCATAGGAAGAAAAACTGACTATTGCTGGTACCATTAAAGGGTAGATGAAGGAAATTGTAGAGAACATGTCCTCCAAGACTTTAAATATATATATATGGAGGAAATACCATGGCAAGACAAGCCCCTGCATGGGATGTACCATCGACAGATAGCTGAGGTGGCTGACATTGGGAAATCCTATCAGTGGCTGGAAAGAGCCGGACTAAAAGACAGCACTAAGGCACTGATCATAGCAGCACAAGAACAGGCACTAAGCACCAGATCCATAGAAGCAGGGGTCTACCACACTAGACAGGACCCAAGGTGCAGATTGTGCAAAGAGGCCTCAGAGACAGTCCAACACATAGTGGCAGGGTGTAAGATGCAGGCAGGAACAGCATACACTGAATGGCACAACCAAGTAGCTGGTATTGTGTACAGAAACATCTGCACAGCATATGAACTAGACCCCCCCAAGTCCAGATGGGAGATTCCACAGAAGGTTGTGGAGAATAACAGGGCTAAGGTCCTGTGGGACTTCCAGATCCAGATGGACAGGCAGGTACTGGCCAATCATCATGGTAGTAGACAAAGACCAGAAGACAGCGGTAGTGATAGATGTAGCAGTGCCGAGTGACAGCAACATCAGGAAGAAGGAGCATGAGAAGCTGGAGAAGTACCAGGGCCTGAAGGAGGAAATCGAGAGGATGTGGAAAGTAAAGGCCAAAATGGTCCCAGTGGTGGTAGGAGCACTCGGGGCTCTGACTCCTAAGCTGGGAGAGTGGCTCCAACAGATCCCAGGAACAACATCAGAGCTCTCTGTCCAGAGGAGTGCAGTGCTAGGAACAGCTTAGATACTGCGCAGAACCCTCAAACTCCCAGGCCTCTGGTAGAGGTCCCAAGATTGAGGAAGACACATACCACCCATAGGGGTGAGAGGGGAATTTTTATATATATATATATATATATATATATATATTCATTCATTCATTCATTCATTCATTCATTCATTCAATTTGTACACCACCTGACTCCCAATGTCTCTGAGAGGTTTATCAAAACAAAAACAAAAACAAAAAAACCTACCCCATAAAAGCTATGAAACCATAAAAACCATACAGCAACCAAGCATCAACAAACACATACCCCCCTCCTCAAAAGGGGCTACACCCATCTTAACCAAAGGCCTGGGTAAAGATCCAGGACCTCAAGGCCCTCTGAGATGCCAGGAACAGGGGTGAGCCTCAAGTCAGTGGGAAAGATTTAGCTTCCTCATCTCACAGTGTTCATACATGTGAATTGTATGAAAAGCACATTCCTTTTTTTTATAACTTTATTGAATTTTAAAGAACAGAAAGATAAAAACTAACAAGAACTAATAATCATGAAAGAGAATTGAAAAAAAGAAAAGAAAGAAAAAGTGTAGAAAGAAAAAGAAAGAAAAAAGCAGAAATACATAAAAAAAGAATGACTTCTGACTTCTTTTACAGCAGATAGAAGTAAAACATACATTAAACTCTTATTCTAAGATTTCAACTTAACACCCATTTTTTCTATAATCTATTAATTTTATTAATCATCAAATCCATATATCATAAATTCAGTTTTTCCTGTTTCTCACAAAAGGCCCATAAGGGGCTTCCAAATAGCATTAAAATTATCCAGTGTCTTTCCAAAGTTGGAAAGGCTCAATATTACCTACGGTGGAAGAATGGACTGTAAAGCTGATGGAGCTAGCCGGGATGGTGAAACTGACAGCTTTGATTAGAGGAAAGACATGAAAAGCACATTCCTAATGGCAGGTGGGATCTATAGAGCTTCAGATAAATAGAAGATATGAAGGCAGTATTGCATAAGGACAGCTGCTACTCTTACATACAAGAAATAGCTCATCATGACTAACAAAGAAAATTAACGCAAAGTTTCCCTGCATTTATTCACTACTTTGCCCTTGACTTCAGGACATAAAACACCTTCTCAGATTTTTGTAAAGAATGACAGAAACTGTTACTTAAATGAAGTATTCCAAAGTTACAACATATAGAATATGCCACTTTTGCATATGTATGCTTTGAGTCATGTGAGTGATAATTGTTCCAGGTCAATAAAGTGTCTGTGTGTCTGTGCATGCGTGCATGTTAATGAAGCTTACTTAAACCATAATTTAAGATTGTTAGCTATATTTATCTCTGACTACATGTAGCTTTTCTACGAAGAAAAAAACAGTTACAAAGTGGAAATTGTGGGCCAACCAGTTGGTTTAGTGTCCTGGTACATATTTAGCACATGGTCCTTTTTAGCTGGACATTATTCCTTAGAAAGCAGAAAACTTACCATGATTCCATCTACCGCTGACATAAATATTCAACTTTCCATATATTGGGACTGTCTTTGGTTTTGTCCCTGTGAGAGATTTCAACTGTTATGGAATGTTTTCCAGTATTGTCATTTCTGACATGCTTACAAGTAGCTTAAAATCTTTTGCAGATTTTTATTTCCTTTTTTTTTTTTTTACTGCTCTCAAGACAGTGATTCAATATGATCTGAACCATGAAACCACATCTCGTCTATCCCTCTTACTTGGCTGGTTAATTGGAAAACTAGGTCATTTTAAAATGTCTTAATTTAAAAATAGAGAATAACCATAGCAACAACATAACTCATTTGGACAGTGAGGAGTTACTATTCTCTTTACTTTTTCTTTTAGGAAGTATATGATTTATGAGTGATCAGGCCTCAGAAGTATCAGTGTCATACTTCTTTCACCAGATGCCTTTTCCTTTGCATCGCCACACAACTGTATTTTAGCAAATAACAGTCAGAAGGAATGAACAATCTAATAGACAATCCATGAGGCTGAAGCTGACATCTCTTTAGTTTCCTTCAATATTTTGTTTGATTCATTTTAGGTTGTTTGCTTTGATCCCCTTCTAACAACTAGGCATGGAATGATCTCGTAAAATCAGTTAATCAACATATACACTGGAAATACAGTGTTAGCAAAAATCAAGCCTGAGCAATGACAGCTTTCCAGAGGATCATATTCCAGAAAGCTGCCTCTAAGTTTCCACAAGAATTGGTCCAGCAAGAAACAAGTATGAAAAATAGGAAAACTGGGAATTTAAATCCTCCTCCTAAAAATGTAAGCAACAACACATTCTTGTGATGCAGCCTTTAACATACGTCATTGCCATTTGTTTTTCAACAGCCATTGCTGATGGGATGGTTAATGTCAGTTTCTAACTGATATGAATAGAAGATCATTCATATATCCATGGAAATATCACCTTAAAATGTCTGTATATTGAGCTACTGTAAAGTTCATGGAAAGATGAGAACAAGTATTTGTTTGCCTGGTTAGCTGGCAATTTGCTTTTATATATAGAATACCATCACAAATCTTGCTTAGGTTCCCAACTCTTATCCAGCAAAGAAAGGCAAAAATTGCCAAAATAGATAGAAAACATAAAACTACACCATAAACCTGTCTTAACTGAGAGCAGAGAATCTCCTATTTGTTGCACTTACTATTCATTGCACCGACACAGACCTATTCATAGACATATGCCCAGCTTTTGCAACTGATTCTAGATCTTCCTCCAATTTTAGTTAGCTGACCCTCTATCCCACCTGGCACAAGTCCTTCAGCCAGGCCATGGGGTGTGACTCAGAAATAGGTAGACTCTTACCTTTCTAGCCAGGCAGTAGCACACAAAATGGGGGATGTCTATGTGCCTGTGAAAATAATTCAGTTACAATTCAACTACAGAATTTCAGTTCAATTATCTAAAAATATAAGAGATGTACAGCATGCCCTGATAAAAAGCAATAAAGCATACAATAAGTTGCTGTAAGATGACAGTTAGATTCTTGTTTTCTTTTCCTCATAGGAAAGTTGGATATGTTGGCTTCCGACCACCAATTTCCTATCCTGAGCCATTCTTTTGAATGCAGCCAGACGTGCTGAATTCTGAAATCTCCCATTTCA
The DNA here is from genome assembly GCA_030867105.1 of Liasis olivaceus. Lineage (NCBI taxonomy): Eukaryota > Metazoa > Chordata > Lepidosauria > Squamata > Pythonidae > Liasis > Liasis olivaceus. Next base: position 94,714,410 of record CM061349.1, on the reverse strand, counting down.
GGCAAAAAAAGACTTTGTAGAAGTCATATTGCAGTGAATATACTCTGTCAATGGTAAACCTGAGATCTAACATTGGCATTTTGCTTCTTCATGGCTAAATTCTGTTCTTGTCAGTTGAAAGAGAGAAAATAAAGAAAAAAACGGTTGCCTTCAGATCTTGCTTTCATGAGTGTAACTAAAATGATTGCTAAAATGACTTGCAGAAACACTGTTGTTTAAGAAAATTATTCTATAGCAGCAATCAGCTGAAATAGTCAGCCTGGTTTCTGTATTTGTTCATTCATTAATTTAAGGTTCCAGGTATTTCCTGGATTTTAGTTTGGAAAGGCTCTTGAAATAAATCCTGAACAAAAAGCACCAAAGAACAGCTGTAATCTAGAGAAATGAATCGGCAGTGAACTGCTGTGGCAGTTTGAACTATAGTTTTTACTTCACTATTAATATTTGGACAATACCTGTCCTAATGACCACTGCCAGCTTTTATTGTATACCTGGAATCATCAATTGCCCTCAGCTCGCCAATAAGTGCTTCCATTCTGTTTGCTTCTGTTCGTTTCTAATGATCAACAGGGTTTGTTTATAATGATCAGATTAGCTGTTCTTTAATCATTGTCTATTGTTTCAACACGTGAGAGGATTTCACAGCTCATTGACTGTGCTGACTCGCAATCTGCATGGAGAAAACAATGTTGCAGCTCATCAAATGTAATCAGCTACTAATTGAAAAGAAATGGGATTTTACAATTATGTGGCACCTTTCAACCACACAGGATCACGCAGCCTCACAAGAGCATCATGCCAGGAACACTTGACAATCTCCCGAGCGATGGCACTTCAAGGGTGGGACTGAGCAGCTAATTTATACCAGCCCAGGCTGCCGAAGGTACGGCAAAGTTGGGGAATACAAAGCACGTTACACATAGGCACACAGAGAGACAACACAAAGACATCAAAATCAGAAACAGCACACACACACACACAAAGATTGCCTTTCAGCTCAGATAGAATACATGAAAAACATTTTTTTCTGTAGAGGGCATTTGTTTAAAGGGCATCACCTGCTATTTTTTTTTAGAGAAAAATAATTTGTTTCCAAAAATTATTCTCCATCCTTGGAACATGTTTCTGTGGAATATTCTACAACAGTGCAATGGTTTATCATATATTCTCTGAGCAAATATATTTGAAACTTAATGAGTGGCATCTCACATTACATTATTAGACTGTCCTCATGTCTCTGCTCCCTGCTCTTCCTCATGTCCGCATATTTGCTCCTGAAGAGAATAAACCCTTAAGAGAAAATTTAAGGGGAACTCTGAGTAAAAGGTATCTTTCACAACATCAATAAAATACATTAGCCAACATCCCTGGATGCAGCATAGAAATCTACAGAAGGAAAATGTCTTCAGCTATGATTGTAAGTATGTTTGATGTAAGCACAAAGCCTGCAGTATAAGTGTCTTTGATCATGTGGAACTCCACATAAACGTGAAGACTTTCTCCCAGAGCTGAGAATATCCTGAACAAACTGACATCCTTTGAGTGATGTTGGCAGGGCAGGTTAGCAGTACTCATATGTTGAATTCTTATCTACTTTTGACCATTAAATTGGACATATAACTCTAGCTTGAAGCTATTTGTTTTGAGGAAATACTTCCTGCAACTCTCTGTCCTTCATAAGCCATTGTGCATGATCAGATGTATGGGATATGTTTTATAATGTAAATGGGGACAGAAGCATGCAGGATTCACCATAAACATTTGTAATTTCATCCAATCCCCTTTATTTTGTATTGGAAAAGCATATTTCACCTGCTGACGTTTGTTAGGCACCACGAAACGTTAAATAGTAGTAGTTATGAAAGCTTAATCATCGTGGGCATCAGTTCATGTAAGCCTAAAGTATTTGATTTTGAAATTTGAAGTTCAAATTTTATAAAACTGAAAAAAGTTGTCAGATCTTGAACAGTTGTGAATATTTATAGGAAATCTTATTTCCATAAAATCTACAATCATAATTCTGCATTCTTCCTTTATTCTTATTCTTCTTTGACAGTTTGTGGAAGTATTTTTCCGGGTGTGCGTTTTATTGCAAATCAACTCTGGGAAGAGTTTTTGCTCTGATTAGCAGCTGATACATTTTAAAGATAAAATTAAATAATGTAAGTTACAGGCATATTTCAAACAACATTGCTAGAAGAACTGTGACCTCTTGGATCCCTATTTCTTCCCAAAGTCCTAATATTTTAGGAGAACGTTCAGCTCTTTGTTACCCTACCATATGTTATTTTCTACTTTCATAATTAATGTTTATTTAATACTTTAACATACTCTCAAATTTGTCATCTGCTGACCACAACAGAATATTCCTATCTATGTGGGTATGCACTGGATCAATGCTGGAATAAAAATAAATACTCCCATTTAAGAGCTGAGATCTAACACTTTTAAATGGCAGGGAAATGGAGCTTTGAAAGGAAGAATTAAACCCACCATACCCCACCTCACCCCTTTCTCCAGGTATGATTCCTTTTCTCCAGTTCCCAGGGGAAAATACAGTAATTCAGTACTGAAATATTGTGCCTTATTTTTCTTTTGATTGAAGCCTGTTGGATGAGAAATTAAAAAAGAAGTGAAGCAAGAGATGCAGAGAGAAGATAATCCACCTTCCCCCAGTGCAACTGTTGCTTCTGGCTGTGATGTCAACATGATGGTTCCTTTCCTTCCAATTCTGCCACCTCTCCTTATAGGATTACTCTGTAACCAGCATTGATTAAATGAGCCTTTCTGGCGAACATTTACAAGGGAAGTACTATACAATTTTTCTTCCAGGTTTATCAATCAGGATGAAAGTGCTCAAACTGGGCTTTGTTGTGGGCAGTGACTTTAAAGTTTTTTTCAGTGGTGAGGTGTAATTGTCTATAAGATTTCAAGAGCAACTCTGTTCCCACCGTCACCTCTTCAAAGAGACAGTGTGCAGCTACTAATGGAAACTAATGGAGCTGATTAGATTTGGCCACTTGTACACCAGAACCAAGACTGGTTTCAGGGAAGAAAGGTAAATCATGTTAGGGGAAGTGTTTTTTATGCTGACATAGTGTTTTATGCTTTTCCTTAATTGAGCAAGATTTAAAGTTGAAGATCAGATCAACATCAGATAGCCTTGAAAGAATCCACTTTTTCAAACTGAAAATGAACATGGATACTGATGCTAAGTAATTTCCCCCACATTCCAGGCAGCATATGAGAAAAAATAGGGGTTAGTCTACTAGGCAGAAGCACTCCATTGCCTTTGACCTTGTCTGCAAGCTGAATTTCCAGAAACCCTTTTCATTCTGAGAACATCTGATGAACAAATGCATTAACAATGCGTTCTGGTCTATATCATCCTGCAGCACAACTCATCTTTAAACAGGAATGAAAACAAAATCCTTGATTCACACTGCCATCTTCTTTGCGTTCCCATGGTCTTTGGTCTTAGTTAATCGTCTTATCAAAAAAAAAAAAAAAGTTGGAATGTCACCAGCTTTGCTGAAAAGGCATATCATATTCTTAAAAGAAGTCAGACATAGCTGTTTTACTCTTCCATTATTGTTTGAAATTTGCACTGAGGCCTAATTACCAGCTTGTTGAAAATACTGCTGGCAAATGAACAAATGGATTAATAATGTTCCCAAGATGCATGCTTGGCTTATAAACATTGTCTACCACTGTGTTTCAGTCAAGTGATTACAAAATGTAGTCAAAGTAAAATTTAAGAAAAGGCATTCTAAATATCATTCATTATTTGCACTCAGTAATCTCTCCTTTTGTTAGTTAATATCTTTCATTTTTCACATCTATAAACTTTAAGAAATATATATTGCAAGAAAGGACTGCCAATGAATAATGCAGAATTCAGCAAAGACAGAAGATCAAAACTGTAGAACAAAAGTGTCAGGACATATTAAAGAAGCTAACAATATCTTAGGACAAGATATAGAATCCTGGGAAGAAAAGGGGCAGGTGAGATGAGAAAACTAAATCACACAGCATTATTTCAACAACATCTGGAATCATATGCATAATCACCAGTATGAGGCTGTCATCTATAAAATCTTGCAGTAGTGTTTGGAGATTGTGTGTTGTATCCATTTGATTTATTCACTTTTAAAAGTAAATGCTACAATTAAACAATGAAATGACAAAGAACATTTCCAATGCTGCCTAAAATAACAGCTTGAAATCTCTTGCTTTCTAATCTTAGCAGTATTGGAAGTATGGAGTTCTTGATGCTCTCTGAGCTTAGTTGTTTGCTTGCAGACATTTCATTACCCAATTAGGTAACATCATCAGTGCAAGTGAGTGTGAGGTTTGCTGCCTGCTTATAGTAGCTTGCCCTGCCAGTTTTAGCAGAGGTATGATTTCCTCCTTGGTGGTTCCTTGATTAGAGTAATACCCTAGAGTAGTAGAGTATTCCTTGGTTAGAGTTTTCTGCCTGATTGTTTGTCTGGCGTTAATCCCTGCTTATCTGTGTGTTGGCTGCTGGAGAAGACATGTCCTGGTCTTTTTGTTTCCTTGACAGTACTGGAAGTAATGAATAAATTTACCCAACTATTCTGCTCTGCAGAGAAGCAAGTAAAAAAGATTCTGGCAATACATGTAGCAAAAATACTATATTTCCAATTCCGATCTAAGTTCTGTTAAGGATTGTAGGCAGAATTCAAAAATATTTTAAACAATACAATTAGTCTGAATTATAGTTTGTATGGATTCCTCCCTAATGAAAGGTACACAGCTTGGTATTTTAGAATGGATCAAACAAGATTTTGATCATAGAGATGTACTTACTAATTTTCAGTTTTCAAAAAGCCTTGCAAGTCTGGGAACATTTCAGTGATTTTTAGTGGGTTTTTTTTTTTTCCAGGATCAGTTTTTTGGTGGAGCCAGGAATAATTCCAAGTAGCAATAACCACAGAAGGAAAACATAAGGAGTAATATATTTGACATCTGAAAAAGAGGAACAAACGATTCATTCTAAATACCGCATATAGAAGACCAACTGCATTACTGAAGATTATGAAACTACTCATAATGTAGAATCTACGTTATGATAGAACTAGTGGGAGGCTTATTTTAAAAAAGCAGAATCTTCTGTTTCAAAGCTTCCATTGGATCTGTGCCTAGATGTTGATGTTCTGGGAGGAGATGCTACAGTTATTCTCCTTGCTCTCACTTTCCCTATGTCACACTTATTTCATCTTGTCTCAGAAGTCAGTTTTTTTTCAAGCCTATATTTAAGCAATAAGACATGACAGGCTGTGCATTTCTAGGGGATTATTGTATCCTTGGGTGGTGTCTAAGCTGTAGGCTTTCCTTTAAGTGTCTTTTTGCTATTATGAAATGGAATTTATAAATCAAAATATGGAGTGGTGGGGAGGATGTCAACCCCCTGCACTTACAGGGCGTTATTGACATGGGCATGACATCACTGACAGTGAGTTAGAAAGCTCCACTTATATTCAGACTTTTAAAGCCATTTCATAATTTATAGGGCACCAAGGAAAAGAATGTTGCCCTCAGAAATAAATGTCAGCATTGCAGAGATTATCTCCAGAAGACACTTTAGTTAACTGATTTTCAAGAATGATCATTTCATCTGAATGCCACCTGAACTACAGCTAAGACGCTTGCTTGTGATATCTGGAAAAGCTCAGTGTTTGTGCCGAGTTTCAGTGGAAGCAAGTAAGAAACTAACACTATAATTCTTCACAGCTGCTGCTGGTATCAAACTATATTCTGTAGGCTTCAGTGACTTGAATTCACACCCTATATGTTTATTTTTGGATTATATTTCTCCATTAAATAATTAGCAGTAAATTAATTCAGCAATTGATGCTAATATGAACCAGGTCCTGCATTAAGGAATAATTAGATAAATTTTCCTTCCCTTTCTTTCTTTTCCCTTTGGTTTGCTGCACAAAAGGAAAATTATTTAATCATATTTAATCCCTGAAGTTTTGCCCTCTGTTTTTTTTTTTTCTTTTTCCTATAAATAAAAAACCTAACCTCCTTATTAGGTTAGGTATACTTGATAGCGGTGTGTTATTTTCCAGACCCCATTACTACATATGGGGAAAGTAGTAAAAGAAATTGATGTTAACTTTGATCTTTTAAACAAAAATAAAATAGTTGAAAGATAAGAAGTTCACTGAACAGAAGTTTAGAGATGACGGATAGTTGTTCTTGTGCCTTGTCTTTAGTCCAGTATGTTTCCACTTAAAAGTACAAGATCTTATATATGTAGGTTTGAGTATAGTAATTTTCCATTGTAGCTTTCAACTGAATATATCTATTTATCCTTCTATCTACAACATATAAACACATTCAACTCCCATGAACATACCCTCTGAAAAGTTTAAGTCGTAGAAGCTGAACTGTTTACATGATTTAGAATCAATTATGTTTTTGTATGTATAAGCTAAAATTAGGTTTGACACACGCACCTTAGTTTTATCTTAGAACTCATCTATCTTACAGGCTTGTGCAGCCTTCACAGGTTGCTCATCAGTGCTAAGCATGAATCCAACGGATTTTTGGTTTCTTCCTTGTTTTCATTTATATGTGATGCGGCTTGAGGGTTCAAGGAGCCTTCAGCTATGAAAACAGTTTAACAATGAAAGCTTCAAAGTAGTGTAAGTTCACGGTATACAATAATAACTCTGGAAAGGTTCTTGTACAAAGATCTGAGAAGATCCAATATTTATTTATTTGTTTGTTTATTGATCATATTTATATAGCCTCCTATCTCACACCAAGTGACTCTGGGCGGCGTACAACAATTAAATAATAAGGAATCTTATGATTAAGGGTTAAGGGTTCCTTATTCTTGTAAAAGAATTGAACTTTTTCACAACAAAATTTGAGCTTTCTCCTTTTCAGTCTTTTCCTTTTCATTTGATTTTCTGTTGCCTTATCTATTAGTTTGTTTTCCCCAAATTTCTCTGAAGCCGAGTTAATGGAGTCTTGGTGCTTCTGCATGCAAGTCAATATTCTGGCAATAAAATTATCAATATTGCACAATTTCTTTTTTCTCTCCATCTGGCTGCCCATTCTTGCTAAAATAGCCAAATAATAGAGGTTGTGTCTATAATAATTTCCAATATGAAATAACCTGTATTTCACAGTAAGTAACTAGAAAACCTTGACATATTTTAAATGCCAAGCTTGATAGGGATTGTATTTTTATTCCCATTAATCTTATGCTCAGATCTCTTGTCTTGGTCATTTTGTTTTTTGAAGGCAAGACCCATTGGGAGAAGCCTCCTTTGAGAACCTTGGTGACGTTCTGCTCAAAAAAGGTTTAGCATAAGATGTTGACACATAAACAAGGCATTTACAAGCATTCTAGGCAACAGTGCAAGGAGAAAGAAAAAAAAAGTTATTTTTCTGATAGCTATTTGAAATGAATAGCATAAAAGTGGAGGACAGAATGATTTATAATTATTTGCATCAAGATTAACTATTTGGAGTACTACTGCTATTTAAAAAGACTCACTTCTCATAGAAATATTTCATCTTCTGCATAACGATTTTTTAAATGAATTACTTTTCAAATATTTAGACAGGGATATTACATTCTCTAGAAATTGAATTTCAAGTGCACGGTGAGTTTTACTCATGATTCTCTTGCAAGCTACTGAAATTCTGGGATCCTTTTATGCAGTCATTTTATCTGCCTCTATTGCTCATATGGAGCTCTAGGTAAATAAATTTGAGGTACCTATAATCCTACCTAGTTCCACGAAGATTATTGGATGTTTGTGTGTTTCTGTGTGTGGATTATAGTTGTGTAAATTATTTCAGGGGAAGCTTTGCTTGTAGCAATGCTACTTCACTTCTCAGTCAATCCATCAGACCTCCTGATGGCAGTGTCTTCTGGGCATCCACAGGCATGTCCAGACAACCTGAGGAACCTCCCCAGACTCCTGCTCCAAAGTGGTGAATCTTCAGGAGAATGTGGTTGCCTCAATTCCTCAAGGGGTGTAAATTTCTTTCAGGATAGCCATGAGTAAAGTACCCCTCCAGATGATCGGCACAGGCTTAATATAGGTTTTTTAACTTTCTTCAGTTATCTGCAGTATCACCAGGTTGGCCTGGTGACCTCAATTTTTATCCTTTGTCCATGTGACACCTGTGATTTCCAGAGCATTATTCCCGTTTCCATGATTAGAAAGCACCTGTCAGCTACCACAGAGAGGGGAAGAATGGCATAATATCTGCATAACAGAGTGTTGTAAGACCATATGTTATAATTTCACTTATTTTACCTCCTTTACTTTGTTAAAGTAACAGAGGAATATGTGAGTGATCCTTATTTAGTTAATACCCTTTTTAAAATCAAAGCTCCAATTCCTAATTCTACTCCACTCTCACAGAAGTATTTGCCAGGTTGAACCCTTCTCTAAGGCCAAACCCTTGTGTTGCTTCTCATTTACCTGATGGGTGAACAGTTGAGATAAGGGTTTATTTCTATGATTTTCTTTTAAGTTATCTGCATCCTGATTTTCCATGCTGATTATTTTAAATTGTCCCCTGTTTTCTTGCTGAGATTTTTTCTGCCTCTTTAAGTATGCTTCTAAATCCCACTACCATAAGTCCCTCTTGTCTACCTTCCCCCTCCTAGGATTATTTAGGTTATAAGTCTCTTTTAAACCCATTCTTATTTTCTTCAGGCTGTTCATCATTGTTTTTCTCACTCTCTCTTTTATTTTTATTCCAAGCGCTTTTATGTCTGTCCCCAACTTCAGCTGCCCTGATAGACAGTTATGACTCCTTAGCTCTTGCCAATAACATGGGGCCATGGCCACCCTCTTACAGACTTTGCTTCTACTGGCCACTATTCAAAGACCTAAGAAGTTGTTTGTTTGTTTGTTTGTTTGTTTTTAAACAGTCCTGAGAACAATATCCAATGTAGCTTGATTCAGTGTTCTAATAAACATAAATACCAGCAACTCCCAGATGTGGGCAGCAAAAATCCAGACAACCACTAGATGCAGCAAAGAGATACAACCAAGCTTCTGCTACATCTCATGATCTTCTGGGTTTCTGTAGCTTAGATCTGGAAGCCTCAGATGTTAGGGTCATTCACCTTCCATATTATTTCTATGGTGCGCCCACCTTAGCCACTGTAACCAAAGTACCTGTTTTCCACTGTGCTTGAAAGATGCATTGATTTAACAAAGTTTGGGATCCATTTTCACTCCAGTCCTAAATCGATTCCTGAATAAAGACCTGTGTGATCATGTTCTTTGAAGTGCAGTTCTATTAATATATTCTTACCTGGGAGAAAAGCTGAGTGAACTCGGTTGGAGGGGGAACTTGGGTCTGTATATACATGAATATTGGTCTGCACCTTGATAGAAAATATAGCTGTGGATAACAATATGCCACATTTCTTTTATGTTATTGCTCTACTGAATTTTCTAACTGAAGACATAAAAAGAAAAAAAAGGAAAAAAAAAGGATGGATGGATGGATGGATGGATGCTAGAAGTGAATGAAAATGAAAGAATGGATTAATGTAAAGGAGAGGCTGGAAGGGGAAAAGCAGAAAGGAGAGCAAAAGTACATAAGATACCTATCCTACCAGATTGGATAGGTTGGGCTTCCTTCAGAGTTTCCTTTCTTAAATGTTGTCAGCTGGTAGGACCTAGGAAGCAAGACCTTTTCTGTAGCTGCACCCAGCTTGTGGAACAAGCTCTCCCCTGAGGTAGAGAGGGTCCCTATCCTCCTCATCTTCTGGAAGGCCACTACAATCTGGCTTTTTCCTCAAGTGCTGGGTCAGTAGCAGAGGGGAGCCCGGCATTTGTGGTTCTGTGATTGACGTTGTTGTGGCAGTTGCTGGTTGAAAGGGTTTCTTTTTTTTCCTTTGGTTATTTGTTTAATTGTTGTTAGCCATCCAGAGTTACTTTATATAATATGGGTGGCTATACAAATTTAAAAGAATTCAAATTTTTTAAATAAATAAATAGTAGCACTTGCAGCAATAGGAATTGGAGGAAGTATGGAGAGAGTGAGCAAATAATCATGGAATGGGAAAGGGGAAAAAAAGGATGATCCAATGATGGAGGAGGAGGAGGAGGAAGAAGAAAGCCACTGCTATTGATGGCTGGGGCTGCCCACTAACCACTTTTCTACTTCTTGCCTTGCTTTCTTATCCCCTGAAGACCTGGCTCAGTTTGACAGAGGTATCAGTTGTCAGCTAAGCTTGAACATTGCCCTGAAAATTCAGTTCAATTCAATGACCTCTGGCTGCTCTGTGTGTGTCTTCTCTCAACCAATCGCAAACCTAGAATCCATTGGAGTTGGGTGGCTAATAAATTCAAATAAATAATAATAATAATAATAATAATAATAATAATAATATAATAATAGGAGGCCCAGCTGCCTTCCCACTGGCACCTATCTGCAAAGATGATGGAAAAGCCAGCCATAGCATTAAGAAGCAGGGAAACCTTCCTCTCCATCTTCCCCCATGTAATTGCATGTGCCCTAGCATCAGTTTTCTTTCGAATAGGTTGGATGTGCAACTGGATTGAACTATATGAATCTTTGTTGCCCTTTGTGATATTTTTTATCTTTTTCTAGTACAATGTACCGGGGCTTCATTTTTAATGTGTGAGTTACCCAAAGTTTCTGTTGAGTTGAATATATATCTTGAGATTATGTTCCATTTTTAAAATGTCTTTTTCAGGCTTTAGTTTGGAAGAGAAGCATACTTTGGAAGCCAGTCATGCAGAGCAAACTCCAGTTAAATCATCTGAAAAATGGAGCCACCCAACATTTGTCTGTGTTAATTTGGCAGTTGGTATTGTACTCTTTCACTGTAGGTTGGCTTGACTAGAAAAATTATACTAGATACATGGGAGGAATAAACCGTTCCTGTTCCTGTTATTTAATCATGGCCACAGTTGAGAGGTGATCCATATTGGCTTTTTCTGTTATTCCGTTTAATATTGAATCACATGTGACAATCTAATATATCTTATATATTATTTAAGAGTGCTTGAACTATATTTGGTTTCTTCTGTCAAAAATTCTGATTCTTGCCCTAAAGAAGAAATTAAAAGTGACTTGTAACAATGCTAAAAATAAGTTTTTTAAAAAAATATTTCTAAAATGAGGTTTTTAAAAGGTTATACAGTAGAATAACATCTCAGAAATAAGAGAGGAAAAAACCCTTAATATGACTCCCTTCATCCTTACCCTATATTATGCAGAATTATTGTACAGATATAACCCTCAAACTACTACTAATAATGCAAATGCAAAATGTAAGATAATAACAATAACAACAATAATACAAAATATGAAGATCTGCAAATAGAAGTAGAACGACTGTGGCAAAAGAAAGCAAAGATAGTACCAATAGTTATAGGCATCTTAGGTGCAATCCCAAAATGTCTGGAGCACCACTTGAAAACCATCGGCATTGACAAAATCACCATCAGTCAATTGCAAAAAGCAGCTTTACTTGGAACGGCTTACATCCTGCAGTGATACCTTTAACACCATCAAACAATAACATCTGCCTATCCCAGGTCCTTGGGAAGGACTCAATAGGTGGATAAAAATACCAAATCCAGTCTAAACATCTGGCTGACTGTGAGACCAACCATAATCATATTAATTCCAGTCTAAACATCTGGCTGACTGCGATCAACAATAATATAATAATAAATCTATATAATACATACAAGAGTCGGATCCTGAGTCTTTGGGATACAAGTATGTAAAAGGCAACATTTGTGTGATATCACTGCACACACGAGATCATTTTGGTACCGTTACAGTTTGCTTTGGGCATTGCTGAGTATACTATTTCAGATCCAGAAATTATTTATTTATGCAACTGATCTACTGCCTCAGTCCTCAGGGACTATAGATGGTCTACAGTTATTAAAATAGCAATACAATCAAATTACATGTTAAAATTACACACACACACACACACAATGTATAGGTGCCTGTGTCTTTAGAATCAGCCCTTAAAATCCTTCAGAAAAGTCAAGTATTGTATTTACCAGCTTCTGGAAGGCCATAAGGGTGAGGACATCCTTGCCTCAAGGCACAAAGCTTTCCATAGGAGGGAGCTGCTACTTTGAATGGTCAGTGTCAGGCCCTCTCTCACCACACCTCTTGGTAGATGCTTAGTAGACACTCTTTGGCTATCTGGGTTGGGTGGCCAGAGAGTGTTTGGGGAAGGAGGTCTCTTAGATACCCAGGCCCTTTGCCATATGGGGTTTGAAAGGTAGTGAGCAGCACCTGAGACGGCATTTGGAGACACCCTGGCAACACCATCCATAAGTGCATCCCAGCTGCTCGGCTTTCAGACACTAATGAGGTTAACTACGTGAATGCTTTTGCTGCACTATGTGTTGGACAAAATTAATGCACACGTAATAAACCAGAAATAGCATCATCCCATGGGATGCTACATTTTGCAAGGGGTAAATTGGTTAGCCAATTGTACTGGTCAATAGAAAATTGAAATTTAAAACTTGCTTCTACTTAGATCAAAAATAAAACAACACATTTTTATGCACATGCAACACGACTTTCCTAGAAAGCCCCTCAGCTTACTGTGCCAAAAATGATTACACCATTCATTCTTATTCATTAATTAACACTTCATTAAGTAAGTGTTGATGCCAAGAATCAGTGTGAGCTAAACATTTATTTTCTTTAAAAAAGGAGGGGGTGGGGAAGGATAAGTATAGTTCTCTTAAATTAGAATGGGAATGTACTCATTTGATCAGAATGCTATTAGGAATCAACCAGTGAGAAACCATCTCTGAATAAGTTGGCATGGGCAACTGAATAGAGTCCAAAGTGGTGTAAGTCATTTTTTTTTTTAATTTATATACAGGAAAACTATGGCTCAGCTAAAATAACAGTTGTCTTATTCTGTAAGACAGCCTTGAAGATTATCTCTTGTTCTTGGCAATTTATTTACACCATTTTTGTAAGCACCATTCTTCTTCCTTCTTCTGAGCCATCCCAGTTTCCTTTTCATGCCGTGTAATTTTTGCCAGTGACATCACAGTGCTACATCTGATGAGATGACATCATGATTGATCATCAGCATGAGATTTATGAGGGCAAATGAGGTTGGCAACTGTGTAGACATCTAGAGAAAGGAAAGCAAGCAACAAGAAGAAGAACAGTAAGGGTAACTAAAGATTTCTTGTCAAATGTGAATGTTCAGGCTGGGGAATATTTAAAATAAGTAAATGTGCTATTTTGGAAGAGAACATTGCATTAAAGAATAGTCAACGCAAATGCAATTTTTGAAATTTACACATTCAGCTCCATGTCAAGGATAGGAGACAGGAAAAGGCTGGAAAGAACAGATCTACTTAAGCAAAAGCAACAGTTCAGCCTTAACTCTCTCTCCCCCCTCCCTCTTTTAAATCATTCCAGTGAGATAAATAAAATATGGGTATATATAATACCATTCACATTTTGAGATCATAATCTTTTGGGGGGGGTTATAGGAGCAAATGAATCAAAATCAGTAATGACAACATGTTTGAAATGAGGGCTTCAAATAAAAGAATATCTGAGTGATTAATTAGGAATGATCATTATTACACAGCCACAATTTTTGACATGTTTGACAAAGTTAACAGATAAATTCCAAATAAATTGTATTGATTTCCTTTATAACTTAGTACCAAATAAAATCATCTTTCTGTGCAGGGCAGGAAAGTTTCAAGAAATCCCTTATTACTGGTCCTGCTCTTTCCTATGCACTTAGCATTTATCCAGATAAGTCTGTTAAAGTTTGGGGCAAATAAATTTGGATCTGGACATGCATGTATTCCTTTTATGGTCCCTAACTTTGTATACAAACTCAGTTATTTTGCAGTTAAAACTGAAATTGCTCTTGCTAGATTGAAGCAAATGTTATTTAACACATTTATATCCTGCATGGTTATCACCTGACTGGCCTGCACCAGTGGCATCTGAGGTGGGAATGCCTAAATCTTCAAGGTAGTGGAATGAGTGTGGTGGTGCCCTACCCCTTCTGAATAGTTCATGCAATGTCAGGTTCATACAAAAGAGATGGGGCTTACATTGTGATGCTCCATCAACCATCCACCATCACCACTTAGAGTCCACTGGAGTTGGGTAGTCAATAAATTTAAATCCATCATCATCATCACCATCAGCATCACCATCATCATCATCATCATCATCATCATCATCATCATCATCATCATCTTGCTGATTTTAACACACACACCCTGGAGAGATCACTGCCCCTGGTGATTTACAACAATCAGCATATTGCAGGCAATGAAATTAATTAAACAGCATAAAACAGTAAATAGTCAAATCCTCCACCTAGTCAAAAGTCTAATTTTGTAAGCCAGAAGTTACAGGTCAGCCTCTACATTCCCCTTGTGGCACATCTAGTCCTTTTCATTCTGACTCTAAGTGTGTAGTTACAAAGAAATGCATCTAAAAGTTGGGTTTGGGGTGGGGGCGGGGGGATCAGTAGAATTAATTAGCGGTAGGAATAAGACATTTAATGACTTCTCTGTTAGAGGTCAGAGCACTTGCTCTTCTCACAACTTTCAGATCAGAGTGGTAGAAGGTAAAGACTAGGTTTACCTCAACAAGACTGCATGAAACATTTACTAAGCAAAAAAGATGTCATTTTTTTTTCAAAACTACTGTTTTATGTCATGCACAAATGGCTTTAAAATAAAATAAACAGATTTTAAGCAGAGAGAAAATTAAGAGATCTCTAAAAGGCCTAAGCCAACAGGGAGAGGAGGAATCCTGCCAATATGTCATGATGAGATTTATAGTTTAGTAACCAGTTGCATCCTATTAGCAACAAATATTCCATTTCCTGTTTCCAGCAATTGCTTGGCCATTTAAATAGTCTTCTTTTTTTAATCTATCTAAATGAATTGTGTCACCTATCATTTCAGCTTATTACACATGTTGGTGTAGTAACTGATAGTATAAGTTGCTCATCACTCAGGTTTCATCTTTTACACATAAGATTATAATGACTGTGGAGTCCTTGGTGTTCTCTAAGCTTAGTTGTTTGCTTGCAGACATTTCATTACCCAACTAGGTAACATCATCAGTGCTAGTGAGTGTGGGGTTGGCTCCCTGTTTATATACAGTAGCTTGCCCTGCCAGTGCTGGTAGGGGTGTGGTTTTATCCTTGGTAGTTCCTTGCTTAGGGTATTGTTTTCTGCTTGATTGTTTATCTGTTGTTAATCCCTGCTTATCTGTGTGTTGGTTGCTGGAGAGGATGTATTTTGGTCTTTTTGTTTCCTTCTTAGCTTTTTTTAATTGTCTCTTTTGAATGGTGTGTAAATGTGGTTTATCTTTCTTACATACTATAAAAATGAACTATCCCTCTAAATAATCCAATATCATTTGTTCACTGTTTGTTATTCAAAAGCTTTTCTAAATTAAAAATTAGCAAAAACAAGTTGGAACAATTCATTAAAAGAGAGAGAGAGATTCCCATCAAATGGTGTCAGCATCAAAGGCAACAATAAGCAATTTTCTATGAGTGAAATCTTCTCAACTGATTAAAAGTAGGCAATTATTGATATCATTGTGAAAAGAATTATGGAGAGGATAGCTGTATAGTCACTATAGTCTTCTAATGTGCACTTTATAACAAACCAAACAGATTGTGGAATTTTTCTCTGATACTAAAGGCAGCTGAAATGACATATGTATGAGATTGCTTTATGAAAAATAGTCCATACTTTAGATGTTGGCCCTCTTTTAGACTCTTTTTTTATGCCTCTCCTTTGAATCACACATCTAGTAAGTACAGTAACAGAATAACCCAGGATTTGATGCAAACATTTGATGCAATCATTTGATAAAATCATGGTTCAATAGGTATTGATCTAGAAGGTGCATGTTAAAAAATCAATGAACTGATATCTTGTATTTTGATCCCACCCCCATTCCACCCCCAAGAGTGTTTCTCCTTTAGATATGTCTTCATGCAGACTTTTCCATTACTTTCCAGTTACCTGACTTTAATTTTTTCTAAAAAAAAAATGTTTTATTTTCACCTGCCAATATTGCACATTTAGATGTAAGTGAATACCAGTTTAATAATAATGCTGAAAACATCAAGCACACTGAAGTCAACAAGGAGGTTAGTAGTGAGTACATTAGAAGAGTTAAGAAGGTATTAAAGTCCAAACTCAGTGGCAAAAATACCATCAAGGCAATTAACACCTGGGCAATCCCAGTCATTAGATATCCAGCTGGAATAGTGGACTGGACTGAAGCTGAACTAAAAGTCCTGGATAGGAAAACCAGAAGAATAATAACAATGAATCATGCCCTTCATCCATGCAGCAACGTCGACAGACTCTGCTTACCAAGGAGCATAGGTGGGCATGGAATGTTACAAGTACACCAGACAGTTGAAGAAGAAAAAGGGGCATTGGAAGAATATCTGAAGGACAGTGAAGAAGATGCCCTGAAGCTAGTACACCATGAAGGCTTACTGAATACCAAAGAGACCAAACTGGCCTATAAGAAAGACCACATGAAGAATAGAAAAGAGAGATGGCAAGGCAAAGGAGTACATGGCCAGTACACAAAAAAACTAGCAGGCAAAGCAGATAACAAGACCTGCCAATGGCTAAGAGCAGGAAAGTTGAAGAAAGAGACAGAGGGGCTAATTCTGGCTCCACAAGACCAAGCCTTAAGAACAAATGCATACAAAGCCAGAATTGAGAAGACAGCAACAGACAGCAAATGCTGCCTCTGCAAAGAAGCTGAAGAAACAGTGGACCATCTAGTTAGCTGCTGCAACAAGATTGTACAGACTGACTACAAACAATGTCATGACAGAATAGCAACAATGGTGCATTGGAATAACTTCAAGAAATACCATTTGCCTATAAGCAAGAACTGGTGGGACCACAAAACAGACAAAGGAATAGAAAATGAAGAAGCTAAAATGCTCTGGGACAAGTACCTGCACACAGCACCCCAGACTTAACAATTGTTGATAACAAAGACAAAAAAAAGTCTGGATAATGGACATTACAATACCTGGAGAGAGCAGAATAGAAGAGAAAGAACTGGAGAAAATCACAAAATACAAGGACCTGCAAATAAAAATAGAACAACTGTGGCAAAAGAAAGCAAAGATAGTACCAATAGTAATAGGTGCCTTGGGTGCAATCCCAAAACATCTGGAGCACCACTTGAACACCTTTGGCATTGACAAAATCACCATCAGTTAATTGTAAAAGGCAGCTTTACTTGGAACAGCTTACATCCTGCAACGATACTTTTAACACCATCAAACAAAACATCTGCCTATCTCAGGTCCTTGGGAAGGACTTGATAGGTGGATAAAAATGCCAAATCCAGTCTAAACATCTGGCTGACTGTATGACCAATCATCATCATCATCATCATCATCATCATCATCATCATCATCATCCATTAAATTTATATGCCACCTGACTTCTAGTGACTCCCAGTTTGCACAAGGTCTGGACCATTTTTATTTCAGTTCAGGAATAATTCTGTGTATGAATTCATTCATACAGGTGAATTTGCCTCCTACAGTGAAACGAGTAAGAGGATTTCTAAACAGGGAGACCAAAGGTATGCAATTGTGCTCTTTTGTGGATCTCTGGGTATAAACTAGGTATCATCCCTCACCGCTGGGTCCAAAATCTTCACTACTAATTTCCTCATGATTTGTAATTGCATCTGATTTTGTTAAGAAAGATATTATTATAAACAATTGTGCTGTTGAAGCATATGCTTGTCATCTCACCCAATAATTTCCAGAGAAAAGAAGCAAGAAGGAACATGGAATAGAATGTGAAACAGAGGTAATAGAAGCGTAGAATATATGAAGCAAATCTATCCTATCTATCTATCTATCTACCTATCTATCTATCTACCTACCTACCTACCTACCTACCTACCTACCTGTCATCTATCTCACAGATGCTTTTATCCCACTTCAATCATTTTGGCTCTCAGCAGCTCGAAACAGCAAAATGCAAAATGCTGTATTTAGAATGCAGTAATTGTAAAAGATGACCAAAACCCATCAAAATATATCATAGCATAATAATTTGTCATAGTAATTCATACTCATATAATTGCAAAATATACCACTGTTACATCATTGGAATCTATCATCACACATCCAAGGGACCACTGACTACTCATGCTTTTGTGCCTGAAAGCCCAATGGGATATGTTTTGAATATTGCCCATGTTTTGAATATGGGGAGTGAGGACACAGATCATATAGCTCATAGGAGGGCATTCCATTGGATTACCTAATTGGAATTTTCAGATGGTCTTTAAGGGAAGCCCAGATAGGACGCATTACACTAGCCTACCCATGAGGGGACTGGAGCGTAAATAAATATTGTTAGTGCTTTCTGCACCAGAAACTGCCACAACTGATACACCAGCCCTAGGTGGGCAAAGGCTCTTCTGTCCATAGTTTCCAATAACAGTTCCAGAGAAGTTGAATATCCAGTAGAACCCCTAGATTGTCCTGTTGCGCAGAGTGCAGCAAAAGTCCCATAAATCCTGCTCTCAGGAAAATACACATCAGCATGAGAGCTTGCAAAATGCAATGTCCATATTTTGTTCCTCAAAGAAAATCCAGTCAGAAAATATAAACTAACTGGTCTTTATTGATAAAAATGCAAAACTTCATAAAATACAAGTTGCATACAAAATATAGAATATAACAAAGTCTTCTTCTCATATTAGCTTCCAAGACTTATCACTACAAAGCCTCTAGCTAAAAAACACTCTCAGAGAAGAGGTTCACTACTTGGTTACTAGTTAGGACTACATAACCTATAAAACCTACATGGTTAACTGTTCAAAGTAAAAACACACTCTCTCACTGAACACTGGGCATTTGAGCCCTCCCCTTATAGTGCTAGTATAACACCCCCACTGAATAACTAACACACACACATACAGTAGGTGGCAGTGAAAATCATAACAACATCACAAGATACTTTGTAATCTCAACACTTGTTTTGAATAGCTAAACGGGATGACCTTCTTCCCATGAGAAAATCCTGATATGTCCATCAGCTCTTGGTAATGTCCTGGAATCAGTCAACTTCTGAATCCACAGCCACACCATCTTGCTAGACTTAAGTCTCAACCTGTTTCTCCCCATCCAAGTCCTTGCAGCTTCCAGACACCAGATCAAGATTCCCCCTGTATCTTCTGGGTGATATGAAATAGAGATATGCATTTGGCTGCATATTGATGATACTGAATCAAAACCATCAGATTACCTTCCCCAACAGCTTGATGTAGATGTTAAACCAGATAAGAGAAAAAGTCAAGTCCTGTGGCACCCCATAGCAAAATGCCCAAGGGCTTGACCTCCCTCTCCACCCCCTGACTGGAACTGTCCACTAAGGAAGTATTTGCCATCTCAGAACAATTCCCCCAACACTCCCAGTCCTTCCAGGCAGTCCACCAGGTTATCATAATCAATGGTGTGGAAAGACACCAAAAAAGCCAGCAGGACTAATGCCCCTCTAAGTCCCAACACAGGTTATCAATGTGGTTTCCATCCTATGCCTGGGCCTGATCTGTGACTGAAAGGAGTCCAAATAACCCATTTATTTCAGACTGATGCTCTACCACCTTCTCAGTAACTTGAAAGCAGTGGGTTACAGATTATTGACAGGCTAAAACAGGCCTCTCAGGATTGGTACACAAGGGAAGACCTGCTCAGAATCCTACTAAGAATCCTAATTGCCTCTTTATTTCAAAGGTCATTTAATGGTCCAACAGAACCACCCAAGAGACTGCTGGGAAACTCCCATGTCATCTGGAAACCAGTTGGTTCCATCAAATGCCTGGGGCAGACCTATTTTACTAGTTCCCATCCCCTAACAGATATTGATGGTGTCAAACAACCCATGATCATCAGAAAGTGATCTATCCACAGCAATTGTATATAAGAGTAGTTCATATATACCCCACCACCAGATCTTGTTTCAATTACTCCAGAATACAAACCAGGCCTAATGTGCTGCTCCACCTCCTCAGGTATTTACAATAGGTCTTTGATGATCTGGGGCAAGTTTATGGTTTTCATGGTGGCTCTCAGCCATGAAATCCCAAGCTATCTCAGAATTCCTCCTAGGAATGGCAGGTTAGAATCATCCCAGTCTATCAGTCTGATAGACTGATACACCTATCAGCCTAGTTATATTAAACCTGAAACCTTAGACAAGGTTGAGAAGCCCAGGCAAAGATGCTGCCATGCAGCTGTCAGAACTTTACAATAGTAGCTCTCCCAGCTTATCCTGATGGCCCAAGTGCACATATAGGCTTCATATCTAGCCACCTGCAGAACTGAACTTCTAGTGACTGTCAGGATCCCGAAAGAACCTCTACTAATTATTTTCTTGCCTATCTCCAAAGCTGATACAATACCTGAAACTTGGGTAAGTATATCTTGGTCAGGGCCACACAACCCCATCCTCACCCATCCAAATCATCCTTGACAATAGATTACAGTGATCTTATTGCAAATACATCTGGCATTCAGGACCCTCAGCTTGAGATGAAGGTCTCCATCAATCTGGTTACCTGGCTCCTGTGCTGAGAAAAAAGGCCAAGAAAAGAGGATTGGCCTCAGGGTTCTCCATCTGCCCTACAAAACTATTATCCTTTCCTCTTCTATACAATCCTCCATTCTTTCTCACTCCTCCCCTATCCCAAGCTATATTTGGTACTGCATGCTGGCATCTATCTTAAAGTAACTCTTACTCCACCCTTGACTATCATCCCTCACTCTGTTGCTTTTCCCTCCCCCGCCCCCCCCCCCCGCTCTCATTGAGCCCAATAGTTAAGAGATTTGTCAGCCCTTTGATGTAGGCCAGATGAGGAAACAGCATAAACTACTGGAGCTCTACTTTATTGTTATAGGCTATAATAACTAAACCTTGAAAACTTGACAGATTATAACAAAGAGAGTTGAGGCAAGGTAATCTTGATTTTCTTCCTCACCCCCTCCTGTCTTTCTGGGCTAAGTTCATTTTTCCAAACAGCTGCTACATACCTTATTCATGACTATCTCTATATTCCTCTGCAAGACTGCATCCAATCACTGCTACCCAATATTCTCAACCTGGGAGACCCTTCTAACTAGGCACTCCCTCGTGACCGTTGGGGTGCAGGACTCCTTCCCAAACTTCAGTCCATCTCCTGACTTCTCCTTGAGTTGATGACTGAAGAAAGAAAGAAATAGGGAGAGAATATAAATAGAAGCAGCAGCCAAAGAATGAAGAAGAGCAAAAGTTGTTTAAAACAATGTTACTTAAACTGAAACTAATATGGGTACTAAAATCATTGAAGAAGGTATGCCAAAGGTGAAATGGGGACAATATAAAAGAGAGCATAAACAAATGGGCTGAGGAGGTAAAAATGGAAGGAGCAAGGTGGCATTCCTGATAGAGAATAATAGCCCTCAAACAATTACAGTCCTCAATAGTCTTGTACTTGAGGAAGTGCAAGAGAAAAAAAAGTGTTTTGGCACTAAAAGGAATCACAGATATAAACCCCACTTTAATGGGAGATAATTTTTTAATTCTCCTGCTTTTTTGACCACCAAGCAGATCAACTTTACATTGCTCTCCAAAGGTTCCATTTTGCATTTTCCTCCAGCGTATGAAGAAATGCTGTTCTCCTTGGGAACCAGGACCTCAGGGCTTTTTTTTTTTTTTTAATAACCATGGACTAAAAGCAGTAAAAAAAATGGAATGATTCTCAAAGTGTGTCAGAAGCTGAATTACACAATTCTATTTCAAGATGCATTGCATTTCCATTTAAGACTAGTAATTTGTGACCAATTTAGGTCAGACAGCAGCAGTAATGCAGCTCTGTATCATAAAAACATTCTATTTTCATCTTTTTTTTTTTTTAGTTCCTTTGCCTCCACTTACCTCCTCATTATATTTATGCTCACTAATTGATTCTCTAAGGCTCTGGGTTCTTATTTATTCATGCAGGAAGGATGAATGAGGAGTAACACAATCAAGTTGGATGTGTAAGTGTTCCCAAAGCCTTTTATTATTTCCAAAAAAGAAAAAAAATCTCTATGCCAATCAGATTCTTCCACCATACTTTATTGCTTTCAGTTTAAATAGGATACATTCCAAATAGACCTTGGGCTGGCTCATACACTCATGTTCCACTGCAGTGTGAAATGCTGACTTAAATGTATGAAAGAGCCATCACAGACAGAATTTTTCACATCCTATTCAGTAAGCTATCAAGTGCTGGGAACATTGGGGTTGACTTTCTCCCAACATGTTCCTTTAAAGTTGACAAGGCCTAAAGTGGAGAGACAGTTATTGTTTTTTTTCACTTGGAAAAGAATTTGGTGTGTCTAGATGAAGACTCCCAGCTCTCCATCCTACAGCAGTTTTGCTGCCTTTCAGCTTCCATTTTTATTTAACCAAATCTTATAGAATGAGCAGCATTCTGGAGGAAAAGGACCACCAGTAGTGATGATATATCAGCGTTTAATTATATTTTGGGGAAGAATATGGCTGCTGTCATGGCACAGTGGCTGCCAATAAGTATTGCATCTCCCCCAAAAAGTGAAAGAGAGCAGGATATTTTGTCCCTTTTGACTGTTCATCATTCCCAAATTGGGTAAGCTTCACTATTCTGGAAACTCATCCTATCCTATTTTTTAGATGTAGGAGTGGAATATGGAGGAAAGCAGGAGTATCAACATTGTGGGGTCAATGACGTTAAAATGGCAGATGTTTCTAGGCTTTGATCACCTGGTTGCACCCATCATTGTGCCGTTGTTGTTTTGGACCCTTGCACACTCTAGAAAAAAGACATGCAAGTTCAATCCTTAAACATTTTTAGTGAAAGGATGCTATGCCTTAGAGAGATTGCAGACAAGCCTTCGCCAACCTGGCATCTTCTGTTTATAACTCTCATCATCCCTCAGGAATATGGCAGAAAGTAATGCTGAGTCATTTTTCCTCATTTCTGCAGCCTTCCCACACTTCTTCCACTGAAACATCAAGGGCAGAGATAGGGAGGAGGCTGCATAGGTATCAAACTTAGGAAACAAGAAATATTTAGATTTCTGAGATGAACTTTATGGCTACTAGGGTAATGTAACAGAATTTTTAAAACCTGACAAAGCAATTCTCCTGATTATTTTGTACTTAGTGTACAAACAGAGTTACACTGCAGAAGACTTTTTCCTCTTCCCCTGGACTAAGGATCCTTTTCTCTAATGGTCCAACTCCTTCCTGTGATGGTTTGGCTTCTTCCCCATGTTCCCAGAGTCTGTTAGACATTCCATCACAACGGGAGACCACCGCTGAAAAAGCCTAGTGGGGGGAGTTTCCCATGATATTTTTACTTTAAGATTTAGTTGAAGTGTGGGAAGCCGGGGTTGCTGCAAATCCCTTGTATGGTGAAGGACAGGACAATATAGCTTTTATTCACTAAATAAGTACAAGAACATTACATATCACCAAAGAGGATTCCTTCGATATTTTCTTCTGCTTTGAAAGAATTTCTAAATCAAATTCTCTTTCATCAAATTAAATTAGAACTGGTTGGAAAAAATGCAGGAGAAATTTTCAGCTCAGCACTAGATGCAGGTAGCATGAGGAATTTTCCAAACTTACTACCATTCTTGTTGAATTGATGGAAGATTTCATTGAATCAGGAGCCTTCTGTTCATGGAAGTGACCCCACTTGGATACAATCCTATTTAAATAAAAAGTTTCTGGGAATTTAGAAGGTTTATAGATGAAGAAACCTAGAGTGTGATAACTTACATAGCACTACTGTCTGGTTGGAATAGAATTAAAAGTGCAGCAATGCATCCATGACAAAACAACTCATGGATTTATTATACACACACACACACGCACACACAATTTTATTATGATGAACTAAACAAAAGCAAAATAAAAATACAGACAACAGCATTAAAGGACAATCCAGTACGGCCTTCTAACTGATAAGCATTTCAATAAAAAACAAAAACCCTAAAAGAGTTGTTGGGGGTGGGGAGGCCCGGAAATTATGTTATACAAAGAAAAATTCCAAACACGCTGACTTGCTCGAAAGGTTTCTCCTTTGTCTGTTTCTCAAAAAAGACAAATTCAATCTTTTGTCAACAATCCAATATTTCAAATCAAAGATAGATATCTCCTTCCAGATAGTGTTGTACACTAACTCATGCCCCAGAATACCTACAATTCATGACAACTATGATAATACATGATTGTACTACAAATTCATATATATACCAATTTACTGTAGGCCTATGGAAAATAACATTTTCATTTCATTAAGATAACATGTCCTCATCAAATTAACGTTGTGTAGCAGCTTCACTGCTGCATTCAATCTACATGACAAAATGTAATGGCAGTGTGTGTGCTTAGTATGCATAGATTTTCTTGCCTGCTAAAGTTTATAGATTGATCATTAAGAATTGTCTATTTTTTATCTTGTGATCTTTTTGAGTCCACATGTACCCCAACTAATTTTTCTTTAATTAGTTTAATTTACATAATTGGATCAAAATCTTCTTATTCTTCCTTCCATTTTTCTCTTCATTTGTATCCTGGATGTCATCATTTGCAAAAGCACACATGAGTTAATCCATGACATTTCCATATAATTGGATCCCCGGTTGTAATATAGTCAAAAAGAAAAAGAAAAAATAACAACCTTTGATTTGAGAATAATACCATGTTCAAACAATACTGCAAGTGAGATAAAACTGAGTAGAAAGTAAGTCCATATCCTCTGTTTAAAAGATATAATGCAGGCCTCAAGATTTAGCGTACGTTCTCAAAATATGAACATTCTCCATTGACACAGATAGTCCTGCTAAAAGTTTTAGAAAACATGAATAAACATTTTTTTAAAAAAGTTATGGATCAGGATACCAAAAAATTTAGAGCACTCATCCTTTCTGGGGTTAAAATCCTATAGTTCTTGATATCTCTGCCTGGAACGGGAAAGATCCCATCCTGGAAACCCTGGAGAACTGATGCAAGTCAGTGTCAGAAATACTGCACTCAGTAGAGCAGTAGACAGACTCAGTATGAGGTAACTTCTGGTATTCCTATGGTAAACTGCTTTTGAAATTAGGGAGTTTCCACAACTGCTGTATGATGATAAGGACAAGTTTGCTGTTCTCTGTGTGTATATGTGTACGTGTGTTTCTGTTTCCCTATTTCTCTCTCTCTCCCCCTATCCATCCATCTTTGAGTACATGCTTCAAATAATTATTTAAAACGTGGACATTTTGATGGTTTAATTTGATATTGACAGGTTCTGTTTTGTTTTGTTTGGGTTTCTTGGGGGGTGGGGGTGGAGATGGATCATTGAGAACATTTTCATGAGATGTGATCACTATTTCTGATGATTTCTAGATTGAAGAGATTGACTTAAGGAGTTACTTTATTAATACCTGTCTGGGCTTTGTCACAGATTCTGAATGGTAGCCTATTGATCTTAACAAACTAACTAATTGGATAATTAAGAGGAAGGATGGATGGATGGATGGATGGATGGATGGATGGATGGATGGCTGTGCAAGACAAGCATATGCAATGAAGTCCATCACATAGAGAACTTAGGGACCTGAAGTATGTTTCATCAGCACTCTCTGAGCATTAAGAGTATTCTATCATTTGAGAGTCTCTTTCTTTTTTTCTTTTTTGGTATTTTTAGCGCTAAATCAACAAAGCTGTTACTGTCATTTTTTCAGTCAGACCGTCATCTAGTGGGAATGCAAAATTATACTCAGCTGCAAACTATTGACACTCCCCTTAACAAAAATGGTTTTAATAAATCTTTACATTTAGCTTCTGAGATTAAAGAGAGAGAGAGAGAGAGAGAGAGAATCTTTACCATAAAATATACAAGTATGTAAGTGTTTTATGAAAAGTTTTATTAACTTTACAAAAGAAGAATTGGCAGCGAACCATGAACATCCTGTACTTCTAACACGTGGTTATAAATTACATGTTCTTTCCAATAACATCTGAAAGAGAGACTGTAATTTAAATTTCAAAACCACTTGGCATACCTACTATATAGTGCTGACATGAAGTAAAGGGAGGATCTGGAGAGACTCAGACAAAGAGTGAAAATATAAAGACATCCTTAGCTTAAAAAGCTGCTGATGAATACAATTCCTTTCCAGCTGGACAGGGATCAAGTGCTTGCTTGTCATCTCATTCAATGCACTGTTCAATCAGAGATTCTTCCTTTCAACAAAAAGGAAACTTAAGTGCTGCTAATCATCCCTTGTACAACTTTATCTTGCAGATACCTTCTTTATGTCAGGATATCTTTTTTTTTTCAATGACCATTTGCCAACAGCAGAGGGATCAAACTTGTTATTAAGAACAGAATGCAAGTATGCCTTTACTGACTTGGGGTGGAGAGAGGGAGGGAGGAGAGCATTTTCATAGGTACATGTAGTATAACATTACATTTAGCTTTATAATATTTAATCTGTTTTAAAAAACACGTAGGCATCTACATCCAGTCCAGACACCTTTGTGTGAAATAGTGGAAAGTGCATATAGTTCAGAGTGCTAATAGACTCTGCTGAAAAAAGAACCCTGATCAGTGTGATACGTCAACGTGCCTGTGATGTGGGAATTAAGACCTATTCCCTACCAAACATTAAATAAATTAAGCTGCTTTGCACTGTGCACACAATAGGTGTAGGCAATCCCTCCATCTCCATCTCTCTCTGGGTGTGATGAGCACATTAGGAAGTCTGAGAGCAAGTCATTCTCACGAAATGGCCACTTTGGGGCTTGTCTTAGCAAAATGGCTGCCATGATGGGTAAGTCCAGTCATAAACTACATACATTTTCCAGAATATAAGCTGGTCGAAGGGTCCTTGTCCTTCATCGATGCTTTGCACTACCCCAGCTTTCTTATTATTCCTGATTGGGTGGGTATACTTTAAAAAAAGTATTGGGGTACAGGCTCCTTTTATGAATCCATTTCATCCAAGAGGTTGGCATTTGGAAGGCAGCTTCCCATTTATTTCTTTTCAGTTAAAAGAACGAAGAGGCAAGGAGTGGGGCAGATGTGGATGGTGTCACCTACAGCATTGTTTGACCTTTGGTCATCATGTTAGCTGCTCTTCATATCCACAGCACAGGGATTTAGGAAGCTTCCTTATATGAAAGCTGATCTTTTGGCCCTCTAGCTGAGCCTTGTCTCCATTGGAAATAGGTCATCTGTGGTCATACAGAGTTTGCCTCTCCCAGAAGTAATTGTCAACATGGCAAATGACCAAAGATGGGGGATGCTGATGTTCAACCCTTTGGGAGGCCACTGTGTTGCTTACTTCTGGCTGGAAATAGCTTTCCATGATTTAAACGGGGATATTTCTTAACTCTGGTTGGATTAAAGGTGAGAGGTTTTATATACCAAATATGTAGTCTAATGCCATTCCTCTTAACGGAAAAGCTATGCCCAATCTTCATGGTACAGTAATGATCACAAGGCAGGGGTGATGCGGGAGGCACTTCTCTATGCACAGATAATGTATGTGTGTGTGTGTGTGTGTGTGTGTGTGTGTGTATAATTTTAAAAAATCTCCTTGGCTTTGATTGTTCATAACCAAAGTACTTAAATTATTTGTGCTGACTGCTTGATCCAAAGTATATGTACTAGGAAAACATTATTCAGTTCCACTACTCATAGGTACCACTTCGTAGATAAAGTACATTAGTTGCATAATTCTTTTTCAGGATTCTGGATGTCATGTTAAGATCTGAGTCAGAGACCATTATATGTGAACTTGGATACATTAATGATTTGTATGGTTCCAGTACAGATCTATTGTTCTTCCAAGCTGTAAAAGTAGTACATTGTGCCTTCAAACATTTGACAGTCCCTTTAAATAGTCAATGATAATGGCATATGTGGTTAGAATAAATCCAGCTTTCATGCTAGAATTCTGGAAAAACATTTAACAAACAGCTCATCTCTAACATGGGAAACTGGATGGGACGAGTTTTTCCACTCTGTAGGGCTATGTTCAAACCCAGAAGGCAATGCCTGTCAGTTTAACTCCTGGAACTGAATGGGAAATCAGACAGAGAGAGCCAAACCACAGACAATCATGCAGTGCTAACATTCCTTAAGACCAGTAGCTAAAGCAACAGAAACTGAAAAACCAGTGGAGTATGAAAGGTGGAGAGAAGAAAAACCAGTGGAATATGAGGGGTGGGGAAGAAAGTATGATTTGTGACATAGTTAGGAGGAGGGGAACAACTGCAAGCTTATGAAGACAAGCCATCCAAAGACATTCAGGCTTGTTTTAGATGATGGAAAGCACATTTGCAATGGTTGTATTGCCTGTATGAATGCATTCCTATAAGCTTTGGGACAATTATAATCTTACAGCACCTTAAAAGGCTAGATTAATTAATCTTCAGAATGCAGCAAGACTTTTAAAATTATTTTTATAGCTTCATATTAATAATACTATTTCTCTGGAATTTTTGTTTTTGAATGGTTCTTTGTTGATTGTGGATACCGTGGGCTAAAGTGACATCTGTATCAGCAGCTAATCACATGGGTAGGCATCTAGGAAAGGGACTGTAATGGGAATCATGCCAAGATAATAGCATAGCTGCTGGACTTTGACCTGTATCAAGAAGAAGATAAAAATATCCTGAAAGCTTAGAAAAGCATTGGATTTCTGTGCTATGAGCTTCTCATATAATGCACCATGGATAGAGGTGATAGTACTGTACAATACAAGAAGGCGTCTACTTGATATCAAAATAAGGTTCTGTCTCATTCACCATCTTATTTCCAAGAATCTCACTGTAAAATCCATAGTAGAACATGAAAGAATAAATCTCCATAGCTATTCCTCCATCCAGAATATTCTTTCAAAATCTAGCTTTTCCGTCTTCTAATTATGGTTAATAGAGCTGTGCAGAGTTTCATGTAGATGTTAGAGAAGTCCCAGGCAACACATCCCTTGCTTCTAAGAGATAGGCACTTATGTTGTTTTCCTTCATCTATTTTTCTTGCCTTCTCTGGCACATGCAATGACTGGAAATGTACAAACATTTCTGCTGACTTTTGGAAGTATAGAAAGAGGTTACAAGGAGGCTGGAAGGTGATGTGATGGGGTTGGTCAAGGGGGAATCAAAACTCTCGTTGATGGTTAACATTTATTTTAAAGACTTTTAAGTCTAAAACCATATGCACACTTTGTTCAAGTGTGGTCTGTAGCCTACTGTTTGTGGAGTTTTAAGAAAAATCATTTAATCAGTTATTTGGGCTGTGCTGAAATCTGATTTTTTATTTTCTTCCCCTACAGAAGAGGAAGAGAGCCAGTTTGGTGTAGTGGTTAAGGCACCAGGGTAGAAACCAGGAGACTGTGAGTTCTAGTCCCACCTTAGGCACAAAACCAGCTGGGTGTCCTTGGACGAGTCACTCTCTCTCAGCCCTAGGAAGGAGGCAATGGCAAGCCACTTCCATATTGCCAAGAAAACTGCAGGGACTTGTCCAAGCAGTCACCAGGAGTCAACACTGATTCAAAGGCACAAGAAAAAAACAAAAGAAAAGAAAAGAAAACCAGAAGAGAACAGTGTTTTCTTTTTCATTTAGATTTTTTGTTCTTTTTGTTGTTAGCCTTACCTTATTTTTTACCAGAAAACTAAGGCAGCTGAGTAGTCTTTCTATTACCTGTCTTCCAATGTTCCTCATTTCCCCCAATGGCAAGGGTTTTCTCATGATATTTTCCTTGGGCTTTAATTAAAGGACAGGTATGAAGAGATGCAGAAGAATGGCAGGCAAATCATTTTACAGTGAAGGATAGGATCTTTGCACACATACCTTTTGGCCAACTTGGATCAAAGATAAGCAAAGGAAATCTAATTCTTGTTCTCCTTTTAAATTGAAAACCAGTTTGTTTAGTAAATTAAATATAAATGATAAAAATGTAGAATATTTTGTTACTATCTATCTATCATCTTTCTATATCTGTCTGTCTGTCTGTCATCTACCTATCATCTGTCTTCTCTTCAGGTTTCCTGTCCAGAGTTGTACACAATATTTAATCTAAGACTATAGTAAATAATTATGCAAACAAACTGGTTAAGTTATTTTCAAACTCCTTCCAAATAATTGCTAACATTTCTCCTTTATTATGACATTTTACAGATGGACTAGCTCTTGATATTACAATAGCCTGAAAATGTTTAGGACTGTTGTTCAGACTAGATCCCTGAATAAACTTCATTCGTGATTCACAGTACAGCCAGAAGGGTGCATGCAAATTCAGCATGCTTAAATGTGCTTCCTGCATTGAAATCAGCAGGGATAGAGTAGTCCCAAAATGTGCAAAAGCTGTCTCACCTTTAAAAAAATCACTAGAATTAAGTAGAGGATATTATGATGTAAAGTTTAGAACAATCACTGTCAGAATGAGGGTTTGTTCATTGAGCACATAGAGGCCAAAAATGTGCATATACATTTTTTTACCCTATTATATTTTCTGTTCCAGCAAGTTCTATAGCATTTTTAGACAATGCTTTGAAAAGCTACAAAGGCTGTTTGATTACTGACAATAGCGGGCTAACCAACCAACCAACCAACCAACCAACCAACCAACCAACCAACCTCAACCTATTACTTTAAGATTAATATTAATTTGTTTACTTATCCTATTTGCAATTTATTTTCATTTGGAGGATAAACAGCTAAGTTTGCTTTGTCTTCCTCTTCCCCCCTATATTCCCCATAATGGAACAGAAGCACAGAGGGGCCATATACCAATCCTCAAATATACCACAAGCCCTTCATTTCCATAGCCCTTCTTAATTTTAGTGTTCTTTACACTTAACAGCAGAACTCCTGAGATTAAGCCTTGCATTCAGCAAGTGTCTTATTGCTGCCTAACTGCATGGCTATGCCTTAGGTGTTTCCCTATAATTTTTTCTCCTTTGCAGAGAAAACCAGCCAACTGAGATATGCGCATTATACTCCATAGATTTAGCATCTATTTAAACATGTGTTAAAATAGTATTAGGTTCAAGACTTTTTACTTGCCTTTTAAAAACCATTTTTAAAAAAGGCAAAAATGATATTGGATGGTATCCCAGAATATGCTATGGGTTCGCCAAGCAAAGTATAAAAAAGATTATAAATATTTATTTATTTTGGCACATCTGCTTGTCTCCAGCATCTCTTGGAGAATCAGAAATGGGAATTGTGGCAGAACTGTAGTGTGAAGTTTTGGCCAACCAACGTAATGGTACTAACTATACTATGTAAGGTTTTAATGTAGTATGTACTTCTATCTGTTAGAATAGGGAAAAAATCATTAGCTGGGCAATTAAATGTTTGATACCAGCTAATCATTAAATGATGGTAAAACACTACACTGAATAGCAAGCAGAATTCATGTGTGCAAATGCATGGTTGGAGATGGTCTAGCAGAGCAAGGTCGATGTTTGGTATACACACAACAGATTTATGAACTGTTCTTTTGCTTTTTGAGAAATAATACAAATACAATACAAAATACTTTAATGACCAAGTATAAAATATATACAAGGAATTTGTCTTCGGTGATGAACAGCAAGATCAACGGTGCATTTGGATAGCAACAGAAAAATAATAAACAGTAACAATAACACTGCCCAGTAAAATAACTTTTTCAAAGGGAGAAGCCACTGTCCAGCACATATCAAGTCATATAGTATTTAACAGAGCAATGGCACAAGGGAAAAAACTATTCCGATGTCTAGATGTTTTAACATATGGTGCTCTGTAGCGCCGTCCTGAAGGAAGAAGTTGGAACAGATTATATGCAGGATGGGAAGAGTCTGCAGATATCCTCTCTGCCCTCCTTTTGACCCTCACAGTATACAGTTCTTCTATAGAAGGCAGGCGGGTTGCAATTATCCTTTCTGCAGACTTAACTATCCGTTGGAGTCTGAGTCTGTCCTGTTTGGTTGCAGAATCAAACCAGACAGTTATAGAGGAACAGATAACAGATTCAGTGATTCCCCTGTAAAACTGTACCAAGAGCTCCTGGGATAATTTAAACTTCCTAAGTTGCCGCAGGAAGAACATCCTTTGCTATGCCTTTTTAATAATGGCTGTAATGTTAAGCATCCATTTCAGGTCTTAGGAAAGTATAGAACCCAGGAACTTGAAGGACTCTACCACTGATACTGGGCTGTCGAGTATGGTAAGGGGAGGAGTATTAGAAGGATTCTTCCTAAAGTCCACAATCATCTCCATGGTTTTAAGTGTATTCAATTCCAAGTTGTTATGGCTGCACCACAAAACCAGTTGTTGAACCTCCCGTCTATATGCTGACTCATTTCCATTAGGAATTAGACCAATGACAGTTGTATCATCTGCATATTTCAAGATTTTAACAGAAGAGTCTTTTGAAATGCAGTCATTGGTATAAAGGGAGAAAAGCAGTGGGGAAAGCACACATCCCTGAGGGGCACCTGTACTAATTAACCGGGTACTGGATATAGTTTTGCCTAACCTCACGTGCTGTTTCCTACCTGTTAGAAAACTGATTATCCACCTACAGGTATGGTCAGGCACAGTAAGCTGGATCAGTTTGTTGTAAAGAATTTCTGGTATAATAGTATTAAATGCTGAGCTGAAGTCCACAAAAAGAACTCGTGCATAAGACTCCGGAAATTCAAGATGTTGCAAAATATAGTGCAAGGCCATATTAACAGCATCATCCACTGACCTGTTTCCACAGTAAGCAAACTGCAATGGGTCTAACAGGGGATCTGTGATGGCTTTCAAGTGAGCCAACACTAACCTCTCAAAGGTCTTCATGACCACAGATGTCAGTGCAACAGGTCTGTAGTCATTCAGCTCACTAATGGGGGATTTCTTAGGGACTGGGATGATTGTAGAGCTCTTAAAACAAGAAGGGACATAACCCGTCTCCAGCGATTTATTAAAAATATGCGTGAAAACGGGGGCCAGTTGTTCTGCACAAGTTCTCAGACATGAGGTGGTCGCACCATTTGGACCTGGAGCTTTTCCAATCTTTTGCTTTTGAAACACACCTTGCACTTCTTTTTCTAGGATCACCAGAGGTAAGGGAACCGGGGGATTGGGGACAGATGTAGAAAAGTTTAATGCTGATGATGTATCTGAGATACAATTGGCAGCAGCAGATAACAGTTGTTCATTCTCAAACCTGCAATAAAACCTGCTGAGATCGTCTGCCAGTTGATGACTCTCTTCAATCAGGAGAGGTGGGTTGTTATAGCCGATGATGTTCTTCAGGCTTTTCCACACAGTCTTCTCTAACTAACTAACTAACTTTAACTAACTAACTACTTCTCACTCTTTAATTTGGGAGTAGGAAAAGTAGTTCAACATCATATTCAAAACTTACAATGGGGAAACTACTCAGTTAGATTTCCTACTCATCATAGCTAATGGCTGGGGTACTGGGGATTCATAGAATCACAGAATTCAAGAGTTGGAAGAGACTAACCTTTGCAACATGCAGGCAAACCAATGAACTATTTTTGAGAAGTGTCTGTTGAGCCTCTTCTTAAAAACCTCCAGAGATATGAGCTTGTAACCTCCATAGTAGGTGGTTCCACTGTTGTACAGATATTACTGTCAGGAAGTTTTTCCTTATATTTGAAGAAAATGTAGGGACTGCCACATGTACTCATAATTTCTGTTCCTAGTTTCTGTGGCAATAGAAAATACTTCCTGAACATCTTCCGTATAGTACCCTCTTATGTTTGACTGAACACTGATATCATATCACACCTCAGTCTTCTTTTCTTCAGATTAAACATTCCAAATTTCTTCAACCTATCTTTATAGGCTGTGTTATCTTTGTCACCCTCATTTGGGCCTGTTTTAACTTGTCAATATCCTCCTGGAAATGTGTGTCCATGAACTGTACACACAACTCCAGGTGTAATCTTACAGTACACACCTGAGGATAAGAATGCTATGCATCTTTGATGCAATGCTACTTCTTGTGAAACCTGGAACTGCATTAGTCTTCCTAGCAGCTATTTCATACTGCTGGCTCTTGTTCAGCTTGTTGTCAATGGTTGTACGCAAGTCCTTCTCTCATTTATGGCTTTCAAACCATGAATCTCTCATCTTGTATGTGTGCCTTACTTTTTTCCTCCCCAAATGTAATATCTTATATTTCTCTTTGCTCCAGGTCATCTTATTCCTCTCAGCCCAGACTTCCAGCCTGTTGCAGAATTAGATTGCAATCTACTTCTGTCATCCTGGGGATTTTAACCTAACATATTTGGAGAGAGTAGGGATTTAATTAGCTCAAAATAGAATCACATCTTATCTTATGAATTTCACCACATCACCCATGAACACTGATTCAGAAATTGGTTAATAAGATACTATACAGAAAGGTCATTGCAATGGCCTAATCATAGCATAGTAGCTGTACATTTGGAAAGGTTTGGGATCTATTTTTAAAATAATTACTGGCAGGGGAAAATAAGATGATAAGTTTCAGTTTAGCCATTGCAAAGAAAAAAGAAGCAGCCATTCTTTTCAGGTTCCAATCTAACCAACAAAGTCATGATGATTGTGAAGATGGAGCTTTCAGGTTAACTGTCTTGGTTAATAATGTTAAGTATAAGTCTAGCATTTGATTATTGTTGAAAATGCTAACTGCATAAAAACTTGGCTGAAGGAAAATAGGGATAGGTAGTTTACTTCACCCATGTCAGTCTGCCTGGTTATTCCATAGTAAAAGAGCTATGGTAGTGGGGAACTCATGTGATGAGAATCTTTATCTATATACTACTAAAACTCTCACTGTCTTTATCTGTTTGTCCATTCGTACCCTCAAGTTAGTCCAAATGGTGCATTATACCACAACAATTTTTGAATCAAGGTACCTAAAATCTACTAATTTAAAGAATACATAAAAAATCTGGGACCCATTACTCCTACGGAATTGAAATTTCCACAATATTCAGACCAGTTTTATTTGCAAAATTGTGGCCATTGCAGCATCCCCACGGTCATGTGACCATGATTTCCAATGCTCCCTGCCAGCTTCCCGCAAGCAAAGTCAATGGGGAAGCCAGCAGGAAGTTGGAAGTTGGTCCCACTCCCACTGCTTTTTTTCCCACCTGTGGTCATTCTGTTTATCTGTTTAGGTAAGTAAATATTGACTTATTATTGAAGTTTGTTTGCCACTACAATCATTTTTCTATTTATGATATATACTCTTCTTAGATGATCATGGGACCATCCAGCACTGGGGTAAAAAAAATATGGTCAGCCTAAAATTTAATGTTCACTCAGGTCACATCAGACTGCACTACCTTTCTCTCAAAGGATGACCCAACAAGTCACACGGTTGTCTAGTTAAAATTATCTAGAATTATCTAATAAATTATCTAGTAACAATTATCAGACTAGAAGCTCTGCCAGCAGGGCTTTTGTAATTGGGTGGTTGAGATAATAGAGATTCTGTTGATATACCATCTATTTTCCTGGCCTGCATCCCCCTTCCAGAAATTATCAGAGCAATATCTGCCGTCGGATGACTCAGTTGAACTTACTGTAATTCAAGAGTAATTTAGGATTTTTCAGGACTGCTCAGCATGTATATTGTGGTGATTCTGATCCTACTTGCCAGGATGTGTTCCAAATGTGGCCCTGGGGGACTGCTCTTCATTAACAAAAACTTTTATCTGTGGTTTGAAATAGGGTTTTATTTTGCTTCCTATGTTCTGCAGGAAGCCACCAGAAACTATCATCTGGTACGGTGGAATAAAATGTCCTTAATATGCTAATGTTCTTCATGATCTTTGTGATCTAAATCCAGAATAATGATGGCTACTCCTGACTGTTGCTTGAGATTGAGGGGAAGAAGCCTAAATCTAGAAAAAAACAGAATATGGGCCGGGGGGGGGGGGAGCAGTATAAGCATAAGATCAGGCTTCAGAATTAGAATTTAACCCCTTAGAAACTATCATACTTCCCCTGAAAAATCACAAGTGTAGCTCCTTGTAGCTCTATTCTGTTCCTAGAGGAGGCAGTCATAGGAAGCAGTACAATTGGCCATGACTGTATTATGATTGCATTATCGAACGTCCTTGAAGAGCTCTGGAGGGATCAGTTACTGTAAAACAGGGTAGACAGGATGATAACTGGGCACTAACAGGGCCATCTGCAAGGAGTCAAAAAAGTCAAGATGGCAGTCAGAACCTTGATAAACAAAGGTTGGTGCTTTTATCACATGTGCCTTCTTGATTTTTTTGATCCCCCTACTCACACCCTGGGTACTAAACCAGGATTTTGTAAGCCACCTAGAGTTTGGTTTTAAGATGGGCAGCCATATAAATGTTTTAAATGAATGAATGGATGAATGAATGAATGAATGAATGAATGAAAAATTGTGTATCACAAGATCTGCATTGAGTGTCCATAATCTTCAAAACTCAATTCAAAGTTTTGGTTTTAATCTTAACAGTCCTAAATGGCTTACAGCTTGTCTCTTCCAGGGAATATCTGTCTTATTTGGGCTACTTTTTAAGATCTACTTATAAGAGTTCATGAAGAACACTCTTCAAAGGCCCATTTATTTGAAAAGACCATGTCCTGCATTGCTGCAATAGATAGTCATGAGTTTTTTGTATACATCATTCATTTTATTTGTTGAGCATTTGTGAAGAGGAAGGTCTTTTTTAGAAAAAAATTAAAAACTATAAATACATAACTAATCAGTGTACTGGATTGATAATCTAATATGAGCATGAAAGGGTGACTCTTTTGTTATAGCTATTCAAGCTCCTGGCTTCTATAGTTCCTAATGTTTAAAATAATGCATGCAAGCAGCACATGAATAGAAAGCTGAAATGTAGCACTCCCATATTCTGAGCAGCAGGATTCCAGATTGCTTTAGCAGTCTATATGAATACAACCCTGGCTGTTAGAGTGTGGAGAATTAAATACCTAGCACCCATTCGCAAATATGATTCTGCATCCAGTCAGGGATGTGCATGTAGAAGCATGTCTTTAACATGATTGCGTGGATAGTCTTTTGTCAGTTTAAAATGGAATAATTAGCACAGCTTTTTAAAATTCTGGACTTTTAAACTGCATATTAATTGGGGATAAGAAACATGTGTTTCTTTTTCTTCTTTTGTTGACCTTGATATGGAAAAAAGAATCTTTGATCAAACAAATTAAATTTTCCAGATCCAAATGAGTGATATTTCCTGCAAAGTAGAACTTGCTCTTTTATGAAATGTGTTAAAATAAAATGGCTTATGAAATTACAAGGGCACAATGCTAATCTGACCAGATGGTGCTGTCGCTTGGGGAAAATAAAAAAGGTACAGATGAGGAGGGATGTGTATCACAATTTAATACAATACTCCTAAAATTGCAGCAACATCACACAAATGTATTAGACAAGTGGATCCTCCAGCAAGTGACCTGAATCAGTTATTATATGAAATGCAATACATGATGGGTTATGAGAGTAGTTCACTTAACACAGACTGTCAAAATCTATTTAACAACTATAGAAAAAAATCAAAGTAATTTCATTTTAGTACTTTAAGAAACCCTCTTATGAAACAGTTGTTATCAATTGACTATAACAGATTTCTCCACTGTACACAAGGGATAAAGGAATTCCAATCTGTTGCTTCTCCTAGCCATAATATTGCAATATATTTTCCAGAAGTGCTTCCTATTATGCAAATACTGTTTGGTTTAGAAATGCCCCAATCCTTGCTTCCTA
Organism: Liasis olivaceus; assembly: GCA_030867105.1. Taxonomy (NCBI): domain Eukaryota; kingdom Metazoa; phylum Chordata; class Lepidosauria; order Squamata; family Pythonidae; genus Liasis; species Liasis olivaceus. Next base: position 94,676,531 of record CM061349.1, on the reverse strand, counting down.
TTTCACATGAAAAAGATTAATCGATGTCCAGTCCGCTCTAAATTAGAATGCATGGTACCATAAGTTAATCTTGCCTGATTTTTGTATCTGACTGTGATTCTTTAAAAATCCCCCAAACTGGTGTCTAATTTTAATTACAATGTCTGTTGACATATACTTTTTCATACAATGATGAGATAATATTTGTGTCATAAAGAGTTCCCTTCATAACAGACAAAAGGCCTACTAGTGTTAATGTTTCACTGGGTTAGGAAGAGTGTAGTGGAAAAATTGTAGTTCTTCCACTCATGAATTCCTGCAGGGATCTCCTACCACCACAACTATAAACTATAAACTTGTTCTGTTACCCGTAGTTAGGTGTGATTGTACAATATTTTAGTTAATGTTTATACCTGATGGAGATGATACAGTTTCTTGCATATCATCTGTTATTCTTCAGCTTGAATATTCTCATTATACCAGGAGTGTTTCTGCACATTTGCATTACTTTTGAAAGCATTTTCAATGTTGCTGTTGATCCCACCATTGTTTGCAAATCTGTACAATATCACTGTCTTCTTTTGTACCCTCTTCTTCAGATCATGACATAAGGATAGCTATGTTCACCAATGACTTGTGAATTAAAGTTTAGCAGCATCTAGATCTTAAACACTCATCATGTCAAAGAAACAGTATTTATTAGCAATAAAAATAATAATTAAAAAACTTTCACATTTCTACCTCTTCTCTGAAGCAGAAGATGTCAAAACAAATGAAGGGTAACATTAAAAAAAAAAACAGTGATAGGACTGTTAGGAACAGTGCAAGGATAATATCTGAAAGTTGTAGAAAGGTTCTTGAATCTAAGAAGTATGAACTCTGCAAAGGTGAATGAAATCAGCTTTTCCACTAGGTTTACAGTAAAAATGTTAGTTCCAATGATGGGATTAAATGGCTTTTAAATAGGAAGTAAATAAAACACACACACTTGCTCACATTATATTTCAGCTATAAAGTGCAAAAAGGAAAATATTTATGCTAAAACGATCCTCCATGAAAATAATATTTTCTGTTGCATTCATATGTTTAAAAAAAAGCCAAAAAGTGCATTGACCATGAGATTTAGTTCAGAATCTGATCATTCAAAATGCAAACTAATCTGCCTTCTTGGGCTGACACTGAATCCCAATTTCATGTGAGCATGAAACTGACTATTCTTAAAGAGCAGTAACTGTTTTTTTTCTGTTTGACCAAATTAACTGATATCATTAGGGTTATTAAACCTTTAGGGAATGGATTGTTCCACAAATCAGAAAGTTCAAGATACCTTTCAAACTTTTTTTGGTCTACCTTTTAAATATTGATAATTGCTCAAAATGTTGATTTTTTTAAAAAGTATATTGGTAGAAATTGATTAAAATATTGACTCTTCCTCTTTATAGTAAAAAAATCCTGTAACAATGAAACAAGCTTGAAATATTTCAGATATTATCTGAAATTTGTACCAATGTAGATTTATATTTTAGTACATTTTCAGAGAATGACATATATTCTCTGAAAATGACAGTGAGATGGGCTATGACAAATCTGAAATACACACACACACACACACACTTCCTTTTTTATTTTTGACAATTGTCATGAAAGTCATAAATATTGCAGTGATTCTTAAGTAAGAATCTTGGAAAATATCAGAAGAACTGCAGGTTCTTGTAGAATGAGAGTCTCCACATGTTTTGCAATTTCTATAAAAATGCAATACATCATAAGATAGATACGACTTGAATGAAAACATCTACAATATTACAGAAACATAGAGGTAGGGATTCTAAATATATTATAAATAAAAGTTCAGGCTTCCTGTTTTTAGTCCAATTAGTTTCAGTGCCACAAGGTTTGGAAGATGGATATGGACCAAATAACTCCACATTCTTCCAAAGCCCCAGATTCAATGAAAATTCTTAATATTTTTACTTCTGGGAGAACAAATTAGGAAACTATATAGAATTTGAAATAGTTCAGCATCATACCCCAAAGTACAATAATTAGAGATCCATGCTAAAAGCATTTGCTGTTCATAAAGGTGAAAGTCAGTCACAAAATTAAACCTCTTTTCCTTCTCCCTGCTCTTCAACTTGGAGCTTTGCTTAGATGAAGAGCTTGGAGAGATCAAGGTTAGTGAGGGTGGGGTGGAGAGGCTGATTGGCTTCACAGGAATTCCAGAGGCTGTTCTTGCTGCTATGCATCTAGATAAACACTAAACAAAATTTCCAAACGCTGACTTAAACTTCCACTGTCTATTTGCAGTATGTGATCACTGTCTGAGTCCCTGTTGTTTTTGGAGTGAAGGTGGGGAAAGTAGCAGCCAGTAAGATCTTTTCATTCTTATTTTTAGTGGTATAAGAGGCTCTGCCTTTAGTGGTTTTTTGTTGCTGCTGTTGTTCCTTTAAACTTTTCTGCCAGTTTTCTGCCCTTGGACATTGATATGCAGAGTAATAGGAAATGGCATACTGCTATATTTTTCAATGCATTGTTGTGTCTGGTCAACCCAGCTGAGCAGACTGTTGGTCTCTTTTGATGTCTTGACCTATTCTATTCTATTCTATTCTATTCTATTCTATTCTATTCTATTCTATTCTATTCTATTCTATTCTATTCTATTCTATTCTTCCATACATTAGATTTACCTCCAGCCTTTCATTCAGGAATTCAGGTTGTCTCCATCCTACTATTTTTCCCCCATGGCAACAACCTTGTAAGGTTGGTTAAGCTGAGAGAATAACTAGTCAAAGTCACCGTGTGAGCTTTGTGGCTGAGGATGCACTAAAGCCTGAGTTTCTTTTTAGTCTGCCAAGGGGAGCACCTGCATTCAGTGAGAAGACGGAGATATTTTTTCTCAATTTCTATGCAGCTCCTAGTACCACCTGTCCAAGGCACCTTCTGAAACATTAGGGAGGGGAATCCCAGAGGCTTACTGCTTGCATGGGAAGAGGGAATTGAGCAATAATTGTTCTCTTTTCTTAGTCAGCCAGTGAGAAGCTTCAACAGATCCAGAGCTTGCCAGGGACGGATGGAAGCTTTCCATTTGCTGGATCCAAGCCATCATTTCTTTAAGAATGGAAATCTAGATGATTCATGCAAAACTCAAATATATTCTGGACTCTGTTCAGCAGACCAAACAAAGCTTTTTGGGGAGAAGAGTTGTTTTAATGGAAAGAGTAGAGGTTTGGAAAAAGGAAATTGTCCTTTTGGAAAACACAATTATTCTCCCTTTAAGGTCACTGCTCACTGACTTCAGATACGTATTTCAGATGTTCATTTCTAGAAGAAGCAATGATTTCTAGAACAGCAGAAACCATTTGTTCAAGTTCAAAACCCTTTTTGGCTACAGATAACTATTCTTTACTCAAACTTTTGGACTGGGTGCAAGAATGCATCAATGTGCTTTCCCTTTACTAGCTGGATGCAAACGAGGTTCAGAGTTCAGATAACAGTTCCTGTAATTTAGGTCCCAGAAAGCTGGCGTTATCTTGTTTATGTCTGCTGTTTTCATGAGGTTTGCCTGCTCTTTGACATTGTCAGAGAGCAGGCAAATGTGAGGACAAGTCTTGTCTCAAATTGGACAAATGCTATGAGGAAGAAGTCGAGTGGGAGGATGAGAACCAAGCCAAGAGAAAAAAGGATTGTGCTAAGTTGAACTTCTTTTCTCTTTTCTTTTTTTTTCAGCATTTGATGGAGGATGGGGAGGACAGCCAAACAAAGACCTGTGAAGAGCCTGGGAAGGGAGGAAACTTTCATTAAACTTTACATGAGCAGGAAGAAGATTTGTGCCTACCTTACCAAGTGTGTAATGCGGCAGACAGCTCCTTTTTTACTTTTAAAATGCTCTGTAACCTTGTGCTCTAAGCTTCAGCTCCTTTCACAAGGGCATGTATTCTGGTGATGTCACATAATGCATGGGCATTCCAAGAAATGCTGTTTGCTGTCAGCCTTTATGTGAAGAAATGTGTGTCTCTGTGAGAAGAACATGGCTTTTGTAAGAGGCTAAGACTGATATGGAGAGCAATGTGGCTGGAATTCTGGAAGATGCAGTCCAACACATCTGGAGAATACCACACGGGAATCCATGGTTGTATTTGTTTAGCTTGTAATGTCCAATCAACAAATACTAGACAGAAAACTTGAGAATTGCTTCCTATTCTGAGCACATTTAGTAGTAATGAAGCCCAATGATTCCAACAGTAAGGCAGAGTGAAAGGAAGTAAAGAACAGTAGTGCTTATCTTCTTCTGTGACTTAGAATGATTTTCTTAGATTATGTATGATACCTTTCTTCATTCCTTGAGTGGAGTACTGGACATAACAATTCCCCTAAATCTAAGCCAGAGCTCTCCTTTGCCACTGAAAAATGGTGTCAAGCAAAGATGTTGAGATAGGTCAAGTATTATGGGACTTGCAATGGAAAGACTAGACATTAGCTGGTCTTCTACTGAGTTTGCTGTAGAATACAATTTCTGTATCTGCAACCCTCCCACTGAAATTGGTGGGACTTGAAGGAGCTGATCCTGGACTGATTCTTGTCATAGCTGGGATGTGGGATACATCCTCTGCACAGATGCTTGAAAGTAAGGCCCACAATGTTCAGCGGGAGTTATTCCCAGGTAAGATGCTCTCTAGGAGCATTCCAAGGGAGTTTCTTCTGTATGGACAGACATAGGATTATGCTGCATTAATACAGGACTATGGGGTTTGGCAGTTTAGATACCTAAACTCCTGTTTATACCACTGCAACAAGTATTGTGTACCATTGGGGAAATCAGAGAGAGTGGGCATAACCTTCTTCTGTCATACTTGCAGCACCTTAGGATGTATAAAGCACTTCTTTATTCTTAAAAGAAGATCAACATTAATTTATGACTTCTCAGATTAACTCTGTTTAAATTTACTAGAAAAGAAACAAAATTGTAAAGGGCCACCACAAAGAAAACAAATATGCACATGTAAATGCACATTGTGCTACTTCCGCTACAGTTTTTTCATAAATAATAATTATTTATTTAATTATTAATTATTAATTATTATTGTGTAATTACTAATTATTGTAATTATAAATAATAATAATAATAATAATTATTATTATTATTATTCAGATGCTTCCTCAATATATTCTTACAATAGCAATTGATGTATGGTATGGTTTGCAGATGTAGCAGCAGTAACACAGCTGGATATAATCTTGCAGACATCTGGTGCACAGATGTTTGATTGTATGATTGGTAGCTAGCCAGTGAAGCAAGACACACTGGAGAATGAAAGGCCACTGTAATTTCCCTAGCTTCTAAAACTCTGGCCTCTAACAAAGCAGTTCCTGGAATTGTTTGAAAGCACAATGGTTAATGTTAATGCTTAAACCTTTAATTATTATGCCAAGGGTAAAATAGAAAGGCTTAAAGATTTATGATATATGAAATCAGAAAGAATTATACAGTCTGGCACACCACAGTTCATTCCATCAATTGGACAGAGATAGGATGCCAGGTGCATCATAGATCTGGAAAATATGGCAATGTTGAGACAAAACACTCTACTAATTTTCTCAGGTCCTTCCAGAATTATGCCTGTATAACTCACCCCTAATTCAGCTCCATGAGTGCAGGGAGCAAAAATGGATGTTATTAGGCTACCCTTGGGAGTCAGGATATGGTTATTTGGCATCTGCTGCCATGGTACTTTGGATATCAAGTACCCCTCTAGACAGTTCGATAATTTTGGGGATCAAATTATGTGGGATGGTGCTGTAAGTCCCATGTTGTGTCTCCTCAAAATGTGAGGAGGTTCTGCTCCAGCTACCATCAGTTGGACTTTGATGTTCTAGCTGGGAAGAGAATAGAATCTTTAGAGCAAATGGTATTGGAATGTGTACTGTACTGCAATTAAATACAAATTGTATTAATGGACTTAATTCGCAGCTCCTGAATGTACATATGAACTACACACTTGGGCATTTAAATCAACATTCTAAAAAGTGAACACAAAAGTGTATAGTTGGCAAAAACATATCCTTAAACCATGATATTAACAAAAACTAAGTGCAAAAGTATGCATATTAGGAAAAGAACGCATAAAATCCATATATACAGAGAAATAGACAAGAAAATTCATACGAATTCATATGTGACTTTGACAAATTCACAAACTGAATTTGTGGCCAAAGAAGGAGGAGGAAAAAGAAGAGAACATGAGGGATGAGAAATGCATTAATCCCTCTCACTGCTCATTTTTTGGAAGACTCACAAAATAAGGATATACAGGTATTTTTCTTTCAGGAGGTAGTTGATTACAATATTCATGTTTTGTCAAGAATCAAAAGAAACTAAGCTTATTCCTGGGATAAAAAAACTCAACATGGCCCTCCTCACAACAGTCATTAATTATTTATTTGGTTTTGCTGTTAACTAATGAACACATTTCTTCATTACTTTGAACTGACTTTTGTTTTAATTTTTTTAATCTAAAAAATTCATAAGATATTTGAACCATAAGATTTAGAAAGAAAGAAAGAAAGAAAGAAAGAAAGAAAGAAAGAAAGAAAGAAAGAAAGAAAGGTCTGCCTTATTTTTCATGTTTTACATGAAGGTTTGGTAAAGGTCTGACTTTTCTTGCTATATGGAAAGAATATTTCCTATATACTCCAAGGCCCAAACAGTCAGCTATCCAAAATGTCATTTTCATTGTTTTCACAAAGGGACTTGTTTCAGTAGGAGGCTGTATAGCATGACAGTCAATTATTTGTGCAGTCAGTCAGACACATTTAGCTTTGTTGTGCAAACTCAGCCCATCTTCCTAGTTTCTTGTTCATAGCAATATGCCAACCCAGAAATGTGACTTTATTGATAAATCATGATTAAGCTGATCCTAAATGCTGGAGTATTACATGATTTAGAAGGTTTAAGGAACAAAATAAAACATCATACATGGCAAGATTAAGATAAAACAATGAATGAAAATTTAAGTTTTGAAAATATATCTGGAAAGCCAAATTTCAACAGCAACTTTTGAACAAAACTTTCAAAAGTTGCATTTGTATTCAAATTTTCGAGAAATTTTATTTTTCTGCCTTCTAGATTCCCATTTAGTGGATGATGAAGGCAACAAACCAAATTTCTGTCCAGATATCCCCTTGAAATAACAGACAAGACAGTTGCATTTGAAATAGTCTGAACAAGGCAGTTAAATTGACTTTAATTTTCTGCTGTTCATGGTGATATACATCATTTGTCTAATGACCTCATAACACAATTGATGTTACTTGATATTATATGACACAACTGAGGATCTAACTTACATTCATGACCAGCAAACATCCCTGCCTCCCAAGTGGTCTGTTAAATTGAAGTGTTGCTGTATCCTAAAAGGCAGTGATAAATATACTAGCACTTCTCTCATCAGCACTGATTTGCTAGGAACATTTAGGACTTGTGCCTTAATATGCACAACTTTTATAAAGCATGAGGAAATGACAGCTGATGAAAGGGTTAACCATTTGTCACTCTTGAATATCAATAGACTCAAAAAGGTAGCATTAAAAATATCCCAAATGTCTGAATTCTTATCCCATGTTGTCTTGCTTTCATGGCCAGTGTTCCTCCTCCCACTCCCCTCTTTTGGGTTTAAATACAAAATGATGTTACTGCTCAGCTGAGCAGTAAGGCAGAACATTTTTTTCCAGGCACATGTATCTGAAGCAATGATATCATTTAACAGGCAGTGTGAAAGGCTTTAAAGCAAATGTCAGGAGTTTTTAGGATCTTACCTGTGATCTTTGAAAGGATTAGGGATGTCACTATTTCAGAGGTGTCATGATTAGTTGACAAAGCAGGAGCTGATGTTAAGAAGGATGGCAAAATTGAAGGAAGTTGTAGGCATTAAAACAACTAAGTACACTTCTTTTGAAATATTTGGGAAACTATTTGCTTTCTTGTCTATGACAACGTTTTCTACACTGTAACAAAAGCTTGCCCAGGTTTTGCTTTCTGGCAGGAATCCAGTAGACCATTCCTCAAGGCACTCCATGGTTGCAAACCTGGGTGGGGTGGCTTGAGGATCCTGCTGAGACTAATCCAATTGTTACCATTGTAAATGAGAGGAAAATTCAGCACACTCAGTTCCAATTTTCACTCATGCTGGTTTTGTGCTCCAGGGCTAAAACATATTTAGTAGGTGGGAGAACATAGAGAAAGTCTCAGATTGACAGCCCTAGAAATATTGTCAGATAGTGGAAGGGTACAGCAAGGCAAAACTGCTCAACTGCTAATGATGTTTAGTTGACATGTATTGAATCTGAATTAAATATATCCTTTTTGTACTTGCTGTTTTCATATTGTCTGGTCTTAACTTCAGAGATAAATAAGATGGCTTTTCACATCGTAAGTCTAAGATGATATCTTGGAGAGAAGAAACTAGGTGACAACTAGAAAAGACTAACAATTTGGGTAATGTCAGGTTTGGGAGAGGCTAGAACGAGAAATGGACAGATTAGAACTGCAAATTAACACACACAAAAATTCATTTGAGCCTTGTTCACCCTATTCAGAATGCACAGTTTGAGGCTGTACAAAGTGCAGAGAACAAGGTAATGTATAGATTCTTGTGTCCTGCTATCTAAGGATCTCTGAATACATAGAAGTTAGGAGTGGAATAATAGCTGCCATTTCCTCCCCTTCGCTTTTGATTCAGTACCCAGGGCTCTGTCAGCTAAACTGTGCATTAGCACAAAAAGAATAGATGGGTGTTTGCATCTGTGTTTGTTTATTTAATTGATAACTTAACTCAGGAGCATCCTTGGGGAGAACAAGAAAAGTCAAGACAGTAGCCACAACTGCATGATCAAAGCACACATACACCCCTTTTTAATGTGCATTGTGCATGCAATATATGTAAAGAAGCGGTAGGGCTTCAGTTGCATATTCATGACTGATATCTTAATTTTTTTGTCCCTCCTTCATGGATTCACCTGGCCCAAGCTTACATTTGTAGTATGCACAAGGAAATGAATAAGATGGGAAACACAAGAGGATTAAAAAAGAAAGAATAAACACATGACATAAAAACACAGTGATACTAAAGCTATTAACATTTAAAAGTCTTGCTAAAGAAAGCACTGCGCAGTTAGGTTTTATAACTATTTGCTATAAGAATTTTTAAAAATGAATACATAACACAACAGTTAAAGATGATTGTACAAATGCTGTATACTGGATTTCTTTTTAAGTAAAACATTGCGATTGATAAAAATGCAACATGTCAAGAACTGATGGAGAATTCACAGAGCTCTATAGATTTTCTCAAAATATTTCTTGGCTTAAACATATTCGAGGAAGATGCATGCAAAATGCATACACCTCAGAGGTCTATAAAAATAAGAATATTAAAAATATTATACAAAAAGAGTAAAAATATATTTAGAGAGTTTTTTTTTTTAATCCAAATGTAGATTTTGTTCAGGTATCAATGGACCAATGGATTTCTTCCAGTTAGTTCTATCAAGAGCAAGCTAACAATTATATTAACACAGCAATTCACTATTGATTTGGAGATTATTTGAGGAAGTGATCAGTTCTTTAAATCAGGTTCAAACTATCAAGTGCTGAGAAATGTAGAGGTATATAAATTAACAAATAAATACGCTCTTGATTCATAAAGCCCTTTCAGGCCCCAATCTAAAATAAATTTAGAGGAGAAACTGCAGTATTCTAATTAAATTTCCCCCCTTAACTTGCATTGGAAAAGCAAATAGGTATTTCTTTGTTTGTTTGCTTGCTTCCTCTGTTTATATACCACCAGATTCAACAAAAATGACTCTCAGTGGTCTATTGCATAAATACATAAATCTTTCACCTCCTCACATCCACTCTGTTGGTCTGACATCAAAACACCTCAAGGTAGAGTTGTGGATTGCCTTACCTCTGTGTATATTAAGAAACAGTATCGATCATATTGATCATATGATCATATCATATCCCCACTGGAGCCGTGTTCTCTTTCTCTGCTTATTTGAAGCAAAAATCTTCTCTTGTTAATGAATGGAGGAGAATAGAGGATGTGATAACACTGGGAGCTACATATATGTATACATTTTCTTCTATTCCTTGTTTCATTTCCTTTTTTAAATGTCTGCCCATTTTTTAAACTAAAATGAGAAACAGCGTGTTCTTCTTTTGAGCTATTTGAGTCTCCAATTCATTTGAGAACTGTTCCTTTTAAAGATACAGGGAAAGTTACCAAAATACCAGATGTTTAATCAATACTCTTAACATTCTGAAAGTCTAGAGCATGGAAACAAAATGTCAATTGAATCACTCTGGAAAAGCAGCCTTTTGATGTCAGCCATCCACAGTGCAAAGTATTGATGCTCAAGAAGCATCAAAATGCAAACAGGACGGAGGGGGCTGCAGTCAATAAAACCAAAGTAGATCTTGATGGCATGAAGAACAGAAGAAAGTTCACATGTCCCTCCCATGGTTTCCTTCTGGGAAATGGTAACCTAAAAGAAAGAATATGTGGTCTTTAAATGCGGAGACAATTCAGAAATGTTAAGGTACAATCAAACCAAAATGAAGCATTTTTAAGACACATTTATTTAAATGTTACACAGTGTTCTTCTACTAATCTCTCTTATTTAAAGTAATGGGAAAAGCAGTGCGATTCTGCCTGCCTGCAGTGAGCTGTCATTTACGATGAAAGAAAAAAGGTGGACTTTTCCCTTAACGTTTCTTCAAGGAGAAAAGAAATGACTCAACAGCATCTCAGGGTGCTCACTGAGCCACCCACCCACCCATCTTTCCTTCCCTTCTTCCCTTTTTCCTTCCTTCCTTTCTGCCTACCTGCCTGCCCCCCACCTCCTCTCTTCCTTCCTTTTGTTCTATTTTAGTATTTTTGTAAATTATTCCCAGTACCTTTGGAAGTCCCAATAACTTTGCTGGGAGTTTGGTCACCATTTTGTATCTCTCACCTAGCATCATTCTGGAGCACAGTGGAAAGGAAATGACAACTGCTCCTCAAAACAGAGTGAACAACACCGGGGGACAATTTTCCACATAGCCTTTCTGTTGCTAATCAGGTAGAAGAAGAAAAACCTCCACAATTTTCTCTTTAGCTCAACTCTCACGTGCTTCATTTTGACTGCATTCGGAACATAACTCGGCTGAAGAGGATGTGAATGAATCTGAAACCACCCCCCCAGCAGAGCAGCTAGACGCAGTGTTGTCCAAACTTGGCCACTTTAAGATGAGTGGACTTCAACTCCCAGAATTCCCCAGCCAGCATGGCTGGCTGGGGAATTCTGGGAGTTGATGTCCACTCATCTTAAAGTGGCCAAGTTTGGACAACACTGGGAATCGGTGGCTGCAGCATCATGCCGACACAGCATAAGCTTTATCCCATTTCTACCTGTATTATATTGATTTTCTATGGTACTACCTACAGTTAATTGAAAACAGAAACAAAACCCTTCCAAGAAAGGCAGAAGACTAGAAGAACAAAAAGCAGTACTGTACTGCATACCCAAGTTCAGCTTTTGAATGAAATCATGTTGTTGCTATGACAAAATGTAGTTCCAAATATAATCTTAAGGCAAAGCTGTTCTTGATAATATATGTATGATGTAATCCACTGTGTACCTTTAACTTTTCAGACAGATACTTTAATATCTTTAAAGAAGAGTCAGGTTTGACTTTCTCCTTCATACAAGTCTTGAGATTGTTTGTTCTTTACTTTACTCTAATTCAATTTCCCCCAGCAGAACCTTTTATAAAATCTTTATGTCAACTGTTTAGTTGTTTCTTTTTAACCCTGTTAAACCACCTATAGGCATGTGTGCATGGGTAGCCATAGAAATAGAAATAATAAATAAAGAACTTGGGCTGGTTTCCTACTACTAGAGGCCATTCTTTTGACTCCTGCCTTTTTTGACTCTTGCAAAATCTTCCTTTTAAGAATAGGTGCAGCACATAAATGCTGGCCTTCATGTTTTTTATTTTTTGTTTTTTCCCCCTCTCCTCTCCTTTACCTGAAATTGCTTGCTTAATTCTCAACATTGCTCAAAAGTGCCCTCAGATTCTAAGGGCAATTGGAATGCTTATAGGGGGCTCTCCCTCCTTATTTTTTTCCTCTTTCCATTCCCTTTCAAAATATACAAACCTAGCATTCCTTGATATTATTAAAATATATTTATAAATGTATAAATATTAAAAACTGGAGTTAAAATATGACAATTTTAAAGGAAAAAATGTTAAGGTCTGTTTATTTTTGTGCTGTCAGAAAGATATGATTTTATTTTTGTCATTTTATTAATGGGCTACTTGGAGATTTGTAAGCTTGCACGGGCTTACAAATTTTCTTTACTTCATACTTAAAACATACATTAAAATGAAATTTAAAATGTGATGTGCTTAGTCAAACTATCTTTACCCCTCATTCCTTCTCCTTCTCCTTCTCCTTCTCCTTCTCATTCTCCTTCTCCTTCTCCTTCTCCTTCTCCTTCTCCTTCTCCTTCTATCTCATCCATGTTTTATGGTTACAAAAGGGATGGAGATCCCAGAGGCAGTGGTGTTAACAGGGGTGGCAAAGGGGCCAAAGTGGCAGGCATGACCAGGTGATTGGAGTCCCATCCCTTTTATGTAAACTGACTTTGCATGCTATCTTGGGCCCTTTGCCCCCACCATTGACATTCCTGTCCAGAGGTGTTTGTAAAAAGAAAGGATGAACTGTTAGCTATGATTTATGTGAAAGGACAAGCATAGCCACTGCCTTCCCCAAAGCCAAAGGACAATGAAATAGAAAATGTCTCTATAATACTATAGTTTCTGCAATAGTATAAAATAAGTTTTCTTCAGCAAAAGATCTTTATCCATAATTATGTAATAGTATTTGACAACAGTCATTACCTATTAGTAGGGAGATACTGGATGCTGAGGAGGCTTACAAGAATACTGTTCCGTGGATTTGACTAATGATCCATAAATCAAGCCTCTGATTTCTGGCCATATCTAGATTGTTGAGCCTTCAAGCTTAATGAAGGCCATAATTGCTTATAACTCTCTCTTAGCACATAGCATTTTAAAGTATAAAGGCACTATATAAACTTTGAGGCAGAAGCTACTGGTCATCCTGAGTATCAGCCATTGGCTTATACTTTTACCAGGAATTTACCAGGAAGTTCATTTACTTGTATTACTAGTTCTGTGAAAGGAGTTTCAGTCAAATGGGAAGAAAGATATACTTAATTCAGTAGTGAGGAAACATCCAGTACTATGATTATCTTAATATGACATTATCACTAATATTTACACTGTACTAAGATAGCCCAGATACAGCCATGGTCCTGAATGCTATTTCATTTACGTTCAGCTGCAAATTTTGGAGTTTCCATAAGTAAAACGTGCAGAGGTTTTGGAGGAACCAACCCACACTTTATCTTAGTCTGAGCCAAACAGAGTCAAAATTAAAAATACAGTGAGGTACTTTACTCATGAGAATATTGGTGATCACATAATGTCTGATAAAAGGAAGAGAGGTTTCATGATTTACCCTTATTTTTAAAGGATATAAAAGACCATCATAGCTGCTTATGCATGCCATGGCTACATATCCCATAGAAACATTTTCCAACTATCCACACATTTACCCATCTTGCAGTCCAGGACATGAAGCAGGGAGCTGCCTCAATCCATCCTCCCATTGCAAGTAGAGCTCAATATGTATGCATCAGAAGATACAGGAAAGCTTTCCTCAAGTGATCAAAATGATCAGAAGATAAGGAAGTATTTCATAACAGGTGGAGGCAGAGATGTGGACAGAACAGATATCAGTCTGGTCTGAGAATTCTGAAAGACTCTTCTGAAAACATTCTATGTGAACATCCCTGGAAATAAAACTTGTGAGCATACCCCTTGAGAAGAGTGTTCCAGAGACAGGTTATCATCATCTGAAAATGTCTGTCTGGTTGCACCAACCTAATTTCTGAAGGGGTGCCCAGAACAGAGCTTTTCATGAAATGCTAAGTTAATGGACAGTTTCATTCAGTAATACATTTAGTTTCAGACCATTTAGAGTTTAATGTAGGGGTGCCTGAAAAATCAAATAAGGCTGCTTGCACAGATAAACACCCCTGTTCAATTTTCATGAGGAGAATTAGAGTGGGACACACAGCTCGGCCTACCAAGCTGGGCTGCAAAATTCCAGGTGACCAGTAAATGGTAGCAAAGAGATTGATAATTGTACCTCCTTGCTGCCATCTAGTTATTGCAGGATTTTTGTAGCTAATCTGGTTGCCCAACACACAACCGCAATTTTCTTTGTGGATGGCTGATTCATGAGCCCCATGCTAGTCTTGAGATGGGAAAGGTTTGTCTTTGGCGCAGGATGAAGTAGCAAGTGGTTGTGTTATGGAAATGTTGGAGACCCTAGAGTAGGCGAGTTTGAGAATTCCCTGAATGCCCATTCTGCAGGTAAGAGGAAGTGTTCACTGTCAAGAATTTTGATATTTCAGTGCCCTATTTGAGAGGTCTGGTTCATTTTCAGGACAGGCAGCCCTCTGCTTGTTCACCTCTAACTTTCTAGGGCAAAGACATTACACTGTGTCTCAAAACATATTGAAAGAAGTGATTCCATTCTGTGGATCTAATTAACAATCTTGCCTGTTTTATTCCAAAGTTTCTAAATGACTTGAAAGAACAGATTTGCATACAATGACTGGATTAATCCTGCTTGTTGCTGGGAAGATGTACTTTAGTTGCTGAAATAATTGTAGGCTACAGAGTGAAGATCAGATCCCCTTGCTATCTCTATAGAGTTAAACAAGAGGAGGAATGGGAGGGGAGTGCAGAGAAGCCCTAGTTGTATTGTAGGTTCACAAGAAGGATGTACTGTGTGGTTCTGAAGGAACAGCACGTGAAGCTCTAGTATAATAAACTCACCTCTGCTGCCCCTTAGTGACATCACAGGTTAACTTTCTGTATGACACTGCTTTGATTACTCAATTCAAGTGACTAATGAGATGGGTCTCAGAGACCTCAGGTCTAATGAATAAGTCTGAAGAGGATCCAAGAGTTTTTCAATTCCATTCAGTTGATTTGCAAAGATTTGTTACAACTTTTTTTTCCCTGCTGTGTTATGACAGGATTTAGACGTTATCTCTGTGCTTACAAGGCCTACAAAGAAAGAAAACAGAGCATCAGTCACCTGGTAATTATATAGCAACTGAAAGGCCATTTAGTTACTGTGGGATAAGCAATAGAATGATTAATAATTTAACCAATTACCATTCATTATAATATCTAATTTGGCATTTGATGAGCCACAGGGGTCTCGCCTGCCTTTTTACATACCTAATGTTTAACAATTCTGCACCAGTTCTGCTCACACCTCTCTACCTCAGCATGTCAGCTTCTAGTTTAAACACCTATTTTTAGGAAATTGCAGGAATGGTTTTACAAAGAAAGTACAAAATATGTAATGCCCTGCAGAAGTCATTTACACAGTATCATCTAATCTGACAGGTATGTTATTGCTTCTTCCTGGGTATAATGCTATATTATAGCAAGACTTTAAAAGTAGTAGAAATATAGCCCATGAAAACATGGCAGCCACCTGAGAGGGTGGGTGGGGAGGCAGCAAGAGTCATTGCATTGCACAATGACACAAATACGTAATCTGTGCTATTTGGGTGATGATGTCATGATGCATGCCATGTTATTTTGATGTCATGGTGGCTTCTGCCAGATGCCCAGGCATAGAAAGAAGTGAGGAATTCAGGTTATCCCTAACATGGAGAACAGATCTGGAGTTTCCAAAATCCAAATTGAATGACAATAGACTGCTTGCTGCTTTACAAATTCAGCTTGAACATTATGTCAGCTCTACTTTTTCTATTTTCTATTAAATGGAGTTTTAGTGAACAAATGAGCAAGTTTGCTCATCCCTTTTTAAAGATCATTCAAAGACAAGGTTCTGCTCAGGATTTGGGGATATTCCATCTTTAACCTTGGATGGGATAACACTCCCCTATTCAAAAGTGGTGTGCCATCTGGGGTCTTCTTGGACTCACAGTTCCTGTTCGATGAGCAGATGGCAGCTGTGGCCAGGAAGATCTTTGTGCAGCTTCATCTGGTGCACCAGTTGTGCCCTTTTCTATATCAGGAGGCCCTTCAGACAGTCACTCCTGCCTGGTCACCTCACAGCTCAACTAGTGCAATGCTCTTTACAGGGGGCTACCCTTGAAAACCACCCAGAAACTTCTATTTGTCCAGAATGCAGTGGTGTGGGCAATTATGGGCATGCCTCAGTATAACCACATGACACCCTTGTTTTGGGAACTGCACTGGTTACCAATTTACTTTAGAGTACAATTCAAGGTGCTGTTTATGACCTTTAAAGCCCTACATGACATAGGGTCTGGTTATCTCCTGTGGTGTTAGCCAGGCCAGGTTGATCTGACAGGGTTGGAATACTCTGAGTTCCTTTGATCAAGCAGTGCCATATACTGGGACCCAAAAGAATGCCTTCTCTATTGTAGCACCTACCCTCTGGAATGAGGTTCCGTCTTAGATCTGTTGGCTTCCAACCTGATAGTATTCTGGAGGGTATTAAGGATCTGGATCTTCTCCCAGGTGTGGCTGGAGCCCCTTGTATGACATATGTCTCTTGTTGATGTGTTCTGCCATCTTGTTATTGCTATTATTATATGCTTTTTGTACATTTATTGTTTGTGAACCACCCAGAGTCAGTTGGAGTTGGGCAGTGTCCAAGTTGAATAAATGAATGAATAACTAAATGCATGCTTGTGAGAGAAAAAAGGCAGCCTAGGAAACACTGAAACAGTAGCAATCTTGAGCATGAGGGAAAGAAATGAGCAGTGTCTATGATTAATCAAGAGGTTTTGGTAGGAGCCTGTGTTTCCAATTCCCCATGGGAGTTTTGCCAGGAAGGCAAAGAATTTCACTGGAAAGCTGATAGACATGTTTAAGTCGGCTGTGCTTTGCCTCAAATAGATATTTTGTTCGATTCACTTCAAGGAGATGCAGTGATGATGTGATCCAACTTGCTGAGTTGAGGTGCTTCATGCTGCTTTTGAGGCCTTCTGTGGCACATCCAGTAGCCAGAAGAGACTTCTGCACAGAAGAAACTATGCCTGATGAACCAATTGCTTAATTTTTAAAAGATTAGGAGCAACTATTGCATAGTAATGCAGCATTCAAGGAAAGCTTCATAGCTTTAAAAGCTATCTTGCTATTAAATGCAACACATTTTGTAGAAATCAGTACAGGGGTTTCTAACTATGTTCATTTCATTTTTTTAAGTGATCCTAACTTTTTGTTTTCAGGTGAATGTCCTGAAATTTGTAGCAACAATGGATTCAATAGTGAAAAATATCTATTACAATTTTTAGTAAATAGATTGATGGGGTTTTGTAGAAAGGAAAGTGATGATGATAAGAAATAAGGACATCCCTTCCTGATTACAGTAGGCTTTCGGAAGTTGATGGCAATGAGAAATAAGAGAAATTAATTCACTCATCTTTTTCTTAAAATACAATATAGTCCTCAGCCACCAAGGTAGACAAGACAGCCACTAACCTAACTCTATGAAGTAGACATGAGAAACCATGAGGAGAGCAATGTTTAAGTTTTTTCTCCCAAGTTTTCTCCACACCCAACCCCAGGATATTTGATAGCAGTCTGATTAGCAGGGTCATTGTGATTTGAGGGCAGACCTGTCAGTTACCAAATTCACTATTGCTCCTTCTCCCTCCTACCCTGTGTTTCCTACAAGAGGTTTTATGAATTCAAGCACCAAATCATTTTTTTGAAAATCTTTATTGGCAAAATCTGAGCATGTGGCAATATTCTGCATATGTCTCCTTGGTGGGATGCAGGACTCAGTATTGTGGCTAGCAACAGAGCATCTAGTGTGGAGATCCTAGTCTGCATAGAAAAAGGTGAGCATGCTTGGGGTAAAAGTGGGCTTTGGGTGTTCCTAGAGCAGATTGACCAAAATGTGTTAGAACTGAGCAGCGCTGTCCTTACTCTTAGGATGAAATGCTACATATGGCCTGGATGTGACTAAGGCTGATAATTTAGTCAACACCTTCTTTCATACTAAAAACATATAAAAGTCTTGATTGGCTGAAGCTAGGATAAGTAGCAGAGATCAGTAACTATGGGCTCATCTGGTGGTGTCCACAGCATATGAAAGATTGCAACCTGGAATTTAAGAGGGGAAAATGGTAAACAATATGAAATACTGTACAAATAACATGAAAAATTAGATATGTTTTGTGTCTGTAGCCTAAAAGAAAGGGAAACATAAAAATATGAATGAAGGTGGTCAGATTAGGGCAAGGTAACAGGTCTGTAGCTTTGTTTGTGAATGAAAGAGTTAAAACATATGTGAGAAAATATGAGTTGGTGGCTTTTAGAACTTTATTTATTTATTTATTTATTTATTTATTTATTTATTTATTTATTTATATAGCTACCCATCTCACATACATGACTCTGGGCAGTGTACAATAAAACAATCAAGTAAACAATGATAAAGCAACAATATAAACAATTTAAAATAGTTTAAAACACAAATATAAATAAGACTGTGGGAGAATGGATCAGCCGTCTACACACAGTGTAGCTACCTCATGGGCTACCTATTTCCCTGGGATCCCCAAGACTGTTGAAAGAAGCAGGTTTTGAGAGATTTCCTAAATGCCAGTAGAACTGGGGCTAATCTCACCTCTGAGGGAATGATGTTCCAGAGGATGAGGGCCATAGCAGAAAAGGCCAGCCTCCTGGGGAGAGGCAGTCTCTCAAATAACCTGGTTCCATGTCATGTAGGGCTTTAAAGATCAAAACCAGCACCTTGAATGGAACCTGAAAGCAAACCAGCAACCAATGCAGCTTGCAGAGCAGAGGTGTAACATGTGCCATTCTAGGGGCACACTGCTGGATTTTGTATTTCAGTTGAAGCTTCCAGATCCTCTTCAAGGGCAGCCCCATGTAGAGCATGTTACAACAGTCCATTTGGGAAGTGACCAGGGCATGAGTAACTGTGAGCAGAGCCTCTTTCATGAATGCACATGAAGGTAGGAATTCATAAGTTGGTGATGGTTGCATGTTACACTTCAGTGAATGGTAATAGGGGAAGAACCAGAAATGAGTCTGAGAAAAACTGCAACAGTCTGAATAAACATAATACAGAAGAAGAAAAAATAGGTGATATGAATGGATAGAGTGGAACAAGATGACAGAGTATAGAACAAGGGATTTCACCATTTATATGTGCAAGAATGAACAATACCCTTGACTGCTTCATAAATATTTGCTTAAAAAATATCAGTTTGTTTCAAACAAATGTTTGAAGCCTATCTACCTATGTGTGCATATTTATTTATTTATTTACTTATTTACTTATTTATCTATCTATTTAATGCCATTTCTAGGCCACCCTTCTCTCAATGGACTCTGGCCAGTGGTCAATAAAACAACAAAAATATAATTAAAACCAACACCCAATGCAGTAACATTCCTAATGAAATGGGGGTGGGGGGGATCCATCGTGGCACCACCATTCAGCTTGGGCTAAAGGCAAAATGAAATAAATCCACTGTAATTTGTTTATGGAAAGCCAGAAGCATGGGAGGTGCACCTATCTCTGGGGAGAGAGTTCCATAAAGTGAGGGCTGTTAGTGAGAAAGTTTGCCACCATCTCTGTACCTTCTGAACCATAGAAAGTAGGGGGGAAAGAGTCAAAGCAGATCCTCTCGTGAAGTTTGAACATGTTCTAACATGTTTGAGGTAACCTGGTGCTATGTTGTGTAGGGCTTTAAAAGTAATGACCAGAATGGGGATCATAAACCTATTTGCAATCAGTACAGTGACTTCAACGTAAGTGACATTCTGCACTGGTAAGATTGACTACCAGCACTGCAGCTGCTGCATTTTGTACTAACTGTAGTTTCTAGGTTCTCTCCAAAGGCAAACCCATGACAAGCGTCTTGCAGTTGTCAAGCTCAGTGGTGTTTAAAGCATAGGCTACTGTTACCAGCACATCTGGGTCCAAGCAGGCCTGCCGTTGGCTGAAGCTGGGCAAAAGCCCTCTGGTTACAGCTTCCACATGCTGTTTAAGCAGTTCAAGTCACAGAGGACGCGATCTACTTTCTCAGGCTCTGCAAGCTGAAAAGAAACCTAGATCACTATCCCAGAGGCTGCCTCATTTACCACAATGGACTCTGCCCCACTAGTGTGAAAAATGGATATAAGGAAAGAAGCTTCTTGGAACACAGAAAAAAGAATTGTATGTCATAGAAGTATGCGGAGTTATGGTTATGGGAAACATGAAGATGTCTGGTGGAATAATTAAGTGAAAGAAGTTATGTATGTGAAATAAAATGCATTTAAGAGAATAATTGATGTAAAAAATGAGAATAAGACATAGTGTATAATACATTGTGGTCAAGGAAAGCAAGATACAGTTAAGATTAAACGCAGCAGAAAATGCAGTGATTTTGATGGAAATAAAAGATTGATTCGCTGAACAAGGATTCTCCAGAAAAGGGAATGTATTAGGAATAAAAATGATGAAATTATTTGGAAAGAATTGAAGTTAGGGAATGCTGGAAGGAATATTTTACATATTTGTATGGGGCTAATAGAGGTATGTCAAAGGGTAAGACTGAAAAAATGCTGTAAATGTCTCTTCCTCAAAAAATGATGAGAAGGAAATAATAAATGCTACAAGAACACTGAAAAATTATAAAGCTCAAAGTGCATGGTGTTACTGAAGAAATGTTACAGCACGAATGTGGCTGGCATAGGGATTGCTATGTGATTTGTGTAACATGAGTGAGATGAGTGGATCCATGCCTAAAGATTGGAAGAATGGCATTCCTGGTTCCTTATACAAAAGGAAAGATAGACAAAATAAATGCAAAAACGACAGAGAAGTGAGTTTGCTAAATATTCCTGGCACAATTTGGCAGAATTCTGATCAAAAGGGTATGAGAGGTGAGAATGAGCAGAACTGGAGAAGTGCAAATGGCTTTATGTTGGGCAGAGAGTATGCAAACCATACTTTTGCTCTTCAGCCAATTTTATTTATTTATTATTTATTTATTTCCTAAATTTCTCCCCTGCCCATCTCCCCCAAATGGGGGAACTCTGGGCGACTCACACAGAACATTAAAACCATAAATATATATAAATACATTAAACATCAATTTAAAATCATTTCTAAAAAAGGGAAAGGAGAGTCCAAGAAAATGAAAAATCTGGGGCTGAAGACAGGAGGCCTCTATGGGGCTAGCCATCTCCATGCTTGAGGTATTCCCTCCCCACCCCAGGCCAAGTGGCAGAACCAGGTCTTCAAAGCCCTACGGAAGGCCAGGCGTGAGGGGGCTAATCGCACCTCCAGGTGCAGAATGTTCCAATCACGGAATAATATAGGAATGTGAGAAAGTTTGCCAATTTAGAGAACACTGATGATAAATAGGCTTGAATTATGGAATGTTTTGTGGGATTTAGCAGTTGGTTGGTTGCTGAATGTGGTAAAAGCAATATATGATAGAATTAAAGCACAAACAAGAATAAATGGAATGTTAACTAAATAATTCAGCACTGAAGCAGCAAGAAAGACAAAATATATGAAGTCCCCTTGGTTGCTTAATGTATTTATGGATAAACGTATAAGGAATATTTGTGGTGACATTACAGGTATGTTGGCTGCAGACATGAATGTATGAGTATTTTTGTATCCAGATAATATTGCATTTTGGGTTGAAATCTCAAATGATTTGCAGCAAATGTTAGATGGACTGTATGATGCAACTAGGAGAATGGATATGAAAATCAGTGTATCGAAGACCAAAGCAGTTGGTCTTGCTTGCTGACTGACAGTAGTTTATAGGGTAATTCATAGTTGAGAGAGAAAATGAAATGAACAATTGCAGGTTATACTTTAATGTGGAAAAACAACAACAAATAGACAAATTTGTGTACCTTGGTCGCAGTGGAAGAAAGATGGTGACATGGCAGCACCTCCCTAAAGAGTCTATAGGGAGGTGCTGCCATGTCACCATCTTTCTTCCACTGCCACCAAAGTACACAAATGTGTCTATTTCTTAGAAAAATTATAAATTTTCCCTTTTTATCAGCTTTGTTTTACCTTAATTTGTCTTATTTTTTGCTTTTGTGTACCTTGATAGAATGTTTACTAAAGATGGGAAAATGGATGGAGAAATCTTAATATGTGCAAATGCTGTTAGAAATGTAGTACATAGTAATTTTTTTTTTTTTTTGCAATGAATGAATGTTTGTTGAAAGAAGCAAAAATGGGTGTTTGTAAGACCATGCCTTGGAAATGAATTAGGTGTGTCAGGATACAGGTAAACTGAAAAGCACTTGAGAAGTGTATGTGGTAAAACATAGGAGAGATAGGATCAAGAATGTTTAGGTCCTGGATGAAGGTGGACTGAATGTAAAATTGAGTGGCCAGTACGAGAGAAAGGTGGTTTGGTCATATAGACAGAATATTTAAGGATCAAATTGCAGAACAAATATATGAAGCAAAAATGAATGAGTTATTTTGCTCGCTTGTTTGTCTGTTGATTGTTAAAGACAGGGGAAGACTGAGCAAGTGAAGGCTAGATGGAGCTGATGAGATACATGAAGTTTAAAGCAAAAAATACAAGTAAAGATAATTTGCTGGAAAATAATATTATGGAGAGTTATAGTGAGTAATGTTGCTGTAAACTATTTTTAGCTATGTTTCCTTTTCTTATGGCATGCCTTTAATTCCTTTGACCTATTATTTCTTATTCTTTTTCTGAACTGTTCCTAATGTTGTTCATCTTGAAATGGAATAAAATGATGACTGATGGGTATGTGTGCATGTCCTTTCTGGTATGTAGCAAAACTTCCAAATTATGTATCAAAAGGAAACTTTCATGGAGACTTCCGTATCAGAGACAGGGCAAACTGAATCTGACGTGCCTTTTGTGAATTAAACCTTACCCAGATTGTTCTAATCTGTTATGGGTTTTGGCCAGGTTGGAGCACATCTATACTTTAAATTAAAAACTGAAGTCAAAACTCTGCACTACATGACAGTAGCTACATGGGGTGAAAGACTGCATCACAAATAAAGGAAAGGATGAAAATATTCTTGCCTCCCAATAATCTACTGTAACATGTCAAGTACCTGTTCCTTGTAAAACACTAGGAAAATTGATGGTGCTATGTCAATCAACAAATAAACTTGGTGACTTGGTCAGACCCGTAGGAATGCTCCGAAGCATCTCAGGCTGATATTCCCTTGAAATTCACACACTTGGCTGGCTGAGAGCTTTGGCGATTGTTTCCTCACTTTGGCTCCAGAACGGATAACAGGTGGTGGCTGTGAGAATACACAGTAATCACTTAGATGATCAGAAGTTTGGTTAGACTTTCTTAAATTGAGTGAGCCTCTCTGAGGTATCATATAAAGTAATTATGTTAGATACTTAAGCAAATGGACTGTTAATAACCAGGTAGAGGTGGTGAACCACATCTCAGACCAGCTGGAAGGGTCTATTAACAAGAAAATAATGGAGTTGCCCCTAAACAGAGAAATTCTTGTTCCTGTTTGAACAGCCTTGAAGTATCCAAAACTTCAGAAGGTAACATGGCTTCCCTTTTGATTCATATGTAGTACTGCAGCGCACTGGCCTTGTTATTCCCCAACCCCTTCATGTTTAGTACTCACTGAAGTGAAGCTGATAATTCAGAAATATTTACAATAATATTTACTTCTCAGTAGTATGCTGGCTGTAAATACACTTACTCACAGAAGTTCTACATACCCCTGCCTATACTAGCATAAACTTTTTGCTCCCTCCACAATAAAAATAATCAGGAAAGACTCAGTTGAACTCAATAGCTGGTGACTGTATCCATGCAGTTTTCCTGGTAGCACAACAGGAATGGCTTGCCATTGCTTCTTCCACGATGTTCCTTGAACTTCCCAGTCTAGTCTACCCCTCCAGGATTCCCAGGTCGACCCTTGTGAAATACTTACCAAGCTTAGCTTTCCAATAAGATAGCGTAGACTAGGGGCTGCTACCTGCTCAAGGCTAGCAAACCTTCAAGACATCCAGGGGAGGCATGGCGAACTGAAGACATCTCCATGAAAGTGAGTAGGCAAGTTCTTCGGAACTTCTCCAGAGAAGGAGAGGATGGGAAATTGCCCACCTGCATTTCAGATGGCTGCTCCTCACAAGGAAACTGCAGGACAGTGGTCTTCTGCAGGTTTGATTGCCAGGAGACAAAGAGATTAGCCATCTTGCTTGCAACCATGGTGGAACCTTTTAAAGGACACTAAGTTTGTAACCTTATAGGAAGTGAAGAGTTACTAAATTTGTCTCTACTTGTAATGAAGGTTGGAAGTCACTTTTTTATATATTTCTTTTCTTTTTCTTTATCATATTCTTTCTTTTCTCTTTTTCTTTTTTATTGAACTTTTTATTCTTCCTTACTATTCCTTTTTCTTTCTTAAAGTTTAGTTTGCATTAGTTTTCACTATTGTAGTCAAAATTCTTAATAAAATTATATCCATCCTGAAGGCTAACAAACCTTCAAGTAGGCGTACTAGATCTGGGCTGCAAAAATCTCAATGACTGTTACCATCTAATGGTCTCCCTGATTTTGGCAGCTCAGATATGGTAACCTTTTGCAGTTGTATCTTTGGCCAAAATTGGATTGACACCTGGAAAAGTAAGGCAGCCAAACAGCAATTAAAAGCCTTAGTGCTAATTCTTTCAGGCAAGTCCAATTACTTACTATGTTTACATGATTATTTTTGATAGTGATGTATTTGTATTTATAAAGAGAGTAATGAGTTTAATTTAAATCACAGCATGCACATGTACTATTTATCTCCTTATATTTTTTAAGAGACTGCTCTGAAGTAAAGCTTATCAGAATCAAGTAAAAGTGCTATTAAAGTGCCTTCTTTAAAACTTGATTATTTTTCTACTCAAAGTTTGTCTGTCTTGTGATTCCAATTTAATTCAGATTTAAAGCTTCTCTAATGCCGTATTCTATGATTTTCAACTAGTTTTACCACATCTCTATTTCATTGGAGGAAAAGCTTAAAAATAAATGGTTCTCTGTATATGTGTGCATGTGTGCATTTTTGTGTACGCCTACTGTAATGGCTGATAACACTGTTTAAGCTCTAGGTTTGTAAATTCTAGAAACTTCAGGATTTGGTTAAGTTATATTCTCTGTATTTCCTATTCTTTTAGCACAATATCTGTTCTTATTAAAAAACCAATATTCTTAACACAATTTAAAGTTGATTTATTTTTTTAATGGCCAAAATATCAGAAGGTTGCCAGCTGTTGCAAGATTTCTTGACAATCTTGTGAGATTTGCCAATTTTCTATGATTCTGAGTATTAAAAAAAAAAAGATTTTTAATTTAATTTTGGGGTCCCACAGATACCATCTGGGTAAATTACAAGTAACACATGGGACCTGCAGAAGCCATATTGCCAGATTCTGCCTCCTGTGGTGATCCTCAAAAGATTTTGATAATGAAGTAGTTGAGTTTGCATAAAAGAAAAAAAATGGGAAGCTCTAAACAGTTGATACTTAAGAAATTTTCTTTTAAATGAGTGCTGAATATATGAAAACATTATTTCAACTTCATGTATTAAGCATATATTTAGATTTTCTTCACATTTCAGAAGCTTATGACAGTCAAAGGTATACCTAGGATACACAAATCTGGTTCTTCACAGTTCCTTGTTTTTTCCATTTACAGCTTTGGTTCTTCTCATATCTTCATTATAATGTTCACATTAATATTTGTACTCTTTTTACACTTGGATATATAATTTGAGCTAATCTATACCTCTTTGCAGCATTTTCTCTTGATATAATGTTTCTCTGTATATTACTTTCCCTAATATATACATTCATAATATACTTCCCCCTCATAGTCCCATTTTTGTACCATTTTAATTGGAGAAGTGTTTCACAAAAGTTGGAGAAATGCAATAAGTTTTAGTTCCTATATTGGTTTCCAAGTGTAGAATGAGATAGCAGCATCCAAAGGGGGTGGGGGGGTGGGGAGTCAAAATGTCAGCCAATTGCATAGTTGCATCCACCATCCTGACTTTTTTGACTCTGTCTGTGGACACCCTTGGAAGTAGATTCATTTATATTAAAATAAAAACTGAACAATTTCTCCCCACCCCCGCCATTATGTTATCCAAAGTAGTTGGATACATTTCCTCTATTTTTTATGTTATCAGAAATATTTACCATTACTGCATCTATATTTTTTTCTACAAAATTCTTCACAAATCCTATGTACAAAAGTTTGACAGATTATTATTGTTGATCACATAGTCAGCCAGATGTTCAGACTGGATCTGGCATTTTTATCCACCTATTGAGTCCTTCCCAAGGACCTGGGATAGGCAGATGTTGTTTGATGATGATGATGATGATGATGATGATGATTTTAATGTTATTTAGTAGTTTCCCCTGTGCTTAGTTCAAAATCAGTAACTCTGATGATATTTATATGTGCTTTTGACCTCTTCAGACATGGGATATGAACAAAATTGAAGGTAGAAGACATTTAATATATGTTGAGTGCTGTTATGGGTAAGTACAGCTGCAGTTTCTATGCATTCCTGAGATGTTAACAAATAATACCATTATGAATATTAATCTGCATTTCTGATATACATATATCAATACAGCCAGCTTTTACAAGCCTGTGTGACAAGCCTCATGATAGCATTAAATTATCTTTAAGATATGGTAACATTTATCAATCAGTATAAAAGGCGGATCTAAAATGCCTCTGTCCATTATCAGTGTGGGTTATGTTTTTTAACAACTCATAATTTCTGAGGCCATTTTCTGATTGCTCAGTGTGTTTTATCCCCCTTCTCCTTCTTGTGCTAAGAATTCAGTAATATGAATAAGACATACTCAATAAAACAATGAGTATTCATGTTCAAAGGACAGATAGTTTTGCTCCTTGGCAGCTAAAGTACTGTTTAATTTTCATCCATTCTGAAGGGAATGCTGTGAGAAAATGAATTCATATGAAGAAGGTTTGCTCCTGTTAACCAGCCTCTCTGATCTACTCGCTCTCTGATAGAAGTTTCTTTTGGCGTCTGCCATTTTATTTAACCAGAATGCATTGATTCATGATTTTCTCATGAGTATGGAAAATAAAGTGACCATTTTCAGGACACCCCTTAACAGTGATACTAAATTTCTTTCTTCTTCTGGTAAGCCCAACAACAAAAGCTTTATTATGGCCTTTAGGCCACAAAACAATATATAGAAACACATAAACCTAAAAATATAGATATGAGTAAAAATAAGCATAAATGCAATAAAATAATTATAATATTATAATACGAGCAGCAGTGGCAATCATCAAGACTAGTGCTAGTCTTCACTCATAGGTGGGATGAATAGAACAAATAGAAAACAAAACAAAACAAAAATCAGGAAACCTAGATCTGTGAGAATCCTGGTCGGATGGAACAGGATAAACATCATGCTCTATACTAGGGTGTTTCTTTAAAGTGGGATAGATGAATGTCATCCAAGAATCCCTGTAAGAAGGGCAGATATGTGGCTCAGTGGCTCCATGGAGCCATTCCCACATAGGCATATGTGCTGCTGTAGAGGGATGTTTTTATAATGGCCCCCCAGGAGTACAGAGGATAGTGCATCCAACCTGGCCAAGGGGAAAGCCCAGATAGTAGATCTCCCAAAAATTTCTCTAAAAAAATTATTCTTTAAAAGAATATTTAATTAAGATTCCCTTTCAATAATTCCATAAAAACACATTGCAGTGGGGGGAAGCAGCTGAATTACCAATAAGATCTAAAAACTGAACAAATTCACCCTTTTTTGCTCTTAATGCATTACTTGTGTTTGTATGTCTCCCCTTAAAGTTACTGCAGGGAAGGAAGGAAGGAAGGAAGGAAGGAAGGAAGGAAGGAAGGAAGGAAGGAAGGAAGGAAGGAAGGAAGGAAGGAAGGAAGGAAGGAAGGAAGGAAGGAAGGAAGGAAGGAAGGTGACAAGCAAAGTAACTAGGAAGCTATGGATGATATCAAAGTGACTGTAGCGTGAAAGCCAATGTGCTGCCTTTTCTATGTTACAACAACCCACCAGGAGTCAAAGCCACATTTTCATGGGGAAGCACTGTCAGATGTTCTAGAATTGTACTTCCAGAGCTTTGCAGAGCACTTTATAAAGTAAGAAAAGCTTGAAATACCACATAATTTCTGAGGCGCATATCTGGTCTGCTAATATGCCAGGAAGAATGAGCAATTATGATTTTCCATCTAAAGCAACATATGCTGTTTGCTGTCCTGTTCTGAACAGCTGTAGGTTAGATGCTGTTAAGACTAGGCCCCCGCTCTCCTCAATATTTCAAAATTGAAATTAAACTAAAATAACAGCACCTGCTGAACAAAACACGATTTCCAAATGTGTACTTGCACACAATTACTATGAAGAGGCTGGCCACCATTGTTACCAGTCTATTCTTTTTGAATGGAAATGGCAGTGAAGTTTTTCGATGCAGCTGCAGATCCTCAATTGTATAACTAGAGCTGGCCCCAAGCCAACCCTCAAGAACTCAAGTGGCACCAGAAGATACTATATTGATTTGCAATTGAACATAATAGGCCATCAGCTTAATTATTACTGAAGTGACAAGGTTCTGGATATTTCATATTTATATTTCAGAGGCCTGGGAAGGATGAATGTAAATCTTTTCAATGCAGGCATTTGCCTTGCTTCAGAAGGTGGGGTGCTCTTACTATATTCAGAGGCTGTGAAAGACCAAGAGGACTGGCTATTCGACTTGAGTTCCCGCATCACACAGGGACTCTCTGCTGTAAAAATAGTTCAAAGCTGCAGAACTAACTGCTTCCTACAGCCAAATATCCTACGACCCCTTTTAGTAGTAAAAAGCAAACACAGATAATTAATTTCAATTGATTCCACAGCCAGGAGTGTGTTATTCTAAAGAAATGATGATTTAATTGAAATGAAGGGAATAGCTGACACCTATCTCAGCTCCTCCAAGTATCTGGGTGCCCTCCCAGCAGTTTATTTCTATCATCAGAGCACAGCAGTCCTGCAAAAATGAAGAAAAAACTTTCTTGGAGGAAACACAATTCTGGATTAACTGAAGGCCAACCTCTCTAGGTGTTCTGATTTGGTGGTGAGCCACTTCTTCATGGTGTTCTCCATGTAGCTTTCAAAAATGTAACTTAGCTTCTCATTTTTAACATCTAGTGATATAGAGATTTTCCACTGTTGTTGTACAGATCTAGAGCTATCTACTGCTGAAGCATCCTCAGGATGTTGGAAGTGTCCAGTAATACTGGGGCTATGAAAGAAAAGGGATAGATTGCATTTCCTGCTTATCTGAAAAACAGGATGATAATTTATCTGTGAAAAGATGAAATACTATTTAGAAGTTATCTTCCTTGCTAAGGAACCCAGGCTAATGCTACTTGTCCTACTCCAAATGCATGTAGATTATGATTTGGGAGAGGATATATATGGGATTATACATTTGCATGTGTCTCTGAGCATATTTTAATTTGAAGGCAATCTAATATGGATGAAATACATTTTTAATCTTATATTAATTCTTATGTATCAAGGTGTCAGTTCAAAGTGCCCGCATCTATAATATACTACATTTAATGCCTGATTAATGTTTGTTTACACACACACACACACATTTGGTGGAATACCCAGGCTTCTCAGTTTTGGGAGTGAGATTTCAGCTTCTTTGGGGAAACTGGGCTAAAACATGGGCTAAATAAATAGAGTCCAGGCTGTTCTAGTGCATAAATGGATCTTTACCTGACTGAACTGGTACAAAGTATTAATATTACAAGCAAGTGCAGGTTTGCTCAGAAATAAGTACCCTTCTGTTCAGTGGAATGTACTTCTTACTTCCTATTAAGTAAGATGAGCACAAAATAGAAAATTAATTTTGTTTCAAGCTCAGAGCAAAACAAAACTTTGAACAGCTTAAGTGTTCCATGTTTCAGCAAAACAATACTCAAAACGCTTCTAGTGTTTTGGCTGCAGGAAGCAATGTAACCTCAGATCAAGCTTCTTGTTCCCTACTTTTTCACCTCAGGGTCAGAAGTATAAATAGAGTAACAGTTC
Organism: Liasis olivaceus; assembly: GCA_030867105.1. Classification (NCBI taxonomy): domain Eukaryota; kingdom Metazoa; phylum Chordata; class Lepidosauria; order Squamata; family Pythonidae; genus Liasis; species Liasis olivaceus. The sequence continues at coordinate 94,646,291 of CM061349.1, read as the reverse complement.
ATGCTGAATGCTATCAGCCAGCCAACTTGCAAAAAATCACCCAAGTGCTTTATTTTATTTTATTTTATTTTATTTTATTTTATTTTATTTTATTTTATTTTATTTTATTTTATTTTATTTTATTTTAAATCCCATTATGGAAACTATGTGGAAGCAAACAATTCCTTCATATAATGTTTTCTGGAACGCAAGTATCCCCCTTTTGCCCTAGGGGTATGAAAGGAATGTGAGGGAAGAACAGTAAGAGAGGCTCTGTGTTGTTGTTGTTGTTTTAAAGAACACAAAGCCTAATCTCTCCATATTCCTTTCAAATCAGTTTACTCCTCCAGGACAGGAGGATATCTTGGCAGGAAATTATTCCAGTTAGTCTATTAGTACAAATGAGGTTTCTTTCAAAAATGTTTTCAAATAAACTTCTTACTCAAAGATGCCTCTGTCTAAATTTTGTAGACAGTAGGGGACATGGACTGTTACCTTCCAGCCCATATTTACTTTGCAGGTTCAGCCTGCAGATTTATTTATTTATTTATTTATTTATTTATTTATTTATTTATGTCAACCTGGCTTTGGTTGGCTATCAGAAGAACAGGAATAAAAGAAAGCTTTGGTCTGGTGGAATGAGAACATTAGTAAATATTAGTAAAAGGAAAAAGGAAAGATAGTAAGTGCTGCTCTCAACAGCGAGACCCCACCCCCCCACCCCCCAGGAAACACAGCCCTCCATCGCTGCCTGGCTGCCAGCACTGACATCCTCAGACACTCAACAACACAGAAGAAAAAAAGCATTCAAGCTTCAAGTTTGCATCTTTTTTCAGCAAAACAAGTCTTTTTACACCTGAAGTGCTGAAAGGACAGAAAATGTGCAGTTAACAGAACAAACTAACAAGTTCAAACATGACTTTGTAACAAAATACTTCATGGACTGCATCCACAGTGCACAAAGAGGGTGAGCTGAGTACACTCACCCAACACTCACTAAGCAAACCAACACAGAATCTTTGAATGTTTAAATGCACTCAGTCTCTCCATATGAAAGGTCAGAAAGAATGCACAGAGTGCAACAAACATTTCAACAAGGCAACAAAATAATTAGTCTTTGCTTTTTAAAATGCTCTCAAAAGACAAGCTCCAAAAGAGCCATAATTTAAGCAGCTCACTGAACCAAAGCAAACCATCAACATAGAGAACTTTAGAGGGAAATAATACTTTGGGATAGGTTACTGAGCTTAGGCGTGCGCTCTATGCATGCTCTTTTGTCTTGCTGATTATGGATCTTTTGAGGTCTTTAATGACTACAGCATTCCTAAAAGCATCTTAAATCTCAGTAATGGCAAAATGCAAGAGCCCAAACAGAGTGCGCATATTTACCTAAACTCAACAAGTCAACCAAACCAATATTCTACTAGGACTTTTCGCATTTACATTCAACACCACTCTTCACCAACAGCTGTGTATGAATTGAGCCATAGTGTATGCACAGATATGCACAAACAGATCCCCCTACCACTTTGATATTACCTTATCAGCTTTCAATCTGTTGTTTTTTTAAGTACACACATAAACCCACCACGTGAAAGTCAACTTCCACATGTCAAAGAAGTTCATATAAAGATAGATGATAGATAGAGATGCAGTTAACCTTCTGGCACGATAAACAAGGGAATAGTTCTTTATTTCTTCTAGGTTTTGCAGATAGTCACTGGCCTGAGTTTTAAGACAAAGACAAACCTGTTTTTAAAATGGAAAGAAAAGACTTGAAATAAGACATCTGAAACACGCATGTTTGTTCTGAGCATGTAAATTTGAGATAGCTGTTTCAAGTTCAAAAAGGCTCTCATTTAAACCATTTTGCACATCTGAAATATATATCATCACAATTTTGGGGCAGCATTTGTTGTTGAAGAGGATTTATTTTCAGGTTAGTAACAAAATGTTTTTCCCAGTAGTGGTGATTTAATCTTTGGATGCTAAGTTGATTTTAGTGATCTCTGCAAGCAAATTTATGCATCATTCATGCAATCCCATTATTGTTAATATTGTTGCTGCTATTTATTAAATTTGTATACTACAAAATAATTCTCAGCATTTTACAAGATAAAACACAATAAAATGTCCACAATAAAGAAAAATAGTTACAATAAAACAGCCATAAGAAAAATAAGAGCCAGTTTGGTCTAGTGGTTAAGGCACCAGGCTAGAAAGCAGGTCTAGTCCTGGCTTAGGCATGAAAGCCGGCTGGGGGACTTTGGACCAGTCACTCTCTCTCTCAGCCCAACTCATAGGGTTGTTGTTGTGGGGAAAATAGGAGGAGGAAGGAGTATTAGGTATGTTCACTGTCTTCAGTTATTTATAAAAAGAATGAAGGCAAGATAAAAAAAATGCACAATTAAATTTAAACAACCCCAATAACACTAACACCCTAAAACAACACATAGAATCAAAACCAACAGTAACACTCACAATGATCATTTATAAAAAAAAACATAATAAAGATGGTGAATAATCCCATCCCAAAAGACTTCTGGAAGAGTTCAGCCTTCAATAGGATCCAAAAGGCTGAGGGAGCAATCTAAATTCTAGAGGGAAGCTGTTCCAAAGTATGGGTACCATGATCAAAAGCAACAACAACAATGCTTTCTATCTTCAGCAGCCAGTCCTCACAAAATGGGGCACCAGAGGCCCTCCTTAGATAGGTTGATACTGGTTGGAGTAGAAGTTCTACCAGGCACCTTGGTGCCAAGCTATATAGCACTCCCAATTGCACCTGAAAAATACTGAAAATCAGTGCAGGATCCACAAGATAAGGACCCTTGCAATCACAGCAACTAGTGCCAGTCAACAAGTAAACTGCTGCATTTTGCACTAAGTTAATTTCCGGTTGATCTTCAAAGGTAGCCCCATGTAGAGCATATTCCAGAAGTCTACCAGTGTGTTGATAACTGCAGAAATCAGTGTAGCCAGATCCTCCTGCTCCAGGAAGCACCACAACTAGTGCATCAGCAGATGTTGAGAAGAAACCTTCCTGGACACAGTCTCTACCTCCTCTAATGGTATATGAGAATGAAGAAGGGAACCCCCCCCCCCCCCCCAGTTTCTTGGACTGTAAAAGCAAGTGGGGAGAGATGTATTTTGAGAATTGCAAGATTTATATCAGCCTTGGGAGGTAGTCCAGACAAGAAGTAGTACTAGCTCTATCTTTATCGTAAGGGTACATTAACAGAATCTTGCAAATTCGAAAGTACATCTCTCCCTCCTCACCTTTACAGTCCAAGAAATTAGGGAAGGTCCCTTCTGAGATGTTTGCCATGCCTCCATTTCTTCTGCAGGTTCAGCTTCCTCTTATCTGCCTGTTGCCTAGTCTGCAGCTCTTCGTCCTGTCTCCCAAGGTCATTCCCACATATACTGCTCATACAGCAATAGCCATGAGTACAGTTGATTTCCCCATTTCTCCCTCAGAGGCAGTGCTGCTCCTTTGAGACACAACACTATAGTTGGCAGAGAACCATGATGAAGAACAGTACTTCTGTTTTGCTTGAGTTCTACTTTAGCTGTTTAACTCTGTGTAGACTCTGACAGCCTTCATACCAGAAGAAAAGGACAGCATCTCTAGGGCCAAGCTGACAATAAAAAGCTGAGTGTTGTCAGCCTGTTGATGACATTCTACTATGACCCACCAGATGGATTCATGTAGAAGTTACATAGTAAGGGGAAAGACCACTGACCTCTGTGGCATCCCACAATGGAGTGGCCACTGGGTTGGCCCTTCCTCTCCCACAGACACTGACTGGAACTGCTGACTGAGGTAGGAATGGAACCACTGTAAAAGAGTGCCAGCAATCCCCAATTCCCACAAGCAGTCCAGAAAAATACCACTGAAAGATCTAAAAGGATCAAGAGGAGCGCACTATACCCATCAAGGTCCGAAGAAAAGTCATTTCTGACACATGCCCATGCCTAAACCTTGACTGAAAAGGGGCCAGACAATCCACTTCCTCTAGGATGTTCTGCAGCTGCATCTCTACTACGTGCTCAACAATCTTCCTTAAACATGGAATATTGGAGACTCTTGTGACACACCACTGGATCCAAGGAGAGCCTCTTTAGGGAAGGGTCACACCACAGCTTCCTTCAGAACTGCTGACATCATCCTCTAATGCTGACAGGTGTTACCCACCAGCAGGTCACTCTTCCCCAGCCACATATAAGAGGCAAGAGGGGTCTGGGTCAAGCTTGCAAGTGGTAGAGATGTTACCAGAAGGCACTCTGCCCACTTCCTCATATTCCACAGGCTAAAAGGAGTCCCAGGTAATAGAGCTACATGATGCCTCAATCACCACATTGGACTCTATCTGAGAGGAGCCAAAGCTCTGGCAAAACAGAGTGACTTTCTTAGCAAACTGTTGAGCAAAATATGAGATGATCCCTTGACTTTTGCAATTGCAGTACAATTAATTATGTTTATCTACTCAAGAAATTGTACTACACTGCTTACAAAAACATTTTAGCAATATCCATAACCTGTCCCATCTTCTTTCTTGTCCCATATTATGCTTGTTTTGAGTAACACAGCAATAAGGCTGTTAAAAGAGAGAGTTTCAGAGACAAGACAGAAATATATTCACCACCACCCGACTGAGATACTGCAAAAGGCATGTAGTTATGTATTCTTTGCTGGGAAATTAGGGGCCAGATTATCCTGGCAAAAATCTTACCTTGATACATTAAATATTTTTCTGTACTACCAGATCTCAGATGTATGAATCCTATATTTACTGACACAAGCTCATCTGTCAATTTCCAGTTCTTCATTTCAGGAGATCCCAACAGGATCCCAACCTATTTATTCTACACTGTCTCTCTCCCTCATTCTCTCATTTTCATAGCTGCACCTGGAATTCAAGAGTTTTCCTACATGGGTCTTTCCCCTAATTATAGAGTTAATTATATATGCTGATTAGTTATCAGCATAATTAAAGTTTCTAATTAATTGAAAGGATAAATTTCATTTTTTTTTCCTAATGCAGCAGATATATGGAATTCTAGTTAGCACTTCTGGGATCCATGGGTTCATATCTCTGTACTTATGAAATGCATCCTATCTGAAGAGATAATTTGGTCAGATCTGAAATATTTGATGCCATGTTGCAGACTTCCTCTTTACTATTTTTATTGGCATATTCTAATTTTTTTTAAAAAAGCTGTTTTAAACACCAAACTGTTTTGAGCTTGATACTCTAAATCTGTGATTTGTGCTATGAATGGCAATTATAGAAAGGAGAATAACTGAATGAATTAAATAATTTAAATAATACTTTATGTGTCAGTTTTCATGCATATTTGTTTGTAAGTCCATTCTATCCCCTTTCTGCTTCAATATATGACATATACTATATATATATTAGAAGTGAAATCATCATCATCATTCTTTTCTCCTCCTCTTCCTCTTCCATACAGAACAGCCAAGAGTAGTTTACAAAGAAACATTAGTCTCAAATAAAACAATGACAAAAAAATCAGCAAAGTTTAAATAATAAATACAAAAATAAATTAACTTTGAGAAACGGAAACAAAAAATTAAATATGCAGTCTTAGAGACAGTTTTGTCATGGAGTCGTTAATATCCTATTTTTAACACATTTCTCATAACATTTGCCTATCTGTACAGCTTTCTAACCTAAGGTATCTATATTTGAACATTCTTAAATCAAAAAACATTTTATATGCTTTTACATCATTTTTAAAGTCTGGGAATGGGTCTTCCAAATCCAGAGAAATGTGAAATTATCTAAATTTAGTTAACTAACAGTTAACTAAGAGTTAACTAAATTCTGAATTCTAAATTGTAGTTTGGAAGTGTGAATAAAGGATCCGCATAGTCAAAGCTATGGTTTTTCCAGTAGTAATGTATGGCTGTGAGAGCTGGATCATAAAGAAGGCTGAGTGCCGAAGAATTGATGCCTTTGAACTGTGGTGCTGGAGAAGACTCTTAAGAGTCCCCTGGACTGCTAGGAGGTCAAACCAGTCAATCTTAAAGGAAATCAACCCTGATTGCTCATTGGAAGGATTGATAATGAAGCTCAAGCTCAGATACTTTGGTCACCTAATGTGAAGAGAGGACTCTTTGGAAAAGACCCTGATGCTGGGAAAGATTGAAGGCAAAAGGAGAAGAGGACGGCAGAGGATGAGATGGTTAGATAGCATCACTGAAGCAATGAGCATGAAACTGAGCAAACTCAGGGAGGCAGTGAAGGACAGGAAGGCCTGGCGCAATATGGTTCATGGGGTCACGAAGAGTCGGACACGACTTAACGACTGAACAACAACAACAATGCTTAGAAATGTTATGTGAATTAAATCCTTGAGCATTTTTCCAAATGGGAGCTATTCTTCAACGGTTATATCTGTAAAATGACTTTCATTGAGCAGATTTTGAAACATATGGGAAATTGAACCCAGTTAATAAGTTTGTCTGTATTTTCATGTGGAACAAGGTCAGATTATTTGTCCATCTGTTAGTTAAGAACAGTGGTTCTTCATGCTAAATCAAAGATTAGTTTATCAACATTATTAAACTTAGCTTTAACCTGAGCAGAAGAATGCTTGCTAAGATACTCAGAATCAATTAAAATGGCTTGAAATATGTAAACATGAGTTAACTAATTGAAGGGGGGGGGGAAGGCCAATAATAATGATCTTGCTTTGTTCCTCCAACAATCCTTCCTTTTTAATCTATTTTTCTTGCTGCCAATTAAAGCACTACTCTAGAGGATAACAAATCATGCTAAGTTAGCTCCTCTGGGCAGAAATCATCACGGTAGCACAACAGTTTCTCTTTCTCTCTCTAACTTTTCAATGGTTCCTGGAGGATGTTTTATGCTGTGAGCCGCTCAGAGTCGATTAGAGTCAGGCAGTGTCCAAGTTGAATGAATGAAGAGAGAGAGATTGTTCACTGATTTGTTTCATTTTGCTGCATTTAAGAGAACAGAGCTTTGAGGTTTGAGAAGACAGTTAAGAGTATCCTCTTTTGGAAGATCCAGGTGTGGGCCATTGTTAGACAAATATCCTTTAGATCAGCATTATTTAAACATAGGACAAAATTACACCCATTTTAATAAAATGCAGCTAAATTGGATCTTAACTGTATTTTTCCAATGAAAATCAGTTTGTGAAAATCATGGTTACTAATGTGCAGACTGGGATGATCATTTGAGGAAAAATCCTTTTGAAAAGAATCAATGAATCTGGAAGTCCACAGTGCCAATAAAGAGGTTAAGTGATTTAATGTAATATTTTCACTTAAATGGAATGAGCCACATGTCATCTTTGGATGACTGGTATTTCAACTTCCACTATCTCTGGCCTTTGGCCATGCGTGCTAGAACCATTAAAGAATGAAGAGCCACATCGCCTGGAGGACCACTCATTTTCCACCCTCAAGCTGCAGTATGGACAGTGTCTTGAAATGAGCAAGCAATACTATCACAGAAAGACAATAGACACAGGCAATATGTGCAAAAGTGATCTTGCGGATTGAATGGAGCCACTGAGATGACATGATTTCAGACAAGTGGGCCCAAATTCTTTGAATCAACTTTGGAAAATTGGAAGCATGGTATGGGATGCCACAAATTGAGCTGCAAGGAGGTTAATCGCAAAATATCTGTTTACCAGAAGGCAAATGAAGCTCACAATGGCAGCAACCCACTATTTTATTTTCAAATAATGCTTCTGAGGTAAATGAGGGGTTTCTGCTTCAAGCAGCATGCTAGCAGTCCATTCATTTCTAAACTAAAAATCTAATATAAATTAGCAAGTGGGTTGATGGTGCCCAGCAATGGTTGTAGCTCAGTAGCTCACTGGGGTCCCAGTCCTTAAGGCAAAGTCATGCATCCATAAATCCTTGCTAGCAAGATAGGAATGGTTCCTTCCTTGTTGTGAAGAAGCACAAAATAGATATAGCCAAAATACCTCTTTGCTGCCATCCAGCAGTCTTTCAGATTTTTACAGTTCTGATCTGGTAGCCCACATTGTGGGGCACAAACATAAAAGAAGCTGGAGCATTATGACTAGAGAGCAGAATGGGACACAACGACTTCTGAGGATATTCTTTTCCACAACGTATGAACCAGGAAAAGCAGCAATTTAAACTTGACATCACGTGTTCTTTTCAAATAATTATTTGGAAATACTAAAAATCTGTACAAAACAAATGTATTAACCATGATCAGGTCACGTTAAACTGGAAACTAGAACAGTACTGGGGAGTTAAGGAATGTATGACCAGGAATCTTCAACTGAGCATTTCTGGCATAATGAGCTCTCTAAGAGAAAGACAAATTGGTAATATTTGATTTCACTTTACTTTGCATACTTTGAAGAAATGGCAACCACCTGCTCAAGTAATTCTGAAATAAAAACAGGCAGAATAGAAATTGAGTAATTGTTTCCAAGTATATGAGAATCCAGCTGAACATTTTTTTTCTAACAAAGAGAAGTACAGGTTCAACAAGAAAAAAAAGTGCTTATTTATAAAAGCAGATGAGAAGAATCCATGAATTAGGGGAATTATGATCACAGGTCATGGACGACCCATTCTAGAAATATTTTAAATGTTTGCAAAAAATAGAATTATGCTTTGATTTTTTTTTCAGATCTACAATAACTGTAATGAATTGTAAGAAGATGCAGCAAAAGCAGTGCAGAATGTTTGCAATGTAGAACAGTATACACACACACACGTGCGCGTGCAACTAAGGCCTATGAATTAGTAGTATGATTTAAAACTTTAAGACTACAACCTTGAGATTCCTGGAAAGATACCCAGGGGACATTTTATATATATTAGATCACTACCTCTATGGATGGGGAGAGATCTGTCCTTTAAGGAAATCTGACAGCACATCTCATGTTCCTGGGCCTCACATGTCTTCTGATATTGCAGATCCAGTGCCAGAAGAGGTAAAAAGTGTGCATAGGGGATAAATCTGCAAGTTCCAAAGCTTTCCCAGTCCTCGGAGGTTAGGGGAATAAATCAGCCCTGTAGATGATATAACTAATTTCTCTTCAATTGTGGCAATGAATAATAAACCAAGTGCAATGTGATTAAGGGGATAATTGATGCAACTACTAAAGCAATTTGAATAAGAATAAATAATGAGATATATTGGGAAGATCTGCATTGCTTTCTCCAGATGTTCTGGATTCAAGATTCCTAGGTTTCTTAGCCATTCTACTCTGCTTGCCTTATAATGTGAAACACTGTAGATCCAGACTTAGGCAGCCAGCCATCTAGCAACTTTCTGCTTCTGATGGGAGAGAAAAGGGTGGGAGGAAAGGAACAAAAACTGAAGCAATGGAACAGCAACATGGAGAGATCTAGACCTCCAGTTTTAAACTGATCAGAGTTGGGATCTTTGTGTGATTATTTTTAAAGCTGTGTGCAGAAGCAGACACTTATGAAAGTTACATTGCCACAGCATCTGTAATTATTTCATTCTGTCTTCATTCTGCCTTCTCTGCTAGCATTACAAATTGTGCTATGCCATGGGTCTTCTTCCCTCTCTTATTACAGAATTCTTGCTGTGAATGGAAGTGGGAAATCTGCCCACATGTGTCTCCCAGGCACCGCCCCCATCCTCCTTGCACAAACCTGGATTTTGCCACTGCAGTAATCCATCTTGGCCCATCTTGGCTGTAGAAAACAGGGGGTTATTGGGCCTGTTGCACTTCATTGGCCCAAATGCCCTTTTCAGCCATGCTGCAGACAACAATTGCATTGTCAAAAGCAACAAGGTGCAGTCAGGTGGCTGAGGCAGTGGAGTTCCTGTCCTTCACCTTTTATTGCTATCTTTCCAATTCACCCTAATGCTGACCAAAATGGAGGATTGGCACTCTTTGAGAACATGGGATGTCATATAGCATCTTGGGCTAGAGTTGTATGGGAGAATTGCTGGAAACTGGATTCCTTGCAGGAAAATGCTTTCCATTTTTGCAAGTTGCTCTTTGGAACCTGCAAGAATCCATGCATAATGCTAGATGCACGCCACAAAGTTATTGATAGCAGCATTTAGCCCAAGAAAAGGGGGGAGTGAGCAAATCTGTCTGGAATCCTGGAAGTTGGATTTGTATAGGCCTGCATTGTTAGTCCAGTATCACATCAAAGACATGTAAAATATGAAATATAAAGGAATACTTAATAACATGATATTCTGTCTCTCTCTCTCTCACACACACATAAATATTTGCTAATAAACATATATGTGGTTTCCTGAGTCAGCATGTATAAAGGACATTATCTTTACAAGTAGTCCTCAACTTACAACCATTTGTTCAGTGACTGTTTGAAATTATGATGGCGTTGAATGAAGGGACTTACGACCTGTACCCGAAGTTATAGCCGTTGCAGCACCCCCATGGTCACATGATCAAAATTCAGGCACTTGGCACCTTGCCTGCAGTTATGACCACAGGGGTGCTTCAACACCCCCACCTGCCTATCTCTCCACGCCCCCCCCCCCATCTATGCCCTTTTGGCTGCCCTGCGCTTCTGCTTCAGCCATGGTGGCTGGGTGAAAAAGGTGAAAGGTTGGTGTGGGGAATAGGGAGAGAAGGCAGCTGGGTGAACAAATGCTTCCTGGGGCAGCTTGGGGTGACTGGGGTGGAGTGGCTGGGCTGGGGTGGCTGCAGCTTTGTGTTGTGCTGTGGCTAAGGGGCTTCTTGCAGCCCCAGAGCCGTGCAGTTATGGGGCTGCTTGCCATCCCGCAAGGCAGGGTGGAGGGCAGCCAAAAGGGCAGAGATGGGGGGAGAGAGGTGGGTGAGGGGAGTTGGAGGCAGTCCCTTATCTTATGAGGCTCGGGGCTGGGAGGGATGAAGACCAGAATAGTTTGGATTGGGACAGGTCTTTGGCTAACAATCGGTGAAATTCACTTAACAATGGCAAGGGGGATTGCCGGGATTGCCGTTGCTAAGCGATGCAGTCATGTGATGTCTCACTTTACACTGCATTACTTAGCAATGGAAATTCTGGACCCAACTGTGCTTGTAAGTTGAGGACTACCTGTGATGTGTCTTGTATCACTGCTTCCTTTCCTTTCCTTTCCTTTCCTTTCCTTTCCTTTCCTTTCCTTTCCTTTCCTTTCCTTTCCTTTCCTTTCCTTTCCTTTCCTTTCCTTTCCTTTCCTTTCCTTTTTTTTTTTTTTTTTGTGCCTTTGAGTCAGTGTTGACTCCTGGTGACTGCCTATACTTTAAAAATCTGCTAAGAAGAGTGTGACATGAGTGGGTGGGTAGCTGAGTAATCCACATTTTTCTGTCTAAGAGCTTGGATTCCGGATACTAAAAGGAATAGCATCCAGGCATCTTTCACAAGAGCAGTCATTCACAGAGAGCCAAGCAATCAGCTATGCCAGCCTTCCCAATCTGGTGCTTTCCCTGAATGTTGGGACTACAACTTTAAGAAATTCTAACCATCATGGCTAGTTCTAAAAGTATAGTCCCATCACACTTGGAGGGCACTGTAATAGGAAAAGACAAGGAAGGGCATTAGAAAAAAATATACTGCCTGGAGTCGCACATAATTTTAGCTCAGTATGTTATATGAAACCAGCCATTGTAGCTTATAAACCATGGTTGATAGCTTGGTACAACTTACTAAGATAACCATGGCTTAGCAGAATGTGTGAAGCAAGTTAAGTATTTGATTTTTCTAAGCTGAGACAGGTGATCCTATTAAAAAAAAAAAACCCAAATATCAAGGCAACAACAAAAAAGTCCATCATTTTCTTCTTTTTTAAAGAATTAAATCCTACAAGTCAAGAAGAATTTCAGCTCATCCCTGATGTTAGTATGGGACGGGGTTGTACAAAATCCTCAGGTCTGGCTCCAGAACACTCTTTTTTCTTTCTTGAATTTGCCGGTCTGTTCATTCCAGGATGAGGTATGTTTTTGGAAGTAAATCTTCTGCAACAAGAAATGGTTCCTGGTTTTCAGCAGGCCCCAAACTGTCTGGGAGCAGAATATAGAGGTTTGTCCACAAGTATTATGAGGCCTTTCTATGCAACTGAAATTCCTGTAATCCTTCATTAATGGATAGTGATGCAGTAGGTTATCTGGTCATAGCTATACTAGTAATAACAGTCAGGAACAAGGAAAACTCAAATGCAAACTCTGTCATTTCCAGGAAAATATCCCAAATGATGTTGGCTATTTTTGTTGCCAGAAAATCATGAGCTATACTATACCTTAAGCTTTGATTTGCCTGGTAGCGATGTAATATTGCTAATTGTCTAAAACTGCAACAGCTGCGTAGTCATTTTAATAACCAGAAAAGATCTAGATGATTGTAATTTTCAAATGTAATTTTGACACCATTTAGCATTGCCAATATTTAATGTGCTTTTACTGCCTTAAAAGACATGCCCCTGGAAATTTTTGAGAGAGTGAGAAATGTTCTTGACCTTTATCTTTATTAAATATAAACTGCTAAATAGCACTTCAGGGCGATTGCATGAGGCCAAGCTTTTAATCATAAAGTGAAATACTGTGGTTCAGAAGAAATCTCCACTGAACTGATTTTCAGTTATCACTCAGCATTTGCCTTCAGCTCAGGACATGACTTAGCAGAGCACACAGAAGGAAATTCGTTGGTCACCATCAAACATGGTTGTTTGTTTCAACCCAGTAAAGTCTGGCCTACTTTTTGCATTAGAACCAGTGAGCAAATATTCTGAATGTTGCACAGAAACGAAGGGAGAAACTTTCCACTGGCCAAAATCCAGTCACAGCAAAATGTTAAAGAGCTGGGTTTTTTATAAGAGATTTTGCTCAATTTGAATAGCCAAACTGGATGTTATTGTTGCGCAGAGTGCAGCAAAAGGTCCCATAAATCTTGCTCTCAGGAAAAATAACACATCAGCATGAGAGCTTGCAAAATGCAACATCCATATTTTGTTCCTCAAAGAAAATCCAGTCAGAAAATATAAACTAACTGGTCTTTATTGATAAAAATGCAAAACTTCACAAAATACAAGTTGCATACAAAATATAGACTATAACAAAGACTTCTTCTCATATTAGCTTCCAAGACTTATCACTGCAAAGCCTCTAGCTAAAAAAACACTCTCAGAGAAGAGGTTCACTACTTGGTTACTAGTTACAACTACATAACCCATAAAAACCTACATGGTTAACTTTAAGACGAAACACACACACACTGAAACTGAGCTGGGCATTTTATCCCTCCCCTTATATTGCTAGTATAACACCCCCACTGAATAACTAACACACATTTCAGTAGGTGGCAGTAAAAATCATAACAAAATCACAAGATACTTTGTAATCTCAACACCTGGTTTTGTATAGCGAACGGGATGACCTTCTTCCCATGAGAAAATCCTGATAGTTATATTAAAATTGCCATTTTCTGGAATGAAATGGCCTCAAATGAAACTTCCCTAACCTACAGAATAAGATATTACCCTAATCCTGAATAATTTGTGTCAGGTTGTCAAATCACGAAATTGTTGCATCTTTGTTCTTGTTTTTTTTTAATTTTGCCTTAACAGTTATGTTATGGTTTATAGCAACTCAATTTTCTATCCTTTTTGTGACTGGCTTCCCAACCAGTAGCAAGCAGATTCTGAGTATCTAATTTGAGTGGGATGAGCACATAACCAAGAAGTCTTTCAATGTTGTCAGAAATTCAAGACTTTCCTCCCTCCCTCCCTTCCTTTATGGAATTCTTTTCCAGTATTGCTGCTAGGCTTCTATAGGTTACAGCCAAGAGTACCAAAACAGATTAATAGTTATATTAATTCATTCGCAGCCAAAGGCATAGCAAACTGAACTCCATTTACTTTGTTTTGCCATTTTGAAAGATAGACCAGTCCCTTATTGTCTGTTAGCCTGGTCTCTGGATTGGAGCACTGACACCTTTGAACCAAAATTTTAAATCAGAAATTCCCATAGCCTTCCCCTTGAGGCCCAGAGGTATTTTTGAAAATACAGATTATGTTGGAAGCTGATACCTTGCTTTGCTGTATTCCAGCTCACCAATTTTCATTCAGGGCAGAGAGCTTGGAGGATATGAAAAAAGGTCTCCATGGTCATCTTGATGTACTTGGGCACCATGATGAGATTTCTAGAATTAATGAATATATATATATATATATATTTAGAAACAGATATACTATAGCCTCCTTGGAAGAAATCTTTGATAATTTGTAGATTTGGTTTGTTGGGACAGTTGGTCAAGTAAACAAAGATACCAAAAAAACCTCCATGGGAAAAGAGAGGAAATTTGCTAGTTCTTCTAAAATATTCTCTATCCTCTTAATCACTTTCCTTTCATAAGGATTCTGAAATATAAGTTATATATTTTACTCTTGGAGATGTTGATTACAATAATAATTAAAGGCCACATAGCAAACAGAAGCTACTTCAATGAATTGCAGATCACAGAACCATCCAATTGTGAACCCTAATATTACTGCACTTTTTGATTTGGATCTTCAAAGCTCATATCATGGAAAAATATGTGTCAACTAAGAACAAATGATCTATATTGTATCTATTTCAGTTTTGCATAAATAATGCCATCAAATTTCTACTTCATTCTGGGGCAAAAACAAAGCCAACATTTACTGGTTTTAGATGCAACTTTTCCAAATGACGTACACATTTTTCCGTGTGTGTTTTTAGCAATGCACCGCTAATCTGGAGAAATGTGGAACTGGGAAGATGAATGTGTTTCAATTCACACACTAATCCAGTAAATGTGATTTAAGTCAAGTTGCTTAAAAATGTGAAGAAAGAAAATAATCCAGCATCTCTAGCATGGATGTAGTCTGATCTCATTTGCTTGCGCTATTTAAAAAATATCTCACCAGTGTTCTCATTATTATTCATACAGATGTATTTCTCAAGCTCATAAAAATATTTCCAGTGCAAACACTAATAAATTAAACACAGAGTGACTTTACTTTTCTGTCCAATTGTTCTTTGAAAGTATTGGAAAAATTGAAGGCTTACCTTTCACTTATTACATGAATAAAGGAGTGGATAACAATCCCCACCCCTAAATCAACATCCTGCTCATAGAGGGGGGATTTGAGGGAGCGGCATTTCATCCACATTCATTGGAGCAGATTATTTGTTTTTATTGAATAGTTTAAGTCAGTGTTGTCCAAACTTGGCCACTTTAAGATGAGTGGACTTCAACTCCCAGAATTCCCCAGCCAGCCATGCTGGCTGGAGAATTCTGGGAGTTGAAGTCCACTCATGTTAAAGTGGCCAAGTTTGGACAACACTGGTTTAAGTGGAGGAAAGTTTTCATAGTGGCAAAAGGCAACTATCTCTTTTTACATGTTATCATCCTCAGCTGTCTAAGCATTCATGTTTTATTCTTCCCCAGCACAGGTTTACCATGAGTACAATCTGCTGTGCTAATTTTGCCAGTATCACAGTCAATTGGCATGGGATCAGCTTGACATTTATTGGATGTTTGAGGCTGGTGCAACATTTGGGTCTGTCTTCCCTGGCCAATCTGCTTTTGATAGCAGCAGAATCTGATTCTTTCAAACTGAGCTTTCCCACTGAACCTGCCAGGTGTCTGACCTGATCCCCAGACTGGAGACCTGGATTAGACTGAACAGCAACCATCTATCAAAATTCACCTCTTACAGTATCCCAGTTGTGTGCTATATTAAGGAGAATGATTACGTAACCCAGTCCCTATCATTCACGTGCTCCATACCTCACAAACAAAGATAGCACCATTTCTCAGCATTGTGCCTGTTGGAGGATAGGGATCTACAGTGGGGGCAGCATTTTTTTTTTCTGCTGGCTGAAGGACTAGTGGATGGCACTTTTAGGCTGAGGAATAGCTTGGTGCAAGAAAGAAGCTAAAATATAGTGGCAATTTGTCTCAACCCAACCTGAGACATAGAGATCAGTCTATTTTGCAGAGATCTGGCAGCCCCTCACCCCCACGCCTTGCTTTCCAGAAGGCCTTGAAGAGCTGGTTCTTCCCACAATTGTTGGGGTAGGATGAGGCTGAAGACCCACAAGATGGTATGTTGATGTGTGGGAGAATGTTGCCCCAGGGTGTCATGAGTTTTTATTGTGATTGTTTGGTTGATTTTATCATCTTGTGGGCTGGCCAGGGTTGTGGTTACAATATGGGAGGCTACATAAGTCTTTCAAATAAAAATAAAACAAATAAATTTGCAGGGTTATAAAAATATGCTGACATGAATATCAGCACAGAATTGCTTGATCAAAAATCAAGGCAGAAAGCAAAGGTGTTTTCTCGTTGACATTCAACTGATATTTCAATAAATAACATGAAAAAGAGATAATATATCATTGCCTTTTAATTTCCTCTTTCTCTAATACTCTTTTATATGTCTTGCGGTTAACTCCAACCAAGGCCAGGCAGGAACATTCTAATAATTTGGATAGATATATATTCTCAGATGTCAAAAATCATCTGAAAGTGTCAAGAAGAGCAGGGAAAATGGTGTGAGACAATAAGAAGTGAAAAAGAATTCTAGGATATAGCCTGCAATCACAGGCCTTTTTGTAGATGGGTGTGATTCAGATGAAGAGTTGAATAAAGGATTAATTGCACCAGCGAAAATACACTATCTCATTGAAAGGAAATGTGCACATGAAGGTACAAAGAGCGACAATATTGCTGACTTGGATAAGGTAGTTTAAACACAGATGACAGACATTTATCAGCCTTCAGGAAAAGGCTGGTTATAGAGCTATATATGTGTGAAACAGCAAAATGTCTCTGAAATTATGATTTACTAGCTTTTAAGGGTTTATTGAGCATCCTCCATGATAGTAACATGAGACAATATGGGACCAATCCTTCACACAAATGTATACAAATTTAAAGAAAATGTATACTTTTCTTTTGTTCAGATTCTTTTGTTATAAGAATATACATTGGAAATTCAGTACTAACTTATCTTCATTACTATCACCTTCAGTACTGAAACAACGAAGCAGAATTTTTACACAGAAGCCAGAAAATACCATTAAGCTAAAACTGCAGGATGGAAAAGAAATAGATCCTTAGAAATTGTAAGGTAAATAATGGTAGAGATTGGGGGAAACAAAAAGGGAATTCTTGCTAAGAATCCTGAATCCTGAATCAACTAGTGGATCAAGTTGAGGGGAGGGAGGGGGGAATTCAGGACTAAAGCTGGTGAGAGAAGCAGACTGATTTCAAATGTAGGGATATCTAGCACAGAAGAAGGAATTAAGCAGCCATAAGGAAAGGCAGTAAGATCTTGAAAACTAGTTTGCCATGAACATCTTTGCCAGGGAAGGGAGAAAAGTGTTTTGGTTACATATGTCCTATGCTTTTGAAATGTAGTGCATCTTTGAGGCGGTTGCTCCATCTGAGTCAGGAAGGAATGCTAGTTCAGATCAAGCCTCCTTACAGGACAGTAGAAGATTCATCTTACTGAGTTCAATGGCATACCTTGTTTAAAATCATTCTGGTGCCTGCATAATACACTCTGTGGGATTCATGCTTTTTTCTAATGCAACTAATAAAGTTGTTCTTCTGTTATCATAACCAAAAGTTTGTATTTTGATTACTGGATTTCCCAGGAGGTGAGGGGGAAGGTTGAAGATGCAGCAGTAAGCTAGTTTCAGGTGAATTAGATAGAAACTGGAGGGATCCTGCCAGAAAAATCTTGGCCAAAACCAGCTCCTTGAACTTAAGACCAGCAATGGTGATGTAGCAGAGGCTACACCATTGAAATAAAATTACTAAGTTAAGGCTGTTCCTTAGTTTCTTCATCTATTTCTTTGAATGAGAAAATTGGTGATAAGCTTGGGAGGGCCAAGAGAGAAATGAGACCCCCACTCCTCCTAGTTTCTGCCTCAGTAACATGGAGATTCTGGTATGCCAGGCAGGCCTCACTAATGACATGGTTTCCTGTGACAAACAGTGATGTCATTTGCTGCACATCAAGAGGTGCACCTTACTTCCCCATGGCTCTAGGAAGGATGCAGGAACCCAGGGTGGCTTTGACTAATCTAAGGATTTTAAGGATTTTTTTAAAAAAAACCTTTCGTAATGTAAGTCCTTGAAAGCATTTTTCTCTGCAATGTCTGCACCTGCATGATCTTGTTTTAGCTCATGGCTGTGCAGCCATAATCAGCAATGACATTTCTTTAAGCACTACTTAAGGTAATCACGACTTGCACGAGCACAATATGGCTACAGAAAGAGCCACAAGATATATAATGAAGGATGATATTCTAAGTAGCTAGTCTTTATTCAGTATAGAAATGTTTCGGAATGGACCAGGATAGGAATCTGAACCTATCTCCACATTATGAAGTCAACTCCTTTTAATTTAGTCAATCAGGCTGTGATCCTTCTGAAGCCACTGGAGATTTCTTTACATTCCTGGCTGCTTTCAGGCTTCTGGTTCTGCTGCTGAGTTTCTGAAACAAAGTGTACAATTTCTATATTTTGCCAAAGTGGTGCCCAAGCATGATCTAGGCACGCGCTGAGAGCCCCCAAGTCTGAATACCCCTGCAACAAACTGCCTCTTTTTTCATCTGCATTGCCAGGCTTTAACCACTTTTATTCTTTTTTCTTCCCCCATATCAAAGGAGTAGTAATATGTGAACCATGTGATGTATCTACAGTTATAAGCACAATCCCGCAATTGAAGAATGCACACAAATATAAACGGCTTAATGTGCAACGTCCTGACTTTTCTACAAACAATTTCATGCCTTGTTTTCCAGCACTATGACTACAATGGATAGCTTCATGAGGCATGAAGTAAATCTCTGGTGTTAAGTGTTTATTATATAGTCTCTCTTGCTATGTTTCTTTGACTGTCACAATATTTCTTTGATGTTCCTGCAGTTTTACATTTCAAAGGCTAAGATAACAATGTGCTTTAAGACAAATGGGGTGGGGTGGGGAATAAAAACAGAATGTACATCTGTACTATGCTAAATGGAATTGCATTCTGCCACCGTTTTTGCATATTAGTTCATTTGTCTTTGTTTTGGTTTTATTAGGTCTGGATTTAAAAAAAAAGAACAAAAAAGGCACGTTAATCATAATCATTGCAACTGAAAGAAAATATCCTTTCCGTTGAATGTTTGTGCTTTTCAGATCAGTGAGATTGTGACAGTGTGAAGGAGCTCTTTCACGTTATTTTCAACTCTTTTATAGACACTGAGATGAAAGGAATTCAGCAAGCACAAATGAACTTCTGCTTACCATACAATGCTAAAAGAGGAGGGGTTTTTTTACAGTGCAAAATAAAAGCCTGCAAGCAAAATAAGGAAAAACAATGACATATAATAGTATATGCCTACAGTATGCTTTTGGTTTTAGCATGTTCTGGGCTTGTAATACACTCAGTGTACCCATGCAAATTTCCAGACTGACATCTGGATAGTTTTTAGGAACTTCCTGGGTTGTGATATAGCTGGGCCCCATGAAAAAGTAAAAAATGTGCTGCCAGCTATTACCAGGAACTAGGTAAATGGGGCAGCATATTAATGTTTTGAAGTAACTACAGCATCTCACATGTGATAATTCATTTCAAAATTGATCAACTAGTTATCAGCTAGTTCAGGTATACAGTCCTGGCATGTAAGTCATATATGCTTCTAGGCTTAATGTAACAACAGATTGCTTGAATCTGGGTTGGTTTTTGCATAACTTACTGCTGTGTCCTGCTCTTTGGAATATTGTGGTTGTATCATTTCAGTGTGCATTTCTACATGTGATTTTTAGATAGATAGATAGATAGATAGATAGATAGATAGATAGATAGATAGATATCGAGATCGATCTGCTGTCCTAATCAAACATTCTGTAGGGTCCATCAGCTGGAGGACTCAGAATGTGGGACATTAATCTACTGCCCTGGAAAACAGGGTCTTGAACTGAAACTTGTGTATGCAGCCAAACTGTTTGACCGAAAGGAGAATTGTGCAAAAAATACCAAAACTCCCTATCTCATTAGTAATGTGAGAACAGAGTGTTGCTTTTCTGTGACACCGATCTAGCCATAATGGAACGCTGGAATAAAATGTGCAGCAATATTGAAGATTGGATTTATTCATTCTCAATGAAGTCTTAGAAAGGTTAGCATTTGAGCAACATAAAATGTTTATCCGAATAATGTTCGATTATTGAACATACTAATAGACTGGTTTGTTAATTTCCATATCTCATGGGGGGGGGAACTGACCCCACTGACTGTCCTATTTCTTGGATTTTTAAAAATCCTTTTACATTTCTTTTAAGTACTAAATTTCAACAATAAAAGAAAAGGCATATCCTTCCCAGATTCAATGTACAGGGCAGTAATAGGTTACCAACAGAAAGAATAGGGGGAAATGTACACACACACACACACACACACACACACAAAAGACTTCTTCAGTCAAGGTTTTGCTCTGCTCAGTAAATAAACAATAGTTAAAGTAATGGAAATCACACAAAAGGTTTGAAACTCAGTACAGAATATTCTTGTGTCAACAATGCCCTTTTGTTCCAAATGTAAAGAATTATTTTGTTCTTTACAAAATGTATCAGAGGAATAACTCGTCTGCGTAAGTGTTGAAATGTTTCCTTAATGACAAGCTTCTTTTCATTCTTGTACTTTTCTTTATTTTTTTAAAAAATTGATTACAAAAAGAAGAAAAAATACATAAAAGTGGTTTAACAAAAAATGAAAAAATACAACAAAAATATTAATATATCATAACAATAAACGATTTCAATTCTATATATACTTATCTAATACAAATATTATTCAAGTACATATATATTTCTAATAGATTTATATGACTATCATGGTTTTTTTTAATCTACTGTATTTTTTATAAATGAGTCCCATATTCATTATACTTGTCCATACAAAGTCTACATCTATAGGCAATGCACTCATAAGTGGCAAGCACAATCAGGGCTTTGAATAAATGGATATAACTCAGCAACATGTAATATAAATACAATATATAGAGAGGTTTCTTCAGATTTCAAAAGATGGGAGTCATTAAACCTCACCCTTTGGGGAAAGGTGAACACTCTCAAAATGAACATCATTCCCAGATTAATTTATATTCTGACAGGAATTCCAGTTTTTGTATCTGGAAAATATTTTCAGAAAATAAATTCATTGTTTAGAAAATTTCTATGGGGTTCTTCAATTCCAAGAATATCTTTACAGAAAAATGAAATTATCAGTTAATGAGGGAGGATTTCCTCTTCCAAATCTGGAGCTATATCATCATGCTTACCCACTGTCAAGTATTAAATACTGGAAGCCAGCAAGTGGTGTTAATTTTCTGATTTGGGCAACTTTGGAGTATACATACATACCAAAACTCTAATATTTCTGGAAACAATTTTGACAGAAAGTTATGGAACATAATGTCTAATAAAAAAGATGTGATTCTTTTTCCCATGTCAAATTGACTTTATGGGGAAACCCAACTTTAAAAATTGGGAAAAAGATGGTGATATGGAAAAATTGGATGGAAGTGGGGATATTGACTTTGGACCAACTGATAGAAGATGAAGATGAATTTTTAGCATACTCTGTCTTAAGAGATAAATATCATCTATCAGATGTAACCCAATAGCAATACTTACAGCTATAATATTTGTTAACAGCATTGCTTGGACCAGCAGCATTTTCAGCTTCTGAGACACCTGAGATATTAGAACAACTTGTTAAATCCTTTAGAACTAAAAATCCTATTTGTTTTTATAGATATTTGTTATTAATAAATCAATTTGATATTCAGACATTAAGGGATGAATGGAATAAAGAATTAGAGGTTTCTATATTGCCTAGACAATGGGACAGTGTCTTAACTTCTATAGCAAGAGTGTCAATGGACCTTAAAATACGATTTATACAACAAAAAATAATATTTAGAATTTATTGGACTCGACTGCGCATGTATAGAAAAGGATTGTCAAAGCATTTTGTTGGAGATGTAACAAGGAGAATGCCTCTTTAAAGCATATGTTTCTACAATGTCCTATACTTTACAAGTTTTGTAAGAAAGTAGTGGACTGCACAAAATTTTCAGAGGATAATATTCTTTTGAACTATATACATAGTACATGGAATTTGACAGATAAAATAAATGTATGGTCCCATTTATTCTTATTGTACTTGATCAAAGGAGATGCATTAATTTTGCCCAATTATTAATACAGCAAATATTTCCGGGTGCCCCACATAATTGTACTAATCCTTCTAACAAGAATTAAAATAGGGAGCAGGACTTTTAGGTTCTTTTGATACCATCTATCCATCATCTGCTGCTTTCAGTTGTCTAATAGCAAAGGAGTTGAAAAATACACCCAGGGCATTTCCACACAACACTGTTTCCACTCCCCAACCCCTCTAACTCACCTAAGACCACCAGATTGTCTAATTTTCCTCTGTTCTTTAAATGCTTGGCAAACCATAAAGTGTATAATGGTCTCCCTTCAACTGATCATTTGCAAAATATTCATACATACACCTTCAGCTACCCTCCATACGAAAGGGATGAATTACATTACGTGAAATGCATGAGATCCTCCCATCCCGTATTGTGTGCATTTATCAGGTCATTTGCAAAACAAGAGAAAACAAACAAACACTGTGCATTTGTAATGGAGTGAAGCAGTCATACCCCTGTTTGAACCATCCAACTGAGAGCTGTGAAATTGGCATGATCTATCACCACAGGGGTACCTCCAGGAAGGGTCCAAAAAGTCAAGATAGAAGCTGTGACCTTGTGCCCCATCCCTTTTTTCACATGCGTTCCCCAACCACCACCACCATGGATGACTTTGCAGCTATAATACTTTCTAAACAAAATACATACTTTTTAAGCTACAGGACCTAGGAATCATTGTAAGGGCACTGCCACTGTTTCCTCTCCACTGGAGTAACCTCAAACCCCTTATTCCCCACTGAAAGAAAAGAAGTAAAAAACAAAACAAAAACCCAGCAGGCACTTTGCACCCTGCACCAAAAGGATGGGGAAAGGAGATCAGCATAACCCCTGTTAGGTCAAGCCAACATTTCTCTTCAAGGACCTGCTAAGCTCAGGAGCTGACAGGAGAGGAGAAAGTCTCCTCCAAAGAGAAAGACACAAACTAAGAAGTTGTGCATTGTTTCACTGGAGTAAAAAATAAGAGCGTCCCCCTTCCCCCATGGTTTACAGCACTGTTTCTCAAGTTCAGCAACTTTCAGATGTGTGGGCTTCACCTCCCAGAATTCCCCAGCCAGGACACATCTTAAAATTGCTGAGGTTGAGGCTCACTGATTTACACTGCTGTATAGCTGAGTCTGAAATAATTTGGACTGACCTCTAGGCTTCACGTGAAAGTGCTCTAAGAGTGAGATCTGGAGTGTCTCTGGTGAAGAATGGATCTTTCTGGTCACAAAAGGAAATGAAATCTAGTCTAACCTTGCAGGGAGGGGGCTGCTGTTGCGGATATTTCCTATATCCTCCCAAATTATGTGTGCATACATGCATATACCTGCATAGATGAGTGTCTGGATGCAGAGAAACCAGTTCTCTTTCTTTGGCTGTCTCTGACAATAAAAATATCCATTACCTGTTGGTTGGTAGACGTACTTTGGGAGGGGTTTTTATGAGAGTTTGCCTCCAGGTGGCTATTTATTCTGAATACATATTTTTTACTTTGTGTTTTGCTGAAAAAAATATTTAAATATATTCATAAACTTTATGAAGTTTACCTGAATCCCTTGGATCAAAAACAGAGTTCTTCCCAGCAGATTCTGCTGGTGCATGGGAGATTTTGTGTGTGTGTGGGGGGGGGGGGGGGGCGGGGGATATTGGGTTATTTATTTATTTATTTATTTATTTTGCTTTTGTTGTGAGCCACCCAGAGTTATGGCTCATAAGGGTGTATAAGTCTCATAAATGAAGGGAGGAAGAAAAACATCTCACGGATACGCCCATAATCTCACATTAGTTTCCTGTCTCAATCATCACAGTAATGCTTAATGCTGTTTGTCAAAAGCCAGGTCATGTTCCAGTGGAAGCTATTACAAACAAGTCCTTTGTTTGTAAGATTAACTAATGTTTCAGAGTGCATCATACATAAGTAAACGAAACAACACTTGATGCAAAGAATTCTCTTACTGAAAATCAGTTCTGTGTCTTGCAGGGAAATTACTTATCCAGAACCAGACTATCTTTTAAATGAAATTGGTTGTAAATTGTACAGATACATGCTGTTCCTCTATTGTTTTATGGTATATTGCTTTCTTGACCAGTGTATGGCTGGTTGGGGTTCTGGGCAATGCTCTGAGCACCCTTGGGAGGAAGAGAAGAATACAAGTAAAATAAACAGACTAATAAGTAATTACTGGATTTCCCAGATTCTGATATTCCTGAAAGTTGGTTTGGACTGGTAAGAAAGAGCTTGGATGGGTGGGCAGCTTGGAAATCTATATAAAATAACCAGAATTCCATTACAAAAAAAAGGGGGGGTAATGAATATACCCTACTAAAATAAAGCCATTCTTCAAATTTTGTTGATAATTGGGATATAAATCTAAGATAAAATGCATTACCCTTCTGATGCTGGAACATCTGTACCAACGTTTGAGTTGAAATTTGCAAGTGATAGACTAGTAAGAGATCAAGAAATAATTATTCCATCTGTTCATCCTTTCCAAAAAAGCCACTGGGGCATTAAAAATTAAATGACCATGTTCATTCTCATTTGGGAACAATCTAGGTGATGAGAAAAGCTGACTGAGCAAATCTTTTGAAGTTTGTGTTCTTGTGAGAAAAGCAGCATCACTTTATTCTGGACCAACTGGAGGGTATTTTTGGAAGAGTAAAGTATTCCTGACTACCGCTGACATCCAAACCAGTAATGACAGATAAGTGTGACTCCATCCAGGTTTGATTGACAGGATCACCTCAGCATCTCCAACTGGGTCAGACTAAGGCTTATTTTGTTCACTTTTATCATCTAATACTGACTGGTTGCATATATTTGGCAATGGGGCGGGGGGGGGGGGGAGTCCCAGAATCCTCAAAAGAATATATCCAATGGTGTGAGGTAAATATTAAAAATTAGTGCTCAATTGAATTAGATAGCTGGAAATTGTGAACATGAATAGCACCCCTCTCTGCTTTGTTTTTAGTGCCTGAAGGGAGCATTGTCAATTCCTGAAAATGTCCATGAGATTACTGTGTACTTTTAAAAACCAGGCTTTTGTAACAAAATTGGAGTGAAGTATTTTAACATGCATTTGTGCATTGCAATAGGCTTTTAAAACAGCCATTTTTTAAAACAACCATTTATTCACTCTAGGGCACACTGAAAGGGTTTAAACAAAACAAAACAAAAAAAATGTTTAAAGAGAATTAGCATGAGTATTGGTTCACAGCAAGAGAACCAAAAAGAAAGTTCACACAATGTCCTTGCAAATAATATTGAAAGTAGTTTGGTATGGTATTTCATGAAACTTTTCAGATCTTTTAAACAGAAGCAGGCAATCTTTTCATATCTGGGGCCACACTTTTATTTTTTGCATTATTTTCAGGGGCCAAGGGCTGCAAGAAATAGACAGGGCAATTTTATTTTAATTTTAGGAAATTTAGGGGAGCTTTGCATTTGTTTTCAGTTTCATTTGCTGCAGTAAACCAGTGGGAAATCACTCTAGTGAGTTTCTGTGATTTGCTGAAAATTCTAATGGGATGATCTGGGGCGTTCTGGGGGTTGTAAGCAGTCCATGTACCATAAATTGCCCATCTCTCCTTTAAAAGATCAGTTTTCAGTGGCAATCAAAGATCAGTACAATTCTCTCTCAAAGACTGCAAGAAACAATGCAACTCCTGAAGGAAAATGCCAAAGGAGAAAAGCAGTAGTGTCCCAGTACCATCTTCTGGAAGAAGAACCACTATAAAATAATAGATCCTATCACTCCGAACCAGGAGTAAAGGAAGCCAATGTTGATGGTATCAGTAGTCAGTGAGACATTTCATTCTATCCCACCCCCCAAATTTGAATTAGTGTCATAATTCCCCAATCTCTTTCACATCTGGGAGATCCAGAGGAAAGCCATAGTGATCTCCTTTGGGAATCCTAGTTCCAAATCAGTTTGAAGTGAAAATATAGGATTTGTTCCATCCAAGAATGTCATGAGATCATGCAATTATACCAGGATTGTTAAGACAATTATTTGCAGAATTAGTACTAATATGAGAATAGCAGAAAGGAAACTTGGCTGATCACACTTTCAGCGGAGAATTAGCTTCTTGAGGGCTAGCATGGCTGAGAAGCCTGTCTAGGAGAAAGGAAGAGCTGTGAATTGGGCAAACTGAAAGCTGGCTTGTTCAGGCTCCCATTCTGTCTCTGTCTACAGAGTGCCCTGTTGGGAGTTTTCCATGGTGGTAACCTTCCATCTGCACAATATAGTTAGAGCTCTGCTCAGGTAGACTTTTCTGTGCTGGTGGTCCTCCTCTCTGTGGGCAAAAGGATATCAACATCAATATGGCCCTTGTAGCCATCAAAATTAGAATAGAAAGAGCAAAATTGTACACATAACACTTCATTTTTTATTCATTTAAAACAATGCTTTCAAGCCTTCCCCAAAGTACCCAAGGTAACTTTCATATTTTCAATCACAGTTCGATCACCAACCAAACCCCACACTTCCCCACAGGATGCTTGTGAGAAAATGTATGCATTTGTAGCTACAGTTCTTGGCTTGGTGAAGCTCCCTCAAAGGTATCTGTTTATTCTGTCTGACAGATCTCCAGAAATCATTTATTATATTGTTGCTGTTGCTGCTGTTATTCCCAACAGCAAAAACACAAAGGCAGGCTTACTTGATGCTGTATTGTTCCTACGTTTCTTTAGAAAAATGTAAGAGTGAGTATGAGCAAGTTTATGATTTCACACCTCCACCCCTCAATTTCTTGCACATACAACTTGGAGTTGGCATGTTTTCTTAAAGAGAAAAAACCTGAAGTATCTTTCTGTTCCCCCTCTTTCTGCCCCACCCCCTTACTCATTTGCTACATGAATGTCTTCTAAATGTTTTCACAGCTGCTTGGGAGGTGTTGAGTCTTCATGTCAACTCATTCACTCAGCTTAACACAATCATTCTCTTTTAATGGAACAGTTACCGTGAATATGATGTCTATCATTTTTGCTGTTGGGGGTCCAAAGGCAGGAAGAGGGTGAGGTGACAGAGGCATAATTACCAGGCCTGCCACAATTTTTCCACTTTTTCCCCTTCTGTGGATGATGCAGTGTTGTACAATGTCAACAATCAAACACGGAAATGAAGACAGTGCAAAGACCCACGTGAGTAATTACTACGAGGTTGCAGCCCCACAACTACTTCCAAAGTGCCAGGCCTGACAAGGTGCAGATTGTTTTTATCCTCTGGTGTGAAGCATGCTGATTTGCTGTTGATAGATCCAGGCGGCAATATTAATTAAAGCACAAGCAGGAGCTAATTCAGTTGTTGACAATGCATTTTGAGAGGGTGGCACAGGGTAGATTGCAGCAGCAAGCAGATCCTGTGTGGTGCACTGAAAGCGTGAGCTAGCACAAGCAGTGTGTCTGCCTGTCAAACATAGATCCTTTGGGTTTAATTTGTATTGACGCAAAGGGTAACACTCCCCCCCAGCTCAGAAAGCAGAAATCTAAAACAATACAAGTGCCTCACTGAAATTGCAAGATATCTATATATTAAAAGCAATCTCTGAGTAACAGGGTTTAGATGGCCAAGTAACACCAACCTCAGTAGAGGGCAGTACTTGGGAGAATTGCAAGGTTTACACAAATGTACAGATCTCTTTGGGAGAATCAAAACAGCCCAGGGAGGACCAAGTATGTTCAGTTGCCATGGGGAGGGAGCAAAAACAGGTGAAAATAGAAAACTAGTGGGGGATGATAAGTGAAAGGGAATGGCTGCCGGTAGCTTGAAGAGGAAGAAATCCACATTGCAACATGTTTTTCTGGTCACAGTTATGTAGCTGATTTCTAGACGAGGCTGGAGGTATTTTTACTGCAAATTATGTTAAGGAAGACTCTATTGTGCTTTAAGTGGCAATAGTACTAGGCTCAAAGTAGACAAGATACAAGAGTGCATTTTAAAAAAATCATTTCTAAAATTAAAAACCAAATCTACTCATGTATTCATTTGTGAAATCATGTTGGATTTCATTCATATTTGTTTTGGTTGCATCTCTCTCTCACACCCCAATGCCCGCCTACAGAGGTCTTCTAAATAAAAGTAAGAAGATGTATTTTTCTGGGAACATTTTATAAGAAAAGGACAACTCTCACTGGTGGAAGTAATTTTTGATGGTTGTCACACACCCCCACCCCCCACCCCCAATCCAAGCATTCCAGAATGATGCTACAGTTAGGGCTTTCAAAGAAAATAAAAATGTGACTATTAAGAATCATCTGCTTTGTAACAGATGTAGTTGCTGCCTGTGATTTTAGGCTATTTGTCTGAAGAATATGTTTCAATGGTAACTATGTTTTAGTTAAACTGCAAGCTTAACAGGTAGCTGGTCTTTTGTAGACATCATGAAGCAAAGGGTTACACTGATGGGACATATTGCATTATGGCACCTCCACATAAGGACTCTGCATCAGTCTGACAGAAGCTCTAATCCCAAGATCTTTGAGAACCAAGTGGGATGGGGGTCAAGAAAGGAAAGGCCGCAGCAACAACTGTGTGATTAAAGACCCACCTCATTTTTATGTGCAGCTGCAGATGTCATCTTGATTTTTTTTTTACCTCCCCCACCACCACTAAAGCTGCCACTGCAGCTTAATGACCAGACACAGGTAAGAGCCTTGTGTCTGGTCATTAGGAATTACCCTGTGGCAGTAAGAGCAAGAAAAGAAGATTATTTCTCCATTCTTATTGTGTCTACAGAAAGCCAGTCACCATTTCTGTTTCAGGTGAGCAGGTCCCTTCTGGGGAAAAAGAAGTTGAGGAGCCCTTTTAGGGGCGCTTGAAGAACATTTCCAGCATCTGGGGCAAAGTCACTCAGCTTGTAGTTGGACTCTGGCTGGGCAGATCTTTTGGAAGTGACCAAGGCATCTCTGAGCTCAATTATCTGAGAAGAGTTTGAACCAGTTGATCTTGAAGAAGTGGACAGGTCCTTACTACTGTGAGCTTGGGCACATACATTCTGAAGCCATGCCCCTCCTGGTTGATTAAGACCTCCTGGGAGATGGCATGTGATTAATGCTTCATTGTGGTAGGGGATGATAGCACTGGCCTTGAAGGAGGCAGGGGTATGCCCCCTTCTCAAGAGACCATCCTTGGACCTGACAATGTTGGGTACCTTTAGTCCATTCCTGCTTAAATTTAGTTAGGCTTTGATTATAAGTATTATAAATATATACTTTATTTGCGGTCAATTTTGCCATTGCTGCATATTCTCCAGTTATGGTCCCCAGCCTTGTATCGTCAGCAAAGTTTCATTTTTTGAATATTGTGCCAAATCTATTCTTGCAGCCATCAACCTATATATTAGTAAACTGTGACACTTTTCATTTATGCTTTCTGGAATTATTCCTAATAAAAATATCTGTGGTTTGAGTTCAAATGTTATGTTTAAAATTCTGTGAATATTTTGATGCATTTCCTCCCAATACTTTTGAGGTTTTTCACATGACCACCACATGTGGTAAATTGTTCCTTCTTTGTTGTAGCATTTCCAACATTAGTTGTTATATGATATACCTACCTTGATCATCATGGCTAGAGTTATAAACCAACTGTAAAACATTTTATACTAATTTACCTCAGATTATATGTTGGAATAAATTTTATTGATTTTTTTTCCCATAGGTCTTCCCACTTATTACTTATATGTGGTTTTGCATCCACTTTATTATGCAATTTTTAATTTGTTCTGTCTCAGTGTCATATTTCAATAACTCTCTCTCTCTACACACACACACATATCTAATAGATTATCTTGGTTTTGTAGAGGTGTTTCAAATTCTGTCACCTTTCTTGATTCCCATCTTCTTTCCTGAGATTGCTTTTTATTCTTCCAGCAATCTGTAAATACATCAACCATGGTAAATGCCTACCTTCATTAAGCAGTTCTTGCTGTGTCTTTAGTTTCTTTTCTGGTTCTGGATGCACCATATTGACATATGTGATTAAATTCTTCTTACTGGAGCTGTCCTTCAAGTAAAAGGCATTTGAGAGTGCCCCTGATGGTGACGTCACCAGACTTATCTTTGTTTTTAGAAGATTCCATATTTTTAACAAATGTTTCCTTAAATGTTCCTTCAGATTCTTTTCTTCTTTTGTTTCTTTATACCATAATACCTATGAAATATCTAAGCCAACTCCTTCTATAATTGATATTTTGCTATGTAATCTACTGTTAAAGCTACAACTTCCTAAATACTTTAAACATTTTTATCTATTAATAAGTAAAAATCTTGAATAAACTTTCAATAGCTGTTTGCTTATCAAAATTTTTAATTTTTTTATGCCCTTTTCCATTCTGTACTACTTCTTCATTTGATATTAGCTAACCCAAATTTATTACATATTATTCCAGCATCCTTCCTCACTAATAATTAATTAATTTACTGCTTGGAGGTCTGGCTTCCTTGTCTTTACCGATTCAAGCTGAAAATTTTGCTTCTTCACTATGGCCAATAGTCATTTATTCCTCACTTAAATCGTAACAAGGCATCTTATATTGCTTTGAAAGAAGCAAATTAGGCATTTATTTTTCAGTAGAATTTGCAGCCATTTTTATCAAGCTAAAACAGCTTTTTTATTAACTGGACATGCTATAAAGAACCTCCATTCTCCCCCTGAAAAATGTAAGTTTCCCAGTCTTAGATAAGTTATAAATGGATGAATAAATATGGGTTCTGAATTTGTATGCATTCGTCTGTTTTTTCTGTATTCATTGCTGATGCTTCATTCATTTCATAAGTTCTAAAACATAAATCAAATTGCTCTACCAGCCCAGGTGCCTTTTATGAATTATTGCAAGTCTGTATCTTTAAAACAGATTAAATGTTTCTTGACACATTGACATCAAGGCTAGGAAATTACAACTCTTAGGTCCACACTTAAATAATGTTGAGAGATACACTTCTGCAACATCTTTGAGAACCAGAGGTTCTTTTCCTCTCATCCACTATTTTGAAATCTTCAGAACTGATTCTTGAAGTGTGCTTTATGTGGAACAGCAGCACTTTACTCCATATGATTTCTAAGTTTGACAAATTTTGGAGAGAAGTTCAGGTTCAGTGCTGCCGTTGAAATACAGGGAACCATTCCCATAACTCATTCCATGCACTCCATCCTTTTTGAAAAGATGACTTATTTCTTTGACAAATCACGTTTAAAATCTGAATAAAAAATGGAAGAAGCAGACAAAATATGCACCTATCTATTGTTTGCAATGGAAACTCTACATTCTGAGCTCTTGCTTTATGTATGCAAAAGCAATATTGCAAAGCGTGCAAGTTCTCCCCTTAAAAGTTTACACTCAATTGGAAGAAAAATAATAGTGTTAGGAACAAGCTAATCCTGCAGTTTTTTTCCCCCCCAAACTGATCTGGGGACATTAGGCCATCTCCAAAGGATTTTTTTTTTTAATGCTTTGGTAGCCATCTAAGCAAATAGCTAGTGAGATAGACATGATGCAGCTCCCTTGAATAAAATGAAAATCTCCCTGTTTAATTGAATGCTCAACACTCTGAAATGAGCGCTGGAAACAAGCCTGGGCTTGCTCTAGTTTGAAGCCATGTGAAGAAGAGACTATCGACTGGCAACACACGAATACATCCAACAACAAAAGCAAGAAATGATGGCTGAGGGTTTCAAGTAATAGATACGAGAGCCTGTCAGAAGCCATGCAAATGAAATCTATGCAGGAGTGCAAAGAGAGAAATAATTTTACACCAGCAACCTGTAATAAAGTTGCTGATTATTAGTATTACACCTGTATAGCCTTGAACTAGGGAGCCTGAAATTCTGGGACAAGACTAATATAAAGACAGAATTGTGGTAAATATCTTGTCTACCTAAGGCTGAAAAAACATGCTTTTATGCAGACCAGCACTTGTTTTCAATGAGGTGGAAATTCACATACCAGCCTGTAAGGTGCATCTTGTGTTTGACTGACTCTCATTGAAGGCTCAGTCATTGAAAATGCAATCTCAGTTGACTCTGTTTAAAAAGGAAATCAACTTTTGACCTAATTTCAGACAGGCTCCCATATGCTGGAAATATATCAGACTGATTAATGTTGTCAGCTCCTCATTTGAAGGATGCTTCCCAAATAAAAGATGTTGGTATTTCTGAGATGACCATATTGGGTTTGTCCAGTATCTTGGAAAGGGTACATCACACTTGAAATGCTGCTAGCAGTACAATCCTGGCTTTCTTGGTACATGTTCAGCCAATTGTTTTAGGATCAGCCTGCATATTATGTCAATTGTATAGGATGCACTTTATCCCCTTGGGGATTTTGAGAGGAGAGTAAGTGTACATGAACTCAATCTGGATTGGGATTACTATCATAGACAGAGAAGATTTAAATCTTCCCCAGGGATCCCTTTTTTGAAATTCACTCCTATGAACTACAAGCTAAAAAGATAAAATTTTAAAAAATTAAATAGGATGTTTTTAAAAAAAAGGAAAAAAATGTGTAGGATATAAAGAAGTGATGGTGGGAATCCAAAATCTTAATTTCCTACCTTCAATGTTCCCAATCCTACTAATGGGACCTACTGATCGTTTCACATAAGAAACCCCAAAGTGTGGGTTGAGTTGCATGTTACATAGTTAACCTAACATAGTTTAAACATATATGAAGTTATAATTAAGATGTCCCTGCTGTCTAGTTTGAGAAGTTGATCAGTAATAAAGAATCTCCTAAGTCTTTAGAGAGGTTGAATGTGAAAGAAGTAAATGAAATCATAGAATAATTGCTTCCCTGAAAACATAGCCCGGGCCTTGGGATAGAGTGGGTCCTGGGGCCTGTGTATTTGAATGTGTGTTTTATCATTTTAGAAAGGCTGTTTCTTTTCCTGTTTGGGGATTTTTATTTCTATTTTAGTAAATATTTTGGGGGTTTTATTTCTATTTTAGTAAAGAGTTTCTTGTATGCTGCCCAGAATTGCTACAGGGCAGCCTTATAATTTTAATAAAATAAATAAATAAACCCCTCACTGGACCAGGAAGAAGAAGAAGAAGAAGAAGAAGAAGAAGAAGAAGAAGAAGAAGAAGAAGAAGAAGAAGAAGAAGAAGAAGAAGATGTTTTTATCCTTTTTTACATATACTTCAAGGCGGTAAACATGTACTCCTGCCTCCTCTATTATCCAGTTTTGTCACTGAAACTGTGTTGCCCTTATAAACTATTAAAGAAGAATCATCCTGTTTAATATTCTGAGATTTTCAGCTGTTTTCAGTATAATTGACCATAGAGTAATATTTTGGACAGGAGATCAGAACTGGGAATTGGCTTGTGCTCTCCATAGCCTCCCAAGTATTATTCCTGTTTTTTTGTTTTTTTGTTTGTTTGTTTGTTTGTTTTAAACATTGTTATAATTAGGAAGTAGTTTTTGTTTTGCAGAAATAATACTTTTTAAAAGGAACGTCAAATTAGATCCATTCCCTTAAAAATGTTACTGCAACAAAATTCTCTAATATCCCAAAGTGCTGGCTGAATAGCCTTGACAACTCCAGGAGAACCTCAGGATGGTGATTTCATTTCCAGAAAAGTTACCAAAACCACAAAGGTGGAGTGCACGTCTCCAGATTAAACTACACAGGAATTATTGTTTTGCTGGGAATGGAGTAACTGTATCTCTAGTACAGTAGTCAAGAGGCTCTGACCCACCATCTCCTGTGATCAACTCCATCTGTGGCTCATTCTAGGAAACTATTTTGGTTTAAATTATGTTATGCCTTAATCTTAAATACATTTTCTTGGCAGTAGATATGTACAACACTACCTTTTAGACATTTCATTAAAAATTCTTAACTACTTGCTAGCCACAAATTTCCAAAATTTCACTGGCTACAGTGGATTTTATCCATTTCTTTTAAATATTATTAAAATTATTCCTCGAATCTACCTTTGAAAAGCACATCCTGTTTCCTTACTAATCTGCTCTAGAAAAATAATCTTGCTTTTTTGTAATCCTATACATAAATAAAATGGAGTAAACATGCTAACAGCAAAGAGCAACCAAACTGCACTTATATTAAATCAAATCTCTACTATCACATGGAACAGTAAGGAGGCTGCAGTATGGCTAAATAGCCAAGAAAGTCTAAATGAATGCATACATTAACAAGAAGTATTGCACATTTTATTGCAGGAGGAAAATATTGAGAGGAGCATATATAAGCAGATGAACTAATATTCTTTGAATCATTCTTTGAACTTTGAACTAATATTTAAAGATATTAGTAGGAAGTTAGCTATTTAAAGAAAGACATTCAAGTTATATAAATTGCCAATAATTATTGTGGTTTCATATTACAGACTTAGATTTTTTTTAACGTTATACACACACACATTCTGCCTGTGTTCAGTCAGTTAAAACAAGTTAAACATATATTAAATACAATATAAATATATTTTAAGCTAAAACACATACACTTATCACTTACTCCCTCCAAGAATACTCAAGGGTCACTCTGAATGAAACTTTATAATAAAGGTGGCATCCTTTGCATTTCAGAAGTGTGAAAGAAGATTACAGAGAGGGTGCATTACAGAAGTAAAAGTCTTCTTTCTGGTTAATGCATCCCTCAGTTGTGGGACCACCAGGAGACCCTATGATGCTGAAGCAAGTAGCAGAGAGATGATCCTGTGCTAATCTTAAGAGCTAAAATAGGCCACCCAGTTTGTTCCAATTCAAGTTTGCCCAGGAAAGGATTGAGTATTTTATTTACTTGAACTTGTTTCCTTCCAGATGAATTTCTAAGCATTCAGCCTACTTCCTGTTTTGGAGTTTCATTAAGGAGAAAATACTCAGAAGGCCAATTCTGTTCATTTTCCTTCATGTAGATGAAGGAAACAACCTTCCCACTAGGTATTTTTGCTGTCAGAAATTGTAGGGATACAACTACAGATATTTTGGGCAAAACCTGATTTTTAAAAATGGGTATAATGCTGCCACATCAAATCTTGTCCTAAACCCTGGATTTTCAAAGCAAGGTGGTTTGATTTGTTTAGTAGTTAGAAGCAGAATGTGGCTTCAAGATATGACTTAGATTAAGATTAGTCAATAGCCTGCTGGTCTTTCAAACAATAATTAACATCATCAATATTTAGCAACGAAGATTTAAATTTTTGATTTGATTTTAATTGCACTGTTTTGTTATGTTTTACATTTTGTATTTTTACTTATTTTACTTGCCCCTTTGAGTTATAAACCTCCTGTTTATATAAACAGAAAGGTAGAATATAAATCTTATAATTAAAAATAAAATAACAAATGGGGGCAATAATCTAGATTCAATGAGAAAGAAGTGATAATTTGGTGCCTAGTTCTGTCATTCAATAACCAGAATACTTTCTCTCTTTCTGTCTCTTCCTTTTTTTTTTCTTTTCTTTTCCAAAAGGGGAAAAAAGTATAAATAAGTCTGTTGTTGCCTTTAAAGGTTGGGGAAACTATGTGAAATAATGCTTAGTTCTAAAGTAGTTGTCAAACATTCAAAATAACAGAAAGAAAATGACAGGTCAGCTTTTGTTAGACAGTGAGCTGAAACACAATGAATTTATGGTACTTATGTTGGCACAGTGGAAACGTTTCTTCTAAAATAATAGTAGTAATTAAATTTAATCCTGGACAACCATGGAGAATATTTTTCATATGCATATGAATATTTACATAGTTGGTATTTTGCTTTTGTGCTGTAGATTCATCCTAGTTCATTTGAGACTATGAACTACAGTCTATTTGAGACTACTTTTATCTTCTGGGTATATTTTGAAAAACTTCCCCAATAAGATTTATAGATTTTCTTTTTCTCCTCAGCAGTTACACCTTTCCCAAGCCATCCAATTCCTCAAGCTGGAATTTTGCTTCCTTGGTATTTCATGTCCTTGCATTCTTTGTGGAACCTGTGGCATTTTGTTGCTCCGGAAAATCTTTTCCATTCCCTACTGCCTGTTAAACCTCTGGCATTTCCATATGGAAAAACACTTTCAAATTCATTACCAAGTTCTGTGATACTCTACAAGTTAAAGCTCAAAACAGAAAGACATGTTGTTTAATACAACATTGCTGAGCTCTTCTGCTTTGCTTGTCTGTTATAGAAAACGTCCATCTGGGGAAAGGGAACTGCAGTTACAGCAAGGAAGTCTTTCCTTCCATTCAGAGATTAGAGAAAAATCAGACCCCCAACTCTGCACCCCTGAAGGAAGAAAACCAATTGTGAATATTCTTCTGAGTGGCCACTTTACTTATAAAACCCCCAAATACTGTAATGATGGCTTTAAAACACAGAAATAAAACCACAATATTAAAGAATGATCAAGCGAGGCTTTATGCAATACATTTCCTTTTGGAATATTTTAAAATGAAAGACTGCACCAGAACTGGTCAAAATATTTGGCACTCTCTTCTTATCTGGACATGTAGAAAATTTTAATCTCCCGCCGTTGTATTTCTTAAAAATAAAATTAGCTTACATACATTGTGATCTATTTTGATCTAACAATAATTAGTTGCTAAATCTGGAGTTCAGAAGTTCTGAATCATTCCAGTGGCATATTAAAATGCTATGGATGTGTCATACACTGGTTTCCTTTTATAAGGGAATTTATATTAAAAAGTCATAAGCACTTAATAGACGAATAGTGGTTGTGGGGGGAGCAGGTAGTGTTGGTTCTGCATGGTTCCGGGGTCGGCTTGTTTTTGCACTGCACTTGCCTATGTATGATACAACAAAGAGTTTGGTTTATCAGCTTTTTTTTTAATTTTTAATTTTTTAATTTTTAATTTATTGGATTAACAGAAGTTCCATTGGTACTATGGTACTAAGCTTGCAACACAGCTAGGTTTCATTGGCATAATAGTATTATTATTTTAATACAAATTCTTGCATTTTAATGATGTTTATCGTGACTCCTTTTGCCTTTTTTCTCTTTTTAAGTGAGGGTAGGTTTGGTACTATAAACCTACAATAATGGAACAGAGTAAAAGAAATATTTTACCTGAATCATGTTAGCAATGTTTCATTTCAAATCTTCTTTTAAAGCAAAGCATAGCAACATAAATCTGAAACATATTACAACTTCAAGGCCTTATTTTTAATATCCGTATTACAGAAATGAAAAAGTACACAATTAGGCTCCAGAAGACGACACAGAATGGATAGCTAGACAACCAACTTACAGTATATACATTCCAAACAATTTTGCCACACTTAAAAGGTATTTATATTCTGATGCAGATAAAATTGAACATGTCAACACTAATGCATTTTTCTAGGAGAATCACTACTTTCACGATAATTTCCATGGAAAATTTGTGTGCACATGCTGTAATAGACACATTTATAACATCAAAAGGATTCAATTTTCTTTTCAATCATACCTCTGTATGAATAGCTTTTCCTATTGAATTTAACAATAAGGAACATTACCAGAGTCTAAAGGATGGGATACTTCTGCTTGCTCCCATGAACGTATGTCAGACAATATATAATATATCCCACAATAGATCTGGGTTAACAGCTCTTTTACATAGGTTTTCTTTCTAATACCCCTGTGTCAGCAGAATGCCATTTTTATTTAAATTTGCCTGTGAGATCAGCTACATTTCAATCTCTGGTTAACTCTCAATGTTATTAAAAGAGTATTCAAATGTTATTTAAAAGGAGATCCAGGGCATCTGTATCAAGAAATTAACATAAAATGTTTCTCAGAGGTATAGATTTCAGCTCAAAATTAGCAGCCGTTTGTTCTGCTCTTGAGTCACTTGAGGAAACAAGATTTTATAAATAGTGATTTTAAAATGTTACTACAGTGATTCAAACTGGGCATTTCTTGCATATTAAGTGGGGTGCTCAGAAAGGTGTGTTATTTCGTTGCAGTGAGTAGAAATAAAGCTCTCTCCTTCTGGCTGAGGGTACATTTAATCAGTAACACTGGATTCTTTAATTACTTGTCAGTTCAAAGCAATGTAGTATAAATCACACACACTTACCAACTGGGGACTATTCCTACCCCACCACTTTGACAGAGCCTGTAGCAGAAAAATTAAAAAGACAACAATGTCCATGTTTATTAGACAAGGGGGTTTAATATTTTGAGTAACAAATATATCTGTAAAATAAATCCAGTACAGCCTGAATGTATTCCATCTATATCTTGGTCAGGCATGCTTCTGATGGATTATGACACAATTATCAGTGTTCTTTTCGCCAAGGAAAATCCACATATCATGCTACACATGACATACAGCAGCACCCTTTCAGTTGTATCTGGGAACAAGTAAGTCTGCAGGTTGTTTTGTTTCCTGGTCAGCATTTGTTGAAGGGACCCTTTATGTGAATTTGCACCTTCACATACCAGTGGAATATCCACAACCTTTGTTTGTTTGCATTGTTTGTTTCAGATTCTGCAACAGCGTGCACCAGGGTATATTGGATTCCCCAGAGAGCCTCCTAAAACTGCTGCTAAATGGTAATGTTTTTATATGACAGAAAGGGAAAATCGTATAGAATATGGCTCCTTACATTTAAGTTCAATATCCTTAAATTTAAATCAGTTTTAATATTCCCTGATTTCTCCCTTTTTCTCCTACCTTCCTCTCTCCTTCTTTCTCTTCCCCTCCCTTCCATGTACTTTCCCTGAATCCTACTTAAAACCCAAATATGATCCAGGTCTCTGGCCAGCCTATAATTCAAGAGTACACGTGTGGCACACATAAAAAACAGGCAGAACTTCAATTGCACATTGTGACTCCCATCTTGACATTTTTGACCATATTCTGTGGACACCCCTGCTATAATTTAAGAAGACATTTTGAAAAGTGGTGTATCTGGTCTTTTGTAGAGGGAATTGTAAAAAAAAAGAGAGAGAGAGAGAGAGAAAGAGTGTGTGTGAACTGAGGGGCAGAAAAGTCCACCTAGGCCCCAGCCATGCCCCTATCTACAGGCCTGGAATGGCACATGAACCACATCATTTTGGCTCTAGGCAAAAGCTTTCCATGAGGCAATGGTTAAGGTAATGGTGGTTCCATACAATCCCAGATTCTACTGTTTTAAACTTGTGGCATTGATTCGAGTGGAGATATGGAACTGGCTTCAGATAAAGGATGTTTTTGTATGCATGTTGCACAAGGTATAGATCTTCTTTATGTCTACATTGCAAACCTTTTATTTCTCCCCAGATCTGCCACAAGGACCTACTAGACCAGTGTTTCTCAGCTGGCTGGGGAATAGAAGTCCACACATCTTAAGAGGTTAAAAAACACTGTACTAGACTATAGTATATAATGTAAATTTCCATTATTACACATTTTCAGTCAACACCTCCCAATAGTGAGGTGTTTTGAGATACACATTAAAAAAGTGAACATACGCAAAGCTCTTTTATTTCATATTTCAGAAAAGCACAACCATTTGTCGAAGGAGGCCTTGCTGTGAATGAACCTTGATTGTTCTGCCCCATCTGCCTCCAGATTCAGGAGTGATCACCAGCTTGCCTTTTATCTTCTCAGCCATCTCAGCTTATCAAGGATTTCGTCCCATCCTCAGAAAACATTAGTGAAATACAGAAGATTATGCTCCCTTGTACTGGATTACATTGGTACGGTTTTAACCAGCCCTGTGCTAGCAGAAAAGAAGGGAGGGACTTTTTTTTTTTTAAATGACATGGATGAGCAATGAATAATATACTTCTGTCATCTTCAGAACAGCTGAAGTAAAGTAATTTACTTATTGCATATTGTTCTTTCATTATTGGAAAACGAAATACGGAAATACAAAAATATTCCAGGTGATAGACCTGGTTTATTGTCAGATTGATGGTCTCAGTTCACTCTGTCAGTCTCTACAGAGATAGTAGCCATTAGTTCTCTTCTGTCAGCCCCCTCCCCCCAATTTTTATTACATTTCTTGCTTTGCCTTCCTGCTACTCAAAGTAGAAGCTCCATAGAGCCAAGAATGTACTCAAGGACAGCCAGGAGAGGTCCAATCCTGAACTTTTGAAACCAGTGAGAATTCATTCAAAATGGGGAGGGGAGCTACATACTACAGTGACTGCTCAGAAAGCTAAAAGAAATTGAGTCTATAAAATCGATTCTGCCGTCTATTGCCTTTGTGTGGCAAACACAAAGACCTTCCATTAGCTCCAGTTACTTTCATTTGTTGAATATGGGGAACAGCTACAAGCTCCATCTGACCATGGCATTCAGTACTTTGATGGCAGTTTGTGAACCGAGGTACCACTGTAATTGTCCACATTTATAGAGGAAGTTTCACATCACATTGGCAGTCCAAGTGCTTAAGAACATTCTAGTAAATGAGAATAGTAATTATCTCCCTATAGAAGAGAAGCTGAAAGAGTAGCATTTCACTCAATGGAACCAAACGTCCCTCCACCTGGTGCCCTCCAAATATGTTGAGACTACAACTTGCAGAATTCCCAACCAGCAGGGGCTGGCATGAGGTAGAGGAAGTCCAGTCTAATCTAAGTAAACTAACATCTTATTTTCCACATTGCAGTAATTGGTAGGCTTTGCACATCCTTAAAAAAGAGGCGCCTCGGGACCCCCAGGAGCATCTGCGAAGCACCTTTTTTTGAATTCTTGAATGCAGTTTCATCCTTTCAGTGTGATTGTTTCAGAGCCTGCTCCCAGTTGTCTCAGTCATGTGTTCATAATAAATAAGCACACATGGTTGTGGTATGTTCACAGCAGTTGTTATTCACAGATATACCACTTCTGAACTTGGGGGCTCTACTAGCTCTGATGATAAGCCTATTCTCTGGGAATGTCTGTCATTCCCGTACTCCATTTAAGGTAAAAGCTGTTACCACATGCTAAGTCAGAGAGTTCCCAATATGAATCGGGTGTCCCATGGAAAACTGCTTTGTCTCACCTGTCCTTCATTGACTGCCAGTCATTCTCATTTACAGCCCTATGGGCTATGGGAAAGAGAAGCAACAAATACACTGTGTATAAATCTCTGATATTTCTCTCAGAATTAACAGAGTGACTTGCAAGCCCTGCACTCAAGCTGACACCCTAACGATTCTGTAAGTGCCAATAATAATAGGTAGATCTCAGCACAGATTCCTTCTTTAGCTTAGCCTAAGTAGTCTTACCTCTCTGCGTCCATGATCAGAAGAGCTAGAACTGAGGCAAGGAATCCCACATTACGCTTTTTTTTTCCCCAACAGAAAAAAGAAAGGAGTCAAGGACAGCAAATGGAAGCCAAAGTGATCCCCAGGGGCTATATGCCTTTTGTCAAAGTTTCAGATTTTGCTAGGCGGCAGCGTACTCGAGTAAACAAATGACTTGAAAAAGCAACTGATGATAAGAAGGAGAAAGCACTAGAGGCAACAAGAAAATTAATGGCCAAAGCCTGTCTCGACTTCTTGGTTCATCAAATTGGCTTCAGTTATACAGAAATAGGGCAAGTCCTCCTCTTGCAGCTCTACTCCTGGTTCTCTTGATCCACCAGCAACATATGAAA
This sequence comes from Liasis olivaceus, assembly GCA_030867105.1. Taxonomy (NCBI): domain Eukaryota; kingdom Metazoa; phylum Chordata; class Lepidosauria; order Squamata; family Pythonidae; genus Liasis; species Liasis olivaceus. The sequence goes on along the minus strand of CM061349.1, from coordinate 94,604,547 downwards.
GCCGAAGAAAAGGTCCTACATGTTGAGAGCACATCATTTTTTTTTGAAAGAAAATTTTCTCCCAAAGTGTATGTTTCTAGAAAATTTCTGTGACCCAAAAGCCAAAGCTGAAGAAAGGAAGAGGAAAATAATGAAGACTGGAGTTAAAAGAATCATGGATTGTATACAGTATTCGTGCTGGAAAAGAGACGCAAATCACCCGGTCAGCTCCAGATCAGAAGAAGCATTTAGCTTGACACTAGGGATGCTTTTTAAGGCTGGGCTTGAATTATGGAACTTTTGGCAAGAATATGGAATTGAACGTTGGTTGTTGAATAAGAGAAGAGTGGTATATGATGGGTGTAACACATACATGAAAATAAATGGAATGTCCCTTTGGCTGGTGAATGTATTTATGCATAAATGTATAAAGAATGCTTGTGATGGTAGAGGTGTACTGCTCAGGGATGCAGAATATGATGAGATATTGCTTGAGAGCCCAAATGATTTGCAGTGACTATTAGACTGTATAATGCATCAAGGAGTTGAATTTGAAAATTAGTATATCAAAGACCAAGGCTTGACAGGAAAAATTGAGTAAATGATTCCAAGATATATATAAATGGAAACCAACCAACCCACCCAAGCCCTAAAGCAAGTAGATATTGTATTCTTAGTTCACCAACTTTCCTAATGCACAGGAAAGTTGGCCCTTGCTATTGTTGGTTAGAAAATCTGACAAATGACACTGAATGTAATATTTATAGACTTGTAGATTATGGAGACTTGTTTGCAAAAGAGTCAAAAGTGTTGAAATAAAAGCCATTAACAGAAACAGACCATGAAAAACATGATGGGCCTGTAGCACCCATAAAGGTGATAGAGAGAATCCCTTTCTCTGTGACATTTTATCAGCTGTAATTTATGGCAGATGAAATACCCAAAAGGCTAGAGTGATCTTCTTTCATACACAAGGGGAGTAGGTAAACTGAAGCAGAAGTACTTTCTGCAAGCACAAGTACTATACAACAGTAAGAATGAGTTCACACATTACATCTGCTACATTTTTCCAGATCAGCAGTTTTTTTCAACATAAAAGAAATTGTATTATAGATAGGGATGGAGGTCCATATTTTAGGGTGGACCAAATGAATTTATCTTTCCCAGACTAAAACACATTGTGGAAGGAAGCTATTTGTATTTCAAATTAGTTACTCTTCTGAATTTTACACTGCAATTCTTGGCTCAAAACCTGATCATGCATAGAACTATAATACTATCAGAAGAAAGCAAAGATGGCTCTTTGCCTCCTTTTCATGGAGAGCCTGAACAAGAAGTTAAATCAAATCTAAAATAATTTAAAACATGCAAAACTCATTTTGCTTTTCCACCAGAGAGTTGTCTTACAGAAAACGATCAGGAATTAATAAGAAAAGAAATTGCTGCTGACTGAAGAAAGACAGAATTGTCTTTTTTCATCTCAGTTTTAAGAGCCATTTGGTTAATACTGTTGCTGAGGAGGGTGAAAACTCCCTGCATCTACATTCTTAAAAGTGAAAGACCTGCTTGCTGCCCTGCTAATAGGTCCATTTGCCCCAAATATCTTGATGATCTTTAATCAATATTTTACCTAACTGCAGATCTTTTACCTAGCCACAGATTATATTTTCCTTATCTGCATTATATTATACAGATTATACATTATACAGATTATATTTTGCCTATCTATATTTTACCCATCTACAGATCATGCTTGTGTGACCTCCCCACATTCACAAGTTGGCTATCTTGTAACTGTTTATAGGCCTAATTGAAGCCCAAAATCTGTGAATAGAACTCATCTAAATGTAACTGACAGCATTTCCAAAAGCATTTTAGCTCCCCATCTGGGTGGATTCTCTGCTGTAAACAGCATTTTTAAAGTGTAATGTTTGATTTGGCATATAAAAAAGTATTCGATGTCTTGGTCTTGCTATTTTTTTAACTACCAACCCACCCTAGCCTGGATCTTAACAAGGGTTCCCAAGGACACCTAATAATGCAGAAGATTCTACCCAAATGGGAGAGCCTTGTCAATCCAAGGAATGCTCAAAGTCATACAAACATTTGTAGAGCATAACTTCAAATGTTAGATGCTTAGTACAAGGAGCTGTAGGTGAAATGCCGATGGCTGCAGGCATACACACACTGCAGTCGTCAGGATTAAAACTGTAGTGGGGATGAGGAAGAGTATGCAATGCTACCCTAACTTTTGAGGAAATGTGGGTGACATAATGCTGGTCTCTGGACTGAATATTGTTGTTTTCAGGACATTTGTTGGTTCATTCAGCTGAAAGTGCGGGTCTCTGTAAAGGAGCTGGGCATGGAGTGATATTTAGGATGGGTCTTACTTGCGTGGGTCTCCTCATCCTATGGAACTTTTAATCCAAACCTGTGCAGGCTGAGACCCTCCACAAGGCTGATTTGGAAAACATTTTTTCACATTCCCTCTGAGGTGTGGACATATGGAAGAAGAATCTCCTTTCCAAGCCTTACTCCATATTTTCACACAGTTTCTCTTTTTTCTTTTCCCAGCATGGCTTTTCCAAAAGCTCACACATAAACTGAGTGGTATTGTGGTGGGGGAAAGGGATTTCCTCTTTTAGGGCCTGTCACCTTACAAGTTATCCACCTTTTTGCAACTGCTGATTCCAAGATACCAATTATATATGTTCACATTTTAAGTATTTCAGGCCACCTTTATTGAGAAAAAGAAAATTTAATAAAAGTACAGAGTTGAATGTTCTGCCGTAGCAAAGCCTCTCCTACACACATTTAATATTCATTTTAGAATCTCTGAATTCAAAGATGATCCACAAATGCCGGAAGGAAAGCCTATCAATATTGTATTTTAAAACTCTGTATACTTTGGAAATTATCTGAGAGGCTTGCATTCCTACAGCAGGTGATGAACTGTATTAAAGAGAAAAAAAATCGACAAACACATTAAACAACACTATTGTTCTGGTTTGTTTGACAAAAATTAAGCTGAACAATAATTTGAAATTGTAGTAATTTCTGCTGCTGTAAAGAGTATTAAATCTACTGTAAAAATATCCTAACAATTTGATAGTGATATCAAATTTTTTAATAAATTTGAAGAGAAGCAATTATTATTATTATTATTATTATTATTATTATTATTATTATTATTATTATTATTATTTAAACTGGTATGCTGCCCAACTCTCAACAACTCTGAATACAGAGATCAGTGGCTTGGTCCAAATCAGTATTAGTCACTGAATTCATTTATTTATGCGTAAATAGCACAATATGTATTAATGCAAATTAACTGGCTAAATTATTATGCATCAATTAATGTGACTTATATACTGCAGCTGGAATAAAACATGAGAGCAAGCATTGCTCATGTACTGACTGTATTTTAATATATTCTTTGATATTATTTTGTTTTGCTTTATTGTTTCATAATTTTTGCACACCATGCAGATTTTTTTTTAACCAGCTGTGGATAGCTGCTGTTCTATACCACTCCTCAAAAATTGTGCCACAGCAGATGACAGCACCTCACTAACTTTGGTTAATCCCCAAAATCTCAGCCGAGTGGGAGCAGATATATATTTGGACAAGAGGCCACCAGGGAATCCTTAATTGTAGTTTTAGGCTGGGAATTAAAAAAAAAAAAAAAAGGAAAAAGGCAACGACAAACCACATTTGTATGGCTGCCAAAAAGAACACGTGATCTAGACACGGTCAAGCGTTTTTAGCATCCTTGCTAAGGTCCTTCTCACACTGCTTTATAAAACAACACAAAGCAATTTGTACATGCTCGAGTTATAATCTAAAGTAGTCCTGAATGACTCGTATGATTTTGGAACTCATTTAAAAAGGCTTCATTGATCACTCCTCCCTGATTGTATTCAGAATGAGATGGTTTTAAGATGTTCCAGACTTGGGAAATAACTATGAGGAGTGTGCTAAGCTTTCAAAGGGCAGTTTGCAAGGGAAGTGGGTGAGAATAGAGCCCTGGAACAGCAACATCCCCCAGGAGACTTGGCAAAACTGCTTTGAACACCACGTTTGCCTGTTTTAAACAGGCCTCATGCCATTGCCCACACATATGAATGGCACAGAGCTGGTGTTGCAAGAGTAGAATGCTGATTTCATCATCTGGATGAAATCCTGGGATCCCAGAGCTGCCTCTGTTGTCGGTGGATTATCCTCACAGGCACAGCACCTGGGCAAGCATTCAAAACAGCTTCACTGAGTCTTCTGGAAAGTGTAGCTACCTCAGCATTTCAAGAAAGAATGCTTTGTTCATGCCAACACGTTTTGTAAAATTTCATGTGGAAGTATAGTTCTATGCAAGCAAATTTAAAGTGATGCATATAAAGTGATTGAGTCTAACTAGCACTATCTGGGATTGCACTATCTGGGATTGCAGTGGATAACTCAATAAAAGTGTGAATCCAGAGTAATTCAAGGGAAAATAATGGTAGCAAAGGCAAATTCTAGTTTAGGAGTCACTAGAAAAGACTTCAGAAAGAAAACTGCTGATGTTGTAATCACTGTCTATTACAGTGTTTCTCAACCTTGGCAATTTGAAGGTGTGTGGACTTCAAATCCCATAATTCCCCAGCCAGCAAGACAAGAGCAAGGCTGGCTAGGGAATTCTGGGAGTTGAAGTCCACACATCTTCAAGCTGCCAAGGTTGAGAAACACTGGTCTATTGTATAAGCACACATGGAATTCTGTTTATAATTTGGATTACTACATCCCCCCCAAAGATATTTCTGAGCTGGAAAAAAGTATGGAAAGGGCAACCTGCTACAATGAAAGATTGATTCAGAAAAAAAGATGGCAAAGATTGAAGAGGATACGTACTAAGAATGTGGCCAGAGTAAAGGTTTTCATGTCTCTGGAATCATCCAACAGAACAATGAAAAGAGCATCTGCTTCAGAGAGTGTCTAATTGAACTGTATAATTTGATTCCACAAGATGTAGTGATTGCTATCAATGTGTGCATTCAATCAAAGATGATACTTCCATCAGCAGAGATAAGCTACCTTCAAGTTTAGAGGTAATTTTGCCTGGAAATACCAGCTCTTGGGGAACACAATGGGAAGGTTCAGATGAGTCTCCCATAGGTATCTAGTTTGTCAGTGTGGGACCAGAAGAACGGAATAGATGGCCTTTGGATCTGATCTAGCCAGCTTCTCCTTATATTTTAGATTCTTATGTTCACTGCTTCACATTGACGCAAGAAAAGACCATTGTTCTTTTGAGTCAAGCTCTGATGCAGGTGCCATGCTCGGCACTTTCCAGACGTAGAACTGCTCCACCATTAAAACTATCTGAACAGTTTGATGTTGAGAAAATCTGAGCTGTGTCTGGGAATTTGAGATGCAAGCAGCTGCAGCCAGAACTTCTCAACACAATGCAGGGTACAGAATGAACAACTTTGGAACACATGAAAAATGCATGAAAGTGTCCACTCTTTCTTCCTTCAAATCACTGCTTTGGCTCCTGTTGTCACTCTGGTTTGGTTCCCTGTCATCATCGCTTCACAGATTTGGTAACTAGCATATGACAGGAACTGACATTAATGCAGTCAACGCTTACTCTTCTTATAGAGGCAGCTGTCAAAAGCCATTATATATTAAGCCTAAGCACTAGTCATCATGATGACTTTTGCAGCATTAACATTTAAGAATATACCTTTACAGAGGTTAAAGTAAGTTAGAATTGTCACTTTGTGACCAACAAGGAATCAGATAGGAAAAGTAATGAGAGTGACTTCTTCTGAAATCAAAGTCCTCACAAAACTCAAATGGATTAATATTAGGACAGCATCCTATGAAACACTCCATTCATGGATTTCTGGAATCTGGTTGTAATGCACTAGACATACAGTGTGCTCTTATGCATGCTCTCAGTTTCCAATCTTTGCAGAAGAAATCCACCCTGAATTTGCAAGTTTCCAAAACAACTCCATGGCAGCGGCAGTAAATGTTCATTTTTTCCTAAGTCAAAAGTCTACACACAAATGGTTTCTGAGTTGCATATAAAAAGGTTTTGAAAAGAAAAGAAAATGGTATTGGGAAATGGTTTGAAAAGACAGTGTGAGGAAAATTATAACACAGAATAACATTAGGAAAATCTGTGTTAAGAAAATCTGGGGGAATTTTATTAACAACTACTGTATTATACTAAGGGAAGTTATGTATGAAAGCTTACATACATTGGGGAAAGGGAATAAAAATTGATGTGCATTTTTTCTACAGATCTTTAAAAATATTGGACTGGATATTAGCTTACAAAATTTGCCCAATAAAAACAAAAGGATCTATAGCAATCTCTTTATTCATTATATAGCTTCCTCTCTGGTAATTGTACTTGGGACTGCTGGGTTGTAATTGTATACACATCTCTCAGAAATAAGTCTTTAATGCACTTTATATAATGTTAGATGTAATCCATAAGCTTTAGAAATAATGAAATGCTACCTCAAATAGAGGAAAACAAAAAGTATCATACTCTGTTAACTGATAAGAGCTTTATGTGAACAACCCTCCCCCCCACGACATAAATAAAAATAACCTCACAATCTTGTCTGAAACTAATTAAATGTAATGGGTTTTACTCCAACTTGGGATGAGAATGCATCTCAAATATGTTTCCCTATAAATTGTCTTATAAAATCAGTGTATAAAAATATTTTTCTTCAACTAATAAAAAGCGTAAGCATTTCAACAAAACCTAGTGCATTGTACCAGATGGTAAAAAAATATTATTTTTCTCAGGGAAAGAGTAAAAGATATCATCTATCCCAGATAATTAAATTATTTATTTATTTTAAATTGCAAATATATCCGAAATTCATCAGTACCTTCCTATGTAAGGCATGTGTAGCACAATATTGGCCATTCTTGATTAGAAGTCTATAAACAGGAATTAAAGGGAAATTTTTTTGGAACATTTTTGCTATACCTTCAATTTTAGCTTGGGTCAAAAGTGAATCATAGCACACAAACAAAATATGTTGGTCAAAAGTGAATCATAGCACACAAACAAAATATGTTGGTTTAGATACAATTAAAGACTAGGTCCCTTTTACTTCTCTTCTCTTCTCTTCTCTTCTCCTCTGCCTTCAGGTCAGTCTTGACTCCTGGCAACTGGCTGGACAAGCCCCTGCAGTTTTCCTGACAAGATTTTGGAAGTGGTTTGCCATTGCCTCCTTCCTAGGGCTGAGAGAGAATGACTGGCCCAAGCTAGCTTCATGCCTAAGGCGGGACTAGAATTTACGGTCTCCAAACTGGCTCTCTTATTGTATATTAAAGAAAGCAAATAGGACATAGAAAAAAAAATCTCTTGGGAAAAACAGTTTTGAAGAAAGTGTATTCGGTTTTAAATAATACCATGCTAACAACTAAAAGATATTTATCTTGATATCTGCACCTTCTGAAACAAAAGTATGGCCATGATGTATCCTTATTTAGTGCCTGCAGAGCACTCTGGTCTCCACGGAAATTCCCGGTCAACAGTTTCTACTGAGGGTTTCTACTGAAGTCAGTGGAGAAGCCCAATTATGGAGGTAGATATGCATCCACAAAACTCTAGTTCAGGACATTCACTTTAGAAGAATCTCATCCAGTTGAGAAGTTTTAGTACTTCTAGCCAGGTTTTACTATTGATTAACTTAGTGCCCTGAAGGTAGATGGTGCACTTAAGGGTACAAGAGAACACACCTGCACTGAGAAGCTTTGAAAACTGTGGGGCAATATAGGAGAAATTACTAACAAAGAAGAGGGAAGCAGTAGCAGAATTAAACACAGGGAAATACCAATTATTGTGATTAACTGTGATTATTGTAGAATTTAGGCTTGGAGTCAGGTTTGCAATTCCAAATACAGGTAGTCCTTGTTTAGTGACTGCAATTGGTTCTGGCATAATGGTCACTAAGCAACACAGTCACTAAGCAAACTACATGACTGAGAGAGAGTTGCAAAGCTGCTACCCTCTCATTCAGATATTCTCTTGTACAGTGTCCTGTGCCTGACCCTTCCCCCCTTTTTTTGCCCCCTCGCAGAGCTGAGAGAAAGCTTAAACAAGCAATCTCTTCCTGAGCTGCTTTTCTCCACAGCACAATGAGTTCGTAAAAAGTCCTAAACACAAGTTAACAATCTCAACTGAGGGACCTTAATTAGTTGATTAAAACCCTTCCCCCAGCTGGCAGCTGCTTCCTGAAACTGACCAGACCTTATAGTTTCACGCTGAAGGCTTTTATTGTGTTAATGGATGATTTTTTTTTTATTACCATTGCATTTGCAAACAATTGTTATCCAAGCCAGTTGCTAAGCAAGGACTGACTGCACACAGGACTGGTGCCTACTTGGATATGCCCCAGCTTTCACCAAACCCATGCATTTGAAGCAAGAAGGAAGAATAAACATGTGCACTCTAGGTTCTGCTAACTGGAAAGTAATATCTACAAAGCTTGCTGTATAAGATACTTTGCTCTTGATCTCCAGAAGGAAGAGTAATGTCCTCTGATGCAGGAACTGCAGCTCTGAGGGCTGGTGTTATTCTACAGTATACATGCACATCAAATAATGGGGTTGTTATATAGAGGGACAGAGAGACTATGGACTATCCATCATGCCACTTCAGATCAGGCCTAATGCAATCAGAAACACATGACTACATCAACTTATCTCCTTTGATCAAATGTGATTAAGTAAGTCATTAATTTTCAAGAAAAATAAAATATGCAAGATCATTTTATCATAAATGTAAATGCCTGTCTTCTTAAATTTTTTTTAAAAGAAAAGCCTTCTAATAGAGAACTTTGTATGCTTCAGAGAACAGTTGTTTTAACATTGGTTTTAATTTTAATGAAAGATTATGTATTTGTATGCATGTCTTCTTTCCTTTTTTCTCACACTGCTCATGTTGTCAAGCAAAATTTGTGCATCAGCTTGATCAAGATAATTTCATTATACCATTGTTACCATTATGACTTGGGCAATTAGTAGTTTATAAGAATAAATTTGTAGCAATCAGTGATTGAGGCACATTTGCAGTAGTCAGGGTGTAATAAAGCCCAATCAATTTCTTTCATTTAATATGTAGGCTGTGACCCCAGTTTTGATGAGAACTCTTAGCTATTTCATCTTTAAATAAAAAAGAATATCTGCAAGCAATTATAGTGGTGTGTTAATTAGATATTCCTTCTTATCTTTTATACTCCAGAATACATTGCTAACGAAATCCTTGTTTTCTTTCACATTCCCTTTCTCTCTGTAATAAACTGACATTGACTGGTTGTATTTTTGCTAAGACAATGAGCCAGATTTTTCATTTTCTGTTCCAGTGGGGTAAATCTGAAGGAGCTCCATAGAAGTAATTGGCATTATCTGAGATTTACATGAGCATAATTAAAGGCAGAATCTACACACTGATTTCTCTTTCTCATTCTCTCTTTTACCCTTTTATAATATTAGTTGACTAAGGACCAGTTCTAAATTCTTCACCCACATTTTCCGCACTCACCTGGACATATTGCAAAAGTAGCTCCAGGTTGTTGGTTGGTCAAAGGAACATTGAACACATTAACACTACAAGGGTTTTGCTTATTAGAAGAAACAATTCTCAATATAAATAAAGCAAAAAAGGCAAATGTTAAAAATCGGCACTGAAGAAAACAAAACCTTGCCTCTGTTACACATGCTCTGGGTACAACCAGGTTTGAACGTACTTTGAATGGAGCTGCTTTTAAAGATTTCAGAAATATCTACTGGTTGAGAATGTAGTTGCTATAGTATTTGTATGGGCCAGATGTGTTATTGCACTGGTTTCATAATCCACCTATTGCTTAAAATGAGTCTTGCACTTTAAAGCCCCCAACTGATTTCAGTTTGAAGAGCTACCTGTATGTGGATTCATGCAATCACAGAAAAAGGTATGAGTTTCCTGTATCTCTTTGCTGCCATCTAATGATCATGTGGATATTTACAGCCCAGTATGGTATTCCTATGCATATCAAGCTGTCCAACTCTTAAAACTGCGCCCCCAATATTTTAATTTGTTTCAATTTCCATCCTGTTGAGATGTTGCACATTAGATTTTTAATCACTTCTTAAAATTTGAGGTGGCATTATTTATGTATGCAGGTTGTCCCCAAGTTAAGAACACCCGGGTTACAGACCCATAGTTAAGAACAGAGCCTGTTGTAGCAAAATTTGAACTAAATACACAAGGGTTCAAGTTCATTACACAATACTACTTATACAGTATTATACAATAATACTGTTCGGGCTTACATATAAATTTAACTTAAAGACAGACCTTGGGAATGGAATTTGTTCTTAAACTGGGGACTACCTCCATACCAAATTGTTTTGTGGTTTTAAAAAAGCTAATGTCAGTCTTGAGCTGATTATGCCCACAAAGGCAAACACATTTAAAATGAATAATAAATATCAAATGTGGGTTGATGTTATTGTATTGTAAAGTTTACTAATGTTTATTTTAATTCGTAAGTTGAATTTGTACTGGATTTTCTTAAATTTGTTGTCACATTTTTATTATTGTGAACCATGTGATTTTGGTGGTATATACTAGTATTTAGCAAAACTACTAAGATAGGATCCAATATATGATGAATCAATGATTCACCAATATTAGCTTTAGATATTTTTATAAAGGCAAGGGGCAGTCTCCTTCAAGTTGCAACCAACTTCTGTGAAGTCCTTGGGGTTCTCCAAGCTTGGTTCTTGCAAACGTTTCATTACCCGACTGGGTAACATCTTCAGTGCACCTCTGTGACTTCATCAACTTGTTTGTGCAGTGTTCTTTGCAGCAATACAAAATTGATTTGACATTGTCTTTTTTTCAGGATGAGCTGCTGCTGCTGATGATTTGGATTTCCCAGCTGAAAAACAGTTCTGGTGTTCTCTGGAGGTCTCACATTCCAAATATTAACCAAGCATAACCCCACTTATTTTCCAAACCCAGACAAGGTCTACCTAAGACTACCATATCTCAGCTGCATCTAATGGTTATCTGGAATTTTGCAACCCAGATATGGTAGCCTAAGGTCAAACAAGTGCTGCAATCACTTCTGAATAATAGATTAAGAAAGATGTTCCTTTCATACCTCTCTTCCATTCAATTTCTATCTATACACCTTCCACTGGATTTAATGTTCTTATTCAATCCCTAGAGAGAGAGAGACTGGAGGAAAGGAAATGGCAACTTCTTCATAATCAGCTGCTTGAAATTATAACTTTGTACCAGACTGAACTCCTTGTTCCCCTCTAAACATTTTATCATGGGGGTGGGGGTTGAATAATTCACAAGATATGTCCCTGTGGTAGCAGCCTATCCAGATCTTCTGTACATTTAATGGAAACTAAGTTATACTGAGCCAAATTAGAGCTTACATTGGCTAGAGTTACAAATATTTACATACTTGTAACTGCAAAATTAAATGTTTCTGCTTATGGCTGCAAAAAGCAAAAAGGGATCTATTTCTCATATCATCAAGGAGGTCAAGTATTCCTTTGGACAATGGGAAAATGTTTGTAATTGTTCCTTCTGGACTGAGGCAGTATCAGCAAGAGTCCACAAGTTATTATATATACTTTTTTGCAAATCCTTCTGAAGACTGGAATGGGGGCCCTCGATTCAGTCCTATGAATCCTATGACTAGAGGGCCCTCAATTCAATCCTATGTTTCTCCAGGCAAGATTGGAAATAATTCCTGCCAATCAGAGTAGGCAAAATTGATTAGAAGTACCAGCAGTTTGATTCACTGTAAGGCACCTTCCTTTTTTCTATACATTTCCCATCCCTTTTTAATAAGCAGCAGGTTGCAGAAAAATTGCTGCTTCCCTTGAGAAACATTCAAGATTTAAAAGTGGAATTTCCATAACTACTTTTATGTTATGATATAAAATCTGGAGTTTATAGATCTAAGTTATATCTGTTCCCCAAAATATGAAGAAACAAAACTGGCTTTCCTGTTGTCACAATTGTTTTGTGCAACAACTGATGTGATAAAGCAACTTTGTATGTGGAATTCTGCAAAGCAAGAGCCACTTAATGGAAATTGAATACTTTAAGAAATTGCATGCATAAAAGTATCTAGGTGTTTAAATCTTTGGTCAAATGAGACAATTTATAATGCTAACTTAATTTCCGAACAAGCTGTAGCACAATTGGACCTGCCACCTAACTACAAGTAGCTGTCCCTCATGATTCATTATGATCCAGCCAGTTTGACATGTGGACAGAGTATGGCGAGTGAGTTGGGAGAAAGGAGATAACAGAGATAAATCTAAATTCATTCTGGAAGCAGTCACACTCAATGACATATTCACTGACTTCTTCAACAGCTCATTTGATAATGTTCTTTCTGCACTATTCATTTTTCTGAAAGATGAAAGCTGGCTGAAGATCTCATCTGCTCACTGATGCAGGAAGAGGATTTGAAATTAACACAAAATAAAAAAAGAGAGAGAGAGAAAGAAGGAGGGGGAGCAGGCATCTGAGAGGAAAGCAAGTACTTTCTGATTAACAGTGTCTTGGTCCTGACTAGGAAGGCTAAGAACCATACTTATCAGGTCACCTTTAATTAGATATGCATTATAACTTTGCAGGGGAAGAGCTGTGCCTGGCAGAATGGGGTTTGGGAAATGGGAAGGGCATTCATCATGATAATTAATTGCCAGGAGGACAGGTCTGTTGCTTTCTGTATTATGACGTACGTGTATATATGTTTTTGATTAATGTGCTCCAAAAGCTTTAATCGCGAAGGTTAACAATGCAATTACATGAACATGTCCCTGTAACTGCAAGTACTTTCTGTGAAGGACTTGAGGATAGAGGAAATATTAAGTGCTGCATCAATCAGATTGAAGAATCTTTTGATATATGAATTCTTAGCATCTTAGCCATAAGACCAATAAGAAATCAGATAATCCCTGCCCATAGACTTATTGTCATCTAAGTCATTACACAAATGGAAAATGTGCTTGGATAGTGGGGAAAACAAGCAAATTCAGGCACCCATGTGGAGTCCCTGGGGTTCTCTGAGCTTGGTTCTTTTCTTGCAAATGTTTCATTACCCAGCTAGGTAACATCTTCAGCACTTTTCTTTGCAAGAAAAGAACCAAGCTCAGAGAACCCCAAGGACGCCACAGTTCAACCCTGAGCTATATATATTCGCCTCTATCAGGCACCCATTTTTAAATGAGCTCCAGTGCATACCAGAACACTGAGCGATACCATATATGTAGGAAGGGGACATTTGCCTCTCAGCAGCAGCATGGGAAGAGCTCTTTGTGGTTCCCAAATTTTGTTGTTGAGGACATTAGCCATCTACCTCCCCTGTGGGAAGTTGTACAGGTGAAACTCGAAAAATTAGAATATCGTGCAAATGTTCATCTATGTCAGTATGGCAACTCAAAAGGTGAAACCAATATATGAGATAGACGCATTACATGCAAAGCGAGATATGTCAAGCCTTACTTTGGTATAATTGTGATGATTATGGCATACAGCTTATGAAATAATTTTTCGAGTTTCACCTGTATTTGACCTTAGGAGAGACCAAAGGACCATTGAATTGCTGTTTCAACACTACAGTTACAAAGGCATTGTGATGGCCAGCTTGAATGAAAATATTCCAGGAGAGAAGAAATGGAATGGAATTGCAGTCTTGTTAAAACCAATGGAGAGGTCTAGTTTCCAGGCTTCCTCTCCAGCAGGCAAGTGAAATGAAAGCGAAAGGAAGGCAGTTAAGGGAGAAATGGAGCCAAATCTGTGCTGGCTTTTCAATGGAGCCAACAGCAGGTTTCCTCTCTGTGACAACCAGGCATCCCCACCACCACTCCAAAAAATTGAAATCAATGCAGTGATGTTCATTGGGGTTCTGGCACTCATGTATTTTGCCTCCTTGGTCTATCAGAATCAAAGTTTTAAGAGTTTTTCCAAATATATTGACTTGTTGCTTGTCTAGATTGCAGAGAGAAAGATTAAGGAGGGAAATGATTCCTGGCGCTACTCAATTGTACAGATGCTGCTGCTGCTATGGAAATTCCCTTTTATGTGTCAGTAAGAAAGACGTATCATCAATGTACAGCAAAGAACCACAGGCAAGACAGCATTATTCTTTTTTTCCCCTCAGAAATATGATATGAATACCTGAAATGTCATTCCAATGCATAATGTATTCTTCTACTAAGACAGGCAAGATTTTCTCTGTGTGTGTCTCTACTCAGTACCTTGAGTGTTTTCATGAATCTGTTACCTTATTGTATAAGAGTACAAAATAACATTTTGTGATAGAAACTGGCACATGTACCTACTCTGAAACAGCTAAAATAACTGTGTTTATCTTTTTAAAACTGAGATGATAGCTATCACACTCTGTTTAAGGAAACATTCAGGAAATAGATAGGAATTCTGCCATTCATTCAAGGCTATCTGGAGCAGAAGACTTCAACATTGTACCTTTTAGATATGTGCCCACAGAAATCTCCCTTGGTGTTTCAGAAGCCCCCTGCCTCCCAATTTTTTTTTTTATAACTGGAGTGCTGAGATGCTGAAGGTAATATACTGGCCTCTGTTATCCTAACGGTGGCCCAGAACCATTCTTAAAATGGGACAGCATTCCAGAACTTGAGAAACAGCAATAAAGATGCCCTTCCAAGCCTCAGAATGAAGAGACACTTGAACGAAATCTTTAGTAGCTTAAAAGATGCCAATAGGTAAATATGGGAGGGTACATAGGAATCTACACAATCCCTGAACTTTGGGAATTATGGGACTTTTCCCTTTAAGTGTAGAATGTGTAGAAGTGTAGAATTCTCAGGAGTAATGCAAGCAGCATTAGTTAGTGCACTTAGATAACTTTAGGTAAAAAGCCGGTGTTTTCAAGAAACAAGTTGAAAGAATGGCTCAAGGCATCTTGGTGCACCAGGTTCATGCTAGTATACTTTTTTAAAAAACAGTACCCTGCAGCCAGAGGAAATTTATATAGGAATCATGCCCCTTCCTTAGCTATGAATCCTTTCCCACCCATCTTTTCCAATTCTATTAGTAAGTGTTTACAGTCAGGCACAAATCCAAAGGATGAAGTTATCCAAACCAGTTTAACCCATTTGCAACAGAGAGCACAACTTCATTAATACTTTGAGCACTTTAAATCAATATTTAGACATTTAATAATTGTGCTCATTTTACCCTGAATATATTAGTGAAGCTGCATGGAACTATTAGAACTCCCTCTGATTAACATACTTGAATCAGCAAAAGGTGGCAATTAAATAAAAATCTACTTGCTTCTTGGTCTACCATAAAAATTTACATAATTTAGCAATTATTTTATCATTTTGAATATATATTATGCACACACTTAATATATATTATGCACACGCTTAATATAGCAGTTTTTGAACATTTTAATTGTGGCCTATCTTCTATATGCTTTAATGCTGGATGGCTTCAGAATATGCTTGGAGTCAAAATGTTAAAATATATATATACACACACACATATATATCTGACTTTCCAAATGTGTAAACTTTTGAGTCATTTATCTACAAAAGGTGGCCATAAAACAGTGGTTATATTAAATATCATTAACTCATTAAAATGGATTTACAGGCCATATTCAAATTTTAAAGCTGGGAGGTGAGTGTTGCCACGTTTTTTTAAAAAAATTAGCAGTAGCAATAATGAGATATCTTGCTGCAGCTATATTATTTACATTTCTTTCCTCTGCAGTGAGATGGGTGGTGACAAATTTGTAATATAAATAAATAAATAAAATACATTTTTAGAGAACAATGCCTATCTATAAAACTTTAAACAAAACATGTTTATATACTCTGTTTAATGAAGCCTATTTCTAGGACATAGGATACAATCTTAAGTTGTTCAAGTTACATAATCTACTAAGCACACTCAGAAAATGGCAAAGAGTGTCCTAGACCTTAAATATGATGAGAAATTAATATTATTACCACACAAAGTAGAGATAACAAATAGATTGTGCTTTATTCTTGGTTAGCAGACTGTTGACTGTGGTATCTTCCTTGGCTTCTGTGTATTTTATTTTTTGTATTTGCGATGGGAAAAGTTTTTAATTTATTTTAAGGTGGTTCACTACCCAGAGTGACTTGCTGAGATGGGCAGCCATACAAATCATTTCTTGACCCTTCAAGTAGAGGTCGCTATGATAATTCATATGGCTCTTCAGGTAGAGCTGTCTATGATAAAAAGTCTGTCTGGCAGCTTGGAAGTGCACTCTCATTATCAATTTTGAGTCTATAGTGCAACATCTCAGCATTTTGTTCAAAGGGGCAAAGGTGTCTAATTTTAATCCTGATCAGTTCAATCCTTTGTTTTCAAACAAGGTCATGAAATAGTCTGCCCAGGAAGTTGTTATAGCACTTGGCCTCTGAAATAATATCCCTCAAGAGCTCCACATGGCTCCCACCCTGATGGTGTTCCAAAAGTCTGGCTATTTTTCCAGACCTTGGGTTAGGATGGGCGCTGAGCTCCTATAGATTGTTTCTTATTGGTATGTATGATTTCCTCTTCTGGACACCCGTGATCTGTTTCTTAATTTTTACTGCTTCTTGTTCTTAATGTGTAAGCCACTCAGAGTTCTTTGGAATGGGATGGCCTCTAAAATGAATGAATGAATGAATCTAGGGTTTAATTCACAGATTTGTTCGAATAAGGCCCCAAGCTATGAGATTCAGCAGTCTTTGTGTGGGCTTAGAAGCTAAGCAGAGTTAGGCCTGGTTATTACTTTGGTTGGGAGACTTTGGCAAGCCTAGGAAACCGGGGGGGGGGGGGGCTTCTGTAAAAAGCAGTCACCAAATACTTATGTATTGTTGCCAAGAAAATTCATGAGACCTGTCTGAATCCAAGGGTGCTTTAATTTCACTTCAGACAATAGCTGGCAGGTACAGCGATACATTTCTTGGGGTGGGGACAAGGACTTGTAGTTTTCTCACTGTAGACAACATGACACATCTTGATCTGACTTTGCAGTTTTGCAAAATGAAACAAATTTAAAAGCTATTTGCTTATAGAAAGATACAAGGCTTAAAAAGAGCAAATGTCTTTAAAAAGTGTCACAACGTGATGTGGAAAATTATAGTTGATATAACTTAATAAGCCAATAGCCCTTGTCCTTTGCATACTTGTCTTACAGTGGCAAGTATACATAGGATTGTCTTTTTAGAATACTTACTTGAGAGTAAGTATAGGTTTAGGACTAGGCTGCATACTATTGGAAAAGAGATGAAAATTAAAATTCTTATACAATCCAGGAACACTAAACAGGAACATTAAAATGTTACTATAAAATATGTTATGACTAACTTGGATTCATCTATACTCTGTATTCTGAAAAGTTTTAATATCAAAGGGACATGGCTGACCTTGGCATGTTCCTTGTGCTATTTATTAGAGCTTTTGCATAACATTTACAAGGTGGATGCATCTCTTCAAAAACTTTTCTGCAGAGATATACTGTATGCATGAGAGACAGAGGTCTACTTTGTAGATGCAGCTCCAGGAAATTAAACCATTTGAAATGTAATTTAATTTCACTAGGAAGAAATTTACCATCAGACCTTTGCAGGATTTATTATCCCAGATTAAAAAAAAATACTGATGAAATGTTGGACTTCATGAAAGCTATTATATCACAGGTTGAAGTCACTAAATGTGAATTTGTTGTTACAGTATTTATTTAAGATGCAAGGCCTCTGCAGATGTATCAAATTCTTTAGCTTTAGTTTTACTGTGCCAGCTCTTGAAGCTGGGTGGTTTATGAATAAACAAGTTTAACATGGGGCTCAGTCAGGAAGTTGAATCCAAAACTGGTCAAAAACCTCTAGCAACTATTATGACATTTACTTAAATATTAACAGTCACTCCTAACTGCCAAAAGTTTCTAGTGAGGAAAGGAAGGGGAGAAAAGAAAAGGTTCTCCCAACCCCTGCCCCACTTACAATATTAGGATAAAATTACATTTCAGGGCACCCAGAGAAAATCATGCTTCAGAAATAATTAACATAAATCTGAGCATGATAAAACATGACTGTGGCCATAGTCTGTGCCACAGAAAAAGCTCCAATAAGGTACACACTTCCTATCTCACTTCCTGTTGGCACTACCCTGCAGATTCTGGAGATGAAGGAACCACAAAAGAACTGGGGTAGAACAAGATCAGGATAAAGGATGACTATATCACAATTCTTTACATCTGCAGTGGAGTCCACTGTAGGGGAATCATTTGTGCGCTCCACCATTAAGCTATCATCCTTTCTGTATGTTATCAAGAACTGTGACCCAACCCACCCACTATAAAGATGGGTACCCTTTTTTCCTCCCCGCCCAAGGACAATATTCCCTAACTGAAGTCTATTAAATTCATAGTAGGTGGCTCTGAATACAACAGTGGATGAGACTGAAGCAGAAATGGATGGTAACACCTCTTTTCCAATCCATTTTCTCTTTCTTATACCTCCTTTCTCTCTCATTCTCTTTTTCTGATACTCTTGTGTCTTTTGTTCTCTCTCCAGTGGTAAGCTTTAGGAAATGAACAAATACTTTTTGTTAAAGGCCTGAACTAATTTTTGCAGAAAGCTTTTGATTTTAGATTGAGGGTACAATGAAATTAGGCTAAGGGTTGCATGTGTCTGTAGCAGTATAAATTTTCTAACCCTCTTTTATTTACTATAAGAAAATAAGAAAGAGGAATTCCCATTTGAGTCTCCTCAGACATTGCTGTTCTCCTAAGTCATTGTTTGAATAGATCTTCTGAATAAAATACCTGTTTTTATTCCCCACCAAAATTTATGCAGCATGAATGCAAAGTATTTCAAAGGAGAGAAGAATTTCAGGGAGGGAGGGAGGTGTTACTTGCACTTAGGTGGCCAAGGTGATAGAAGTTCCTGTCTGATATTGTAGAATCAGTGAGCTCTCACTTCCCCACCTTCCCACACTCCAATTAAATCTCCAAGGAAAACATCCTGAGGAAAATCTTCTCATCATGAGATACATTATTATTGCTAAAGAGGAATCTTACCCTTGAAAAATTTTTGAAAAATTCTTCATCCTCTGGAGAAATTTGGAGAAACCATCCATTCAATTTCTCAGCTCACAAACTGGGTGGAGTCACTTCTGCCCAGCTATACAGAAACTATTCAATGTGGTTATTTAATATCTTTGTACTCTCCTTCAGATGTTTTGCCGGTTTTATCCTTTCTTCCTGTCCTGATTTGTAGAATATAAATATAGTACTGAAAATTGTCTGCTTCATTAAAGAAAAAAAAAGAAAGAAAATAGAAGGAAAATAGAATACAGGTAGTCCTCATTTAGCATCTGCCTCAGATAGTGACCATTTGCAAATAGGATGGTAATAAACAGTGATAAAAAATTCATTTTCCAACCAATGCATGCATTTATGACAACAAAAGCCTTCATTGGGAAACTGATTAAAGTCTGGTCAGTTTCAGGCAGCTGCACTGACTGAGGGAGGGCTCTAATTAACTAACTAAGGTCACAGAGCTGAGTTTGTTAACTTGCTGTTAGCACTTTTTAGGGAAGCACTATGCTGTGGAGAAAAGCAGCTCAGGAAGAGCTAGCTTGTTTAGGCAATCTCTGCCCTGCAAGGGGCAAAAAAGGGGGAAAAAAACCTGGTCAAGCACAGGACACTATACAAGGGAATTTTATCTGAATGAGACAGCAGCAACCAGTGATCTTCACAGTGTCTCTCTTTCTTTCTCAGTCCTATGTTCACTTAGTGACCTTTTTACTTAATGACCAAGTCATCAGAACCAATTTCAGTCACTAAATGAGGGCTACCTGTACTGTGAGGCAAAGACAAGGATACTTTGGCCAGCTCCTTCAATCACAGAAATGATTCTTCCACTTTGGCCATTTTTGGTGTCAGGTACAAGGTGGGCCTACATGAAGCATTTGGGAAGAAAAAGCCTTATGAGAAAAATATTTACTCACATGAGGGCCAATGGCTCTGTGGCAAAGTAAAGAAGCTTGGGATTATGCTGTAAAGAATGTAGCAAGAAAACAAATAAATAATATGAATAGACTTCATTAGCTTGGTCCCAAATGGAAAACTTAAACATCTCTCCTTATGCAAAAAGCTGTGAGAAAGGAAGCACAGACTGCCAAGGAAATACAAGAATGCCTTGTGAAATTAAACAGTGTGGTTTTTCCTTCCCTCCTGAATCTTTGAGAAGAGAGGAAGTCAATGAAAATGATAGACTGATGTTCAAGAGACATAACTTGATTATTCTAGCAGCCGTGAAAAAAGAAAATGTTGCAAATAATTCATCAGTATACGGTAGAATTAAAAAAAAGTGCAAAAGAAAAGCCCATGACAATATATGCTGCATCTTTTGGCATGATAAGTCACTTTGGATAGCAGATAATTTATCCAGCTGTGTGATACATCTCATTAAAGAAGCAACCAGCACAAGTAACTTCTGATTTGCAGTGTGCAGCTTCATCTATCAAAGTATAAACCTATTCTCTATAGAGAGTGGTTCTGTGAGCACGCCTGGAACTTGGGAGGTTTATTTTGAAATACATTGTTAAATGGGCTAGCATTTTGTATTACAAGATGCACCGTTAACTGCACAACAGAACTGGTATACTATTTCAGCAATGTAGCAAAGAAGGGTACTTTGCATTTGCAAGTAAAGAGAATAACATTTCATGATCAGGTGTTGTTACATTCAATGCGTTTGTCAAACAAGATGTTTAGAGGTGCTGGTTTTAATCTTTAAAGCTCTTCATGGCATGGGACTGAGGTATCTGAGGGAACCCCTCTTCCTGGTTATATTAGCCCACCCCATCAGATCTCTCAGAGAAGGCATGTTGCAGGTACCATCAGCCAGGAACCTGCATCTGGTGGGTCCCAGGAGACATGCCTTCTCTGCTGTGGCATCCCCCTTATGGAATATCCCTCCTCCTGTCAGGTTTAGCCCAGGAAACTCCAGGAGACAATACAGATTCAATCCAGCAAGGTTTAATTGGCTTCAATCCATTCACAGAATCTTCTCAGACTGAGAGCAGTTCCCAGGGTCACACTACAAACATCCTTAGCATTCCTCAGGGAGGGGCCAGTCTCATTCTCTTATCTCTGGTCCGCTCCTCTGGGGATGAGAGTCCATGTTTCACACCTCTGCTCCACACTCCCACATCTCCTGAGATTAGATTAGCACCATCCCTTTTGCTATTCCGGAAGGCCCTCAAGACCTGGTTATGTGATCAGGCCTGAGGCTCCCAGGGAACTGAAGACCTCCTTAAATGGTTCCATTGCTGAGGGGGCCATTCTTATTTTCTCTCCCCTATGGTTCGTATCTTGGTTTTTATGATATTTATTAATGTGGTTTTTATATTTTTACGTTGTTTTTATATTTGTTTTTATCTGATTGTTGTACACCGCCCAGAGTCACTTTTTGGTAAGATAGGCGGCTATATAAATTTGCTAAATAAAGATCAGCTGTTAGTGGCATTTAACACATTTGCCAAGAAAAATCAGGGTGTTGATGTGATCCTGTTTTTCAGACGTTTCATTAATGTAATGGACTAGAAAGTATGTTTCAATATTAAAAGATTTTGGGAAAGAGGGGAAAAATGGATCAACTACACAATGGAATATCTATAAATAATTGTTTTTGACTGCTCAGAGTCATGGGCCAGCTTGAATGGCAGTTGGCCAGCAGTAGAAGTGAAGGTCTCTATAATGAAACAGAAAAGAGGGAGCTGGCTGTCTCTGGCAGTATACACCCCCATGCCTTTTGCCTATTGTTTGGCTGCTTCTGGACATGGGTTTACCACTCTTTGGGAAGACCATAGGTTTAATGCTCTTTTGAAAGAATAACATCTGACAGCAGGGAAGTTGGGCCATGAAGCAGCAGAGAAAGAGAAAGGGCTAACTCATCCAAGATCTTCCTTCCACCATGCCTATCAATGGTTGTACAGGCTATCAGATATTCAGGCTTATCCAGGTCTCTGAGCAAGGGATCACCTTGGAGACCAAGCAGGTAAATAGCCTCCTTTCCTCCTTCACCTGCCTTCTCTCATATCCTGGGCAGCTGATCCCCAAGTTGGGAGAAGGGAGGGTTGATGCTGGCAGATGGCTAAACCCAGTTTTTCTGCCAGCTAATGATGTTGAGAAAGCCAGGAGAGGCAACCTTCCCATTATGGGAATTGAAAACACCAACCTCTGAGCTACAAGTCAGAACAGAAGCAATAGGGATTGACATGGAGACACCAAAATCTGGGCAGGTTTACTTTTCTGCTAGCTGATAAGCAGGAGGAAAGCACTAACTATAACTGAGGTAAAGAGTCTTATGACCCTTCCAGATATAACAGTGGAAGGGAAGGAAAAGTTGTAAAGTGTATGTCATGACTGTGCATTATGGTTTTTGTCTTTAGAGAAGGAGCAAAGTTAGAAAGGATTGCAGTAAGAGTTGAAGAAAGGAGGACAGAGAAAGAAGGCACCATGTGCCGCCTTAGGATGTCTTTCAGCTCCCATCCCTATTAAAAAAGGGCTTAACCTTTTTGTATCAGCTCTTCCCTTATATTTAACTTCTACATTAATACCATAGTTCAAGCTCTGTAAAACAAAACAAAACCCTGAAATCCATCCATTGAGCAGGCAAGCAAACCTATGCCTGCCCTTTATGCTGATGACACAGCTACCTTATCTACCTCAGAATAGGTAGGAGTTTGTTTCAGGAGTTTTGTGGATACTGTGACAGGGAAAGACCCAGCACCAAAATGATGAAACAAAAGTAGGGTCTCCTTCAAAGGGCTTGCTAATCATAATAACTGTTAGAAGATGAATGGCAAATTAAGGCTTTTAAATATCCGGGAGCCAGCCGTTTTCCAAATTTCCAGTGGAAAGAACAAGTAAAGGCAGGTATCAATCAGTGTAATACAGATCCATAAGATTGCCAATACAATTCTGCATTTTGCCTGGGTAACCATAGGAATCCACAATCTAATCAAAGTGAAAAAGTGAGTGTTGCAGCATTGTAACCCAAGCACCAGCTCTTATGTATATATGTATGTACAGGGCTGGGATGCATGTACAGAAGGGACAGAGCCTGGGTTATAATAGTATGATGTTCATTTTGTCATTTACCCCCTTGACCTCTATGGGTGCCTCTGATAGTAACTATATACTAAAATAGATGGATTCTATTTTACAGGAAGGGGGAATGCCAGAGTCTTGGAAGGAGGCTAATATAGCATTACCACCTAAAGAGGGACAAGACCTAAACTTAACTAAAAATTATAGACCAATATCATCACTGAATAGCGATTATAAGTTATTTCCAATTATTTTAGCAGACTAAAAATAATTCTACAGGAATTTATTCATGAAGACCAATATAGATTTTTACCTAAAAGACAATTAAAAGACAATGTCAGAACAGTGTTGGGTATTATAGAATATTTGGAACAGCATAATGAAAAACAAGCTGCATTAATCTTCTTAGACAGAGAAAGCTTTTGACAATTTAAACTGTTTAAAGTTTTGACAGACATGAACTTTGGAGAGAATTTTATAAAAGGGGTGAAATCAATCTATACTTCACAGAAAGCACAAATCATTGTTAATGGAGACTTAACAAAATCACGTGAGATACAAAAGGGAACAAGACAAGTTTACCCACTATCCCCTTTTGTTTATTCTAGTTCTTCAAGTTCTGAATAGAGATATAAGGCAAGAGGAAAAGATAGTGGGTGTCAAAATTAAAAAAGAGACTTGTAAGTTGAGAGCTTTTGCAGATGATTTGGTGTTGGTGTTGGAAGACCCTCTGAAGAGGATTGAAATTCTGATGAAAAAACTAAATGAATTTGGTGCATTAGCTGGTTTTAAGATTAATAAACAAAAGACCAAAATGTTGGCAAAAAACATGAAGATACAAGACCAAGAAGAATTGATGAATAAAATGTGTTTTAAGATTGAGAAAAAGATTAAATATTTGGGTGTTAATTTGACAAATGTGAATTGTATGTTGTTTTAAAATAATTATATTAAGACATGGAATGAAATTAAAAAAAGACATTCTAAGATGGGAAAAACTAACATTGTCATTGTTGGGAAGAATTTCTGTGATTATGATTAACATTTTACTTAGAATGTTATTTTTGTTTCAAACAATACCTGTTGTGACTACTGATGTTCCATTTAAACAATGGCGTAATAATATATTTAAATTTGTGTGGCAAGGTAAAAAAACCGCAAATTAAGTACATTTTACAAGGTGCTAAAAAAGAGGAGATTTAGGTCTACCGGATTTGAAATTTTATTTTGCAGCTTGTTGTTTAGTTTGGATGAAAGATTGGGGGACTTTGAGAAACAGGAGGTTATTAGAACTAGAACAGCGTGATTTAAGATTTGGGTGGCACCACTATTTATGGTATGATAAATCTAAGGGAAATGTAGATTTTAAAAATCACTTTATTAGACGTGCCTTACTGAGAATATGGAATAGATATAAAGCTAGGTTGTCCCTGAAGGTTCCTTTATGGTTGTCACCACAAGAAGCTTTTTATAGAAAAGAAATTATAATTAAGCATAAATGGTTAACTTAGGGTGATGTACTGGAATTTTCTCAAGGGGATTATAAATTAAAGACAAGAGAGGATCTGACTTCAAAAGGTTATACATGTCAATGGTTTTCATATGTACAACTACAAGAAAGATTTAAAGTAGATAAAAGATCTTTTGGCTTTGAGCATGGTAAGACTGAATTTGAGATAGAATATGTACTAATGATGAACATGTTATTGCTAAGATGTATAAACTTTTATTGAAGTTAGAAACAGAAAATGAACAAGTCAAAGAATGTATGATAAAATTGGCTGAAAACTTTGGGTATAACATACCAATGGAACAATGGAAGAATATGTGGATGAAAGGACTGGAATTTACGTTGTGTTATAATCTTAAAGAGATTTTTTAATAAAATGATGTATTGTTGGTACTTGTCACCAGAAAAATTATCTAAAATGTATAAAGGTACTTCAAATGTATATTGGAAATGTGAACAATAAGAGGGGACCTTTTATCATCTCTGGTGGACTTGTAAAAAAGCTAAAAAAATGTAAAAAAGCTCATATGATGTCAAATACATATCTTAATTCAGAAGATTTTAAAGAACAATATACAATCGAAATGAGATGTTCTTCTTTTGGGTTTGATGGACAAACAACTGGAAAAAACTCATGGAACCTTGTTTTTGTATATGATAACAGCAGCAATACTTTTATATGCATGAAGGCAGAAAGACTTGACATTACCTACAATGGAAGAATGGATGGTGAAGTTGATGGAGTTGGCAGAAATGGCAAAGTTGACAGCTCTGATTAAAGACTGAATAATGTTAATGCTAATTGGAAGCCCTTTTCGGACTTTTTGCATGAAACAGAAAAAATGAAATTATGTTGTATGGATTTGATGATTAGAATAAATATTGGATAATAGAAAAAATGAAAGTTATGTAGTAAATTTAGAGTAAGAGTTTAGTGTGAACTACTAATGATAACTGTTGTGAGGAAAGTTGGAAATCATTCTTATTTGTATTTTCTTTCCTTTCCCTTTTTTTCTGCACTTTTGACTCTGTCCTTTCTTATTTTTCTTATTCTTTTCCTGTTTTCATTCTTTATTTTTAATATTAGTGTTTGTTAGTTTTTATTCTCTTTATCTTAAAATCTAATAAAGTTATTTGAAAAAAAAGGAACTACTGAGAAAACTAAAAGATGGTTGAGCATTCACATCTCATGAGACTTAGACCACAGTTTCCCCTGAGCTACGAGTTCCATGATTGACCAACACAATAATATATCTCAAATTCTGCCATTCATATAGAGGGCGTGGTTTCTATATTGAAGATGGTTGTAAGAGAGCTCACTATAAAATCACACTAACCTTTGAATTCATCAACCACTTCATCGAGATATAAAATGTATATTAAAGGTAAAGCAATATCTAAAGGAAAATAAAGGCACAAGGTAAATAAAAAACTGGAAGTTTCAGATAATGGAAATGAAGCTAGGACCCAGGTAAAATGGGGATAGAGTTATTATAATTGTGAATCACTGAGATTGGTCTTGAGAAAGCAGTGGACCTCAGATCAATTTTGCAGCTGAGTGAATCTTACAATTAGGAGCCACTGGTATCCAGATCAAGGCCAGTTCTAGCCTGTTTTACAGCCCTAGAATCCCCCAAGTTTCCACCACTGAAATGTTTGTCCTTATTTGTTTTAAATAATAAAACAGCTGTGCTAAGTTTCTGGTAAACATATGGCACTGATCTTATGAATCCTCCTTTTCCTCCACAAAGTTCCCCAAATGCTAAAACAAAAGGCTGAAAATTCCATCCCTGCCCGCTCAGCAATATCATCATATAACTCCTATGCCTCCCACAACTCTTGGCCAAGTCAAAGGCTTCCTTCAATCTTTTCAACAACCGTGCAAGCAAGTGTGTTGCAAGAAAGCAACTACCACTAATTAACTTAATGGGCAAAATAATATTGTTCCTTAATTTTATTGATAGAAGAGATAGAAACAGTGACACTTCTGGCAATACAATTCTCACTCTGCTGTATGGATAGTATTCCTAAGATTATGCTGCTTTTTCTAGGAAAAAAGAAGGGAGAGGGGGATTCTAAGGTTATCTGGATAGTGTCCAAGGGAAATATAGTACACAATGGAGACATGAAATGACAACATATTTCAGTTTCTTTCAGAATTCAGAACCTACCAGAGGAATTCTGCTAGTTCCAATGTCTACAAGATATTGCAGCATTACACTCCTAAGAGGCAGTGAAGACCATTTTTAGCAGATGAAAGTGGTGGGGCTAAATTTCATAGATTGAAGAAAACTGTCTCTTTGGTTACAGATTTTTAGTGTGGGTTAACTCCAAGCGCCATTTTAAAGCAATGTTTTAAAAAATGGATTTTTTATTTATTTGATGGTTTATAAAAGATGCAATATTCATTCAAAGTATATACTTCAATGCAGTATCAAAAGAAAATTGACACTATTACTTATAGTAAGTTGTTTGAACTGTAGAACAATTATTGTGCCCTACTGACATTAGGACAACTTTAGAAGAGATTGGATAACCCTGGCCTGACTATCCAATTAATTTTCATTTAAGCAATTAAATGCGAGCATATTGTAACATTTACTACTAATCAGATACAGGATGTTGGCTACTGAATTTCTCTTTTCTGAGTCAGAGAATAAAATACACGAAACAAATAAGACTTCCAGCTCCTTATTTTGTGCTTATGTTGTACAGCTTTACTTCCTTATATGGCTTCCTTTTTGTTACAGATCAAGCTTTATAGGGAAAGTGCAATTGAAGCTTCTATTATGTTAAAAAAAATCAAGACTTTCAGTTATGAAACATAGAACATATAATTAACTTTATTGAGCAGAACAAAGCATTTTATAAAAACTCACTCAAACTGAATTAATATAAGGATACTTAGCATAATGTGTATAGTTTAAATTACTGCCTACTAATCATCAGGCAGTTGAGTGGTAAAGTTGTTAGACTTTCAATTTGCAAACAGTACCAAAGAAAAACCCTGCTTTACTTTTTGATGATTTAATAACAGATAGCACTGACTGGCCTCTCTGGAAGCATTTCTGACTGAATGATACGTTTCTTTCTTCTGTAGAATCAGAGAATCATTGACGCCAGTCCAGTCTCCCAAAGAATACTCCAGACATATGCTCAGTATGAAACTCGTCCAGATTAGATTACACAACAGTCAGAGAAAAAGAGTACTCTTTAAACATCAATAGATCTTCCAAGAAATGTATCTCCTGTATGCAGATGACTTTTACCTACTGCTATGCAGAAATAGCCTGTTCTACCTCATGGATTACACTGGATACACAGAAATAAACTATCCCAATTCCAGGGATAATTCACTATCCAGAAACATAAGGAACTTTGTTCTTGCTAGGAAAATTTCCCCTGTAGTGTTTTTATCCCTTTCAGAGGTTTATCAGTTCCTGTCTTTTATTCAGCATAGGAAATAGCTTGGGCCATGAGCTCAGGGGCATATCTATCCCCACTCTTGGGCAGCTCCAAGACAAAATCCACATCTAATGTGCAATCTGCTACTTGAGCTGACATCATGATGGTCTGGGATAAGCCATGGTCTGGGACAAGCCATGGTGGCTCGGAACTCTTGGCCATCTCACAACCCACCCCCTGGGAAATCACTGTAAGCTTGGGGAAGTTCACCACCACACTAGATATGGGTTCCAGCAGCTTTGTGGCAGTGTGGATGGTACAATGTAGAGTCCCCACAGGTTCCTGGCATTCAGCCTCAAGAGTTAGACCTTACAGCTGGTTGATTATTAGATGAAAACTTCACCTATCTTCTGCTTCTAATCCTTAGTCAGATGTAGAAACTTAGAAAATACATTCATTGCCATGATAAATATCAGCACAACTGGCTAGATCTTTTATCTGGGGCTAAGTTTACTTACAATAACTCAGGTTCACACAAAGACCTCCCACAAGTGCTCTGCTGAGCATAATTAACAGGAAGGCCTCCTCATTGCTGTTGGAATTCATGTGTACCATCCTATTAAGTTTCTCCTTTCCATACAACTGTCTAAGATGCTGGATGCCAAGTTTATTATAGTTATTATTATAGCACAAATCAACTGTGTCGCTTTTTTTTATTTCAGCTTCCAGCCACATTAAAAATAAATCCAGTTTTCTACCATTTCCCTCCTAGTTCAAAACTCTCCCGATTCAGCTGGTTTCTTACCATTTACATACTTAGTTCCCACCAGCCCCTCCCATCTTGGGGTGGGGGAATTCAAGGTAGAGTATATTCTGGACTTTTGGCACAGGAGAGGCAGGTTTGAGAATTTGATTCACTGGAAGGGCTACCTAGACACTAAATGTTCCTGGGGGGCAACTGGTGAAGTGCATGTGCCCCACTCTCTTTGCTATTTCCACTTCTGATGCTCACCAATAAACCCATATCCATTTTTCTTAATGAAGTCATTCTGCCCATGGCAGAGGATAGGTTAGCCTTTGGTGGAGTCAGCAGCCCCAACAGAAATGCATAGTGAAGAAAAATAAGACATAAATTACTCTAAAACCTGATGCCTCTATTCATCAAGATGCATGTTAACTGCCTTCATAACTAGAAAATAAATGGCATTCACATCAACAAGTCAATGACTTTAAATATCTAGGAATTTTCTTCCAATCATACTTTGCTTAGAAGTAATTTAAAAAATGAAATCACCGCTTGAACGCAAGAGGGCTTCTAATATAATAATGTGATTCGCTAGTCACAGGGTCAACAGTTCTGTCCTAGTTGCAGCTCAGTTATTCAGGGCCAAGGTACCGTGTCTTGTACTTCATGGATCTCAGCTCTGCACTATGACAGGAAAGCACATGAAACAAAACAACTTAAATTCTACTGAACTATGCTGTTTAGTCTTTGCTGTGCGTCTAGTGTTCTTCAACTGAAACTCGGTTTTGCCTCTTAGGAGCTTGTATGAGCTCCTGTTGATTAAAAGTATTACCTTATATAGTTTTTGGCCCAGTTAATCCTAGCTGTAAATTTACTTTCTCTCAGAAGAAAAGTATAGCCTCAGATCTGAATTACCATGGCCTTTCAGTCCAATTTTTGATGAAGTCAGGGCCCGAGAAAACCATCCTAGAGGTTAAACAGTGAATATGTTTATCTGGACCTGCAGAGAGATAGGATCAAGGCCTTTCATTACTGCAATAGCTGCTTCTATGGTAGAGCTTTCTCTTTACCCTTTTTTTATATTATTCTTGCCATCACACCCAGAAGAGCATTACCTTCGTTGGTCTTGGGAAGTGTTGGAAAACATGGGATTTCAATCAAGCCTGTCTCACAGGAGCACAAAGGGAGGGGCGGCTCCGCTGCGGCCTAGCTTTGCTGCTTTGTGTGGGAGGGGCTTGGAGCCCACCTTTTTTCCTGTTTCCCTCATTTTCCTTCTCTTCTCATGGCTCTCCATGAGGTAGGAATGAATCTTCTCTCCTCATCATAGTTTTTGAATTAACATTTCAGAACTACCAACATAGGGTTATGGGCCCAGCATATCAGCCCAGGAGGTTTCTTTGGTCTTACAGCCAAGAAATTGCTTTCACATTTTTTAAAGGCTCAGTTCAGATTTTTTCTTTTTCTCTCCTTTTAACAATGGAGAGGGAGGAGGGGCCTCCCCCCATCCCAAAATTGAATGAAGACAATTTTTCAGCTTGGCTATATAGACTAAGGCTACAATTGGACTTTTGGGACAGCCCAGATTGTTTAGATTCCCCTCAACCACAACCAGGGGATTCTGAGGAAGCCAAGAGATTATGGGAACAGAAGAACAAAAGGGCCATGATTTTAATTTCTAGTTCACTATCTGATCACAGACTGGCAGAAATAAAAGATCTTCCCACTGCCAAAGAAATGATTGAGAACCTGAGGACATTATATTTAGAAAATGATGATCAGAAGATTATTTCGTTACTGAGGGTACCGATTGCATCTAGTTTTTTAGAAGATGAGGATATTAAGGAGCATTTATTGAGATTGCAGTCTATCTTTGAAAGGCTGAGCACAATTCAAAATCTCATGAATGAAAGACTAAAAATGGTTTTTCTGTTAAGCTCATTACTTGACAAATATTACCCTTTCATAGCAGCACAGAATTTACAAGGGATGAATTTATCTCAGTTGTTTGGAGCAATTAGAAGTGAAGCGAGGAGACAGAAAAATTATTTGTATTTCCATAAAAAGTCAACAAAAGACATGGGTTACCTGGCAGAAAAAGGGAAACGTGAGCAGAAGCCATTGATTGCTCATCAGCACAACAATAAACCCATTGTTTGTCATTCCTGTAACAAGCCAGGGCACATAGCTAGATATTATAAAAGCAGAGACAAAAGGGATTTTTCAAAAGGAAGGCATTCCAAAGAAAAATTAGCTCTGCATATAGTTTTCAGAGCAGAAAATGCTCTTGGAGCTAATTCTAATGAAACCAAAAGTCAGTGTATCTTAGATTCAGGTACAAGCCAACATCTTTGTGGGAACAGAGATAACTTTAGTGAACTGAATGAAGAGCCACAAGGGAACATTGCTCTTGCTGATGGAAATTCCATCTCAATAAGAGGAAAAGGCAAAATACCCTTGAGATGTTTTAATGGAGAAAAATACAAAGTCCTCATAGTGACCATTCCTGTGATTCTGACTGTTGGAGGGAAAGCATTGCATCACCAAGGAGAAAGGCATGAGGACTAATTTCCTGATTATTGCTTCACCCCTGAACTGGAAGAGGCTGCCCCATTGAAAAGAAAGAGGAAATCAAAGTAGGGTGAGAGTCTTGTCAGCCTCAGTTGAGAAACATTTTCCCACCTCTCCCATCTCCATGGAGATGGAACAAGTGAGAGAAATTCCCCATTCCTCCTGCTTGTCTTTCCAAGCATAGAGGAGGAAGTTGAGGCTGGAGAGAAGGAGAGTGTGATAGAGAAGCTAAGAACCAGAAGGCTTTAGGACAGAGCTATATCAGCAACTAACAACTGCTTAGCTTCAAGAACCTGAAGCCTGGGGCGAAAATGTCTGTGGAAACATGGAAATGGTATGAAGAAGCTGCAGTATGGCTGGGGGTATGAGAGGGAATAGCACTTTCATGCTGAATGCTGACAGGGCAACCAACTGTTCATTGTGCTTTCATTTGTGTTTGAAATGAAGATAGATTATTTATTTATTTCATTTGATTTCAGTTTTATTATTTAATTATTACATTTGTAGAGCCACCCAACTCATAAGGACTCTGGACAGCATATAAGTTAAAAACCAAAGCCAATACAAGAAGGCAGATAAAAGATGGCAATAGCCAAGGAGCCAGCATAACTAATACATTAATATAATATCACTCAGGGGCTATATCCCACTTTGCCCTAGGCCTGGGGAAACAGATAGATTTTCAAGGCTGACATAAAGGACAGCAGGGCTGGGGCAAGAGCAGTCACTGTGACAGAGAAGGCACCCCTTCTTCATAACATCAGATTAGCTCATAAGTAGTAGTCCAGACAGGAAACACAACTAGATGAGCTAATTCTACTTTATTGTAAGGCTACATTAACAGAATCTTGCAAGTCTGAAAGTACAAATCTCCTGCTGTCTCTTTTACAGCCTGATAAGTTAGGGAGGTTCCTTTCTGAGTTTCTTTCTCTTTCCATTATCCAGCTGCAGGCTATGCCCCCTCTTATCTGATCATTCCCTAAGCAGCATCTCTTTCCCCCATCTTCCAAGATCATTCCCACATACCATTACAACCAGATGTCATCAGCAAGTGTGATCAATGGCATTTCTGTATTATGTCCAGGCCTGAAACCTGAGTGAAAAGGGTTCAGACGATCCACTTCATCCAGGGCACTCTAAAGCTGCAACCCAAGACTCTTTTCAACAACTGCCGAAAAGTAAGGAAGATTGCCTTTATGTAGATATGCAAGCTCCATTGCCAGTGCAACAAGGGGTAAAGCTTTTTAAAGTAATTTTAGACATTCTGTGGAGTTGATTTCGTGGTCTGGTCTACCTAGTGGGATGGACAACAACCTTTCTCAGAAAGGGAAGGTTGAAGGCTGGATGAAAATTGTCAAGGACCACTTGGTCTAGCAATGGCTTCTTGAATAGGGGTCATACCACTGTCTCCTTCATGGCAAGGGGAACCACCCCATCAATCATAGAAATATTCACCACCACTTAGACCCAGCTACATGTCACCTCCTGGGAAGCCTTAATGAGCCAGGAGGGGCATGTATCTAAAAGGCAGATAGTCAGATTAACAATCCTAAGTATCTTGTCCACTACCTCAGGAATTATAGGATCAAACACTTCCTAGGACCAGAAGGTGCCTTAATCAATTCACACAGACCTGCCCTGTCAGATTCTAACTCTAAGAAGATTCAAGAGACTTTATCTCACAGGTGGCTAAATACTCTTCACCGAAACACTGAAGAATAAGTCACCCTAAACAGGGCCACTGGCCAGCTATCTGTGAACAAAATAAGAGTGGAAAAAATAGGCTTTGCTGTTCTTCTCACTACAATGTAATCCCCAATATGGGTTCTTAAATGTATTTGGTCAGATTCACACTTCAGCTTTCTCCAACAGCACTCCAGACTTATTTTCTTTTCTTCATTTCTTGGAGCTCCTCAGAAAACCAGAGAGCCCCCCAGGATTGATGAACAGGGAGAGGCCACAGAGGAACAACCTGATCCAAACTTCTCAAAACCTACCTTCTTCAGGCTCAGTCAAACTGCCCATTAGATCCTGAGGAAAAACCCCAAGCTCCTTCTGAAACCCATCAGGGTCCATTAGTTGCTTGGGACAGACTGATCTAATAGGTCTGAACTCCTTACAAGTGGGTAATGAAACAGCACCAGCAAGCCAAAAAGCAATAAAGAGTGTTCTGACCATGACAAAGGACTGATGATACAGTAATGTCCTTCACTTTCAGATCATGTTGCAACCGTCTCAAAACAGAAACCAGATTTAATGGGTGGCCACCATTATGAGTTGGACCCTCAATGACCTAGTTATCATGGTAGCCATGAATACAGCCACAAAATCCTGAATCACTCCAGACTTAATACCACACCAGAGCAAACTAAAGTCTCCAAGAAATAAAAGTCTTGGAGACTTCACCACCAATCTAGTGATAGAGTCCAGCAGCTCCTGCGGGGATGTTCACTGGTCACCAGGGTGGCTGATGTAGCAGCAACCAACCCAAGTGATTTGTAGAGTCCAACTTCAATCACAGGTTCTTACATCCAGGTATTTGTGGTGCAGTGCCTTTGAAAGACATTAAGTCTTTCTGGATAACAACAGCTACTCCCACCTTCACCCCACCTTGGTATTGTAGCTTTTACCACACTCAAAACTCATGTTTTATCTGCTTATCTAGCTGACCTAGGTGATATATCTGAGCCTGAGGCTAGCAGCCAAGTTAAGCCATGTGAAGTCAGGGACTAAGATTTATTGTTGAGGCCTGGTCACGGGAGTCTAATAAATGGGAGGCTACATGAAAGGACAGACTCTTTATTCAGGGCCCTGGGGTTTTTGCTAAGAGGTTCTCCCTAAACTGATGTTCTCTGTGGTGTGGAACCTCTCTCACACATACATTGGAATGCTTTTCTTTTCCCTATGAAAAGAATAGTATGTCTGGGAAAAGACCAAGCTAGAATTATTTTTATAATGATATTTATAAACTATTGATGAACTTACTTTCTTTGGCTTTGCAGCAGTTTAGAAAGAGAAGCTATGATTGCTACAATAATCACTCCTCACCATTTAGAGGACAGAAACAGCCTCCCCCCTCCACACACACATATACTTATTTTTAAATGAGTTACCCTTTTAAATGCTCCCTTCCCACTGATGAAACTGAGGAGTTCTGTCATTAACACCATTAGTGTTTCATGGTATTTGACTCTTTTCAGCCATGGGCATCAATAGTCCTGTTCAGCTTGTCTCCAAGTGGTTCTGCATCAGTGCATCTGGATGGAACATGACAGATACAGTAATGTTCCCCATGTAAATTACTCCTTATATAAATGCAACAAGAAAAATAACATGGAACATTCATTGCCCCGTGCCTATAACAACAAAACAACAACAAAATTGCATCTTGACTCATGACTGCTGTTAAAAATGCCAATGCACATCACAACAGAAAGCTGACTCAGGAATTGAAAAGTAATGCAATATTAAAACAACGCAATGCAGCAAGCACCTTGTGGGACTCTGAGGGGTTTGTGTGTGTTATTTTAAAGACACCCAATTAAATAGAATGCTAGTAATGTTCAGTTCAGAGTGTGTTCAACTCCCTTGCCAGTCAGTACAGGGACACGGGGTGGCTGTAAAGGGCAGATTTAAGGTGGAGACTCCTGTCCTTATCCCCAGGTTTAGAAGTTATTCATTCTTTGAATGCCTGAAGGGAGAATTTTGGAATGAATGAATGAATGAGTGTGTGTGTGTGTATGTGTGTGTGTGTTACACTTCATTGAAAAGTTACTCCTGACAAGCTAAACTTGAACATTCCTGTCTAGATAATGGAGCAAAGGCTAGAAGTTGGCTGATTAATATAAATTAATATGTGAAATTATTTTGATCCTAAAGCTAAGATACATGCTTAAGAGTATCAGTGCTAGTCATAACTAGCCCTCTCATTCTTGAATGGCAAGTTTTGATGCCAAAAATAAAACTCCAAAAATGGTGCACTTCTCATCCAAATGCATCTGACAGTCTCTGAGGTTGGAGAACAGTTTATCAAAGTTTTATCACTGGCTGTTAATAGATGTTGTATAGTGAGCTAGATACAGTCATTAGCTCAGAAGAAAGAGTTAAATTTATTGTGTTTTTACTTACAGTCATGTGAAAAAGAAAAGAAAGTACACTCTCCTTGAGTTCTATGGTTTTATGTATCAGGACATAATAAAAATCATCTGGTCCTTAGCAGTTCTCAAAAGTAGGTAAATACAACCTCAGATGAACAACACATATTACACCATGTCACCATTTATTTTACAAAAAGAAAGCCAAAATGGAGAAGCCATGTGTTAAAAACTAAGTTCACCTTATTATTCAATAGCCTGTAGAACCACCTTTAGCAGCAATAACGTGAAGTAATTGTTTTCTGTATGACTTTATCAGTCTCTCACATCGTTGTGGAGGAATTTTGGCCCACTCTTCTTTACAACATTGCTTCAGTTCATTGAGGTTTGTGGGCATTTGTTTATGCGCAGCTCTCCTGAGGTCCTGCCACAGCATTTCATTTGGGTTGAGGTCTGGACTTTGACTGGGCCATTGCAACACCTTGATTCTTTTCTTTTTCAGCCATTCTGTTGTAGATTTTGCTGGTGTGCTTGGGATCACTGTCCTGTTGCATGACCCAATGTCAGCCAAGCTTTAGCTGTCAGACAGATGGCCTCACATTTGACTCTAGGATACTTTGGTATACAGAGGGGTTTATGGTCAACTCAATGACTGCAAGGTGCCCAGGTCCTGTGGCTGCAAAACAAGCCCAAATCATCAGCCCTCCACCACCAAGCTTGATGGTTGGTATAAGATGTTTGTGTTGATATGCTGTGTTTGGTTTTTGCCAAGCATGGCACTGTGCATTATGGCCAAACATCTCCACTTTGGTCTCATCTGTCCAAAGGACAGTGTTCCAGAATTTGTTCAGATGCAACTTTGCAAACCTAAGCTGTGCTGCCATGTTCTTTTAGAGAGAAGAGGCTTTCTCCTGGCAACCCTTCCAAACAAACCATACTTGTTCAGTCTTTTTCTAATTGTACTGTTATGAACTTTAACATTTCACATGCTAACTGAGGCCTGTAGAGTCTGAGATGTAACTCTTGGATTTTTTGCAATTTTTTCTGAGCATTGCATGGTCTGACCTTGGGGTTGAATTTGCTGGGACATCCACTCCTGGGAAGATTGGCAACTGTCTTAAATGTTTTCCACTTGTGAATAGTCCTCATCACTGTAGAATGATGGACTTTAAATTGTTTGGAAATGGCCTTATAACACTTCCCAGATTGATGGGCAGCAACAGTTGCTTCTCTAAGATCATTGCTGATGTCTTTACTCTTTGTCATTGTGTTAACACACACCTCAATGCTCAAGACCATCAAACTCCTAAAACTTCAGCTTTTATAGAGGTAGTCACACTTGCTGATGATCGATTGATCAAGGGCATTTGATTAGCAGCACCTGGCTGCTACTTAGCCTCTTCATACCTACAGAAGCAGTAAGGGTATACTTAGTTTTTCACATATGGCTTCTCTATTTTGGCTTTCTTTTTGTAAAATAAATGATGACATGGTGTAATATGTCATGTGTTGTTGTTCATCTGAGGTTGTATTTACCTACTTCTGAGAATTGCTAAGGACCAGATGATTTTTATTATGTCCTGATACGTAAAACCATAGAACTCAAAGGGGGTGTACTTTCTTTTTCACACGACTGTACCTTTCATTAATATTTTACAGTTTATTGCATTTATTATATAGGTAATTCACTGGGCTTGATCCCTCAGGTGAAACTTCAGAGATATATCCAGTTAAAATGTGGCAGGGGAGGGGAAAGGAATAAAAGACATCAAAGGGAAATGGACTTTCTTGTCTGAACTGAATCAGGAAAAGATAACTGCCCTGTAGAATTTTCTTTTTGGGAAATGGCTTATCACATTTCTCAAAGACTTTGAATAATATTTAAAAAATTAATTCAAACTGTATCTGAATAAATACAAATTAGCACATAACAGGACAACCTGAATTTCTTATTGTATATCCTTTTTCCATATTTTTTTTACATTTTTATAGGCAAAATCTTGTAGCTACAGCTGGTAAACTTCCAGAATTGTGTTTATTGATACTTCCAAGAACAAACTATTATGGCTGGATTTTTTTTTTCTTAACTAGAAAGTGTGGTTTTAACCACTAATCACCATTAATGTAAGATGTGCTTTGCTGTTCCTGACTACAATAACATGCATATACAAAAAAAAAAAAAAAAAAAAAATCAGAGGAAGTCAATAGTAGATCAATTTAAGAAAAGCACTCAGGAGGGTGTAAAAGGCACCCAACAGGGTTTATTGTATAGTACTTTAAATACTGTGGTTGACTGGGGAGCATTTAAAGCTATTTGCCTTTGACCTATGAAGACTTTTAAGTGGAGAAAGAGAACTTTGCAACAGGTATAGTCTCTCTACATTAATTTTCTGATGCAATGTATCTTTCCAGAGGACATCAGGATAAATGTTTCAAGTTAATGGAGGGCATGCTGTGGCATTGTGTATCATGTGTATCACCCTGGAGGGAAGCAGATGGCTGGATGACACTTCCTAGAAACTTCGCAGTTAGGCAAATGATAGATTTGGGCATACCAGCATCTGAATGGAAGATTTGGAGGTGATATAATTCTATCTAACTTTCCATTTCGAGATCTGGAGCCAACGCTATTCACTTCAGACCACTTCAAGATTAGAATGTAAATCTGGATCAAGATCAGGATCTCTTTCTCTATGTATTCAAATTCAGATGTATGGTCATAGACCAAAATGCAATATAAAACATTAACAACAGCCTGTGAACTAAAATATTAGAAAAGAAAAGCATAGATAATTATCTTCTAACATGGGACAAAATAACAGAGCTTAATTATCCTCAACATTTTCTTATTGTGATCATGATTGAGCAATATTTTGCCACTTTTTTGTATTTCTGAGGATTTATCAGCTAATTTAAATGCGTTTAACAAGGATGGGTAATACTAATCCAGAGTGTCACATGTGATACAATGGACAGCTCAGCAGAACATAAAATATTGATTAAACAATGCCCTTCACAGGAGGACACTTTTGGTCCTGGAAGGGAATGTTGGTACTTTATGTATATTTTTAAACACTAGCTATAATGGGGAAAATACCAACATGGCTGCTCTACTTTGGGTGTTTTGTTTGTGTTTTCTTTTGGCATAATAGAATGAATGGTACCAGAGTGGTAGATTGTTTAGAGGACACCTACAAAAACATGGCTGTGAAGCTGGGTTTCTGGTTTCCCTCACAGCCAAAAGAGGACTGGGGATGAGAACAGGTCTGAGACTGGATGAAAGAGGGTGATCTCACAGGGAACTGGGAGAACCAGTTGGAACCACAAGTTTGCCCACATTTCAGTCCACCTCCCCCAAGTGCATAAACATACCCTACATTGTCCACATGCAGCATCAGGAGGTGGGATAAGAAAGAAAGCACAACTTCTGGAGCAGAGCCCCTAAAGCCATCCTGAGGCTGCCTAAGCAGTGGGTGGATGAAATACAGGTGATGAAATGTGGCTGTGTCAGGTAGTAGGCCTTCCTCACATTGAGGCAAGGAGGCAGTGTGGATTTGCCCAGAATGTCAAGACTTTTGCTGAACAAATGTATTGTTGAATTCAAATTATTTCAAAATAAAATGAAATAAACATAAACTAACTAAACAAAAGCAGTTACATCCAGGTGAGGATGGCATTATATTGTTTGCAGCAGCAGCTTAAAACTCCTTAGAACAAAAGTCTTTCCAGTAAGTTCAGTTCCAGGGAGATGCCTCAGTATAACAACATAGTCTGTTCTTTTGAGTACCTTCTTGCTTAGAATACTCATGGCAGCCATAGTAGGTATTCTCTGGAAACTATGCTAGAGCCAGCCACATCTGGCTTCCAGGTGGTTATTAGCAAATTCCTCTACCTCTTTGGAAAGATGGACTTGAATGCACGTCTATCTACCAGCAGCAGCTGTGGAGGTGGGGAGCTGTCAAACAGGCCAGTCATGCCACTCCAATACAAGCCCTGAATCTTATCTGCAATATGACATTGCATACATTTCCAAAAGGGACAGAACTTGAGGTATGATGGTGTGACACTGCTATGGGATAGGAACCTGGAGACACCCATGCTCTGCAGTGTTCATCTTCCTTGGTTAGGTGGCTCAGGTAAAAACCAGGGAAGCTATCCCTCTTCCAAAAATTGTGGAACAGTATATTGGTTGCTTCTATAAGGGATTGCTTGTGCTGGCTTAGAATTTGCTGCCAGGACTGCCATCTGACCAAAGGGAAGCCTTCGTTCCACTTTTGTCTGCTAATCTTTAACTTTCTGGCAGCTGTGACTAGTTCTTCCTTCCATTGCTATGGAAATGGGTTGTTTCTACATATGAAGGGAACTTCAAGTAAGGGTTGTATATGTCAACGGCCTTCTTTAATGCCTCTAAGCCACTTCATCACATTCCACACTGGTGAGTTCAGTGGTTTTCTCAGACTGGAAGGATGGGCATAATGAAGCTGTCCATTGCCCAATGGACAGACTTCACAAAGGGAAGCTCTTGGCTGAACAAAGTCATTCCAGTACCTTTATGTTCAATGGCCTCAAAAAGAAGAAGGAGATCTGCTGAGTAGCCTGTTGATACCACTTCCCCCGACAAGATCACCTTGTATTTTGCCTGTTGCTGCTCAACCAAACTGAATCATTGCATCATAAAAGAGGTGATATCGCAGATGGCCACCACCATATATTTCTCCCATGGTAGCTTGTTGTCTTTCATCCTATTGTAAAAATAGCCTGCATATTTTGTGGCATGTGTCAATTAGATAATCTACACTACCAATCTGTCTGATTCACCCATAGTATATCCCTTATGAACAGATGGAGTATGTGAGCAAAGCCACAGATCCCTATAAAGCAGGCACCAGACCCCTATTAGAACTTTTGCAGCATTGTCAATCATCATGAAACTAGGGAGAGGTTGTCCTGACCTGCAAAACAAGCTACACTGTCAGTTCATGGTGTGTATAAACTCTTCTGCACGTAGATGTATCTCCTAATGGCCTATATTTTAGGTCCTAACAGATCCCCTCCAATGACCTGTGAGTGAAAGGTACATACAGCTTCATATCTGTTGCTCCACATATCAGAAGAGAAGTGGGGTCATGCATAGCCTGTCTAGCTCCATCAAGTGTTCACTGCTTCAGCATCCAAGGAGGGCATCACATAAAGCTGAAAATAATTATGAGGACATCATATAGTTTGGAGTTACTGGCTTTATGAGATAACAAGCCCTTCATGCTCCACCAGATTGAAGGGTTGTTTGTCCAATGGAAGCATCTCCCTTTCTTCTTGGTCACCTCATCCATCTCAAGAATTTTCCACTCTTGGCCTGGCGTATAGCTCCAGTGCTTTAAGGTGATCTGCTCTGCCTGTCCAGGAGCAATTTGGAGCTAGTGGGAGGAGATTTCCCCCCCCCCTTTCCTGCATTACTACTCACCTGAAAGGTTCTAGAACAAATGGTTGCTATCTCCTCACATGGAAAAGCATGGATGATGAGTCCAGGTCTTTTACATTCTTGTGGTAACAGACAGCAAAACAGGAACCAACTTCTGCCTCCACACGCTATTGCCCACTGATGGAGAAGTAAGAAACTTCTGAGAGGATTAGAAGATGACATTCTTCCTCATCTATGCAGTGAGATGTCATTCCTGTACAGAAAGCTTCAGGCATGTGTGTGCTTCAGCCTGCTGCAATTGTCATGAGGGAATAGACATGTCTCTCCACAATCTTTTCTGATGCAGCTGCCTCCACCTGCACCACACTGACATCTGCTGCATGAGGAGGAAACAAAAAATAGGGGTCAGCTTTCATGGTGTACAAGGTCCATTTCTACCTTGCCTTCCCCCGCTTGTACACATACCACTGCTGTCATGTTTCATTTTATTACTAATATTTAAATATTAAGTAAATAAAATAAAAATGAAGTAGGGCTGAAAAAGCTGAGACAGACTCAACTCAAATCACCCTGAAGACCAGCACATAGTCCATCTAATTCTTATACACAAGAAAACATCCAAAAGAATATGCTAAAATAATCAGGGCAAATTTCTTCCCCATTTTATCACCATCATTACCATAATCATCTTTAAGGATTTTTGAGACCCTCATTTATCTCTGTATCTATCCATCCATCTATCTATCTATCTATCTATCTATCTGAAGACTGGTGTGAAAATAATAGCTTTGTTCAGGTATTAAGTCAAGCAGAGTAGACTGTCTTCAGTGTCTATGTGAATATCCTTTTGATTTCAGCCTTATCATGGAAGTGGGATGGGGGAGTGGGATCCATTCACATTTACCTGAACAGAAGAATTTCCTGTATGAAAGGAATTTTCTTCCCCTTCCCCTTCTCCTTCCTTCCTTCCTTTTGTTAAGATCTCTTTTTTCATGGAGATTTTGGCTCCCTGTGCTTTTTATTACCCTGGCCTGGAAAGGACCCTGGAGAAGCTGTCTATGGATTGGTCATTCAAAGAATATGATTTATGAATAAAATTTGGCCTCTCTCAAAATCCTGGAACACTCTTTGCAAGTAATTGCTAAAGGAAATAAAAACTTATTTAGGTAGTGCTGTATGTTCTTGAATAATGTTACAAATATCAAAGAATAAACATTTTTAAATGGCTGAAAATTCATAAGACTATCACATTTTATAAGGTTTCCACAATCTCTCCCCTACATTTCTTGTGATCTCACATGAAAACACTGAAACCTCATATATTCTCACCTTAAATCTTGAGAGACCTCATGTGACAATATTGAACTCTTATGAGATGGATGATCTTTAAAATAGCTCCCTTAGACTTTTGCTGATGACATCTTGGAGGAGTTTGGGTGCCTTGAGATTGATGGGTGCTGTACTTCTGACGTCTTGGTTACTCACATGTAACTCAGGGGATTTAAGTACACTTGGGGAAAGGAATGGAGTCAGTATAAATTGGTAGGACTTTGCCATGAGAAGCAAGAAAATAATTTGGGTGCTAGGAATCTGGGTGCCCAGGACTGGTAACTAATAGGATGTGGGAAAGATGCCTTGGATATAAAGGCAAACGGGGATATGGAGGAGGGAATAAGGTAGTTGGATCACTGAACAAAATAAGGGAGTCTTTAGCAGATAAAAGAGAGCCTACAAGGAAATCAGAATAAGAGAGAAGATGGTCACTCTGAAGAGGTGAGAGGAAGAAACAAAACACAGAGTTTGGAAATGATAGAAAAGATTTGGAGTTGTGGGTGCAAAAACATATAGATCAAGCGGCAAGCAGCAGATTGAGAGACTATGTATGACACAGAGAAGCTTGGCCCAGAGAGAGCAATGGCTAGGAAAAAGAAAAGGAAGTGCTTCGCAAAGGAAATAAAAAGGAATCAGAAATGTAAAGTGGGATAGGAAGATTATTTAAGAGTTAGGCGGCTTAAGAAGGTAAAAGAGAGGTAAGAGATAAAGTGTTTCAATTAGGAGAAGATGGCTTGTGAGGAAGAGGCAAAGGGCAAATGCACCAGGCCCTCCCCTTGCTGTGGACTTGCCTGCAGCTTTGTTCAGGGAGGGGGACTGCCAGGCAAGGCTCCCCCAAGAAGGGCCTGGTCCGAGGGTGTCAGCTGGTGGGAGGAGCAAGGTCAAGAGAGTGAGGAGCAGTGTGTGAAAGCTGGAGAGCAGATAGTGATGGGAAGAACTGACTATCAATCCATCTGCCCTCTGTCAGAGCCAGTGAGGTGGCATCAGGAAGAGCCAAGTGGAGGGGAGAGACCTTCTCCCTCAGACTTTTGCAAAATGACTAAAATGGTTGAATTGTCTGAATATGTCTGGGGTTTAAAATGCACTGGCTTTTGAAAATAGCCTGCATGGTTGTTCGGTGAGAGAATGGGACTGCATTCTCCAAGAAAGCCTCTTAGGATTTTTTTTTTTTTTTTTTTTTTGCTGGGGGGAGGGTGGAGTCATTCCCATTGAGGTCAAAAGCTATTGTTGTGTAAAATCATTCTTGTGTTTATGTATCTCTGTCTCTCTCCGTGTGTATGTATTTATGTATGTATGTATGTGTGTGTATATATATATATATATATACACACACACACACATACATACATACATACATACATATATGTACGGATATGTCTATCTCTATCTGGATATGCCTATCTCTATCTATCTATCTATCTATCTATCTATCTATCTATCTATCTATCTATCTGCAACTATAGACCTGTATGGTCATTCTTCTAAGAAAA
The DNA here is from genome assembly GCA_030867105.1 of Liasis olivaceus. Lineage (NCBI taxonomy): Eukaryota > Metazoa > Chordata > Lepidosauria > Squamata > Pythonidae > Liasis > Liasis olivaceus. The sequence continues at coordinate 94,560,843 of CM061349.1, read as the reverse complement.
GGAGTATAACAGCGCTGTTCTTAATTGGTTCTGAATTCAAGTAACAAAATGCATCTATGGTGTCTGTTCATAACTAGAAGTGTCTTGGGACTTATTGGATTGGGGGGAGGGAAGCACTCCCAGAGCACCCTGCTGGGAAGAGAGTTAGCAGCAGGCTTGGCTGAAGGGGGCTGAATAGGAATCAGAAAAGAAACTGCTGAGACCACACAGATGAGAGTTTCCCTTGATAACAGTTTTTTGAACCCAGGACTATGAAAAAAAACAGAACTCCAAAAAGAGCTTTGTGTAGGTTAGTTCTTAACAAGCAAGTTAATATTTATTCTAGGAAATAAAACAAACATGGAACTGCTAATGAAAAGTTTTTAAGGGATTTGAACAATTCAAGATGGACAAGGTTATCACTGTCAACAATTATCAAAGGCAGGCTGTCTCTTAATAGATCACATTATATGAATGGAGTTCTTATAGACAATTGGTTGGCCACCATGGGAAGATAAGGGTGAGACAGATAGCTCTTCAGCCTGATCCAATAAAAATATCTTTGCATTCTTTGGCATAACTGAGGAAACTGTCCTCTGTTTGCAAGTGTCCAAAGAAAGTAACTTCTGATACATGTTAGACCAATAAACCTCCATTACTCTGCACCTTGAGATTTCTTGTTTTCTTTGCATTAGCCATCCCTTCTTCTGGACATTTTAACATGTTCCTTATTTGTAAGTATTACAACATCCAATGTTATTGATCTCCCATGCACGTGTGTAGGGAGAACTAGCCATTCTCTTATAGGAAAGACTCATCTGTAACATGATTGGGACTAAACTTGCTTCTTTTCCTGCTGAACTCAGACAGTGAACATTAGTCCTGCTTTTTTCTCTTAGGCTCCATTTCTTAGTATATTGGGAAAGAATGTTGGTGAAGAGAATATGGAATGTTCTGCTACAAATATAGAACTCTGTTTATAGTAATTTAAAGTATAACTTAGCATTTTGCTCTCTTTTCTGAAGCAGACTTTAACAGAATCTTTTGAGGCACCTTTCAGATCTTGGACTTGTATGATGAACTTTATTTTTTAAAAAAAGCTCTCTTTTTTTTTAATCACTTACCCTGCCATAGTAATTCTGGTCTATCATGCTGAGTTTTGACTTATGATCCTACCTGCTTGTCACTGAGTAGGTGACCTAACCTTCACAGATTTGTAGATGATATAAATGTCTCCCTTGGGATCTTTTGATGTCCATTAAGTGGAACAATGCTCATTTTGCTTTCTCCAGGGCTTTTAATAAATGGAAGCACAGGGGCAGTTATGGAAATCTAGAGGATTGAAGAATAAACAAATTATCTCATCAGTTATGTTTTTATCAGTAAGGGGGAACAACAGCTATAAGCACCTTCATTCTTACGTACACATTCCAAGGGATTTGCTTGAGCGCATTCTGGGGAACATATTTTAAAATGAGCAGTGTCAATTATTGCAGGTCAGGCATCACAAACATGGCAGGGTAACAGGGCTTTCTCCATTAGCATGACGGCTAATGGATTGCCACTCCATTAGCATGTTTGCTCTAGGGAACCCAGAAAGAAAAGTAGAAACTGGTTTTGTTGACTCCACCTGTTGGTGTTGTGAATAAATTCTTTTACTGGAAAATAAATGAAATGTCTGAAAATCCAGGGTATTTAAGAACAAAATATTGATCCCATCCTATGGGCTTTTAAATATATCATTCTTAACTATAAAGGTTTAAAGTTCCTTCTTGACTGAAACTGTAATTCTCATTTAAATCCTGGTGTCATAAAGGATTTAAAGAGGATCATAAAGAGGATCTTTATAGCACTTCCAGTATTATTTGTTCTTATTTATCAAAAGACTCAAGACACATAAAAGCAACTTCAGGTTTAGAACTTTTATCAATCACTTTCTGAACTAAAAGCTTTACACAAACACTCATCCTGCACAGAACCTAATGTAATGGCTTTAAAATACTACCTTTCCCATCCACTTTTATAGCCTTCAACCAGTGTTGGCCAATCTCAGCTTGATACCTGTCTCATGCCTCCTGGTACTCTTCCACCTGAGTACCATTACTTCATCCAGTTCACATGAGAACCATGTGTGTGACAGTGATAGCCACTTATACAAAGGTGAACATTTGTAAACATTTAGAACTATCAATAAACCTGCACTGCTGTGGCCTACAACATGATCTGAACTTCATCAAGTTTCTATTATTAAATAGTTTCTGGTTAAACAAAGAACACACAAACAGTAGGAGTTAAGCAGCTGTCCCTTTCCCTGTCACCTGTTACTGTCCTATCATCATCACTTGGAAGTCGGCCCACTTCTTCCATTTTCTTCCTTTGGCTATGCCAAAACCCCATTTTGTTGCTTTCAGCTACTTTTGTGAACCTAAGTTCCATTTGTGCGTTCACTTTTCTAACTTTATTTCTGCAGTTATTAGCTACTTGCTGGTATATCTCTATGAAGATTACACCCATATTCCATATATGTCCTGTTTAACTCTTAATGCAATCAAAAGTTCTCTTTGCATCCACAATTGTTTCCTAAGCTGCCCCCAGTTTTTACATCATTGGAATGGTGTGAAATTCTATTTCTGGTGTCTTCCTGTTGAAAAGTCCCAAACCCTCCTGCTCTCCCTTTGACTTGTGGATTTTTATCCATGAAATCCTACTTAGTACTTCTCCATCTTGCTGGAATTGGTTCTCTTGAGATGTGTGTATAACTATGATCCAATTTCTTTTTCTGTAGATGTCTTGAACCCCAAGATGTGGTGGCCACTTCCTTCCAAAGTTCCCACTGCTTTTACCTCTTCAGTCAGCTCTTCCCTCTGGGTAGGATCACATCTAGGACACCCAATCCCTTATTTCCCTTTCAAACTTTTGGAAAATGAAACCATCAGCAAGACCACTGAGGAATTTTTAGGACCTTGCAGTCTTGGTTTTCCAACAAATATCGTTAGTTGAATTCTCCCATTATCACTGTGTCTTCCCTCCATGAAGCTGTGTAATATGACCCAGGCGTGAATTATCCAGGATTTTCAGTCTAAAGCACACTTTTGCAATAAGGACTTTGTCTTTTCCCCTTCCTTGTACTCTTACTCGAATGCTTCTGACTGGATCTCAAATTCCTGGATCTCAATGCATATGTGTATTTCCTTTACCTACAGTATAATGTAACTTCCCATTCTCCTTTATTTGGCCCTTTCAATCCATCCCATTCATTTCATCAAATCAGCTTCTACAGATAAGAATAAGTGAGAGTTATCCAAGAGAATCTGAAAGATTCATTCACTGCAATGATACCGCAGATTAAATATTCACTTTGTGCTGCATTCTGATATGGACTTAAACTTTTGACATAGAAACACATTCACGGGTTTTCCTGGCTTTAAATCCATTTTTAAGAACTTTTTGTTCATACGGAAGTGTAGAAGCATTAGTGTTAGTTGGAGAATAGGTGTGTGTGTGCAGGTATGTATTTTGTATTCTTGTCTGATTACTTCACAGTTAATGTATACATTTCTATGTATTCTAAGGTATTGGGAAATCCCAGTATATCAGTTATATACCTTTTAGGGCTGTGCATGTTTTGAAAATGATTTGAATTATGCCTTTGAAACATGCAGAAGCTGGAAAAAAAAGTTGCAGCAGGCTACCTACAAAAGTAGCGTGCTTATGCTCCTCTGTGTTCTAAATCACCTCTCCTGAGCAATAGTTGAAGCATGCATAGCTGTAATGCATATTACTGTAAGACACTGCACTAACTGGTCTTTCTCGAAGTCATTCAGAATATTTATTTCCATTCATAACTTCTCCATAGATATACACCCCAAAAGCAACAATGATAAATACACACCAGCCATAATAAATATGGCAATACTGATTTAAAAAAAAAGATTTTAAGAGAGTCATAACTGAAACATGGGTGTCTTTTACAATTTGTGGGGGACTACAAAGTCAGAGAAAAATATTGACTCATTCAGAGTGAGGACTCTGCTTCATGCCCTCCTCCTGAATGTTTTTGTAACATCTTCACACATGCTATCTGATTTGCTTTGCATCTCCAGGCTCGTTAAATTATTGGCTTGGACCTTTAAAGATCCAAGCAATTGAGGAATAGGGAATTTATAGAACTGTCATGTGTCCTATATGTTCCTGCCTTCTGTATTGTCCTCTGAGTAGTAGTATATGGCAAGTCAGACTTCTTAGTTATGGTTCCTATAATGTTATGGCGTATTCTTGCATATTAACTCTGTATTTTATTTGTGTACCATCAGTTCAGACTCACCTAAGCAGGATAGCCAAGGCTGAGTGCCTTCAGCAGGTACTAGCTGCTATCATGTTCTTTTCTTCCCTTCAACCAGGATTATAGGAACAAGGCCTTAAGCTCAGGATCTGGTGTTCAGTTGGAGAAAACTAGACCTTATAAGGCATATTACTAAATTGCAACTCCTCACTGCAGAAATTGGCGTCAAAACTATCAGTATTTAGAATTTATTAAGACCATACAAGAGAAAGAAGAACACCACTGTATGTCAGTTTTAAAGAAAAGGATTAGGCTTCAAAAGAGGAAGCATGAGCAAAGGAACAATGGGTAGGCCCATCTAAGATAAGGCTATAGAGAAAGATTAGCTTTGAAGAAAACCAGCCTTGAATACATACAATAAAAAGTCAAACAACACCACTGTTATCTAATTACTCACTGCACCTAGGAGGCTGTGTGGATTAGATTCCTTCCTGTGTCTTGGAAGATTTCTCCACACAATTTGTGGGGCATGCATATGTTATAAATTCTTTTCTTTCCCTCTGCACAGCCAGTTGCTGTTCCCAGGGAAATCCAAAAGAACAAAAAGCCTTCAGGAAATTTCTCCCTTGCTATTTAACCTCAGAGGGAAGGGAGCTGTTTCTGCTGGTGGATTTGTCCAACCAGAGCCATAGACTTAGCTTGCTCGAGGTAAAAGGGCTTAGTCCTCAGATCACTTGTGGGTGCATTCTGTCCTAACAGAAGTCTCTAGAAGCTGATACTGTTAGAAGTGCCTGTTGGTTGATTGATTACATGCCATCAAGTTGCTGCTGATTCTTAGTGACCATATAGATAGATTTTCTCCATGATGATCTATCCCTAACCTGGTCCTTCAATTCTTCCAATGTTGCACTCATTGCCTTTGTAACTGAGTCCATCCACCTTGCTGCTGGTCATCTTCTTCTTCTATTTTCTTCCACCTTTCCCAACATTAGAGCCTTCTCCAGAGAGCTAGGTCTTCACATAATGTGTCTGAAGTAGGATAATTTGATCCTGGTCATTTGTGCCTCAAGTGAGAACTCTGCCTGTTTGTTTCTCTCTAGATGATAGATGATAGATAGATAGACAGATAGAGGATGGCACTGACAGACATAAGGGGACTCCCAAGGCACATAACAAGTTGACTTAAGCTCCAATGAATGGAATGAAAAGAATGACAGGAATGGTCACAGTTTACAAAGTAATCAGATTTATCCAGTCCTTACTTTGGTATCCAGTTACAAGGTTCCACAAAAGACTTGTATTATCTTTCCTCAAAGTCAGATTCCAAGCAGGCTTTTAAGCATTTGTAATTATTTGGCTACATTTAAAATATTTGTCATCCGAGTTCCCCAAGAGAATGCTCCTAACATTGTTAGTGTCAGTCTGACACTAGTGTACAAGTTAAAGATGTTGAACAAAGGGAAGAATTCAGAAACAACCTTGGATAAGATAAAGAGTGTATTAACAGAAAAATCCAGGTGAACAGTCAAAGTAGTATACAGTGTTTGTTTATTTATTAAATTTATATGCCACCCATCTCCTCCAGAGGGTGACTGGGAGTGTTTATTTATGTGTTTACATATGTATTATTTTATTCAATATGTCATGCCAGGGTCAAACAAGTGACACTGGGCAGCTAACAACAATTTTAAAAACCAGCAAAAACCAACAAAATATAAAATAAATAGACAATCAGCAGATGATACACACATATTGTGTGGATATGCATTTTATACGTCACATAGCAGTTGCCTCATCAACATTGTAAAAGAAGAATCTGTCCTTGGTAAGAAATATTGGCACACTACCAAAAATGTCATAGTCCATAAAAGATAGTCAAAGTGTACAACCTAGGTTTCCAGTTCTAGTTCATTTCTTTCATGCATTATAAGTCTACTCAACAATGTGGCTCTGGGCTGCATACAACAAAAACAATAATAAAACTAAAGGATTGTTGTTGTTCAGTCATTAAGTCATGTCCAACTGTTCATGACCCCATGAACCATATCACGCCAGGCCTTCCTGTCCTTCACTGCCTCCCTGAGTTTGCTCAGTTTCATGCTCATTGCTTCAGTGATGCTATCTAGCCATCTCATCCTCTGCCGTCCTCTTCTCCTTTTGCCTTCCATCTTTCCCAGCATCAGGGTCTTTTCCAAAGAGTCCTCTCTTCGCATTAGGTGACCAAAGTATCTGAGCTTGAGCTTCATTATCAATCCTTCCAATGAGCAATCAGAGTTGATTTCCTTTAAGATTGATTGGTTTGACCTCCTAGCAGTCCAGGGGACTCTTAAGAGTCTTCTCCAGCACCACAGTTCAAAGGCATCAATTCTTTGGCGCTCAGCCTTCTTTATGGTCCAGCTGTCACAGCCATACATCACTACTGGAAAAACCATAGCTTTGACTATGCGGATCTTTGTCGGCAAGGTGATGTCCCTGCTTTTTAATATGCTATCTAGGTTTGCCATAGCTTTCCTCCCAAGGAGCAAGCATCTTTTAATTTCATGGCTGCAGTCTCCATCTGCAGTGATCTTGGAGCCCAAATAAATGAAGTCTGTTACTGCTTCCATTTCTACCCCTTCTATTTGCCAGGAATTGATGGGTCCAGACGCCATGATCTTAGTTTTTTAATGTTGAGTTGCAAGCCAGCTTTCTCACTCTCCTCTTTCACCCTCATCAAGAGGCTCTTTAGTTCTTCTTCACTTTCTGCCATTAGGGTGGTATCATCTGCATATCTGTGATTGTTGATGTTTCTCCCTGCAATCTTAATTCCGGCTTGTGATTCTTCCAGCCTGGCATTTCTCATGATGTACTCTGCATATAGGTTAAATAAGCAGGGTGACAGTATACAGCCTTGTCGTACTCCTTTCCCTATTTTGAACCTATCAGTTGTTCCATAACTGGTTCTAACTGTTGCTTCTTGGCCTGCATACAGATTTCTCAGGAGACAGGTAAGATGGTCTGGTACCCCCATCTCTTTAAGAATTTGCCACAGTTTGTTGTGATCAAAAAGGATAGCCCAGTACATAAAGTATAAGAGGCAGCATGGTGACCAAATGGGATAAAGAAGCAACCAAAAGGGGACTCCACTCAGCTTGATCCAAATGCCTCAGGAGAAAGCCTTAACAGCTTTTCTAAAGGCAAACAGAGTTGAGGCCCATTATATATTGGGGCGGGGGGGGGGTAGTTTGTTGGTTGTGACAGTTCATGGTGATGATTACAGAGGCAGAGTCTTTGGCCATGGCTAACCTCCTCCATCAAATAAATTAGTGGGGCAGAACATGTGCTTGGCATGCAGACATTCCCAGGTTCAGTGGTCTGCATTTCAAGATAGGACTGAGAAAGTTTTACAGTATATCCTGTTCTGTAGAATGGCTGCCAAACAATCAATACAGCCAAACCTGAGCTAAGTGAACCAAGAGGATAATTCTAATGCTATTGTATCATATACATTCATTACAACAATCAAAGGCAAACGAGGAAAACGTTACTTTTTACTTCCATGCTGCCAAATCCGGGCAAGGACATTATGATTTTCACTGAACCTATTTAATAGAACCTTGAGATATAATCCTGTTTTTCACTGACATCATGAATCTTCCTTTTTTTTTTTTTAGTTTAGCAGATATATACTATAAATGATAACAATGAAGTTAGCCATTAGAAGTTTGCTGACAAACAAGGTGGTTGAAGAAGCTAAATAATTCAGAACAATCCCCATCATGTATTGATTGAGCATAAAATTTCTTGCTAGCAAAAAGTGGGTATATGGGGGAGAGCGCGATGATTTGCATTGGAAAAAAATGTTCCTTGTCATTCATTTTTTCTCGGCATTAGCCAAAAGCTTTGTCTTTAGGCTTAAATTTAGCTTCATTCTCCTGCAGGTAAGTCGGCTGTAAATTCTAGCCTGGGGGTATAGTTTTTTACTTTGTATTTAATGCTGTTTGAAGCTGCTTGAGTGAAACTTGTGAAATTCCCAGCATTGCAGGAGAGGTTTGTGTTTTCCATTTAACCCCTGAGTTTTGACTTGTGCTTACAAATTGTCTGATAGGGAACTATTTCCAGCAGAGTAAAAATTACAGGGTGGGGAGAGACGCCAATGTAGCAGATGAGTTTGAGAGCCTACTTATTTTCATACACAGATGAACAACAACAAAGGAAAGCTGAGTGTACCAGCTACATTCTCAAAATCAAGACCTGGAAGTTAATACATTTTTAGCATTGATCAAACAAACTTAATTTCAGATTGCTCCTTGTGCTCTAACTACTTGGCATGCTCTACAGCTTCCTTTTTTGCTGCTGTAAGATTCACAGCCTATAGCTTTTGGCAGTCCCAACAGAGTAAGCTCTTTCCACTAACAAAATACAAAATGCAAAATTAATAAAAGGACTCTTTGAAACTGACAAATGTGCCTGAGGCAAACTATCTGCCCAGCAGCTGGTTAAATTTTAATCAGTTATTTTTCCCCCTTAGTCCTATATATCTTTTGTATACAGCTCCTTAGTCTGAGTGTGGCCAAAGTTTGCTTTAAATATATATATATATATATATATATATATATATATATATATATATATATATATACTCCTAATAAGCAAATCCCTCATTCTCTCTATCCTTCCTTACTTCCTCAATAGTATTCTTTGCTAAGGTGTTGCACAACTAAACAATTACTTTTGAACAATTCAGAAACAATAGAAATACTTCTCATTTGTTTTTAGTTTAAGAAACATTACAAAAAGCACACTTGGTATTAACTTACAAAATGCTTCTAATGTAACGCAGTTAATGCACTATAAAACCATCCTTGAGGATGATTTGGGAATTTTAGCTGGAGCAGAATACAGATATTTGAGCCCTTATTCAGGCTAGACTAATGGATCATATTACAGAAAAGATATATAATTTGCACTGGCTATTTGCCAGTATTTTTGGGGCAAGTGATAAATTTTATTTTTAACTTGTAATGTCTTAAATGATTTGGATATATTGAAACACTTTCTAAATCCAAGGTCTACTTTCCACAAATCTGGTAGACTCTGTGTTTGGTAGAGCATGGGCATTTTTCGTTATGATGCAAAACTTTCCAGGTAACGCAGAATTAAACTCTCATCAAATGGTTCTTCCGTTCACAAAAGATTAGATCGTGTCCCCACCCCAAATTCATCTTCTGCTTACCAAAGATTGCTAAATAAAGTTAGTAAATATGGATTGTCGTACACACACAATTGGCATGTAAGCACAAATCATGTAGAAAAAGCAGAATCTAGTTTCTTTTAGCATCAAGTTAAAATCTTGGGATTTGCATAGGCATTCTAAATTATGGCATTTTCAGCAAGTTTGATGCAGTAATATTTGAAAGCATAGCTGTTCAATGTGTTAGGTGGTTTTGATCTGAATTGGTATTAAATTGGTATGTGTATCACCCTGAAATCCACTTGGAAGAATGTAAGTTTTATGAACTCTTAAGAGAAATAGGTAAATAAATCAGAGGGATTTTATAAGGGACATTTTCTTGTTGCAATTATTGATAAAATAAAATAGAAAGTGTTAATCTGGGACTGTACTGAACTAAGCTATCAGCATCATACTTCCTTGACTAGAGTCTCAGAATCTGTTTCCACATTTGGATTCTGATATTGTGAGGGAGGGTGACACACTGATGAGTGTCAGTTTTGCCTCCTAGACAGATCTATATGAAATAAAGGAGGGTGAGAAACATCAGTCCAGAGCCTGAAAGAACCAAATGAATTTTTATATTGGCATCCTAAATCACCAAAGGAAAAGAACCTGCTCTTTACTGAAAGAATGGTAGGGCTGATCAAACTCTTTTGAGATTTAAACCAATAGTTCCACAGCTTATAAAGCAGCAGTCTGGAGAGGAAAACATATGCCTGGTGTTGAATTTAGTTCAAGATCTGTATTTAAAGGTAAGGCAGTTATGCAGGCAAGAAGATTCCATATATGTTTCAGAAACACCTAAAAGACGTGCACAATTTGCTTACCACTTTATTCCAAACCAATTTTAGCTTGCTTTTCCTATGGGAATTGGTGAACCTTGTTAGTTATCAGAAAGCAGGCAACTGTGACTGGGTTGGTCACATTATGTTTCCTTCTGTGTGCTGCTTTCTTGCAAACTACATGAGAAATAAATTATACACAAAGGGAAAATAATAGTCTTTCCACCTACTCATTGGAGATGTAGAACTGACATGGCTTGGTCCAAACACTTCGCTACTAGGTGGTTTCTCTACCCAGTAAAGTGATGTTCAACTTGTTTTGGAAGATGCCAAACTTCCCTAAAGATTCATTTGGAGTGGTCTTGGATTCAGCCATCACTAGCGGCACAAGTAGCCTTGCTACCTTAACCTTTAGGATGAGCTATACCAGCTACCATGCAATGCAACAGTTACCATCAATGCAAGTCCATTTTTGAAGATAAATGAATTAAATCTAATATGTTTTCTCTCATAATACCATTGCAATCCTTCTTTTCTACACATATCCCTTGATATCACAGTCTACCATCTATATGCGTGTGTGTGTGTGTGTGATTCTAGTGTGATCATTTGATTAGTCAAGACCTCATGACCCTGTGAAGACATCGGTGCAACTCCTTGTGATTTCTGGGAGTTATTAAGGTGTGCTGCCTTAATACGGCAAATGCTTACTTAATGCAATGACTTACTTATCTAGAAGCCACGTTTTGATTAGGAAGATTTATATATTTGCTAGAATCCAGGAGCTGCCAATTTAACTAAGCAGCTGCCAGATACAACCAGTTCAGGAGGAAACAGGGTGCAGGTAATTGGTTTATTAGATTCACCTATCTTGTGTATGTTTATACTAGTGTTTTCAGAGCAGCAATGGGCAAACCTGTTTCAAAATGGGATATTTCTATATAATGGTGTGCCTGAGGCATTACAATAAGCTCAGAAAGCCTCAGGCAGGGCAGAGGTACACCTCTAGATAGAAGATTCTGCTTCAGGTGGAAATACCTTCATGCTATCTTTTGCCTGGAGTAATCACATATCTTTGTCTCAATTACCCCATAAGATGATCCATGCACAAAAAAAAAAAAAAAAAAAACCTCTGCATCACCAGAAATAATTTGAGATCATATCTGTTTATAGATTTCTTAATGAGGTTTCTTTACAGTTATAATTCCCTCTCACTTACAATAAAACTTTTTATATTTTATATTGTAAACTTTAATAATTTCTTTTAAGGTAGAGATGTATAAAAATAGGTAAAATTACCACAGTAGATCTAAAAGTATATTAACATATTAATTATATTTTAATTAACAATATAATTAATATATTAAGTATATTCTTAATTTCCAAGACCACTGAAAAAATAATCTGCTGACTTTAATATTTGTTATATGTACTTCTGAAATTACAGTGTATTGCTCCAACCCAATAGATACCATATCTGTGCTGAATCATGTGCACTTATTAGCTATTTGTACACAGGACAAATAAAAGTGGCTTCCCCTGTAATAGTATCACACAATTATGCATCAGTTACCACCCATTCCCAACCTCATTGCCTGTCATGTAACTTCCAGATAGGCTTGTGATGCTCTGAGTTGATAAGTTTCTGTTTCTATCTCTTTGTTTTGCATTTCCTGTCTATTATTATACATGACTATTAAAACCACAAAATTATGACTTGATTGCGTATCCTTTACTAGTCATGAAATTGTGGTGTCATAGGCACAATCTTGATAGGTACTGATGATGCTCTGGATCGGTGTGTGTCCTCCTCTCTCTCAATCTCTCACTCACAAACATACACCATAGACAAAGGTGCTCTTTGTTATAGCTACAGTAATTGACCCAGCACCATAAACTTAATGAAAGTATCTAAATTACGTTCACATTTTAAATTTTATATTGTGTTAATAGCCAAATATTCATTGCTTCTGTCTTAAACCATCACAATGTATTACTTTGTTTTAAGTAGATAGAAACTGGCAATACTCTTGTGCAACAGCAAAAGGATTGGTGCAGGTCAAGACTTCAATCCAGTTCAACCCAATTCCAGGCAGTGTGTCAACTCACAATGTTATGTTGAACTACTTCGTGTGCAGCCTTAAAGCACTGAAGTAGGCTGACTTGATCTGAGTAGTTGCTTCACTGAGCCAGAAATGGGCCTTTGAACATAGGCAAAAGCCCTTTTAGTATCTGGATCAAAGTGACAAGGAGGAGGCCCATAGGAATGGGGACAGGATTATGTATAATTGGACTAGAAATGTACTCACGAGAGAGATTAAGGCAGCAAAGAGAAACTACTCAGAAAAGCTGAAAAATCAGTTTTCAGCAAATGATCCTGTGACTGTGTGGAAAAGCCTGAAGAACATCATCGGCTATAACAACCCACCTCTCCTGATTGAAGAGAGTCATCAATTGGCAGACGATCTCAACAGGTTTTATTGCAGGTTTGAGAATGAACAACTGTTATCTGCTGCTGCCAATTATATCTCAGATACATCATCAGCATTAAACTTCTCTACACCTGTCCCCAATCCCCTGGGTCCCTTACCTCTGGTGATCCTAGAAAAAGAAGTGTGAGGTCTGTTTCAAAAGCAAAAGATTGGAAAAGCTCCAGGTCCAGACGGTGTGACCACCTCGTATCTGAAAACTTGTGCGGAACAACTGGCCCCCGTTTTCACGTATATTTTTAATAAATCGCTGGAGACAGGTTATGTCCCTTCTTATTTTAAGAGCTCTACAATCATCCCAGTTCCTAAGAAAGCCTCCATTAGCGAGCTGAATGACTACAGACCTGTTGCACTGACATCTGTGGTCATGAAGACCTTTGAGAGGTTAGTGTTGGCTCACTTGAAAGCCATCACGGATCCCCTGTTAGACCCACTGCAGTTTGCTTATCGTGGAACCAGGTCAGTGGATGATGCTGTTAATATGGCCTTGCACTATATTCTGCAACACCTTGAATTTCTGGAGTCTTATGCACGAGTTCTTTTTGTGGACTTCAGTTCAGCATTTAATACTATTATACCAGAAATTCTTTACAACAAACTGATCCAGCTTACTGTGCCTGACCATACCTGTAGGTGGATAATCAGTTTTCTAACAGGTAGGAAACAGCACGTGAGGTTAGGCAAAACTACATCCAGTACCCGGTTAATTAGTACAGGTGCCCCTCAGGGATGTGTGCTTTCCCCACTGCTTTTCTTCCTTTATACCAATGACTGCATTTCAAAAGACTCTTCTGTTAAAATCGTGAAATATGTGGATGATACAACTGTCATTGGTCTAATTTGAAATGGAAATGAGTCAGCATATAGACGGGAGGTTCAACAACTGGTTTTGTAGTGCGGTCATAACAACTTGGAATTGAATACACTTAAAACTGTGGAGATGATTGTGGACTTTAGGAAGAATCCTTCTAACGCTCCTCCCCTTACTCGACAGCCCAGTATCAGTGGTAGAGTCCTTCAAGTTCCTGGGTTGTATACTTTCCCAAGACCTGAAATGGATGCTTAACATTACAGCCATCATTAAAACGGCACAGCAAAGGATGTTCTTCCTGCGGCAACTTAGGAAGTTTAAATTATCCCAGGAGCTCTTGGTACAGTTTTACAGGGGAATCATTGAGTCTGTTATCTGTTCCTCTATAACTGTCTGGTTTGATTCTGCAACCAAACAGGACAGACTCAGACTCCAACGGATAGTTAAGTCTGCAGAAAGGATAATTGCAACCCGCCTGCCTTCTATAGGAGAACTGTATACTGTGAGGGTCAAAAGGAGGGCAGAGAGGATATCTGCAGACTCTTCCCATCCTGCATATAATCTGTTCCAACTTCTTCCTTCAGGACGGCGCTACAGAGCACCATATGTTAAAACATCTAGATATCAGAATAGTTTTTTCCCTTGTGCCATTGCTTTGTTAAACACTACATGACTCGATATGTGCTGGACAGTGGCTTCTCCCTTTGAAAAAGTTATTTTACTGTGTAGTGTTATTATTTTTTATTTTTCTATTGCTATCCAAACGCACTGTTGATCTTGCTGTTCGTCACCGAAGACAAATTCCTTGTATATATTTTATACTTGGTCATTAAAGTATTTTGTATTGTATTGTATTTGTATGTGAGCACTCCAATCTGATCTTCATTGAAGCTTTGCTACTTGAAGTAAGTGGCTCTTCCAGAATCTCCGGTGATTGTCCTATAAATGTATTCAATACTCATCTATGGGAGTTAGAAACCCTAAACCTGACTCAGGATGAGTAATAGAGAGTGCTCCCTGGAACATCAGGATTCTAACCCTCAAATCTTTGCTTACCCTCTGTATTACTATAAGCTCTGCCTTGCCTGCCCAGTTATGATCTTTATTTTTCTTTCCAGATTCCTCTAAGAATTTTTCTCCATAGACCATGCTTTAACCTGAAGTTAGAGTAAATTTTATTATACTTTAGGAGAGGGCTAAAACTTACTTGTTCATCCAGGCCTTTCAATGCTTTAACATTTGAATTTTATTAAGTTTTTAGTGCTTATATTTCTGGAATGATTTATAAACCACCTCAATTCAGATGCTCTAGGTAATTTACCAGATCAAAACATAACACAAGGAACAATATAATAAAAATAATAAAACCATTAGTAATAACAAACAGTAATGGCATTGATCTTTCTCTAGCTGCTTAATTACCAAAGGCCTTATGGAACTACATGTTAACTATTCTCTCAAAGGCCAAAAGATGAAAAGCCATATTTATGTAATTTTTTAAAAAATTGTAAGTTGCCAAAAGTTCTTAAGGGGATTAGCAACATATAAAACTTCTGAACAAATTTATTATATAGTACTTATTAATTCCAACTCACAATCTTGTGTCATTGATTTCTTCCTGATCTTAGCAAGTATGAGCTCTAATCATAAATAAATAAATATATATATACATACAATTGACCTGACCCAGTTTCTGGTTCTGGGTGAGCCCCCAGCAGTTGCATGATAAAGCCAAGAGGAGAAGAAATTACCTATCTGAAAAAGAGAGAGAGAGAGAGAGAGAGAGAAATGATTAGACAGACAGACAGACAGATAGATATGAGAGAGAGAAAGATGAAACCCTTGAGTATTCCTTATCTCTGAACTTTCCAGTATCTCATTGCCATATGTACTCTACCTTATATGCTCTGTGGCTTTTGAAGAGCGCTAATCTTTCTGTCAAATCCATAGATGCTAGCTTCAAAGGAGTTAAATAATTTCAGGAAAAAAAAGGATTGAAACTACTTGAAAAGTATAATGATAGGCTTGACAGCTATGTGAATTATCCTGTATTATAACCAGAGGTTGAATGGCTACAAACGAGGCAGCCCTAAGAAATCTGGAAGTTTTGTGATCAGATAATTATACTAAAGAGGGTCAGGTCAGTACATACACTTAACCTAATGGATGATTTCTCCAGGCAGCATGGTGATCCTAACACACACATACAGGTGAATACAATAAATTAGTGTCTTGATTAATCCAATGTATGAAAGGTAAAATTATAGAGAAGATAAAATACAGAGGTGTGGCTGATAGAAGTGAATCCTACAAGCACTTCCATAAACCATCTATCAAAGCTTTACACTATAAACCCTACAATAAGAGTTTCTGAGCATGTTCCTGATTTTTTTTTTTAAAGTTTCTCCATATTTTTTCTCTCATTTGAGAGATCTGGCTTAAGATAGAAACTGTAATCAAAGTTATCAGCATGTCATCAGATTCATTCGCAGAGGAAAAGTGGAATGGAAGAAAAGGATCAAATTCCCTAACTCTAGACCTAGGGGAAAATCTGAAGGCACTAGGGAATTTCCATATAGCAGCAGTTTTAGATAGCCAAGCACTGTAGAAACGGTTCCCACTTACAGAAGCATACAGTCTTATTTTTGGAAGCTGTAGTTTAGGGGCAGAGTAGATGTTTTATATGCATCAGTGTGTCCCAGTTTCCATCAGAGGGATCACCAATTTAAAAGATCACAGGAAACATGCCATGACTAGTTTGAATCAATATTGGGAGTTTTTCTAACATTACCATTTTTCAGAGTGTGGCTGCAAAGAGGTAACTGAAATGTCTTGCCTTGCTTTCTTGAATGAGAGATTATGACTGTATACAAAATTTGAATGGAAGATCCTCATGTCATATTGCAATTAATTTCTGAAAGATCTTCCAATTTCATAAAATAATTGTAAAGTAGTATGGGAGTAAGCCCATTCAAACAAATGTAAGTCCAAAATTCTGTTTAGGATGTGGAACTAGTTACCCTAGATTTATGTTTAGACCAAGACAGAATGAAGAAAGACATAGAAACCTGTGGCTGTATGACAGTGCATTAAAAATATAGGGAAGAGGCTAAGACACATATAACAGAGATATATTGTAATATAGGGGCCATATGTGGCTCCTCAAAGGTTTTGAAACAGCCTGGAATTCCCTCAACTGGTGATGCCAAATTTAAATGAGACTTATATTCTGCCAAATGTACAATTTAGGATCCCTGCAGCCTCAGTTTATATTAATTTTTACATCCAAGCCCAAAGCTATGAAGCAATTTGCCCAAGCCAACATTGAAGAAATACGGCTTCTTTAATTACCTGGTTTAGATGTTCTGTATAAGGCATAGTGCTTGCCCCAAATTCCATCTATTATACTATGGTACAGGTAAAAATTTATCAGGTTCACAGTGTATGCACAATAACTTCTTAGAGGTATGCCTGATGCATGCTGATATTATTCACAGTATACCAGGCACTTCTCTCTCTAGTAAGTATTTTATTTATTTACAAGATTTATAAGGCTACCCAACAAAAATAGTGTGATTCTGGGTGGTGTATCATGAAAAATAATCAATAAACAAACCCCACCATATCATAATAAACATATACAATATATAAATATTTATGCTGGGAGAAACATGATAGGTCCCACAATCCATCCATATAATAACATCTTACAGATCTGTTTATCAGATATCTGACTGATATACATAATGATGTAATACACATTATTCAAAAGCTGAACTTCAGGCAGTTGAATCTGTACCTGTAGATTATTAGCAGTTCACCAGGCTATTTATCCAGTCTTGCATGAGTAAACTGATTAATATATGTAATTTGATTAATTAATAGTTTCTGTGAAAGGGTTAAACAACCAACCTTCTCAGAAACTGTAGCTGTGATGTTGTTCAGTTGTACAGGTAGCCCTCATGTACCTACCACAATTGTGACCGGCAACTCCATCGCTAAGTGACATGGTCATAAAGTGAAATGTCACATGACTGCACCGACTTACGACATCAGTTCTGGCTGCAGTCATTAAGTGAATCACCCACAGTTGTTAAGTGTGATGTCATGTGACCACAACTTGTGACTTCCTGCAGGCTTCATTGACTTTGATTGTCAGAAGCTGGCTGGGAAGGTCGCAAATAGCAATCACGTGATCGCGGGACACTGAGACTGCCGTAACTGTGTGCCAGTTGCCAAGTGCTCAGATTGCAATCATGTGACTGTGGGGATGCTGCAATGGCTGCAACTTCAAGGACCAGTTGTAAATCTCCTTTTTCAGCACCATTGGAACTTCGAACAGCCTCTGAATGAGCAGTTGGCAAGTGATATCTGTACTATCTCAGAACTTGGTTTGCTTAGAGACACACTTACAATGTTCTTGCATTCCACTGCTTTGTTAAGTCCCCTTGTCCTGCAACTTCACTGCAAAAGGCTTCAAAGAAATACTGGGACATATGGACTGGTAGTATATGCGGTGGTTTCAGGTTTGAATTACACACACACACACTAGTGTTTCAGATTTTGGTGCTGAAGATAGGATAAGTAGAAACAGTGAATAAGGTCAGGAAAAAACAGAATGCACAAGGTATCATACTCCTGATGTTGCTGAACTCTTACAAAGAAAAGAAGCACATTTCAGCCTTAACAGAAATGTCCCTGAACAATTTAACTCTAATACAGTGGTGGGGAACTATCATGCAATACTGATTGGTAATGGACAAACTCCTGTAACTAAGTCAAATTTAAAGAAATCTGCCTGACAGTTAATCCATGGGTTGTGTTACATCAAGTGCCTTAAAATGATATAGCGTTAGGTAGTAACCCACCTGATATATCTGTAGGAAAGACCAATGCAAATGGTAGATGCAGGAACCTTGACCTTGATATACTTTATCAATCTATTCAGTATGAATAGTCTAAACAAGTACTGTTTGTGGAAAGAGTACCTGCACTGGTGGAATAATTGTCCATATTCTTTTGACTTCTCTCCAAACAGACAACATACTCCAAGAGGAACTCTGACAAATCAGTGAGTGACTCTTTCCCATTTAAAGTTATCCCTGCTTTACAGATACAGAAGGACAGAGTGACCTATTGCAGGATAGGCTCAACTGCTGTCTTGGTTTACACCTGTCATTTTCTGTAACACTCCGTTTTCTACTCTAGGCAGAAATAATGCATGACATGCATGTAACAAAAGACATGAAATTGAGCACAAGAAAATGTTTAGACCAGTGTTGTCCAAACTTGGCCACTTTAAGATGAGTGGACTTCAACTCCCAAAATTCCCCAGCCAGCCATGAGTTGAAGTCCACTCATCTTAAAGTGGCCAAGTTTGGACAACACTGGTTTAGACCATAAAGATGGAACATTCAAAGGGCTATCTCAGGGTATTTGCAGGGGTGGGGTGTGGAGTTCAGAAACATCAAGAAAGTGGTCACAATTATGGGAGAAAAACTCCACCCCTTTTTACCTGTGTTGCAGCACAGATTAAAAAGCAGCAGGGCTCTGATCACCTGGATGCCATCTGGACTTTTTTGAGAAATCCCCCATCCCACCCCAGATGACCTTGGGCTCTCTAGTTTGATATGATTTACTCTTACAAATAAATTCTTTATTTGGCCAAATGTGACCAAACATTTTTGTCCAATTCCTTTTTCATTTTAACTTTTTAATGGCAGCTAGAAAGATATTACGTTCTCGGATATAGCCCATTCTTTGTCATGTTATACTGGCCAGATTAGTGTCCATGTGGAGCCTCTTGGAGCTTCATAAAAGGATCCAGGAGGAAAAGAAAAGAAACCTATGATTGTTATAGATCATTCTGTTTGAATTTAAGGGATCTTGTCTGGTGGCAACAAAGATCACTGTATCACTGATTGTTATGGCTCATTCTGTGTAAACATATGTGATGTGTTATTTGACAGAGATTTCAGGTGGATTCCATGTAAACATAACATTTATCCCTTGGATCCACACTATGGGAGTGTGGCAAAAAGCATGAACAGATGGATCATATCTGTAATTTAATCAAAGTTTTGGTTCTCTTAGGTTATAAATTACTGGTGCTTTAGATTGTATAGCCTTGTGTTGAATCATTATTCCTTACACTGTATAATAACCAGTAACTGTTGAGAGAGGCAACAATCAACTTTAAATTAGAATTGCTATGAGAGTGACTTTAATAACTATTCAAGACAAAGTAGGTCAGCCTCAGTATTTTTTAACTATAATCTTTATTATAGTAATCATGTTGTATTTTTAACTTAGCTTCAAAAAAATAAAAATTAGCCTGTTCAATGTTTTATTTTGGCTGGTTTTTATATCCTACTGTACGTAAATAGCATAGACATAAATACCAGTAGCCGATAAAATTAGTAATATAGTAATTTAAATGCACAGAACATTAAAACGAAAATCAAAGAAAATACCGAATGGCCTCAATCTTTACACTGTCGCAGTTTTTAACCAAGTTTGTCTCAGTAGGCCATGTGACAGAGCCTAAGAGATAGATGTTCACATGTAGCAAAGTATTGGAGGTCTATATCTATAGCCAGAAACCATAGACATTTATTTTTATTAGCATATCTGAAGTATATATATCCCTTTAGTCACTGACTTTGTGCCCGCAGTGCAAAAAAGGCAGTTATTTAAATAACAATCTAAAAGTATAATTATGGGAAATTTGCATGCCTTTCAAGCCTTTTCCTTTGTAAACTGAAGCAGAAACTCTGATGATCTGAATGACTGCAGACTGCCGAGCTTGGTCCTGTGTCTTTAAAGAAATGGAAATTAAAGGCTCATTTTCCAACACAGAGTTCAGGATGCTGAATCCCATTAAATCTACTGGTGTTTATGCACTCTATTTATCATCATCATCATCATCATCATCATCATCATCATCATCTCTGTTTATATTCTGCCTTTCTATCCTGAGTGCACTAAAGATTTTAACCAAGACGATTGTGAGTGAAGAAAATGAGTTTTCCTGAATTTGAACAATGTTCATGGGTGGCCATATAATACAATATATACTGCTCAAAATATTCTTCAACATGCATGCATATGGTAAATCATTCCTTTCACACTCTTCATTTGTTCCTAAGACATAGGCTGTGCCCTTTTTCAGAACCTTCATTCATTTTTTTCAGATACATCATTCCTCTGAACTTCAAAATCTAGGCCAAAGATACCTATTTGGAATCAAATCTCATTCATTTTGGTAGGCGCGATTCAGAGATGGGCAGGTAAAGTCCGTCAAAAGAGCAGCCTACCCTGATGAAACTCTCCCCAAGCCATTCAAAGCAGTACATTGTTATGTATATCAGCTAGTACAGAGTCACAGAAGCTTTGTTCTATCAGAAGGAGTTAGGGACCTGGAACCAGCTCTCCTGTGAACCGTAGGATATGGTCCCACTTATGAAATATTTGACATATTGAGATGTAAACATGGCTAACATCTGCCTCTCAAACCATACACAGCTTGCATTTCAACTGCTTGGAATATCACCTTCTCCCACACAGCTATGCCTGAATGTTGTCATTTTCCTGGAAGGTGCTTCCCTGGGTTTGTGTACTTTCAGAGTTTCAAGTCATGGTACCTAGAGAAAGATCTCTGCAGTTGTTGGTGGAATCGTTTCAGAAGTTTGCTAAGCTGACTTGGTTTTCTTGGTACCTGGCCTGTGAAAGCTTTTAATGAGCTCCTTTATTGTCACTGTTCTGAGCCCTGCTCTGATGTTGAATTTTTATTTTTTCTCCCCGCTGTTATTTAATTGTTTTAAAGATTTTACATTGTTACTAGTTTGTTAAGTTGCAAACCTTCCTGGGGATGGTAATGGGGAATGGCAAATTGTTGTTATTTTTAGTATGCACGCACTTGTAATGTTCTTGCTGTACAAAGAGAAAGGAGAGCTACGCAGCTGCATACCTGCCCATTTATTCTATCAATAGAATCCCTATTGATCCTTCCTTGATGTTACATATAAAGCTACTGAGCAGGGGCGTGAGTTTTTGACAGTCAAACAGTGTGTTACAGACTCCATGTCTATTCAACCTTTCCATTATTATTTTGAAAGATGGTCATAACTAAAATGACCCAAATTGGGGTTTCATGACCTTGGCAACTTTCAGGTGTATGGACTTCAATTCCCAGAATTCTCAGCAATCGCCATGTGGGCTGGAGAATTCTAGGTACTGAAGGCCACA
Organism: Liasis olivaceus; assembly: GCA_030867105.1. Classification (NCBI taxonomy): domain Eukaryota; kingdom Metazoa; phylum Chordata; class Lepidosauria; order Squamata; family Pythonidae; genus Liasis; species Liasis olivaceus. The sequence continues at coordinate 94,539,038 of CM061349.1, read as the reverse complement.
CATCTAGAAGTTGCTAAATTGCTAATAAAAAAAGGGCAATGTGTGATCTATCCAATCGTGTATTTCTTCAGGAAAATATTAACTGATATACGAAAGAAAAAGAGCAGAATGAATGTTGACAAGTGTTCCATATATTAGAAATTAAAAACTTTACAACTATATTTTTGATCCTATGTATGTATGTACAGCAAAAACAAATACATGCCACCCAAACACACAGAGAGAGTATTATTTATACTAAAGGAAGAATTTCATGAATTTTTTTTAATAACATTTTTTTTAGTTATTTATTTGTAAATCTCCACTACACCATGGGCTCTTTCCTTTGGGAATACTTGTTTTTCTCCTCGTTCTGAATCTTTTCAAGCATCTCTCATTATTTTTGTTGTCTGAAGTTGGGCAATAATGTTTCCGTGATTAATTAAGCAAGAAGACACGAAATCATCAGATAATAAAGTCCTTTGGATTTTGCAATGCATGAGGTGTAACCAGGACCCTTTATCCCCAGAGGTCTGATTATCTCCAGGAAAACTACACCTCCTTGTACTTGCAGTATGGTTATTATGGAATATCTTTACATTTTATAAAGTAAATTACTTTAATCACTGAAAATTGCCAGTGTTGTGAGGTTTCAGCTGTGAGGTTTATAGAGTTTAATCTGCCCATTTCAAGTCTGAAATAACCAATAATTGTTCTAATAAAAGCAGGAATAAATCATTATTTAAATAGTGAGATCTTTCCTTCAGAGTGGCAGAGACACCCTATGAACATTTGGTGACATGGACTTTAATCTAACAATAGCTTCAGAGTTAGCAACCACATTCTTTCCCTTCTAGGGAATCCTCTTAATGTTCATTGTTAACTTACTTCTGATATCAAAATTTGCTAAAATGACACTGTAGCACAATTTTGGTGGTTGAAAATGGAGGCCTAGAAACAGCTTCACTGGGCAGAAGTCTAAAAACTGCCTACACAAATCATTCCAGTGTTTTCTAGAGCAGAAACGTCCTACTGGGTTTAATTCATTTGGCAACAAGATCTGTCCTTGTATTATAAATTAGTAAAATAAATGAATCCAGATTAAGCAAAACTTAATTAGAATGAGGAGCATGAACTCCCATCAGTTCATGCTCCTTCACCTGTTTCCTTTCAGCTTTTTCCATCAATACTTATAATATCTAAGTTACTCTCAAGTGACTAAAAAAAAATCTGTTTACCTGTGCTGGATAATTCACAAATGCCTGTGTGACTTATTCTTTTTATATCAAGCATGGGAATGTCTCTTGCAGCTGAGTTTTATGTTGTCCCTGACATGTGTTAAACAGGAAGAACAGGAAGAACCAGTATAACATTTTCTTACTACCCCAACTTGGAGAAAGGGCAAAAGGGAAGGGAAAAAAAATATTCCCCATAAGAGAAAACAGAGAGTAAGCACTCACATCCTATTTTTTGAGCAGTACTTCCTCTAATATATGACTTTCTTGGACCTCTTAGAGAATCCTTTGGATTCCAACTTGCATTTCTATGAATAGAAAATCTCCTTCCAGACATGGAAGAGACTCCAACCAGCTTTTGTGTATATCCCTTTGCTGCAGCTTCCATGCCACTCCAGGGCCAGGAGAACATTTCCTTTCTCTTGTGAAACTCCTACTACTCTCCCCAGATCTGTTATGAAAGGATGGGGCCAAACAAATGTTTGCCCGTAAGTGGAGATACATGGGAAGGAGGTGATAGGATGTATAATAAAAGTTTGCTCACCTGATCTTCCACATGCTTAAAAGTTAATTAGTTATCAACTTAACAAGTGTTATTAATAAAATTTATTTTATGAATTTAAAGCATTCTATAGAATAGCATGCTTTGTCTGAATTTTCTTTTTACCTGCTTACAGAGAGAGAGAGAGAGAGAGAGAGAATACTATTATTTTATTAGGACAACATTCACAGCTGTTTCTCAGGCATAGAATACATGCTTTCTCCACCTCAAGCAGAAGCACATGGAGCTTGGTATACATGCAGAAAACCAGATCTCCCCTCCCCACAACAGACACGCAAACCTTTCCCTTTCTGTTAGTTAGAATATAGTTTTCTCCTCTTGGAATGAAGCAGAAGTTACTGGACAAAAGGACAAGAAATGAGTAGGGCTTAAATCTACTCTCACCTTTTGATTTAAGCTGAAATTCACATAAAACAGAACTTTGCAGAAAACAAATTGGCACAGAAATGACTTATTTTCCAAAACTAAACTAAACTAAACTAAACTAAACTAAACTAAACTAAACTAAACTAAACTAAACTAAACTAAATTCTCTAAAGGAATTGAGAAAAAAGTTAACTAACAACCGCATCAAGCCAGATTTCTTCTTGGTGCTTTATTGTCCTTGATATTTATGTCTTCTGTATGTGCTCATTAAAGTTTGTACTTTTATGCGACTGGAAAGCTTTTGGCAACAGATTTCCTCTAAATTATGGGCAAGCCAATGACATCTTGTATTTGCTCAGAGCCTTATATTTTCTTTTATAGTTTGTCCTATGGGAGATCTTTTTAAGTTATCTGTGATTTTAGCAGCTATATATTTTTATCTCCTTTGCCCCTGAATGTTTTACATGTAATTTCTTAAAGCTGAAAAGGGACCATTACATTTTCTCACTTCCTTTTTTAAAAGATAGAGTTTGATTTTATTTGTATCTTGTGAGACTGATCTATCTTCAAAAGGAAGAGATAGTGATTTCACTAGTATCTTCAAAAGGAAGAGATAGTGATTTCACTAGGGCCAGGATGCGGCACTATGCAATTTATTTCATTTTTATCATCTCTCCCTTTTTTCTTTTTTTTTTTTGCTCACCAGTAAAGTGCACAGGCTGTAGGGGCCCCATTTCTCTCACACACCAGAGTTAGGAAGCAGGATGCCAGATAAAAGCATCTCTCTGGAGTACAGATGGTGGCAGCAGTAACCAACAAGGCGTTACACCAAGGCAGGGGCAGAACTAGGTTGTATAGATCAGAGGGCTTCTGGGAAAGGGGGTCAACATGAACCTTTCACCTCACAGGGTCAGCATTGTTCCTACAGTTATATTCGATCTTACATCTAATTAGCTACCTTGGCATTTAATGTGGAAAGGTAGAATATAATCTTAAATAATGAGACTATTATAGCAGTAACAGTCTACCCTCTACTGCCACTCAGTAGTGGGCTAGAGCGACAATTATTTGGCCATAGTATCAGGCAGCTTCCTGTCTTCCCACGAATGGTAACCACTGAAATTCTGTCCTATGTGCCTGCACCTTTAGAGTATAGGAAGCTGTGTATACCAAGTCGGAGAGTGGGTCTACTTAATGCAGAATGAACTACTTTGACTAGTAGTGGCTTTTCAGAATTTCTGATCAGGGCTTTTCCCAGCCCTACTCAGAGATCCACTTCTACCCATGGACTGACCCAGGATCTTTTGTGCACAAAACATTTCCTCTGTCACTAAATACAAGCCTTCCATTAAAACTAGAGGCCACCCAAAACAAGCCTTCTTTGTTGGTTGTCATTGTTGTAGAGCTTTGAAACCCTCTACAGGAACAGTTACTCTGGATGCAATTATTCTATCATTGTTTCTTTTTTTTTTAAGTGCCTGAAGGACACCCTTTTTATTCATCCTGCCTTTTATTTTCCTTTTGTGGTTTTATATTTGATGTTGAGTTCCTGCTGTGACTTTCTTTTAAATGCTTTATCTGCAAGTCTCTCTGCAAACTAAAGCAGTTAACAAATAAAAATAAATTTTACAATATAATATTTGGGAGCTGCCATGGACTCTTGTGAACCAAACCTGCATTGGAAGCATGATATAAATTACTTCTATTTAATGCCTATATTTTGTTTTAAAATATAAAAGTAGCTTATCAATGTCTCCTTGAGTTTTGTTGTTAATTCAGTTAAGAGTTACTATGTTGTTTGGAAGACATTTGGACTCAGATCCTGGAGGAAAAAAAAAAACATGTGTATGAAGAAAGTTGATGTATAAAGATTTAGTTCTGTCACTTGGGAGTCAAACTAGGTTGGCTTTAAATGGAGTTACAGAGCACTGGGCATCAAGAAAGGGTGTATGGGTTTTTTTCTTCCTGAGGAGGGATATTCCTCAGGAAGCAAGGAAGTCCCCATCTGGCTCCACCGTGACCCACACAAAATTGTGAGCTTTGCCAGCTGATATTATTTGCATTAAAAACAAACAAACCTGCAGGTTAAATGCAGAGACATTTAATGTCATGTACAACCTTTCTCCAAACCAGACATCATTTATCCTGTCTACTCAAAACACTGAGGCATAGGGAATGGAAGTTGCATCTAAATTATGGAGGACTTCCTTCTCTGGAGTCCATCCAGACGCTTTCGATTTTGGATCCCCTTATCCTTGAAATGACCATGCTGGTGGTTCTGAAAAGTGTTATAATCCAAAAATATCCAGAGAAAACATCAATTTGCAGATAAAACAGGTGTGAAGTAAAGACATACAGACAAGCAAGTACACCTGGATCAGAAGCAAAATGCACAAAGGATCCCCAAGACTGGAGATGAATAGCTTTTTGAAAGCCCAGCTATTTATTCTATGTACCATTTCAACTGACATGCAAAGTGGGACACGTCCACTTAGGGGCAGAAAAATTATACCTTCAAAAGACATTAAAAGCCAAATCTACTCAGAGGAGAAATATGGTGCTGGATCTTGTCAATCCTATTTTTAAAAGAAATCTTTAAATACTTTTGCATCTTGTGTGAAAAAGAAACTCTAAACCTGTTTTTAGAAAGGGTGTGCTATCAACAGTGCCCAGGTAAACCTGACTTACTGTGGCTTATATATTAACCCTAAATAATACGGACTTTCAGCAACCTGAAATGACAACCTGATTGTGGAAGGGATGCTATTTTCAGGGGGAAATGGTGGCCCAGAAGAGAAGATATTCTATGCTACAGCTCAAGCCTTCCCCCAAAGCTTGAAAGCTCCCTGCAGTAATTTGTTTACTAAGTTGTCTAATGAGAAGACTTAATCAAAAGAGTTTTCTTCTGAGAATTATGACCACTAGCCTAAGCTTCAATGATGCTCTATAGATCAGCGACAGCATCTGTTTCTGGAAGGATTCCAAGCAGAAATATTGAATTTGATTACGAGGCAAAGGGTAACGACGATCAGGGGCATTTTGTAGGAAGGTAAACATAGTTAAAAAAGCACATGATAAAAGTATTCTGTAGCATCATTGCAAAACCAAATGAAAGATTAAATGAATTTTAGAAGGGCTGGACCAGGGCATTTCTGTTGATGTTATTTGGCACCCAACAGAAACAAGTAGAAATCACTTGCAACTTGGGTTCACTAGCAGAAAAGGAGCTATATCTTTTAGTACATAGCAAACATCCTTTATATTCTTCAAGAAGGCCAAGTGCCAAGCTGCACTAATAAGACATCCTTACTTCCTGCTATGGAAACCTCTGATGTTAGGGCCTGTCGGAAGTATAATGCTTTCTAGGAGAAGCAACATCTGCAGCTTTTCCTTCTTCCTGGTCATTTAAAGCTGTTCCCTCTGACTGAAACCAGGGGACGGAATAATTCTATATCAGTTCCATGTATATGCCAATTTGGGAACACATGGGAGAACAAGGGACCCCAAAGGGCTTTCCCTTGTTGGATTCCCCCTCCAAAACTAGAACTCTTTCACAACTCTGATACAACACATACTGTGCCCTTGGGATATATCCCTCCCCAGGTTCCATAGAACAGTAGCTCCATATTCTGTCTGGCAATCAAGCCCATAAAGTCCTTTAACTTCTGATTAGTTGTGCACTGAATCACTCCAAAATTATGACCTTCAGATTTGGGCTGCAAAAATTTGGATGACCACTGGACAGCAGCAAAGCACTGGAGTCTTGTGTCTCTTTGCTACCATCTCATGCTTGCCTAGAATGTTGCAGCCCAGATCTGGTATCCCTACCAGAGGTCTATGAATTTGGAGAATATGTTTCAGCAGCTCTGACTAAACGGCTGTTGGACAGGGGCTTGTCCATTCACAAAATGATTGCCATGCAGGAAATAACCAATTACAATCCACCTTTAATTTACTAGGATATTATGTATTACTTCCTGCACTGACCCTCTCTTGAAGGATGCTGCTTTCTATGTTGCTTAATTTTTTTGGCCAGCAGGGCATATATCTAAACAAAGCACTAGCCACCAATCATTGCTTTCTTATTAGACAGATTTTGGGGACCAGCTGTGGCCCAGGTGCATTTATCAGAATAAAAATGATGCTGGACTCCTAAAAAGATTTATTTTAAGCGTAAAAAGCCAGGATACCGTACTGCCTTCTACATATGTACTCAAGTAAATTCTATTGAGTTTATAATCTTTACTCTCATATAATTAATATAGAATTGCAGCCTTAGTAGGGAAGACTCATATTTATACAGAGTAGAATTCAAAGAAGCAGATTGTATCATTACATGCAACCTTTTATGAAGACCTTTGAAAGAATGCTCAAATTGCAGTCCAAAAAGGAATGATTGCAACCATGACAAATAACTAAATCTAATTTGATGTTCATTTAGATGTAATCAAACATAAGTAGAATTAATGCAATTACTCATTAATTAATACAAATATTCAAGTATTTATCATTCAGGTAGGATAGATGGCAATGTCTAGCTGATGACAATCTCAAAAAGCTAGGCTGGGTCAAACCTCGTTATTATTTGGATGGGTAACCACCAGAATATGCAAGGGCTGTAAATTACTGTACAGTGGTACCTCGAGTTACGAACTTAATCCGTTCTGTGACTCTGATCGCAACTCGAGTTGGTCGCAACTCGAGGTAAATTTTCCCATAAGGTTCAATGTAAATACGGTTAATCCATTCCGCCCTCCGAATTTGGTCGCACCATGAGGCAAATTTCCCCATAAGGTTCAATGTAAATACAGCTAATCTGCCCTCCGAATTTGGTTGCACCACGAGGCAAATTTCCCCATAAGGTTCAATGTAAACTTATTCTTGCCAAGCCTGCTCTGCATTTTCTTTGGAGCCATGCTGACAAGCACACCAAAAACCTTCCAAACACCACAAAACACACCACAAGCCTCACTGAATGTCTCCTTGCTACCGCGATCTCGCCCACAGGAAGTCGCGACCGCGTGGCAGCAGGGCAAATGGCCGCGGATCCGGTTCATAGCTTGAGGTGGAGTTCGCATGTCGAGGTAAATTTTTGGGGCTGGAGCTGGTCGTATCTCGAAAAATTCGTAAGGAGGGGCATTCGTAACCCGAGATACCACCGTACATTAAAAAAAAAAAAAAAATTGGAAGGCAGCAGTGGTAAACCCCTTCCATATGTGAAAAACAACATGTATTCACCAGGAGTTAAGCATGACTCAAAGGAGAGTCAATATCCTAAGGATATTTATAATAGCCCTTTTGAAATGTGTGACCATAAATAGGCATAGTATTACAAGTGTGATCACAGCACAGATTTTTATAAAGAAAATTACAGTGGCTTTTTATCCCTTTCCAATTGACCCTTCTGTGTGGAAGCCAATCCAGAAGGATTGGCTTTCATTCCAGAGTCTATCCATTCTGTTTTCCATATCAACTAAAATCAAGGATTGATCTGTAAAAATACTAAACACATGTATGCAGATGTAATATTAAAATAAAGAAAGCCCAGAGTTTTCACCAGCTTGACTAATTACATGAAGGTTTGTTTCATATCCAAGTCTTTCTTCTGCATTAACCTGGATCTCCTTAAAACAGATGGATGTACTACAGACTATCAACTGCACCACAGGCACCTAATGATTTGGTAAAACATATTAATATGCTGGAAGCACCAGTTATAAGAATCACGGAGTGCCCTTTTTCTGCTCCAGGTTCCATTTTTTTGGGAATCATGTGAAGGAACCTACAACCAAAGATGAGGACAGTTGAGACCAGCAGTGGCTCAAAGCAGAACAAATCTAAGTGGGGGCATTGCACTCTGTATTGGAAACAAACAATTTTTGATGGCCAAGGGCAGTAATTATTGTTCAATCATAAATAAGCCACATGAGCTCTTTTTAAAAAAGTAATTGATGGATTTTATTGTTAGGTTTTATATTTTGTACTTTTAGATTGTTGTGAGCTGCCTTGGGTGTTTGAACAGATACAGAGCTGGAATATACATCTGGTTGCAAATGAATAAACACAGCACAGGGCTTTTCGCTGTGATATATCTTAAGGCTTAAATTGCAGTTTTCTTCTGTACCCTAACTGAAAATGGAAGAACACTGTACAGTAGGTTTTCAGTAGACATTCAGCAGTCAGAAGACAGTGTAGGAGGATTGCTGTGCTAGTCTGGAGCCAAAAATCAGGAGTCTGGTAGCACCTTTTCAAACTAACCCATGTTATTAAAAGACATTATCAGCTCATGAAGTTAGTAATAAAATGTGTTAGTCTGGAAACCAGACTCCTCCTGATTGATGGTCCGAAGGAGGCTCTGAGGATCACATATAAGAACTGCCACTGATATCCCTTTTTTCTACTTTTTGACATGGCTTTTTAAAAATCTCTCTGTCATCTTCTCTGTTTTCCTGGCTGTGCATGAAGACCAAATGGATCGCTTTTGCCAGAGATCTGAACTGGCAGAACACCTTTGAAATAAGACTGAAGTCCCTATGGAATTAGGCAAAAGGCCACCCTCACCCCAGCCACAAATTACCCACTCTTGAACCCAAGCCCAAGGATGTCCCACTTCTTATGGATACTACTGCCAGGAATACTGTTTTATGAACTTGCCTGGCAGCTACAGGAACCCATTTAGCACTTTTACAGAGGCAGCTACTACTCTAAGATTAGGCCTTTGTGTCCAATAAGAAACCAATCAGTGCCTTCCGTTCATCAGGGATGTTTCAATTACATTTTAGAAGTAATGAATTGTATCCAATGAATTGTTTCCATAATGGAATGGCTTATGTCAGCAGATCAAAAAAGGGGCAATTCTCTCTTTCCCAAGTGACCCTCTCTCCTGCACCCTCTCAATCCATTCCAGAGGATTTGGGAGCAGCAGAGACAGAAGAAAAGGAAACAGAACCCCTGACAGAATGTCAGATTTCATCCAATAATCTAAAATACTTCAGCAAATCCTTGCCTTGTTGCCTACTTCCCCTTACTGGGAGTGAGTTGATAATGCCAATCTGAATGCTAAGATTTAAAGCAAAGATTGGCAGACAGGAGTAATTTACAATTAGGTGTGCCATGAGGAAAACATTAGTGGGGCATACAGGTTGGAATTCTTATCATGGCTTCACAGTTACTGGAAAAATGCAACCATTTATCCCAATATATTGTTCAGTTACTGATGAATAGACTGAAATAATTAGCCTGGTAAGTCATACTCTATATTTAGAACTTGCACTAACATTTAAGGCAGTGTTTCTCATCCTTGGCAATTTTAAGATGTGTGGACTCAACTCCCAGAATTCCCCAGCCAGCCATGTTACATGATATACTATGTAAGTTCTCTTCATAGCTTTAAACAGGGAGGAATGAGCTTCAGAAAACTTGCTGATATTATATGACTGAGATTCATCTCACTTGGCTTCTACAGAGAAAGCACTTTCTTTAGGCAGGACCTGATAAAGTTTGTAATGTTTTACATAGATCTCAAAAATGTGTGTGTTTCATACCCATTCCCTCACACAAAATGGCCTTCATTTTGTAATAAGGCAGATGGTGGAAATAATACAGGGTAGAGAGTGAATAGTGAACTATGTAACTTTTTAAGTGTAAAGTGTTAACTTTCCATTTCAATGTCATTCCCTTAGGATCACATACTGTTTTTGACTTATGATTAGGGCAGGTAGGCTACCACTCTATTTTGTAGTCCTGACTCACAGAGGTAAAGATCAAAAGTACAATTTTATTTCCACAAAGTAATATTTCCACTACCAAAGCTTGTATAAATGGAAAGACCATGGAAACAGAATTATTTTCCATCTCTGTGTTCTAAATCTTACTACCAATACATTATGCATATCATTATTTAAATGCCATATCCAAATGTATTTTTGTGGCTGATCTTAATTTTGCATATGCTTTTAAAGTAGCATTCATTAAAAAATAATCTCTGTAAATTGATGGCTGGACCATCTATTATTGCATCAAACACTTTTCCAAAACCTTTTGTGACAATGTCTTGCACATCACTTAGGTTCAGTGAGGACCTTATTGTTTTATTCTCCACTGAAAACTACCCTTAACTATTAAGAACAGTAAAATCTTACAAAATGGGATGTGCTGCAATCTGTCTCCAGTTGCCATTTTAAATTTAGTTAGTAAGTAAATGTATAGGTCACCCATCTCATATACATGACTCTGGGAGGCTCATAATTAAAACAGAATAAAAACAGTAAAAGACAATCAGAGTTAAAAACAACAAAAATAACATCAAAATAGCAGCCAAGAAGACTCACAACCACTCAAACAAGCCATGACACAGGCACACCCATGCTATCAGGGCCCCAGGCTCAATGGCAAAGCCAGGTTTTTAGTGTCCTGTGAAGGCTAGCAGGGTCATGACAAGTCTAATTTCTGGGGGGATAATATTCCAGAGGGTGGACTCCACAGCAGAAAAGGCTCTCTTCCTGGGTCTAGACGGATCTCTCGCAGACAGGACCCGGAGCATGCCTCTCCTGCCAGATCTAACAGGATGTGTTGCTAGAACAATTACTCAAACAAACTACTAGAACAATTGTTTTATGAAGAGTTTTGTGTTGAATATGGATGGACCTTTCTTTATAATGGTTACCTGGTTACTTGAGGAACTACCTGTCTCCCATAGTATCTGCCTGATTGATCCAATCTGGCATGGTTGATGCACTCCGGGTTCCTTCAATTAAACAATGCCATCTATCAGGACCCCAGAAGCATGACTTCTCTACAGCAGCGCCTACCTACTGGAATGAGGTTCCCCCCAAGATTGGAATGGCCCCTACCCTACTGGTGTTTTGAGGGGGCCTAAAGATGTGACTCTCTCCCAGGCCTTTGGAGAGCGTAACTGAAGCCCCCTTTTCCTATTTTTCTTTGTTCCCATCTGAGTTTGTTATGTCTGCCACCTTTGCTTCTGTTTTGTTTTGTGTTGTTTTCTTGTTTTAAATTTTTTTTTTAAATTTGTAAACCACCCAGAGTCACTGGGAGTCAGTGACATATATTAAATAAATAAATAAATAAATAAATAAATAAATAAATAAATAATAAAAAAATAAAATAAAGTAAAGTAAAGTAAAGTAAAGTAAAGTAAAGTAAAGTAAAGTAAAGTAAAATAAAATAAAATAAGCAGGACTTCTGATGGCTTTCAGAATGTCAAGACAGAAACTTCATTTTGCTTTAAAACATTGTAAATAGTACTGTACAATACCACAGGGTACTGGACATACAATGAAGTAAAAAGTGCTGATAGGAAAACATGTTTTTCAAGACTGACATTAAAAATTAAATAAAATGAAGCACAAAGCACACAATGCATTCAGAAAAAAGTCCATCTTCTGCTCTACTGAACGTGTTTTTCCAAGCTTTAAGTAGGATAAAAATGTTACTGTCCAAAGAGAGCAGGAAGTCTGAACACAAGATGGCAATTTGTGGGTCCACCTCTTCCCGATTGTTTCTACCCATCCCATCTGGTCAGGAAGGAGGGGCATGCTCCAAGTCCCATCTGCCAAGAGTGTTGGTTGGTGGGGCCCAAGAGGAGACTCTTTTCCGTCATGATGATCATCTCTCCAGAGATCAGATTAGCCCCGTCCCTGTTGGCCTTTCACAAAGCCCTGAAGACTTGGTTCTGTGCTTGAACCTGGTGTGGGATGGCGGCCATCTCCTGGTTAATGTTGAATGCTGATGGTCCTCTTTATAATTTTGCTATGCTATGGCTTTTGTGTTTTTCTATGTGTTTTTATCCTTTTTATCATTTTAACATTGTTAGCCACCCAGAGTCATATATTTGAGATGGATGGCCATATAAATCTGTTAAATAAATAAACAAACAAACAAATTGTTTGTTTCTTTGAATTCATCATGATGGAGTCCGTAGGTGCTTCGTTATGGAATAATTGCTTTCCAGCTGATCCCATTTTTCCTATGTTCACCCCCTTGTCCATTCCAACCCATTTTTTCAAATATTTCAAATATTCCTCAGATGTGAAAATGTGCTACACCCACTCCAGGACTTTGCTCATTCATCTACTATGATATGTTAGACAAAGTTTTGGTTTGGTTGGGCTTGTGACTTCATCACATATCTATACAGTCCTCTCCATTCTGCCAATCCTCCTGATTTGTGCTCCTGTGGTTTGAGAACAATAAATCATAATAGAATGGAATAAACTGTAATATTTTTAACTGAAGACAACCTTGATTGCAGCCAAAGGGCACTATTAATACTCTGAAGAAATGTCAAGACAGAAACTTCTTGCAGCCTCTGAATGTGTAACAGAGAATAAACCTCATTAGCAGGCATTTCATTTGCAGATCAGAGAGGATTCCTTTTTAAATTTTTAATTGAAGATAAACTCTTAGAACAAAAAAAGAATAAGTACTTTTTTCTAACAAAAAGGCCTTTTTTTCCCCTTTTATTTCTTTAGGTTTTCCATTATCACATTTATATGGCACTATGGGAATCGTGACCTCATTAAATATTAAAAAATAAGGATAGGAAAAATATATTTTTAATAATGATGCATATAACTGTGGACTTTTCTTTTCCCCTGAATGAAAAGTACAAGTGCAAATACTTCTGACCCAGAATTTCTTTCAGGAGCTCACACCACCGTATCATCTATAGCCTAATTTTAAATGGAAAGGTTCACAAAGGGACATGTCATTTTTCTTTCTTCTCTACTGCAGATTGAGATCCTATAAGTATAGTGTATGTGAAAATGCTCCCTACAAGTATCCCAGTTCTTTCTTAATCATGCACTTAAGCTAAATAATACATTGAATGTGTCATAACCAGGAGGACAGTCATGATAAAAAGTGATTTAACCCCTTTTTATTCTACAAAATAATACTTTCTTTTCTTTACCTTGGGACTAGTTGTCATTTATAATTTCTGACCCAGGAAGACATAATGGATTTACAATGAAACCCTGATGCTTTTTCCAAGTAACACGGAGATGGCAGAAAATAAGCACCCATTACATTAGTAGACCCCCCCCCCACCAAAAAAAATCACTGTATCTCCTGCAACCCCAGAGCTTTATTCTGATGTTCAAAAATAAACATGATGTTTGTGGATTCTGAAAGAAAAAAAAAAAACTAATCACAGCATTTGGGGTAAAAAGAATTGTGAACTTCTTCTGAACTTTCTGCTCTGTGACACAAAGAGATAATGTGGTTTCTTTCTGCCTCCCCCAGACAAATGATGGGGGGGAAAGGAGAGAGAGAAGTTGCCCACCATGTAGCAGGAGGGACTGAAGCACCCAGCCATTAAGTTCTGCAAGCAAAATTAGTCAACCACTCCTTCACCCACCAAAGAATAAATAGCTTCTGCTGAGCACAGTCTTTTGCAACTTTTATTCCCCGTGTGTTCTGGACTTTCAGTAGCCAGAATTCCTAGTTAGCACACCCAAAGGTTTGCCTAATAAAACAGAGAATTGTCATTTTTGTCTTTAGAAATGTTAACCCAATAGTTCGTGTACCCACCAAGCATGGAGGGTAGTCTTCTGCTATGATCCAATTGCTAAAGAAATTATTTCCAAGGAAAGAACGTTAGTAATTGTCCTTCTCTCTAGCTTCAGCACTACCCACAAATTGCGAATTAGATCTCAGATCATATTTGAATTCTTATTTTGAAGCTATGCTATATCCAAAATCTCTTGTTAATACACTCTATGTTTTTTTTTTAAAAAAAGGGGGGGAGTTAAGGGTTAAAGATATCTAATAATATAAGTAGTCACATCTCATTTGGAGAGAAAGCTCAGTTGAATTTACCTCCAAAGAAATATGCAACAGATTGAATATATAAGGCATCAATAAGTGTTCCACTTACTGCAGTCTGAAATGGTACATCTGAGAAAAAAGTTTTTCTTAACTCTTCTACTGCTTCAGGGAAATAAAGTCCAAAATACCCATTACACTCATATGTGCAGATGGTAGCCCAATAGTTTTGTTTCTCCTTTTGAAGATGCTTTGGAGGGGGAGATGGAGGGGGGACACTGAACAGGAGCAGGAAAATAGCCGGGAGAAAAGAGGGACAAATCCATCATCTTTTCTTCTTGCTGTGGATGCTGCTATTTAAGCAAATGCTTGCTGTTTATCCTCTGCTGCACTTTATTGGACACCATTGGGTTACTCAAGGTTCTTCCCAGAAGGAGGAATGTCAGCAAGATGAAAATCTATCAGAGTGAAAAAGCCCCCTTGGTTTTGTTTTTAATTGCTGGTTAAATATTGCATCAGGGTAGGCAACCTGGTGCCCTCCAGATGTTTTGAACAAAACTCCCATAATCTCTGGAGATTAGCCATTTGGGCAGGGGTTTGTAGTCCCCAAACATCTGGAGGGCATTAGTTGTCTATTACTGTTTTTTTTTTAACCTAACATTTTTTCTGAAAAAAACCGAAAAAATAATTCTTCCCTTGCTCAGTCTGTTACTAAGATTCATTCAGTGTAAAACATTTCAGACCCAAAGGGTGGAGTTAGCTGATGTCTTATGTATGCATGGTAACACCAGAAATGCTGAAGCAATGTATTTAATTTATTGAGTTAAATTATTTTAACTATATTATTACGTTAACAGGTTTTCTTTAGTGAGTAGTCCATGCTGCTGGCTCTAAGAAATTCCTGGTTTCTGGTTGAACCTGCCCTTGGTTATACCGAGGAGAATATCACTTGCCGAGAATATCACTTGCCAAGAGCCAGATATTATTATTGGTTCATTTATTGCCAGCTTGGCTCAGAGGTCAAAGAACTGCACAGAGTTTGGCACACACACATACATACATACATACATGCAAAAGTAGGCTGAATGAGGATTAATAGGAATTCATACCAAGGCCTTTGTAATTTCTGCTGAATTGCCTTTTCTGGAGAGCTACTCCTGCTACTTTTCTAACCCCAGCAAAGCTTCCCTATTTTTAGTCTCTGAGATTGGTCAACAGTTCTTCCTGATTTTCTTCGGCAATATTTGCTTCTAGTTCTAATCTTCATCTTTGCATTTCCCGGCCTGTATTTCTTTTTTATAAATTATCAAGATCTGATTCCCTCCACTCCACTATTTACTGGTTCTTATTTCTCTTAGATAACTGTTGGATACCTATCCTAACTTTAATTACAATAACTCCTGATATAGGCTCTAGTTCTTTCTCTCAGTTGGGGTGCTGCCCTATTAGGGTCTTTACTCAGTCCTAGAACCTATCTTATAATTACTTCAGCTTTGGTGTTGAGCTTTCAGTAGTCCTGCCTCAGATCTCCATCTGGATTTGGCCCATATTTTGTGGGATCATTTAGACATGTTATGCTCAGCTTTCTCTGACATGGAAGTAATAGATTTTAAACTAATCCGCTGAATAGGTCAGCTATCTTTGAAGCTGTATTCAGAACATCAAATGTGGTAAATGCCAGAGCAGCTATGTCTAGATTGATTTGAGACTTAAGTATGCTTTTTATAGCCTAACAGCCTAAAGGAATGAAGGAAATGAAAATTGTTGCTGACAAGTAACAGAGACAGAGCAAATGGCAACATCCCACAATCATGTAAGCAGCAGGATTGAACAGAAAGCCCCCGTGCTTTCTACTGAAAATCTTGTACACGTGTCACTTTTCAAAAATATCATCTCCGGGAATCCAGATCTGGCTCCACTCATAACAATTCATGAATTTATAAGACTTAACACTATAGGAACCGGGGAAGCATAGCAATTAAGGTGTTCGACTAGAACTTCAGACAACCAGGTTCGGGCTCCTGCCTGACCACAGAATTTGCTGGGGAACTTTGGATCACTCTGTCTTTGCCTATCCTATCCCAAAAGGTTCTTGTTGAGGGTAATAGAATTATGGGCAATCTCATATGGCAAGGGAAAAAACCAAGAATAAAATATGAAGTTTTACAAGATGTGAAAGAAAGAGGTGGTTTGGGTCTTCCCGATTTGAAATTGTACTATGTAGCTTGCTGTTTAGTATGGCTTAAAGAATGGATTACCTTGAGAAATGAAAAATTATTAAACTTGGAAGGTTATAATTTGAGATTTGGATGGCATGGATATTTGTGGTATGATAAAGTTAAAGTTAATGTGGACTTTAAAAACCACTATATCAGAAGATCTCTATTAAAAGTTTGGACTAAATGCAGACCACTTTTATGCCCTAAGATGCCGATGTGGACCTCTGTACAAGAAGCCTTTTATAGAACTGAAACAAGAGATAAAAATAAATGGATGAGATACAAAGACTTATTAGAAAAAGAACAAGGAGAATATAAAATTAAATCAAAAGAGCAATTGGTTCTAGAAGGATATACTTTTCAATGGCTTTCTTATATGCAATATAAAGAAAAATTTAAAATTGATAAAAAAAGAATTTGGATTTGAACAGAATAAATCGGAATTTGAAATTCAATTATGTGAAACAGATGAACACTTAATAGCAAAAATGTATAAATTATTGTTGAGAGAAGAAATGGTTGAAGAACAAGTTAAAGAATGCATGATTAAATGGGCAAAAAATATTGGACATAATATACATATGCAGCAATGGGAAAATATGTGGTCTAAAGGATTAAAATTTACTTTATGTTATAATTTGAAAGAAAATTTTTATAAAATGTTGTACCGATGGTATATGACACCCCAAAGACTATCAAAGTGTATGGCACAATTTCCAATGTTTGTTGGAAAGGTAACCAACAAGAGGGGTCATTTTACCATATGTGGTGGACATGTAAAATTGCAAAGAAATTTTGGACTCAAATACAAACCTTGATGCAGAGCATACTACAAATACAGATTCCATTTAAACCAGAACTATTCCTGTTGGGGATAATGGATTTTCAAATAGGAAAACATCTTATTAGAATTACTCAATACATGATTACCGCAGCAAGACTTCTTTGTGCACAATTTTGGAAAACTCAGACACTACCAACAATACAAGAATGGTTGTTAAAACTGATGGAAATGGCAGAAAATGATAAACTGACTTGCTTATTAAAAGAAAACTCAAATAACTATTACCTTAAAGAATGGAAACCATTGATGGACTATTTGTAAAATGCAGGTGGGGTGAAGCTTACATGGGGATTTGAAGATTAGATTATAAATGTAATGGGATATGTTTTGACAAAGAATTACTCCTACTTAATGTATTAAAAACTAGCACTTATGATAGTCTTATTCCTAAGACCAGAGATAGATTGGAAGTTATCTATTTTTCATATCTTTTTTCTTTTTCTTTTACTTTATCTCACTTTTTCTTTTCCCTTTCTTTATAATTTGTATTTTCAATTTTCTTTTTAATTTCTAACTTTTAACTTTGTAACTTTAAAATTTCAATAAAATATTATTTAAAAAAAAGAATTATGGGCAAACTCTATTTAAGTTGCCTTGAGCTCGCAGAAGAAAGTTATTATATAAATTCAGCAGATAGATAAACTACCCACCCCAAGCTAACATATCTATCTATTGTTATTTTCAGCAGTCTGGTAAGCAAGTGTGTAAATATTTCCCACTGTGGAGATGGAGAAGGAATGAGACAGTTAGCAAAACATGAATTAAGCCCAGAAAAGAAAGAAGGCATTAGAAAGAAACTTAAAGTGACTCCTCCTTGATTCCCTTTGGTACAGATAGTCTTTGTTTAGCGACCACAATTGGGAGCGGCAACTTGGTCCTTAAGCAAAGTGGTCACTAAGTGAAGAATCACTGACTGCAATTATGCTTATGATTTTACTTCATCTTTCCTTTGCTTTACATCGTCAGAAGGATATGACCCCAAAGAGCCAGGTGAGCCCAAATGGTGGGGAAGGTTTCTGGAACTCGAGTCACAAGGAAGCTGGGTAAAAGGGCAAATCTTATAACCCTTTTTCCCACTCTCCCACCCTTTGGAATGCTCATCTCGGTGCTGGGATAATTAACAAGAAGGGAATTAATGTTTGTATTTACATTCATTGGAGAAAAAGGGATTACAATAGAGTAAGCTGGCACACAATGGGTAATACACATCAAAAGGATTGTGCTAGCACCGGTTGTTTGCCTAGTGTGCTCACAGCTCCAAGCCCTGAGCAGTTTAGGAGGCAAAGAAAGGCAGAAGGTTTGAAACTGATTAAAGTGTTGTCAGTTACAGGCAGCAGCCACTGCCAACCTGCTAATTAAAGTCACAGAGCTGAGCCTGTCAACTTATGGTTAGCCTTTTTTTAGAGACATCCTGCACTGCAGAGAAAAGCAGCTCAGGAAGGGATTGCTTGCTTAGGCAGTCTCTCTGCTCTGTGAGGGAGGGGGAAACCAGGTCAGGCATAGAACAATGCATACTAACTGACTCTAATGGTGAACATATGACTGAGAGACACATGTTGTGAAGGTCATAAATGTGGGCATTAGTTGCAAAGTTACTTTTCCATCAGTGTTGTAACTGTGAATGGTTGCTGTCCAAGGCAGTCACTAAACAAGGGCTACTGTATAAGAGGGAGGGGAAAAAAGGCTGACAAGCTTTCTCAGTTCTATTACTGTAGCCTATATCTTTAAGCAGACTTCCAGCATTTCTTGTGGAATCTGTTTCCTGACCTGGCCTAACTTGAAGGGCTGACACCCACTGAAACTAAAGAAACTTGACCAAATCACAAGGAAGGTAAAGTAAGACATTTTAGGCAACAATTTGGCAAAGGCAGAAACTAGTGTCTGAATGGTGTGGCAAGTTTTTAAAATACTTTATTCTTGGCCCTAGCAATGGCAGCACTATTTTCTGTCAGCAAAATGGGATCAACATTACTGGATTACACCCTCAGTTGATTCAGCCATGTACACCATTAAAAATGCACTATAGATTCACTTGAACGTATAACAATTAACAACTGCATGTAATTAGAGAATGTAGATTAGTAAGGTCAATGTTGAAATCCCAAATAGGAAGAAAAAGTAGCTTTCAATGTAATCCAGTTGATAATTTTCTTACATAATAGAGAGTCCTAATGCAATTGTACAGATGTTGTACACAGAAGCTCACAGCTTGACCTGCATCTGGCAGTTATTTTCCAAATTCATCTAATTCTGCCCTCCCATCTTAAGAAACATTAAGGCCCCTAAGAGAGAGAGAGAGAGAGAGAGAGAGAGAGAGAGAGAGAGAGAGAGAGAGAGAGAGAGAGAGCTTGTGAAAGCCATCTGTTTTTGTTAATGTGGACTTAAGTTTTAATTTTGCTGCTAACAGCAGAGTTATGTCAAAAGTATTTAAAGAAAAGCTGCGACTTGCTAAATCCTGCCCCTTGTTAATTAAAAACAGAGTTCTGAAGCTTCACTTCCTCAGCGCATTTCTCTCATCTGTTGCCACGGCACAAGCAATAAGCATAAGCATTGCAGTTGTATGATACTGAACCGATCTTTCATCTACAAAGAGCGGAATACTACTTTGGGGCATTTTTTTTTTCAAGAAAGTCTAGCTAAGAACATTGAAAAGATATTTTAAAGTAACAGGAGGTTACAAAATTATCTATTTATTCATAAAGCATAGAGAGGCATCTAGGTAGCTGCAGATGTGTATAGGAGCCATTTATTTATTTATTTATGCCTGCCTGCCTGCAATTTATATGGCCACTCAACTCACTCAGGGTGACTCTGGGTGGCTTACAGAAATAAAACCCTACGTACAAACCCACTACACCCCCACCTACCTGGCAACAACAATACTCCCTATTCCTTCTATTTCCCTCACTTGCCCCTATCCTCAGAACAAGCATGCTCTAGTAACCACCATTTATTGTCATGTCCTAGTGCTATTGCCTTCATCTCATACTGGAGGCAGCTTAGCATCATTCTTAGCATTTCCAGTTTGAAAGTGTTTTCCCACTTCTCCTGGACCAATTCCCTGCCATGCTTATAATCTGGCATGATCTTGCCGAGGAGCTGAGACTTGCCCAGCACTTATGGGCTGTTTTAGGCCGTGGGAGATATGCCACCTCCTCCCTGGTCACTGCCTTTCATGAATGGATGAAAATGATGGACAGAGAAAGAGTTCAGCATTAGGTCTTAACAGCAGGTGTACCTGCCTGTATATTAAGATTGTTGTTTTTTTTCAGGGACCGTGCTCCAGATTCCCTTGCAGCAGATTGAAGGGCAGCTGGAGTAGGGCCTCCCTTTCAACAGCACCAAAACTCTTGAACTTGTGTCCTTGGCAAATATTTTTTTCACTCTCTTTGCTCTTCATGTTCCAACTCCAGGTAAAAAACTATCCTCTTGAAGGAATGTTGAAGTCTTGAGAGGAACAGAATTCCATGAGCTGTTGTGGTAAGATTTTTCTGACTGTTTTAATGGTGCTTGTTTTACTGGATAATTTTAGCCCTTAACTGAGGTTCATTTTAATATTTCTATATTGACTAACTAGAAAGGCCTTCTTGATAATGGGCCCTTCTCTACAGAATACTTGCCCTGGAGAGCTCCCTCTAGTGGCAGCACAGTTGCTTCAGCACCAAACTAAGAGTTTTAGATTATTATTTTCCTAGGCCTCTAAAAATTATTTACTCTGATGTGAAACTGTGTTTATTATCTGCTGGAAATATTGTAAGTATAGTTGTAAAGATGTTTTATATATATATTTTTTACCCCTGGCTTAATAATGGTGACTTTTCCGGTTTTGTTATGTTTTCTTTTTTAAGCTTCTGTCACCTGCACATTCTCTGTTGTGCTATGTTTGTGATTTTTTGCTTTAGCCTGTTAACAGTTGTATGCCAGAAATGATATTATATTATGCAGTATTATACAGTATATAAAATCCAAAATAAATACAATATATTCAGACAGAATAAGCTAGAAGTTTGGGAAATTCTAGCTGATTGCTTCTAAATAAGCATGCTAGCATAAAAAGAAGCAGCTTCAGTAAATAAGAACTTGCTATCAAGAAAAAGCTTAATGATTTGTTCAGATCAGATTGCTCCTTTGTTACTCTCAAACAAACCCAATTTGTATGCTGACTTCATATGCTAGGTGAGCAACAAATGAGGATTCTTGGTTTGGGTGCCCTGATTTTCTTCTGGCAACTTCCTGGTTAGTGCAAATAGTTTGATTCATGACATTGCTTTATTTGTGTATTTATTAGATTTGTTAAGGCCACCCAACTCCCAAAAAATTCAGGGTGGCTTTCAACATATCCAATACATTAAGTTAAAAAACACAACTAAAGCAACATTCCCCAACATTAAAAAAAAAAAAAAAAGACTTGACAGGGACTTCACAGCCATCCTAACCGAGCCCAGCAACCGAGCCAGGTCTTCAGGGACTCTTCCCTTGGAAAGTGGGATCCATATGTACCTCTCGGGGGGTTCTGTTCCAAAGGGTGGGGGCTGAGACAGAGAAGAGAAATGAGAGTGTTTTAGCCCATATACAAACAATTCTAGCATTTTTCTCCCACCCAACTGTTCTTTGCAAATATAACCAACGAGAAAACTTAAAACCTAATCTGAAATCCCAAAACAATCAAATCTAAAGCAATTATATTGAAGTAAATAGAACTCTACCAGAAATTACTCCCATACAATTAGAAGTCTGAAAATATGACGATATGCCTGTACAGCACAGGCAACAATTTATGGAGAACAATAGGAACAGTCCAATTAGCTGTGATTTAAGATACTTCCGAATCAGATTAATCTGAGTCTCTGAGCTACTTTTACTGCTATAAATTAAGCCAGTATTTCATCCCATGATAGTTAAATGGCAATGTACATGAGTTTACCACAGGGTGCTTACTTCCAGTTCACAGACTATTTTTTGCAGTTGATGTTCCCCATATGTGAACTCCTGTGTCTGGAATCATATGGAAAAAATACACTTTCCACTAGCTGATCTTTAAAAATTAATCCCACAATCATGGAAGTGCTTTTTTATGACCATTGCTGCAAAGCCTCCCTGGGCCATTTTGCAAGCAATGGGACACGCAAGGATGGTGGGTACAGCTGTGTGGAGTCAAACACAACTTTTAGAATAGGTCCCCTGCAATCTATAAGAATCACATCTTCACATACTAAAGATTTCAAAATCAGGTATTCTTAATTTTCAAGTTAAAGACCATCTTACCCAATTTTTACAACAGTGCATTCCCTGTTTCAACACTGAGCAGGTAAAAAGAGGTTTAAATCTGGCCTCATGAAGGGAAGTAAGTTAAATGTTGAAAGAAATCAAACTGGCTACAAGTATAACCACTGAGCCCTTTAGTAAAACATAGATCATATTTGGTTTATATTCATCAGTCATAGGCGTGTTTTATGGTCCTGCATAAAGGTGGCCATAAAACAACATTTTAAGGATCTCCCTCCCATATTTCAGCTATAAATGTCTTACCGATCTGAGAGGTAAAACTACCAAGGTTCAGTATTAACAAGTTTATTACAGATGACCTCACTATTGTGTTCCCTATAAAGAAAAAATATGACAAAACATTAACATATTTTGAACCCTTAAATTAATGTTGATTTACTGTTTATATCTGGCTCTAAATTTTGTTACTTGCAATGTAATTATTTTTCTATGATAATTTGGTTGACAACACCATTAGCAGATATCAGGCCAAAAAAAGTCAATGAAATGTAATACCAAGACTATGAATTTTGCAGTTGAGCATGGTGTTTGCAAATATAAATTAATCTCTGTCAGGTTTGCAACCAGAAATTTTGCAGTGAATTTAGTATTTCCAGGAACCAAGAAATATAGTAATGCATACCATTCTACAAAAGCACTGCACAATAATTTTCTGTATTCCCAAAGGTGCTTTTTATTATTAAATAGAAATATTAAACCTAGGCTGCCTATATGCTTGTCTTAGTAGCTTTGTACTTAAAACACTGATGTAAGATTTGTGTAAAGGCTCCTTTTTCTTTTTTCTTGTAACAGGAAAAAATAGTCATAAATTTGCAGGCCTAAGTTATATATTGATCTTGACCAAATTCTACAACTGCACAAGCAACAGAAAAATAATTTAACTTGAATCCTGGTTATGCTGGTTCATATCTAGGCAGAATAAGATTTGCATTTTAAACATATTCTAAATATGAATTTAAAAGATTTGATTAATTTTCTTCATTGTATAAATGTGAAGGTACATATTAATATTAATCTGTATAAATATTTCTTTGGATGCTAATTTTGAAAAATGGAATACAGAGTCAAAAAACAAGAAGTGTGGGTTGGGTTTATTGTGTTCTTCCCAGTGATTTGTTTTTCCTGCAGTGAATTTTGTTTTCAGCACAAGCAATTCCAAGCAAATCCTACAAAGTATATTGTGACTAATCTTGCCTCTCATGTATCAAAACAGATGGAAAACAAAAGAGGTTAAGCTACCAACAATCACCGTTGCATTTACCAGAGAGTGATCAGAGAATCCTGTCCTTATACTAGACAATCACAGGCACAGGCTATAAGATTTGAAAGTCCCATCTAAAGCAACCTCTATAACAACTGCAAGGGATCTTTTTTGGAATCTTTTTTCCTTTGACGAGAAATGGTTTAGGGCAAACTGCCCAGGCTTATTTCATCATATCCCTCTCTCCCTCCTAAGTCATCAGCAGGGAGGCAGCCATGGATGTGAGATAACTAAAGTTCCTTATAAAATACAATAAGCAGACAGAGCATTGAACAGAAATATGGTCCAAGGGCAGACCAGTAGTTCAGTCAAGTGAAACAATGCAAGCCCTAGATCTCCAAAGCATAAGCAAAGGCAAATTTGGGTCCAGGACCAAGAATCTTTAAGCCATCTAAAGGTTTGGGGCATATTTTTGGACAGCCAACCACAAAAGGATTGACTAGCGCTACCAGATCTGGGCTGCCAAATTCCAGAGAATACAGAAAACACTCTTTGCTGCCATCTCATCTGGATTTCTAAAAGCCAGATCTGGTAGCCCTAACACTTCCACTGTTCTCAGAAGCAGTTTACCTCAATAGTCTTCAAGCATCCACCTTACCCCTGCTGCACTGCTCAACTAAGAAAGCCAGCACGCTGGGAAGCAATAGCAGCTCCTATCATTCTGCAGGAGACTTTTATATCAAACTTGCATTTCCCCTTACAGCTCCCTGGCTGTTGATCTGACATCCAAATCAAACTCTGAGGTTGCAGACAGCTTCCTAGTCCTCAGCTGCTGGGAACAAATCCTCCATGGAACTACGATACATCTATGACATCTCCTCTATGTCAGAGACTCATCCACTCAGTGGCTCACAAAGAATGCAGCCAAAACAACTTTGGGCTCATTGTGACTCACTGGTTTTCACACAGAACCTTTGGCATCTTAGGCCTTGACACCAAGGCAGAAAGGTTTAGCTACTGCTCTACAGCCTGACAATTCTCAAGAGGTGAATGAAGCCTATGCATTGTGCTGAAGTGGGGAATAAAAACAGTTGCTTAATCCAATGTCAGTCTTGCTCCTTCAGTATTCTACATAGGCCCTGTTTGTGCCAACGCGGCAGAGCCTGCAAGGTAAACATGGGTGCTTTTCCCCTCTCAGTCATGACTATAATTTAGAGAAGAAATGCAGAAAAGCATGCTTTGAGATGTTACATTTTTATGCTTGCATGCATGAAAGAGGCCCTGAAAAGATTAGCAGAATACCGCTACGATAGGCTCTTATTATTCACCTTGATAGAGCCTTTTTTAAACATTGTGCTCATCACAGCTCAATAGTACCTGACAAACATAATGCTAGTTTTCAGCTTGCACAAGCTTGCGATGTTAATAAGGAGCTGTGTGAGAGTGTGCTTTTAAACACTACCATGCAAAGAATGAGCTGTTTTCAGCTAACATTGAGCTGCTAATGATTTTAATGAGAGTGCCTTCTGGATTCATATATTTTCATAAAATACATCACACTAAAACAAAAATCAATGAGAAACATTAATTAGGGCCTTTTTAGATGCCTTCTTTGGCGTTGTTTTCCTTTTGAGAAGCACCAGATGAAGAATGCTGGGCTTTATTAAAGCTAAGTTGTTTGACATTTAGATGAGAGAAAAAAGAGGGAGGGAAAAAAAACATTAACAAACATAGGAACAATTTTTGACAGCTCTTTGTCATGCAAGAAAGAAAAAAGGAAGCTGACTGTGAGATGCTACTTTGAAGCCCTGGAAATTTGTAATGAAAAATTTAAGATACAAGAAGGGAAGAAAGATGAGCTATTCATTTGGTTCCGCATATATTAACACTTGCAATTCAAACTAAAGGTTTGCTATGTGTTTTTGTAATTTTGACTCTAATAAATATCTTGGAGAATTGCTTTGATATTCCAAGTTCATGCGTGTAGCCTGCATCCATTAAGAAAACGGGTAACAATAATCACCAGGCCTCTTAGCACTAATGAGAAGGTCATTGCTCTTTAATTATCACAGACATGAAACTGAAATATTTCAAAGGCTTTGCAGATTACTCTGGCTATAGGCAAGCCTGTGTATCTGTTTATAGATCTCCCTCCCAGTCTCTTTCTCCTCTTGCTAACCCCTTCCCTCTCTTCCCACACACATACAGATCTTTCACTCTAAACTCCTCTGCTTTTATGTACATTTCCTCTTCAAGCTGCCTATTGTTCCTTGCATGTCAGACTCATCGGGGAAATTTAGATGAGGGGTGGTTAGCAGGGGGCAGGACAAGGGGAAGAAGGGTGGAAGGACTCTGAGGTGGAGGGATGTGAAAATGGCAAAGGGATCCTAATCAGCAAATGCTAGGAAAGAAGTATTACAAGGTTATGTGGTCATAGTTCCCTCAGCAGGAGTGTTTTCAAGGAAACTAAATGACAGTATCTTGCAGGGGAACTGTTTATGAATTAAAATGTGAGTTCTAGCCCACCATTGTGAAGGAGGGGACTATGTTGGAAGGGACAATGGGTGGGGATTAATTGACAGCACCAAGGCAGACCACAAACTGCTGGACTAATCTACAATACAGAATCAAGCAAACTTGTTCTATCATGGGGTGATCTATGAGAACAACTGGAATTTGGTGACATTTTTGTTTGGAGCATCTTGGCAATCTGAGGGGCAGACCTTAGGGGCACAAGAGTTGCTCTCTCTTTTTTTTTTTTCCTTCAATTTTTGGTAGCTTTAGTTTATCCAGGCAGACCAAACATGCCTTTTGATTCCTACTTTCTTACACTGGAAGCCTCTGGCAATACAGTTCTGGTTCTGGTGACTCACTCATTGAGCGAAGCAGTCGCTAAATGAAAAACCACATGACTGCGACTGTGCTTATGATTTTACTTCATCTTTCCTTTGTTTTAGAGAATTGGACCCCAAACACCCCAAATGGAGGGGAAGGTTTCTGGTACTCAACTCCCAAGAAAGCCGAGTAAAAGGGCAAATCTTATAGCCCTTTTTTCCCACTCTTTGGAATGCTCACCCTGGTGCTGGGATTATTAGCAAGAAGAGAATTGTATTTTTGCTTGTATGTATTTTCATTGGAGAGGAAGGGATTACAATAGAGTAAGCAGGCACACAATGGAAAATACACATTGAAACAAATGCAGTGGGGTCAGCTATTTGACTAGTGTGCTCTTGGGTGTGAGCCAGGAGCCCCTTACCAGGCAAAAGAAAGCAGAAGGTGTGGAGCTGATTAGGGTCTTGTCAATTTCAGATAGCAGCGCCAGCCTAAGGGTTCTAATCAATTAATTAAGGTCACAGGGCTGAGCTTGTTAATTTGTGGTTAGTACTTTTTAGGCCTTGTGGAGAAAAGCAACTCAAAAAGAGATACTTGTTTAGGCCATCTCTCTGCTCTGTAAGGTGGGGGAGGGGGAGAGAAGAAATGGATCAGACACAGGACAACGTGTACTAACTTGACTGTAATGGTGGACACATGACTGATTGATGCTGTTAAAGTTGTAAACGTGAGCATTGGTTGAAAAGTTACTTTTTCATCAGTCATAACTGCAAATGGTTGCTGTCCAAGGCAGTCACTAAACGAGGGCTACCTGTATTATAATCAATCTGTTTAAGTAACAAGGTCATCTCTGATCTCCAGGCAGATGTATCTCTTGCCCATTATTGATGATCACCCAAAAATGATCTATTAAGATTCATGGAAACTCTCTGAGCAATGCAAATTGCAGATACAAGAAACCACTTCTCGAGCATATCCTATTACAGATCCCTGAATTTAGATAAAATAGTCCATGGGTTTACTGAGGATTTAAAACCACAGATTTAAAAATATTACCTGAGATTACCTCAAAAGAACATTAGACCAATTAATGGAGGATAGCTTTGTTCATGACAACAGCCTGTGAGAGATGGTTCCAGTTTCAGAGACAATATTCTACAGGATATTAATGTTGAAATCCTTGTAGCCAAAATATGATACAAATTGGAACTGAAGTATCTTGCACTATTCATACTAAACAGTAACATTGACCTGCTATATCACTTGAAATGTCACATTCACTAATTTTCATATTGGGACAGTTTACACTGCTAGGAAAAGCCATTCAATAGCCAGTATCCTGTGCATCATTTTCTAGCTATTCGGATTTTGCAAATAAAACTTTTGACCACCTAAGGATTATTATTTGGATTAAGAAAGAAGGTTGTGAGTCACATCAGCTAACTTCTGTCAATGCCTCTGAATGTCTTGCTTGCATAGGTGATGCTCAGATTACCAATGTAGGCATAGCAGTTTTAACAATTTGATTGTTCCAACAGAAGAAGCCCCAAAATGTTTCAAATATTCCATCTAAGGAAAAATGAGAACTCAAAAGCCATTGCCTATCACTCAATCTACAGAGAAGTTGACCAAGGGATTTATTAATGTATTTATTTATTTGCAAACATTTTTAAATCTCCACTGCAAGCAATAAAAGCAACCATTAAGCATACTTTTTGCAGCCCAGTGTTTGTTTGCTATGGGAGTTTACACTTGTGTGTGTGTGTGTGTGTGTGTGTGTGTATCTCTATAATAATCATGTCAGCTGACTATGAAAGCTGACAAAGGGCTATCCTTGGTGAAGCAGGCTCAGCTAGAGAAAAGTGCTTTGTGTAATGGAGGCCATTAATTCATTCTGTACATTTAATTTATCTACTTAATCTATTTAAAAAACCTTCCAGTCCTTCTAATTCATATGAAGTCTTACTCACTCATGGGCATCGGTGAAACAGACTGCTTAGTGCAAGACAGAATTCCATAATCTCAGTATCAAGAATCGTAGACTTAGAAAATCAGAGTCAGAAGGCACAATTCAGGCCATCGATTCCAACTCTCTGCAGAGTGTAGGAAAAGGAATTAAAGTATTCCTGACAGATGGCTGTCTAGCCTCCACTTGAACACATCCAGTGAAGGGGAACCCACTACCTCTCTGGGTTAATTGGTTCCACTGTTGAACTGCTCTTACTGGTGTGTTTTTTTTTCCTAACTTTTAATCACAATCTTATTTTAACAGCTTCTACATGACCTCCTTTCAGGTACCTGAAGTGTGCTATCACAGCACTCTCACACACACATCTCTCAAGGCTAATTCCATCAGTCTCTCTTCATAGGACTTAATTTATAGTTTCCTGGGCATCCGCATTATCTGTATTTTTTAAACATGGGTTTTTGTTGTGGCTTTCCCCCCCCCCCCCCCCCAAGAGACTGTTTTTAGAACAGGGTTTAGGATGTTAGTGTTAGGAGATAAATCTAGGATTGCCAGCTTTGAATGGTGAATGTTGTGGGTTCAGTTTGGAATCAATCAAAAACCTTATTGGTTCAGATGGATATGGACTGACATTTGTAGAAGTTTGCAGTGTTGGCTGGTGGCTTATCAGGATGGGCTGCCAATGGATCCAGCCTGCTCTTCATCTGTTTTTCCCCAACTGTGCAGCAGGGTAACAGCAGGATAATTACAATCATCACAGCACGGAAGAGTCAGAACTATGTGGCAGCTGCCATTATCAAAAGAGCACTCAGCTGAAGAAGAGAAGGGATGGCTTGAAGTAGGTTTTTCTGGAGCTCAGTATCTGTAGTTGAGGAGGTTGGAAATACTGTAGGTCTGGCCTTTATTTTCTTACTTGATTGCTCCTCCCTGACCTGGTTTAGAAGATCATGTGAATGGCAGCACTGCTGGTTTATGAGCTTGGGTCTCCATTGGAAGGAAAAAAAGAGCCAGGGTTGGAGTCCCTTGGTTCTTCCTAGTCCCCAAATTTGGTAACTGAGCCTGCGTATCTCCATCAAGGTCATCTTTCTTACTTTCTACATCAGTGATTCTCAACTTCAGCAATCTTAAGATATGTGGACTTCAGAATTCCCACAGCCAATAGCCACTGGTTCATCTGGGTGGGGGAAGACAGCCTGACGTTGGCCCTCATCTGTAGTGAGAACATAGTTGGGAGCCTTAGTGGGTGCATTACTGACAGGATACCCTAATCTATGGTTTCTCCCTTTGCTTAGTAGGTGGTAAGGTATGTTGCAGGGGGAGGGGGGAGATGTGCTGATGATGTAAGTATGGGTGGATTGGTCAAATTGCTGATACCAAGGGTGGTTATTGAGGTTGTGTCAGCCTTGCAAAGTAGTCCAGACAAGAAACACACCCAGGAGTACTTACTCTACCTTTATTGTAAGGTTACATTAACAGAATCTTGCAAAGTCTGAAAATACATCTCTCCCCCCTTGCCTTTACAGTCCAAAAAACTGAAATATTTGCTATGTCCCCATTCCTTCTGCAGGCTTAGCTGCCTTTTATCTGACCATTGCCTAGTCTGCTGCTCTTCCTCCTGTCTCCCAAGGTCATTCCCACATACTGTTACAGGTTGTAAGGAAACAGCCTTGAGCATATGCTATGTTGGGAAAGTTCAGTTCAAGAAAAGTGGGTGGGTAAATATATCCTGGTTGAAGTTGAGTTGAGGGAAATATTGTGGGAGGTATCAGTTGCATTGACAGGGAAAGGGAGTTTGAAAATTTGGTATCAATCTCCATTTCCACCCCAACTGCCTTACAGCTAGATCCCAGTGATTGGACTTCTGGTGACCTTAGTTCAAACTGCTGATGGTAAACACCAGGTCCACATAAAATACAATCATATTTCTCCATGGTATGGAAATGGAGAAGTATGTGGACCTGGCATTTCTTACCAAGATCTGGTTGGGCAAGGGTGAGGATGGGGCCTTCTTGGAATTCTGCCTTTCTGGATAAAAACCCTATAAAGGGTTTCCAGTCAACCATAAATTTAGATAATGTTTTTTCTGTAATCAAAGATGTCAATTTGGCCATTTCTGCTAGTTCCATCATCTTCACTATCCATTCCTTCATTGTGGGTAATTTCGGAAATTTCCACCTCTGTGCTTATAATAATCTCACTGCAGTATTAAAAAAAAAAAAATCCATGACTTTTTTCCAAATGTTTATCAATCAATCCCAAAAGGAAACCTCTATGGATCTCAGCAAAAGAAGCATTTTACAGAAGAGAAATAACAGGCAAAGACAAATGATTAATGTACCAGGAATTATTAGAGAATCTCCAAGGGGAATATAAAATTAAATCAAGAGAGCAACTAATGACAGAAGGATATAGTTGTCAATGGTTTTCCCATTTACAGTTATCAGAAAGATTTAAAATGGATAAAAAGACTTATGGCAGAAGTCTTTTTATAGACAGAAATAAGTAAGTAAGTAAAGTAAGACAGAATTTGAAGTATAGTTGTGTACCGATGATGAACATGTAATTGCTAAAATATATAAACTTTTGTTGAAATTTGAAATGGAAGAAAAACCGGTTAAAGAATGTATGATAAACTGGGCTAAGACCTTTAGTTATAATATACAGATGGATCAATGGGACAATATGTAGTCAAAAGGGTTGAAATTTACATTATGTTATGATCTTAAAGAAAAGTTTTATAAAATGGTATATTGTTGGTACATGATGCCAGAGAAATTATCTAGAATATATAAAGGCATTCCAAATATATGTTGGAAATCAAGGGACATTTTATCATTGTTGGTGGACATGTAAAAAAGCTAAAACATGTTGGATTCAAATACACACATTGACACGGAAGAGTTTAAAGATTAATATCAATTGAAGCCAGAACTTTTCCTTTTAGGACTGATGAATACAAGTTAGAAAAGAGTAATGGAAAATTATTACAATATATGATTACTGCAGTGAGATTATTATATGCACAAATGGAAAAATTCAGCATTACCCACCATGGAGGATTGGTTGGTGAAATTGGCAGAACTCGCTGATGGTCAAACTGACTTCTTTGATTAAAGAAAGGTCATTATTGACATTCATAAATGACTGGAAACCCCTTATGGACTTTTTGCATATAAAAGAATATGATTTTGTCACTTATGGTTTTGATGATTAGAAAGAATAGGTTATAGTAAGAAGGGAATTAGGATGTAATCTTAGAGAGAGCGATTTGATTAGAACTGTATGTATAACTGCCAAGAGGAGGATCAGAAGACATTTCTTCATATTTTTTTAAGTTTCCTGTTCTTTTATTTTCTTTTTCTATCTCCTCTTTGCTTTGTCTCTTCTTTTCCTCTCTTTTCTTTTTTTTTTTCTTTTTTCACATTTACTATATTTTTTTTCTTTGAATATATTTCTCATTATGCATCAGGAGAGGGAGTGTGTGTAAAACAATCAGGATAGCAATTGTAACTGCATAATCAAAGCCCCACTCCTTTTGCTTATAAATTGGTATTACACATGTATGGAGGGGCAAGGTTTTGATTGTATGGTTCCAATTGTCTTCTTGACTTTTTTGACACACGCACACACACACATACACACACACATCCATGGACACTGCTGCATGGACAATATGTACCCTTCTGTAGTCATCTGGCACTTCAACAGTTCTCCAGGATTTCTCAAACATGGTTCATACAGAGTCAGTCAGGAGTTGGGTGGCAACAAAATCAAATAAATAAATAAATATAAATAAATAGATCTTAAATTCCTTTAACTTCCTAGTCTGCAATTCATCTGGCTGTGCAGATTTCAACTTATTCTAAGTGAAGTGCTCATCACTTCTATTGCTTTTATCAACTGAAGCTTCATCTGTGCTTTTTAACCTAGTTCTACAGAGTTACCTAGTAGAATATACCTTCTTGTTGGAGAAAACTGAGCAAACCCAAGAGTTGAATAGCTCATCCTTTTCTTTGCTGATGGTTTGCTGTCTTAACTGAGCAGGTAATATGATTCTTTTTCCTCCATTCTGTGATGAAAATATACAAACAAGCCCTCTCTATTATTCTTAGCATCCTTCCCAGCCTTAGCTCATTCTAAGCTTGAACTTTCATGACACCATCTTTGACCTACTGGAATGTACTTTTTATTGGCGATCAGTCCCTTTTCCTTATACGCTTTTAATGTTCATGTCTTTACTAAGTAGATGCATTAGCTTCTTCTCCTATGTTCCATCTTCTTTTCATTGGAACTGATGGCAATCGTGCTTTTAGTATCTTCTTTTTTAGGAACTCCCACCCACCTTGAACTTCTTTCCTCATCAGCTTCTATGATGCCAAAGGAATCAAAACTCCTCTAATACCATACCTGCCTTTTACAACCTGCTGTTTTTTGGATGCATGTCTTGGGACTGTAGCATCAGAAGTCCTAACGGTAAGAAATTCTGGAAGTTGTCATCCAAATACACCAGGGTGGGGAAGACGACATGATAGTGTAAACGTTAGCAATTTAAACTCTAAATATGATTAAATGTTGAGACATCTTGGTTTATGATAGAGCAGCTTGGAAGTTGAAGGAATCATGTACAGTTTTCACACTAAAATATTAGTTAAATATAAAAAGAATAAGAGAGAAAAATCACAAAATATAACCAAATACAGTACTTATTTATTATTTCAATTACCTTATCATTAACAACCCTATATATTTGTTTAAGGGCAGCTTGCTGCTGAAAAGACCCAAAACAGCATATAAGAGTAAATTATAAATTACAAGAAATTTTGTAAAAAATATAAATGTTATTAAAAAGTATTAAAATATGCAATTAAATCACAATACAATTTAGATCATAATGCTTGAAATAGCAAACTATACCATTAAAAAATTCATTTTCATTTTCAGAAATTCTGTGTACATTTCCAATGGGTGCTATTTGGTGGTAGATTTTTCTCTCTCGCCCTGCTTTCTTTGTACTTTTTCCTTCATATATTTTTGGGGAAGGGCATGAAACAACGAGCTATATTCTTCATGGCATTATATGGTGATTTGAATAAAATAGAAGAACCAATTGTTCTAGAGGCATAACAAGGTTTTAAAAAATCCTTTCACCCAAAGGATAAATGCAAAAGCCTGGAAAAACATTCAATAAAGGATGAATATTAAAAGAAATGGCCTGAAAAGAAGAACTGCACAGATTAAAAGAGATTCCAAAGTCTCCCAAGTACAATATCTCAAGCACCTTAAATTTGCTTTCTTAGACACTGTTGGTCATCATCTTGATTATTTGCATTCTTCCTTCATTTGCTTGATATTGGCTGAATGTATATGCCCCCAGCTGGATTTACTTGGCAAACAAAATTACATGTGCATAAAGCTGTGTGTGTCAAAGGTACATTCCTTAAGCTCATATTGGTTTTTCACTAGGAAATATGGAGTTTGGGTCTAGTGTATCAAACACTTCCCTTTCTCTTGGCTTCTGCTGATCATCATACATGCTTATAAAACACATTTCAAGTATCATTTTCAGCAAATGGTTAGCATGACATAGTAAATGTTGTAGGATAGCAAGAAATATTTATGGAAAAGTGAAGCTTTGGCTAAGGTTGAGTCCTTGTACCTCAAGATGATTGTGACTAAGTTTAAGGCTTCAATCTTATTTTTACATACATGGTAGTAAATCTCATTGAACTAAATGGGGCTTATGACTCAGTTGATATGTTACACTTTATGGCAACTGTGGAATAGTTTGTTTGAGAAATTACAACCAATTAGTTTATATTGCATCTGTGTGTGTGTGTGTGTGTGTGTGTGTGTGCATGTGTGTGTACGGTATATAGTATAGTATGTATCTCTGTGTATATATATTAGACATGTTTAAAATGCAGAACTCAGTAGCCTTGATAAAGTCTTGTAAAAATGTTTTCTTTTTATCCTCAGTCTCTCATCTGAAGCATATTTTTAATTATGCATCATCACCCATACATAAATTCATTTATGTATATTAATTTTTGCTCCACTTAGCAGAGTGGTCACTTAATTAAATGTCTTCAGTTGTTTTAATGAAATAGAGGGGAGGGGCATTGTAGGAAATCTGAGTTTAAATCGACTCTTCTAATGTTGTACATTTAAACATACTATTTGTTGCCTTTATTTCAGCCCATTTGTAATACTGATACCAGGGCATTTGTGAGTGTGAAATTAAAAAGTAATATCCTTTTCTAAAGCCTCTAGACTGTTTAGCAGATTTTTAAATGAAATCAAAATTATACAGATTTTTCATTCTGATAATTTTACCAATTCACTAATTCTTTAATCTTTACAGGTCATTGAACAGTTTCCCATTAATGAGAAGTAGTTAAGGAGAAATTTTACAGATTTTTTTTCTCTTCCCCCCATTTTTGAAAAATGTTGCATATCATTTGCAAATTAGAAAGAACTTGTTCCATTTATGGTACATTTATTTAAAATAATCGAAAGCGTGAGATCTGGCAGAACACTATGTGCAATGACGCTTTAAAACAAATTACCATTTATTTATAAGGAAGAAATAGACTTTTTAAAAGCACACAGACTGTGTTTCATTATTAATGGTGTTCTCCATGCAAAACTGATTTTTTTTCCAGTGAAGATACTGATAGGAAAAGGAAAAATGCATAAAAAGATATAGAAAAGGCTGAAGAGAGCAGGATCTGCATAGAGAGAGCTTTTGAAAGAAACCATCCAAAAAATGGTTACGTCGGGTGGCAAAACTTAAAGGCAGCATTCACGTACTAAAACAAATCTTCACTTATTAGTTTCCACCCCTAATTGGAGAGTCACTGTTCATTATTATTTTCTACATCTGTCCCTTCATTCTAACTGACCACTTCATCTCAGAGGAGAAAGAGATGCTCTCATAAAACAGTTCCTGCTCCCTATTCACTCCCTGGCAGTCAGTCCAACGTATTTGTGCATATAGCGAAAGGCTGTCTAAAGTAATCATGGTTTTCTCACCCCTTCACACACCCCAACAAAATCTAATCCAGAAGTCATTCCCCCCCAAAATCAAAACCCTACAAAAATATTTACCACATTAAAAAAAATTGAAAAAATCATGATATCAAATCCCCCAGATCTTTCAACATTTTATACTCGGAAATGAATCAACATGGGGAAAAGAGAAGATAGACATGCCTCTCGGTGTTCTGTAGCTGGCTAGAACAATCAGTTTTATAAATCTGCCCATCCCAGTCATATACCATACTCAAGATGCTTTACTTAAGTTTGACTTTTTAAAAGTTGGGTAAGGAAATAACATTAGAAGACACTTTTGCATGCAAGAAACATGCAAAAACAAAGGGAAGCCTTTAATGGAGAATATTTCATTCCACACATTCATTAGTTTTTCTTTTTGAATTCCTAGCCCCAGTTCTAACAGTCATACCTACCTAGATAAACATTTCAGAAACAGCTGTGGCTAGGACTGTGCTCACAGTTGAGAGGCACTCAAATGAACTGTATTGCTGTTAAAACACAGTGATCAACTATATTTCCAAGATCCTTTATCACAGGTTCTATTCCTAAACTGGGTGTTCTCCGCCCTGTACCTCTCTATTTCATTTTTCCCTCAGCTAAGAATTTTGCATTTGGCTCTGTTTCTATTTTCAGCCCATTTCTGAAATCAAAATCAGAAGATCAAAATATATTTTTAATTTTGCTTCTGTCTTTGCAGTATGAGCTACCTCTGCCAATATTGTACCATCTCTTCATTCAAGTCATTAATAAAAATGTTGCGGAGCACTAGGCTCAGGAAAAAGTTTTGTGGTACCTCACTTGATTATCTCAGTGTCTACTAAGAGGAGGAAAAGAGAAAAATGGAGAGAGAGCTTGTATTAAGGCTAGGGAAAGAAATAAAGCACATCAAGATATAATAGGGTGGAGCATCTAAGAGGGGTGTATATTGGCCAAGGGCTCATATTGTGATCAACCATGGAAGCATCAATTTAAACGTCAAACAGTTATGAAATATATGTTCCTTACCTATAGCTACTACAGCTTTATTTGTTTATTAATTATTTTTATACCCTGTGGCAATCCCACATGACTCTCAACAGTTTATAGGAATGTGCAGCCATTAAAGCATCCATGTTCAGCATTAAAGCAATAATAAAAAGCCATGAAAGCATATAAAAGAAACAAATGAATGAATGACTCTGAAATAAATAAGACCTTTCCCCAAATTATAGAAATTGCTTAGCTCTACCATTACAAGTCCTCAGAGATAATTAACAAGCCTCCCAAATTCTGTCTATCAAATCAGAGCAGCAGCATCCATGGTCGATGGGTGGGTGTGTGTCAAAAAAGTCAATATGGTGGTTGCAGCAGTGCAACCAAAGCCCTGCCCTTTTGACACACATCAGTCCTTCTAGGTAGACCAGACCAAGAAATCATCCCCACAGGAAGGCTAAAACTATTTTTATTGAGGTTGGCTATGATAACAGAATCCTGTAAGTCTAATTGTGTTGTACCCCCTCCCCTTTGTATAGTTCAAGGAATTAAGGAGGAGTCTATCTAAGCCACTTCTTAATGTTATCTGGCTGTTGTGGACTTAAATAATATTTTATCCCTTGTCACCTTGGCCACAGAACTTATATATCTCTGCCAAGATTATCTTCCTTACTCTCTACACTTACTAGTCGGATCTGAACTTCAGCTGAAGTTGACCTAGGACTTTATGAAAAGCATGGGAATTCCATTTTACAGTCCATCCAGTAGGACTATAAACAGCTTCACTTTGTCATTATGAGTCCCTTAACTATGAGCTTCATCACTGTCATCATCATCATCTTCATCATCATCACTAGCAGGAACCTGTCCCTAGTGTTTACATATAGTAAGTCACATACTTGTTCAGCTGTATAAGTTACAATCTAGAATTGTCTTTCTCCAATCAGAAGAGACTTCATTCACAGAAGGGGATTGAGCAGAAGTTCATTGCAAAAGGAAAAGGATTTGATAAAAGTTACCTCCCCCTTATCCAGCTGGAACCTGCTGTGAGTGCACTCACAGAAATACTAGATCCAACTCACAGATTTTTGTAATATTTATCAGTTACCAAGTTTTATTTGATCTTTAAAATCTCTTTTATTGTCATTTTGTAAGAGAAATATTTCACATGAAACCTACCAGAAGCTTTACTTTGCATGATATACTTGCTTCTTGCTAACTCTTCTGTCTTACAGGTCTGCTGGTTGTATTTATCATCTCTCTCTCTCTCTCTCTCTCTCTCTCTCTCTCTCTCTCTCTCTCTATCTCTATCTCTATCTCTATCTCTATCTCTCTCTCTCTCTCTATCTCTATCATCTCTCTCTCTCCCTCTCTCTCTCTCTCTCTCTCTCTATCATAACTAGAAAGATAGTGGCATGTGATAAATCAATTCATTTGAAAATGTTTTGCTTTAATAAAATAATGTATTTAAGTGTTTAATTATCTTATAATAACTTTTGATAGCGCATAAAGAAATGAGAGCCAGTTTGGTGTAGTGGTTAAGGCATCAGGCTAGAAACCGGGAGTCCTGCCTTAGGCATGAAGCCAGCTGGGTGACCTTGGGCCAGTTGCTCTCTCTCAGCCCTAGGAGGGAAGCAATGGCAAACCACTTCTGAAAAACTTTGCCAAGAAAACTGCAGGGACTAGTCCAGGCAGTCACCAGGAGTTAAAAATCACTTGAAGACACCAAAAACAAAAAGCATAAAGAACAGAGTTTAATTCAAATCCGTGCAAATGGATTTCTTAGGAGTTGAGACCAGTTCTGATGGAATGAGCAGAGACGTTTCTTTCCCTGTCCCAATGAACATGTTATTCTGAGGCCCAATGAAGATTATGCATCCAACAGTCTCTGAAAGAGTGGACAGAAAAAGCTTTGAAAATGAACTCAACTGTAAAGACATAATATTTTGTATGCTGAAATTGTACCTTTAAATCTATCTGTGTGGTCACTAGGAGTCGAAAACTACTTGATGGCACATAATCAGTCAATCAATTCATGTTTATATATCCATTTTTAAAATAAGCTTTGTTTCAAAATATAACGTTTGAAGTCATTCGATTCACTGCATATTTGGAAAAATGCAAACTCCATTGGATAGTTGTGTTTGAGATCCAGAGGATTTGTTTCGCCACTTTACAATAAAACTTGCAAATGTGACATTTCTCAAAGACTTCCATTTAGAATGCACTGTGCCTTTGTTTTCCAAGGCCAGTTCCTGACACAGCCTGGAACTCCTGCATAGCCATAATTCTTATCAGCGTAAAATGGGAAGAGCACTAAAAAGAACAGATGTACTTTTTGGGCAAATCCACCCAACCTTTTTGCCCCAGCACAAGGACAGCACACTAACCATGTCTAGAGAATGTATTTGAGTGCCAATGCCCGTATCTCACTGCCCACCAGCTGCTGAGGCAGGGCAAGGTTGGTTTTTCCTTTTATCTCACTTCCAGACACAGTATGGGGACAACATAGGGTGCACTGATGTGCATAGGGAGGTGGCCTAAAATGAAATGTTCCTGTCAGCAATCTTGGGACTGCAGTTGATTCTGTTGGTGGGACTGTATCCTTCCATCTAGTCCCTAGTTTTCAATCTTCTTTTGGCAATGAGGAAGATGGAACCTGACTTTTGCACCCATTTTTTTTTTACAGGTAGTCCTCACTTAACAACTGCAATAGGGACCAGCAACTCTGTTGCTAAGCAGTGCGGTCATTAAGCACGACGTCACATGACCGTGCCAACTTACAATGCCAGCTGTGGTTGTTAAGCAGTTCACCGTGGGTCGTTTAACATGACGTCACATGACTGTGACTTGCAACTTACTTCCTTCTAGCTTCCCCATTGTCTTTGCTGGTCAGAAGCCAGTTGTGAAGGTTGCAAATGGCGACTACGTGACCACAGGACACTGCAACTGTCATAAATGCGCACCAGTTGCAAAGCGCCCAAATCACGATCATGTGACCACAGAGATGCTGTAACAGCCACAACTTCAAGGAGCAGTTGTAAGTCTTATTTTTCAGTGCTGTTGTAACTTTGAACAGTTGCTAAACGAGTGATCAGTAAGCAAGGACTACCTGTAATGAGTTAGTCAATCTAAAATGCCTGGCCAAGTTTTGTTTTTTTTTCTTTGCGCTTTACTCTCTTTTGTCTTTCTTTTGTCTTTTTTTTCTTCTCTCTTTTCTCTTTTAGATTTGTCTTTTACTTATGAAAAAAAATATTTAATAAAAATTATAAAAAAATAAAATGCCTGGCCAAGTTAAGAGTGTGAAATCCTGAAATGGACTAGAATGTCCATGGCTCAAGGCA
The DNA here is from genome assembly GCA_030867105.1 of Liasis olivaceus. Taxonomy (NCBI): domain Eukaryota; kingdom Metazoa; phylum Chordata; class Lepidosauria; order Squamata; family Pythonidae; genus Liasis; species Liasis olivaceus. The sequence goes on along the minus strand of CM061349.1, from coordinate 94,499,395 downwards.
TGTAATTAGAAGTGTAATTGAAAGAACTCAACTCTTGTAATTCCATAGGCTGCCTGGAAGAGAAAGCCCTTCTTAGTGACTGCTGCTTCTAGCAGCCCTAACTGCTCACTTCCTCTTCTCATATATCGTTCTTAGGATTGTTTACAGTTCCCACACTGGTCCACACAGCTAACTCCTTTCTCAAACTCCAGCTGTTCAACAGTGTTTACCCAGTGGTTGCACAAATCCTGTATATAACCAGATGGCAGCCAAGAGATAACTGTTCCCTAAAAATCTAACTTGTTGCTACTTAGTGGACAACAGGTCAAGCAGTCAACCAGATGGGGCAAGGCAAGGCAAGGCAAGGCAAGGCAAGGCAAGGCACCAGACTAATCATACATAAAATGAAAGAAATGAGAAACTAAGAAAACAGAAAATGTGTCCATTCTTAGTTAGAGCTCCCCACTCCACTAGTTTTAATCTACTGCATGTAGGACAGGTGCCAAGCAATAAGATCGTGATCTGTTTAATCCCACACAGAAGCATCTGCAGAGAGGGGATCCACAGTGTCAAAATGGTAGATGTGAAACCCCACCCATTCTTACATGTGTGTGATGTAAAAAGGAGCAGGGCTTCAATCACTTGGTCATACCACTCATTTTGACACTGTTGAGCCATTCTATTACATAAAAATTCCCTTCTCATCCCCATGGGTGGTATGCATTTTCCTCCATCTCAGGTCCTCTACCAGAGGCCTGGGAGTTTGAGGGTTCTGCACAGTATCTTAGCTGCTCCTAGCACTGCACTCTTCTGGACAGAGAGCTCTGATGTTGTTCCTTTGGAGCCACTCTCCCAGCTTAGGAGTCACAGCCCTGACTGCTCCTACCACCACCAGGACTACTTTGGCCTTTACTTTCCACATCTGTTCTTCCTTCAGCCCCTGGTACTTCTCCAGCTACTCATACTCCTTCCTGATGTTGCTGTCACTTGGCACTGCTGTCTTCTGGTCCTTGTCTACTACCACAATGTCTGGTTGATTGGCCAGTACCTGCCTGTCTGTCTGGATCTGGAAGTCCCACAGGATTTTAGCCCTGTTATTCTCCACAGCCTTCTGTGGAATCTCCCATCTGGACTTGGGAGGGTCTAGCCCATACACTTTGCAGATGTTCCTGTACACAGTGCCAGCTACTTGTATACTGTTCCTACCTGCATATTACACCCTGCTGCTATGTGTTGGACTATCTCTGAGGCCTCTTTGCACAGTCTGCACCTTGGGTCCTGTCTAGTGTGGTAGACCCCTGCTTCTATGGATCTGTTCCTGTTAGTGCCTGTTCTTGTGCTGTTATGATCAGTGCCTCAGTGCTGTCTTTTAGTCCAGCCCTTTCCAGCTACTGATAGGACTTCCCAATGTCAGCCACCTCAGCTATCTGTTGATGGTACATCCCATGCAGGGGCTTGTCTTGCCATGGTACTTTCTCCACTTGAACTTCCTCCCATGTCTGCTGCTGCCTCAGGCATTCTCTCAGCAGCTTATCTTTGGGTGCCATCTTAGTGATATACTCCTGGATGAAGGCTGGTGTGGGTCTTCCGGGCTGTGTGGCCGTGTTCTGGAAGTTTTGTTTCCTAACGTTTCGCCAGCATCTGTGACTGGCATCTTCAGAGTGCATACTCCTGGATGCTCCAGGTTTTGTCCAGGACAGTGGCTTTGACACTCATCAGATCCTGCCCACCCCCTTTCCTGCTGGTGTACAGTCTCTGGGTGTTGCACTTGGGGTGGAAACCTCTGTACATTGTGAGGAGCTTCCAGGTCTTCACATCAGCAGCCTCCATGTCCTCCTTTGGCCAGCTCACTATGCTAGCAGGGTATCTGATGATTGGCAGGGCATACATGTTGATGGCATGGATCTTGTTCTTCCCATTGAGCTGGCTCTTCAGGGCCTGCCTTATCCTTTGTTAGTACTTGGATGTTGCTGTCTTTCTTGTCTCCTCATCATGGTTCCCATGTGACTGTGGGATACCAAGGTACTTGTAGTTCATCTTTATGTCTGCTATGTGGCCCACTGGTAGTTCCACCCCATTGGTCTTAACTACCTTCCCTCTTTTTACTACCATCCAGCCACACTTCTTCAGTCCAAATGTCCTCACTGTAGATCCATGTCAGGTGGATCAGCAAGTTGATGTCTCGTGCACTTTTAGCATACAGCTTGATATCATCTATGTAGAGGAGGTGGCTGATGTTAGTTCCACTCTTGAACTTGTAGCCATATCCAGACCTTGTGATTATCTGGCTGAAGGGGTTTAAGCCTATGCAGAACAGCAGCAGGGACAGTGCATCACCTTGGTACAGTATATGTCGCACTTGATGGTCACTTGTGTGAGCTGTCTTGAGTTGACTTCCAGTGCTGTCTTCCACAGTCTCATTGAGTCCTTGAGGAAAGTCCTTAATGTCCTGTTGACTGTATATAGTGCGAGGCATTCACAGATCCATGTGTGTGGCATTGAATTGTAGGCTTTCCTGTAGTCAATCCAAGCTGTGCTCAGACTGGTCTGCCTAGACCTTAACTCTCGTGCGACTGCTCTATCTATGAGCAACTGGTGTTTTGAGCCTCTTGTGTTGTTCCCAATGCCCTTGATAGCTATGATGCCTGATAGGACTTTCCATGTTGTGGGGAGGCAGGTTATTGTCAAGTAGTTGGATGGTGCTGTTCCTTTGTGAGGGTCTTTCATGATCAGCACTGTCCTTCCTTGTGTTAGCCAGTCTGAGTGGGAGCCTGCTGCTAGCAGCTGGTTCATCTGTGCTGCTAGGCATTCATGAACTGCTGTTAGTTTCTTTAGCCAGTAGGTGCGGATCAATAAACAGCTGGATAACATAGTGGTTAGAACACCACTTTTGATGTGGGAAGCCGGGGTTCAAATCCTGGGTGGTACCTATCTTATCAGTAGGGATCCTTGGGCAAAGGCTCCCTAACATTTCACCTGCCTACCTCAAATATGAGAGTGACATGAACTAAAAGAGTCATGCTGGCTCGGACGTCACCCGGATTAACAAGGTCCACATCAGATGTTGGGGAACCAGGACAATCTGACAATAAGTATGCTACTGGAACAAACCATAGATGGAAGAGACAAGAGAATTTGGAATTGATGGAATGCTACAACAACAGTAGACCTAATGAGAGGGGATGTATGAAACATATGAGGAAACTATTGATAGACAGAAGACCTACGTCCACACTAACTGAGAAACAACTAGTTACCCAGCGCTTCAACATAGTGAAGAGGAAGCTGCTCTCACAACGTGAGATAGACCAACTCCACATTACAATCCAGACTCAAGCAGACCTGGAAGAACAATTGGATGTGCAGCCAACACCTGAAGCTGGAACGTCATTGCCACCCCCTCCATTGCAGAGCCCAGCAGCTGATATGAGGCATAAGATCATGGATAAACTAGCTACAGTCAACCCTTGAGACCGATTACCAAGGCTTAGTGGAGAAGTACCATCAGATAATATGCCAGAAGATGCCAATAGAGCCCTCACGACAATCCCTACTATCACCATAACTCAAACCGATGAACTAGTATATGCTACAGCCACTGTAATCCTGGAAATTCTTGGCTACATGATCAAGAACAGTAGTACATACCCTCCCCCCACCTGGAAAATGAGATTGGAGGCTAAGATCAAGGCAACTGGGAGAGAAGTTACTCAGCTGGTGGAACTATAGAAGAGTGTGGAGATTAAGGATAAGACTTGGCTACTGAAAAAATACATGGGCCTGACTCCATCTGAAGCCCTAGAGACTGCTAAACAAAGGGTCACAGCACTGGCTGCCAGGGTAAGGAGATACACTAGAGAAGCAGAGGCTAAGAAGAGGCCCTGTTCTCCAAAGAACCATTGAAGGTGTACTTTAAACTTTAAAAAAAAACTTAAAAAAAAAGAAGATACAAACTAATATAAAGTAAAGAAGAAAAGAGAAAAAGAAAGTAATCAAAGAGAGAACAAAAAGTGTAAGAAAAGAAAAACAATTAAAGAGAAATAGAAAGGATAGAAAAAACATACAAAGCAGTGGCTTCCGATATTCTTCTCAGCAGTTGTAAGTACCATTATATTTTAACCTCTCTTTCTAAGGTTACATCATGATACTCTTCTTTTTATGATCTATCCTGTCTAATCATCAAAGCCATAAATCACACGTTCATTTTTTTATTTTTATGCAAAAAGTCCATAAGAGATTTCCAGTCACCAATAAATGTAGATAGTGTCTTTTCTCTAATCAAAGAACTTAGTTTATCCATCTCAGCAAGATCTGTCAACTTCACCAACCATTCCCCCATAGTGAGTAGTGTCAAATCTTTCCATCTCTGTGCATATAATAATCACTGTTCAGCCATTCTACAGCTACTTATTTCTCTCTTCCATCATCAGCTAAACTGCCCTTTAAAGTAAAGCACAAGGTGCTGAAAATACTTCAGTGCACTCCTTTTGTCTCTACTCAGATACTTCCTTACATGTCTTGTTTATCTGTAAACAGCAACTTGCCTTATTTATCATAAGTAAGAATTGCATCTGAGGCACCGGGTCAGGAAACTTTTACAAAACGGAGATTTGGTTCTTTTTCAAAGTTTTTTAGGCCATCAATATTACATTAAAACATACACACGTGCACACACACATACACACACACCTTTATTCCAGGTTGTAGGAAGGCAGATGTGAAAAGGTTGACTTAAATTTGGAATCAGTAATGCTTATGAATGCATTTGTATAGTGCTACCTGGCCATTTTTTTCTACTCAAAGATGTCTGCCTTTCAAACATACATAATAAGTGAAGGAAGGAGGGGTTGTACATTTTATCAACTACTGCAAATAGCACTACAGCATCATCTAGTGACAGGAAAGCAATATACTACAGCATATTTATTTGGGGAAACTCTCAAGTAAAAAGTTAAAAAATAAAGTCTCCTTCAGGTCAAGCTTCTGAGGACTTTTCTATATTATTTTCCTGCATGAAATGGATGTGATTGTCACTGCCTATTTCTGAGGCATTTTTCTGACTTCCCAATGTAGCTCATGGGCCTCAAATTCTCAGGCTGTCCCCCACCCAACTACTAAACAGAGCAACTAAGCTTGGCTAGGGGTTGCCACCTACTCAGGTGACATGAAAGCTACACATGTTTAAACAGAAATTTCCACTTTTGCCCAGGTGACTTGTTATGAAACCATCACCCAATTAAGGAAAATTTAGCCTGTTGGACATATTGAATATTAATCAGTTTAAATTTTCATACAAAATCCAATGAATTCTTCTTTAGAATGTCCAAGGCTATTATTTTATATTATCTTTAAAACAGGAAGGATACACACTGCAAATTCTTTCATACTGCATCAAACCTTTCAAAAGTTTTCTAATTTACTTCCTCTGCTCGTTTCTTTTTTTTCTTCCAGTGCTTTTCTTTCTCTTAAGGAGGGAAGAACTCAGGATGAAGAAACAGTGGACATTTTAATTAATGGAAGTCATTTCCCCACATATTTATGGACATGAGCATCTTAGAGGACTTTAAAATGGCACTATACACACTGACACAGAACAGGTTTTTAATTAATCAGGAAAGCTAAGTGGAATTTTCAGAAGCAGAGACAGTGCTCTCCCAAATGCTCTTTGCTGGGTAGTGCTGTGCTGCGATTTCCTGAAAAGCATTTTTCTGATCCCAAATTGAAGGAGATATTTAATAAGATGGAATGTTGGTCTTATCTAGCAGAACTTTCCTTCTGGGAAGCAGTGGAAGAAAACAAAATCAAGGATTTGGGCCACCTCAAATTTCTTTCTGTACAATTTGCAACATAGTGCAACTATTTCTTGTGATAATAAAGTTAAGAGGGGGGTGCTGGTTCCTCATGATGCCACCAGTCATGTATCTTATGGTAAGAATAGCAGCATGCTCTGCATTCTTTGAATTCTGTCTGGGGGTTCTTCTGATTTTTAAAGTGAACAGCAGCTACATCTACCACTCAAGATTACAGCTCAGGAAAAATAAACTGTATGCTGGCCCTAACCCCATTTTCTTGGTGAAAAGCATATTCCTCAAGCTGCTATGGGCTTCCAAAGTCCAGGATGTTATGGCTTCCTGAAATATCTGCTTTTGAAGTGTGTCTTTGGAACAGAAGAAAAGGTATGCCCTGCTTCCTGATGTAAGAATCACCTTTGTAGAGTTCTGTTGTTGCCAAATGGTTTGAAAAGACATATGGTGTCCCAAGTGTAACAGATAGCTGCATCTCAAGGGGGAACAATTGTTCATTCATCTGGACCAAGTGACATTCTTTATGCAAGAATAATTCCTGATTAAAGAGTGAGTTTTAATGGAAACTAATTAGGCAACCTCTTTAGCCTGGGCATAATGATCAAATGAGCTGTCACATAGTACCTGATACAATGATCTCACTTGGTACAAGATTTTATTCCTTAGCAATTACACTCCCACATTGCACTCCATGTGTTTATTGCCTGGAGCACACATGTCAAATTAAAGAGCAGCTTATGCACCTGATATTTAATTATTGCCTAGCACTACAGACAACTGGGAAATGTCAAAGCGAGCAGTCCTCCATAGGAGCTGCTCAAACTGATATCTTCTTTGGCAAATTAAAAGAAGAAGAAGAACCCTAGAGATAAAACATGTATGGACAATTAAGTTGTCTCCCAATATCACAGTTACAAAATATCCCTTCCCAAATCTGGAATAATTTACTATTGCGACAAAGACAGAGCATTCTGTCATGACAGAGGCATGGGCAAAAATTAGTTCCTTTATTTATATTAAAATGCAATCGAAGCCTAGTTAAAGACTTTTACAAAATACAGTCATGTCAGAGTTATTTCTGTCTTGTTGGTGTGATTTCAGAATGAATGGGATTGAGATTATTTCTATGAGTTCAGAGTAATACCTAAGTATTGCAAGGAACCTTCACATGCCAACAAAGATATTTTGCCAATCCTGGTATGGACGGTACATTACCTTAAAAGCATCCTAGCTAATTGGGAAGGTTCCCAAATTCCTTCAAAGTCAATTCATTGCTTTAATTCTAGTTCTAATACCAGAGACAGAAAGAGAAAATGCCAAGGCAGTTCCAAGAAAATGCAGACCTATTAATAGGAAAGGAAAGTTTTAAATCACTGCTGAGGAAAAGAAGAAAAAAGATGAGAACAGACATCCAAGCATGCCAGTTTGGGAATATAACTTTTGTCTTTAATCCCTCTAAAAGTGTGATCTGTGAAATCTGTCCTTCAGTCTTCTGCTCTGCAATGGAACCCCGTCCAATGAAGAATCTGTTGGTGTCCTGGAAGTGAGAAAGTTGTAGGAGTGTGTTGTCTTGGACACATCCTATTCCAAATAAAGGAATTTAATTACCCATCATCTTAATTGCTCAGTCTAATACTAAAAAGGCTTAATAAGAGTGCTTTTGTATTTACAAAACTGCACAGCTTGTGAAAGAACCCTCAAAACATTTGGCAGGGATCCCAGTCGAGGTATGACTGCCTAGATCCTCTAATGACTACAACATGTAAACAAGTGTTTTGTTTCAAATGATAATCATTAACTTCCAGTGTCAGACTTATCCCACAAGGTTTTGTTCACTGCTTCACCAGACTGCTTTACAAAGGCATCTGGGGCTAAGGGAGAAAGAGGGAGGGAAATCTGCAGAGTGTAAAACACACACACACACACAACACAAACCCTTTGGAGTGCTAGAAAAGGATGTCACTCTTAAATTGAAGTGGCACCAGGTAGAGGAAATGGGTGCTGAGGTAAACTTTTCAAATCAAGGAGTAAGGTAGTTCAAAAATCGCAGCCATCTGAGAAAACTTCTCAGTGCTTGATGTAGACAATCGTGTCATGGGCCCCAGCATTTCTGGGTTTTCCTTTTTTCAGTCAGGGTTGAGATGCTGAACTGCAGGCATGTCTATTTTTGAGCTATAAAAGGAGAGAAATTACCATGCAATTAGTTTTCTTTGAATGTGACAACCACATAGTTGCAATGTGCCGTTTGAAAGATTTGTGTCTCTGAGCTCTAGATGTTTTTTTTCCTAAATGAAAAGGGGAAACCAGAGGGTAAGTGAGTGAGGCTGCACAAAGAGATGTACGAGGCCGTGTTGCATGCAAGTCAGAGGGAAGCTGCCTATGAGAACAGACATGTTCGTAATATCTGTCTTGCTGTCTAATGCTCAAAGGGCAAAAACTGTGCTATAGTAATTTGCCTCCAGTAGGCTAATATTTTTGGTATGAAATAGTTAAAGATTAATCATGACTGCCTAGATGAAAATCAAGGATGAAATTTGGGGCATTTCCACTGAAAAAGCTTAAAGCCATGTTTTATTTTTATTTATTTATCAAATTTATATGGCCGCCCATCTCACAAGAAGTGACTCTGGACGGTGTACAGCAAAAAATATAAAAACAATAAACATGTCAAAAGCAGTCAAATTAACAAGTTTTTTAAAAAGCATGAAGCACACAAGAGATTAGATCAGCCAGGGAGCCAAACTCAAGATTTTACTGGTCCCCTGAAATCCCTAAGCCAGATGACATAGCCAAGTCTTAAGGAACTTCCAGAAAATAAGTAGGGATGAACAGGACCTCACTTCGGGGCAGGAGTGGGGCTGGAGAATGTTCCATAAGGTGGATGCCATGGCAGAAATTTTGCTTGAGAACAGTTTATAATATCAATTGAATATTTATTTTAATAGAAATGTTCAATTGCATTACAAGTGCCTCTTCTCCGCTTTACCCTCCTCCTATCTAGATGTTGAGATCTTTAAAAAATTTAATTCTACACTTCTGTGTGGAAGATCCTAAGTAATAAACCGGAATTCTTTTTCATGGCCTGAACCAATGTTTTTCAAACTTAGCAATTTTAAGATGTGTCAACTTCAACTCCCAGAATTCCCCAGCCAGCATGCTGGGGACAATACAGTGGTACCTCGCGTTACGAATTTAATCTGTTCCGTGACTCTGATCGCAACTCGATTTGGTCGCACCGCAAGGCAAATTTCCCCATAAGGTTCAATGTAAATACAAACAGTTCTGAAACATATGCATTTTATTTTTAAACCACAAAAACATGAAAAAAAAGTACGTACAGCACAGTATGAAGAGGGAGAATGGGGTGGGGAAACAGTTATTGTTTGGAGGGAGAGTCCCCCTCCAAAGGGACATCTCCTTCAGGGGTTTCCTCTCTTCTTTGCCTATTAGCTGCAGGCTCAGTTCTGGGGAAAAACCTGTCTAAAGTCAGTTGTTTTTTCCTGCGCTGCATAACCCTCCGGAAATGAGAGACCACGTTATCATTCATCATGTTCAACGCTCTGTTCGTTACAGTTCTGTTGGGGTGGTGCTTCTCAAAGAAGTCCTGGCACGCATTCCATTGTTCCATAATGGATTTAATCTCGGCACTGCTAACCTCCTCCCTGTCTTCCTCTTCCTCAGTGGAATGCTCCTCACCAAGCACTTTCTGTTGCTCACTCTGGAGCTCAGCAAGTTCTTCCGTGGTCAGCTCCTCCCCATGGTCCTCAACAAGCTCCTCTACGTCTGCACCATCGACAACCAGACCCATGCTCTTGCCCATGGACACAATCTCCTCCACTACCTCTGCATCAGACCCTTCACGGTCACGTTCAGTGACACATTCTGGCCACAGTTTCCTCCAGGCTTAGTTTAAGTTCCGGCAGGTGACATCTTCCTAGGCTTTGTCAATGAGGCTGATGTAGTGGAGGACATTGAAATGTTTCTTCCAAAACTCTGCCAGAGTCAAGGATGTTTCCTCAGTGACATTGAAACACCTGGTGAAGAGCACCTTTGTGTAGAGCTTCTTAAAATTGCAGATCACTTGCTGGTCCATGGGCTGCAGAAGAGGTGTCGTGTTGCGGGGGAGGAACTTGACCTTTATGAAGTCATACTCAGCGTCCATATCATCCACCAAGGATGGAGGGTGTGCCGGGGCATTGTCCATCATAAGAAGGCACCTTTCAGGCAGCTGGTTCTTGGAAAGATATTTTTTAACGCTGGGTGTGAACACCTCGTGCAGCCATTCCATGAACAACTGCCTTGTGACCCACGCTCTCGCATTGGCCCTCCACATGACAGGCAGTCTGGCCTTGTTCACATTGTGTTCCCTGAACACAGGAGGGGTCTGGGAATGGTACACCAGTAGCGGCTTAATCTTCAGGTCGCCGCTTGCGTTCGCACACAGCAAAAGGGTCAGTCTGTCCTTCATGGGCTTGTGCCCTGGCAGTGCCTTTTCCTCCTGCGTGATGTAGGTTCTGTTTGGCATCTTCTTCCAGAAGAGCCCCGTCTCGTCACAGTTGAACACTTGCTGAGGGACATATCCTTCCGCCTTCCTGAATGTCTCAAATTCCTTCTTGTAGGCTTCTGCAGCAGCCTTGTCAGAACTGGAAGCCTCTCCATGTCTTGCCATATTGTGGATGCCACTTCTCCTGCAGAATTTCTCAAACCAGCCTCTGCTGGCTTTAAATTCCTCACTTGCTGCGCTGGTAGAGGGGTTTTTCTGCAGTAAATCACTGTGCAGTTTCCTGGCTTTTTCACAGATGATAGCTTCACTCATGCTATCACCTGCCAGCTGTTTCTCATTCAGCCACACTAACAACAGCTTTTCCACCTCTTCCAGCACTTGTGTCCTCCTCCTCGTTAACATCATTACTCCTTTTGCCACATCAGCTTCTCTGATGGCATCTTTATTCTTCAAAATAGTCGAGATGGTCGACTTCGCCATCTTGTACTCCGCGGCCAGATCAGTCACATGAACACCATGATCGTGCTTTTCTATAATCTCCTTCTTCAGTTTGATCGTCACTTTCTTCTTCAAACCCTTATTCTTGCCAAGCCCGCTCTGCATTTTCTTTGGAGCCATGCTGACAAGCACACCAAAAACCTTCCAAACGCCACAAAACACACCACAAGCCTCACCGAACGTCTCCTTGCTACCGCGATCTCGCCCACAGGAAGCCGCGACCACGCGGCAGCAGGGCAAATGGCCGCGGATCCGGTTCGTAGCACGAGGCGGAGGTCGCATGGCGAGGCAAATTTTTGCGGCTGGAGCTGGTCGTATCGTGAAATTTTCGTAAGGAGGGGCGTTCGTAACTCAAGGTACCACTGTATTTCTAACTAATAGACTTGGAACTGTATATTTAATTTTATTAATGTTGAAATCCTAAAAAGATTTATTAAGTCATCAGGATTGAAGTAATAGGACTTAGGTTGGAATCACCATCCAAGAAAATAACCATTTCCCAAATTATTAATTTTTGTTCTAATACAATATAAACATTTGCTTCTCCAATATTTATCAGTATATCAGATTATAAAATAATATTTATATAATTTTAGAGGACTTATCTACAACAGGAAGGATAGAGTTTTGGATACAGCCATATTTTAATTATACAGTAATGAGTAACAAACTTTTTAAAATGTTTTTAAACTATTCTGAATTAAATCTTGCTCCACTAAGGCTCTGCTTTGGCTTCTTCCTTGTAGAAAGGAGGTTCTAAAATTGGATACGTTAATAATTAGGAATGTGACTGGTCCTATTTAATGGAATTGGCATTTTCATACTTACATAATAAAGTCAGTAATCAATTTAGCATATTTACTTGTTAATGAATAACATCAGAGTTTAGTATCTAGTGTGTAAAAATCTATTTCATGGTTGGTGAGTTTTAGTTTATAAAATTAGTATTTCTGGGTACCTAATCCAAGATTATGATTTCCCAAAGAATTCTCTGCAGTGATTTTTCTATTGAATAAAAGGGCTTATTTGTACTTCTAATGATACGATCTCTTGGAATTAGGGTGATAGAGGAGGAAAGCAGAGAAAAAATATTGGATCAGGGTTTTTTAAATATATTGAAACCCCAGTCTAAGGAATCTGCAATTGTTTGATTTTATGTTATGTTATTACCCCATTATAATGGAGTTTGTGCTTCCACATGCACAAGGATGCAGTGGGTTGGCCCCTCTGGCTCCACTGAGTGATGACCCCTGAACTTTCCCCCATAGTCCTTACAGACCGAAGAGCCTGTTCAGTTGCTGCCAATATCTACTCTTTGACAGAGAAAATGGATCTCTTTAGCTAGATTCAGGAGGAAAAGAGTGGCCAACCATTCTGTTTTAACTTTTCTTTGCCTTTTGGGTAGCTAGTAGAATTCTAAAATGGATGATACACTAAATTGCCAGTCAGGATGAGATTTCAGAGGAGGCAAAAATGCTTTATTATGTAGACTAAGATTACAGAGGTAATTGAGGACTGAAGACAATGAGAGAATAGGAAGCGGAAAATATAATGAATCCTGAAGGACTCACAACCAATTTTCCAGGCATAAACACACATATAGAAACTCACAAACACACGGACACATGGTACTGGTAGAATGAAATAAAACTAAGGTTACCAAAAAAAAAAAAAAAAAAACCAGATCAATCTATAATATAAATTTTAAAAATGAATCTGTGCATTTATTCGTACCTAATTCCTTATTTCCATAGATGGCTGTTTCCTTCTGATTCCTCTGGGTTGGGCCCTGTTCTTACCTGGCAGTATCCAGTCTGAGAAGAGATGGAAAACGAAAGACCAAAGGCAAAATTGAGTTTTGCCATCTTCTTTGAAGATCCACCAGAAAGGGAACTTTCCTGCCCCTGTTTAGTTGCTCAGAATCTGAGTTTCCTGAGCTTAATTCATTAACATTTTTTATATTATCTGTAAAATTTGTGGATGGGGTTTCTTCTCCATCTGTACACATACAGTAAACTAATTCCTCCTAACTGTGCAGTATATAAATCCAGCTGTCTTGATGTAACTTAATCAATAATTATTCTGAAGAAAGATACAAGATCAATATGTACATTTACATCCGTCTTCAAATTATTATTATATGATTGTTTTGTGCATGTTATAATTAAAGAAGGTAATGCAATTATCTTTAAAGAGAGGGCAAGGGGGAGAGGGGGAAAAAAATCACAAGCCAGCAAGCAACATCAAATAATTTGACATTAGACATGATGACTGATTCAGAATACTTTTATTTTGCAATTTAAACTTGAATTTATGAATGTCCTCACTGGTATTCTGCAATTAGTTAGAAAGATTACTTTGTAGGCACTTATATATGTTTGAGTGATTTTTACATTGTAAAAATACAGTCAAAATCAGGGTCTAGCACAAAAGAGGCGAAAGAAGATCAGATCACTATTGCTACCTATGTAAGTATAAATGCTTGGAAAATGTAATTCCCAGTAAATACAGGTCACCTGAAACACAGAATTGGTCTGACCTAATTCGGTGGAATGCTGTAAGATGAGAGAATTCACACTTTTTAGCCTGGTGTAGTTCTTCAGGGTTTGCTTTGTTTTCTGTTCCATTTTTGAATGGATTTATTTGTTTGGACCACACGTGCTAAGTTGCCATCCTGATAAAGCCCACATGAAGGTTGTCTGTGTGTTTTCAAAACACCAGTCAATGTGGTTCAAGTTTAGTGTATCTACAGCAGAGAAAGACCCAACAGCTAGCAATATTTGATAGTTAAATGGGTGTGTGAAAGTAGGGCAGAAACTCAGAAACTGCAGATCAAAACAAGAACAACAAAGCATGGCCAACATTTTCCTTATATTGTATCTCAATATCTTGCCTATAAACGTTTACTTGAACATAACACTTTCTTCATAGTATATCTCAATATCATATCTGTAAACTTTTACTTGAACACAGGTCCAGTTATTTCAAGGAGCACAGAATTATACTGTAGCTAATAACTATTGGTATACAGAAAAAAATGTTGATGGTTAATTATTTTCTGAAGAATCTAAATCAATATTTTTGCCCCTGTGCTTTTTATAAAATAATTCATTCTCTTCCTTCTATAATTTTGTTCCCAAAGAAGATGTTGCTCATATTGATATTCTTCCATAATTAAAATGAAAGTTTCTAAAATTATTTCAACCAATCAATATGTAATCAGAGTTGTTATGACACATTTTAATCCCTCACTAATACAGTTGTGCGCAGAAGATGACCTGGAAAGATAACAAAATGGTGTATATACCCTTCTTTCTCACTTTCTTTTAAACTGAGAACACAGTCTTGTAGATATTTACTTGGAAGTAGCTCCAGTAAGTACACTGGAAATTCATTCCCCCCAAAAAACAGATTGAATTTCAGTCCAAATATTCCAAGTACTTTTCAGAAATCAAGTTTACCACACTGTTGGATTATTTTAAACAATTTATTCTATTACTGTACATACTATGAAAAAAAACCTGCAGATATATTTCAAATTTTATTTTAAAATGCTGTCTCTGTGTGTGGGGTTTTTTTTAACCACTTAGTACATATTTGACAAGGAAACTGAATTTAAAAGAATGCATCATTTTTTCTTAAATCTATCTCAATTAACTGTCCTCTAACTGTATTTTTACAGTTCAAAGCTGGATGCATTTGATTTCCAGTTGTTGTTGTTGTTCAGTCGTTAAGTCGTGTCCGACTCTTCGTGACCCCATGAACCATATTGCGCCAGGCCTTCCTATCTTTCACTGCCTCCCTGTTTATTAAAAACCTACTGAACAAAAGTCCTTGTAATATTAGCATGATATTAAGTGGCCTAATTAATTACGCTCCTGTAGCACAACTCAATAAAAGTAATAAAAATAGACAGCCATATCCTAGGGGCATGAAAACATTTTGAGCCAACTAGCTAATCATAAAAAAATTAAAAGCTTACACCAAAATGAGACAGAGGTGTTCTTCATCTTAAGCATTAAAACATATTTTTAAAAAGCAGACAACTGTTTGAACTAGTGTCTCAGTCAATTGCACTGCAATTTTTTCCTAATGCTTTTCAGTCTTATTTCACTTCCAGTGCATAAAATGAAGCCATTGTCTTCTGTTAAATTCTCTGATTGCCTGGCACCACCTAATGGTAACAATCAGAAATGCAGACAGAAATTGCTGCCCCCCCCCCTCAAAAAAAGTATTTTTACCAGAATTGTAGATAATTGTCCTCAATATTTAAAGCACATTTCTGATTTCATTTCTGACAGACCAAAATAGATTTATTTTTAGGTGAATTTTACAGAGTTCCAGGAAGATGTCTCAGTTCATATAAATTAAAACACCAACATTTGCCGTAGTTGCTTTCTTACTATAAACAGGAACCAAACACTTGGGAGCTTTTTCTAATGTCTGGGGGTCAAACAGATGATTGCAGAGAAATATACGTTGACATCTTATGTTTAAAAAGTAACACTGAGCACAATGCACTGGGCTCAGATTCATTATTAGATGTGGGCAGGGACTGACAGCATTTAAAGCAGATATGAGAACAGATTTAAATATTAGAGAGTGGAAGGGAGAGGACATTGCTTGAGGTCACAAAGATATCTCAAGCAATGATGAGAAAACTGGTTTGTACCAATTTTCTGCACAGAGATTTCCCCTCTGTGAATCTTAGGTGGAGTTGCTAGAGGGTGCAACCATGTCCACAGTTATTCATATCCTGCCAGTTCATATCAGCCAGAATGAATGAGGCTATGTAACTTAACTTACCTTGTACTACATTTAGTATTATTCTTATCCAATGACACAAGGGAATAAAATGATGGGGGAGGGAGGGAATCTTGCAGATCTAAGTTCCTTCTGTCCTGTTCCTGCCCCATTGCTGGAATGCTCCATTGTGAATGGTCTACTCTTCTCTCCTACCACCAAAAAGGATTTCCATAACAACTTTAATCCTACCAACACCATTGGAAAGAGGCTCAGATTGGTTTGCCTAATTTTTCTAGATGTATTTGAACAAAGAGAATAGACATTTACTTTCAACAGTCTTTATTCTCTTGCATCTACTTAGCCCTCTACTTTCCTTCCTCTTAAAAAACTCAAAAATTTCATTTTCCTTTGTTCTAAACAAGCACTCACTATAAGCTAAATTATTTGTTTTCTGGCAGTCATTTTATTTCTTTCATATGAATTATTAAGTACAACATTAATTATCTGAGCATGTCTTTCCTGTATTGTCCTCTCCTTATGTGTCATGCTCTTAGATTATGAACTGCAAAATGTCATTTATTTGTACGTTTTTCTTTGGAGCATATAGTTGAATGTACCTTATGCAAATACTTATGCTATTTCTAACACTACTGCTAATGTTTAACTCCCTTCCTAAATACAAAAAATAAGCTATGATTATGAGCTATCATTTAAAAAAGAGAGAGACAGATTTCAAGAGATGGACGGATGGACGGACTGATTAATGGTGGGACCTCATCCAAACAGTGGAAGCCATTGCTACATGTGGATGATTATTTAAAATAATAGCTCTATTAATTCAACTAATTTCTCATTTAGTATTCCATTTCCATTTCCAATCACTGGAAAAATATTTTAATTCTGCATATCTCCAAATGACTTCTATCTTTTTATTGACCCTGTATTTTTTTTCAAAAGAACTGGTTAATTAAAATAATCTTTTATACTGATACTTGATACTTATTTTAAAAATTACTGCACATTTTAACATTTTCTACCCTGCAATTCCACTTAATTAGTTTTTTAAACTGTGCTGAGAATCCCAAGCCAATTCAACTTTCATTTTTCCATTTCAGTTTTTTTAAACAAGAGAACAGTTTTCCCTTGTAGACTGAATTTTTTTTTTTTAAAAAAAGTTTAATATTCATTGGTTGTAGATGTCAGCATGGGAAGCACTGGTGGAGGGGAACTAATGACAACATGTATGCAATTACATGATTCTGTGTGTATTGTCATTGCAATTTGCTACAAATACTGCTCTCATTAATATTCTTATATGTCCCTGATTTACACTGGATATTTACTGGTTGTTATTATTTCTATTCTCCTGTTTCAGCTTATAATGTAGGACAGGCAAAACTAAAAAAAATAAAAGAAGAAAAATCAGTTAAATTGGACAAAGAATATACAGGTGAAACTCGAAAAATTAGAACATCGTGCAAATGTTCATTTATGTCAGTATGGCAACTCAAAAGGTGAAACCAATATATGAGATACATGCATTACATGCAAAGCGAGATATGTCAAGCCTTACTTTGGTATAATTGTGATGATTATGGCGTGCAGCTTATGAAAACCCCAAATTCACAATCTCAGAAAATTAGAATATTACATGACATCAATAACACAAGGATTGGAAATAGAACAATATCGGACCTCTGCAAAGTATAAGCATGCATACGTACTCAGTACTTGGTTTGGGCCCCTTTTGCAGCAATGATTGCCGCAATGCGGCGTGGCATGGATGCTATCAGCCTGTGGCACTGCTGAGGTGTTATGGAAGACCAGGATGCTTCAATAGCGGCCTTCAGCTCCACTGCATTGTTCGGTCTCATGTCCCTCATCTTCCTCTTGGCAATGCCCCATAGATTCTCTATGGGGTTCAGGTCAGGCGAGTTTGCTGGCCAATCAAGCACAGTAATCCCATGGTCATTGAACCAGGTTTTGGTACTTTTGGCAGTGTGGGCAGGTGCCAAGTCCTGCTGGAAAATGAAGTCAGCATCCCCATAAAGCTCGTCTGCGGGAGGAAGCATGAAGTGCTCCAAAATCTCCTGGTAGATGGCTGCGTTGACCCTGGACTTAATGAAGCACAGTGGACCAACACCAGCAGATGACATGGCTCCCCAAATCAACACAGACTGTGGAAACTTCACACTGGACTTCAAGCATCGTGCATTGTGTGCCTCTCCATTCTTCCTCCAGACTCTGGGTCCTTGGTTCCCAAATGAGATGAAAAAGTTGCTCTCATCAGAAAAGAGAACTTTGGACCACTGGGCAACAGACCAGTTCTTTTTTTCTGTGGCCCAGGTAAGATGCTTCTGACGTTGTTTGTTGTTCAGGGGCGGCTTGACAAGAGGAATACGACATTTGAAGCCCATGTCCAGGATCCGTCTGTGTGTGGTGGCTCTTGATGCACTAACTCCAGCCTCAGTCCACTCCTTGTGAAAGTCCCCAACACTTTTGAATGGCCTTTTCTGGACAATCCTCTCCAGGCTGTGGTCATCCCTGCTGCTTGTGCACCTTTTTCTCCCACACTTTTCCCTTCCACATAACCTTCTATTGATCTGCTTTGATACAGCACTTTGGGAACATCCAGCTTCTTTTGCAATTACCTTTTGGGGCTTTCCCTCCTTATGGAGGGTGTCAATGATGGTTTTCTGCACAACTGTCAGGTCAGCAGTCTTTCCCATGCTTCTGATTCCTACTGAACCAGCCTGAGAGACCCTTTAAAGGCTCAGGAACCCTTTGCAGGTGTTATGGATTCATTAGCTGATTAGAGTGGGACACTTTGAGCCTAGAATATTGAACCTTTTCACACTATTCTAATTTTCTGAGATTGTGAATTTGGGGTTTTCATAAGCTGTACGCCATAATCATCACAATTATACCAAAGTAAGGCTTGACATATCTCGCTTTGCATGTAATGCGTCTATCTCATATATTGGTTTCACCTTTTGAGTTGCCATACTGACATAAATGAACATTTGCACAATATTCTAATTTTTCGAGTTTCACCTGTAGTTTCTTCTCTCATTTTTTATAATACATGTAAACTAATCCTTGTAGAGAAAACTGAAACTAAAAACTAGTGTAGATTCATTCATACACACATACACACACAATTTCTTGGCTTTGTTTAGACAATTCACTAAGCTATATTCAGCATTAACCTTTTTTTTTTTTTAACAAACCATAATGGCCTAGGTCACTCATAATGCTTTGCCATAAGAAAAGAATATATGAAGATCAGGGCTGAACTGAGTCCTTGGTGCTCTCTGAGCTTGGTTGTTTGATTACAGACATTTCATCACCTGACTAGATAACATCATCAGTGCTAGTGAATGTGGGGTTTGTCCCCTGTTTATATGCAGTAGCTTGCCCTGCCAGTGTTGGTGGGAGTGTGGCTTTCTCCTTGGTAGTTCCTTGATTAGGGTATTGTTTTCTGCTTGATTGCCTGCTTGATTGTTTGTCTCCTTGGTAGTACCTTGGTCAAAGTATTGTTTTCTGCTTGATTATTTGTTTGGTGTTAATCCCTGCTTATCTGCATGTAGACTGCTAGAGAGGATGTCTTTTTGTTTCCTTCTTAGCTTTCTTATTGTCTCTTTTGAATGGTGTGTAAATGTGGTTTATTTCTATGTGTCTGTTGATGGCTGATGTATCTGAGTGCCAAACTTCCCAGGAATTCCCTAGCATTTTTGGATTTAGCTTGGTCTAGTATGCTCACAGCTTCCCAGTTGAAACAGTGAATGCACTGCAGCAACCCAGAACACCAGAAAAAGGAAACAGATCGCCTATACATCTTCCAACAAAATGGATACCCATTTCATTGGATACCCATGAAACTTTATCAAAAAATGCCTGACCACTCAACCCATTACAGCATAACCAACACAAGCTATGAAAATGATAACACTGCCATACATCAGAAACATATTAGAAACAACCAACAGACTATTACAACAGTACAGCATCACCATAGCACACAAATCAACTAAAGCCCTCCATAACATCCTAAGTAAACCAAAAGACCCAATTGCCCAAGAAGAAAGAACAGGAATCATCTACAACATACAGTGCAAGGACTGTAACAGCCAGTATAGGACAGACAGGCAAAAGACTAGCAGAGTGCATCCATGAACACCAACAAAGCTCAGAGAGCACCAAGGACTCCACAGCTTTGCCATAAATTGTGCTTTACAGTCCCAGTGGGAATTGATCTGAAGGGGCTTGCAAAATTGTTATTGTCTCCCATGTTATTTGATATCTATATGATGCCACTGGGAAGGACCATCCATATCATACGTGGATTTGAAACAGGTTGCAACTAATACATAAACACCCAGTTGTATTTTTCTATATCAGCAAACTCAAGGTTGTATGTTGCAAATGCCTCAACATGGCTCCAGACTGTATAGGACTGGATGTGGGAGAACAAACTGAAACTGAATTCAGACAAGAAGGAGCTACTGCTGATTCCAGAGACTGGGCTTTAAGATTCAGATGATATGCCTGTCCTGGATGGAATTACACTGTCCACTGAGAAACAGGTTCAAAGCTGGGGTTGTTTTGGATCCAGCACTGATACTAGACAACCATGTAACATCTGTGTCAAAGGGTTTTTTTATCAGCTTGGGCTGACGAACCAGATGCCAATGACCATCATGCTTGTAGCCTCTTAGGATTATTGCAATACCCTCTTCATAGGGTGGCCTTTAAGGATGGTACAGTAGTCCTCACTTACTGACTGCCTTGTGCAGCAACCATTCAAAGTTACAACCATGCTAAAAAATAACTTTGCCACCAATCCTCACGTTTATGACTGTCACAGCATCCTGCAGTCACATGATTGCCATTTGAGTGCTTCGCAACCAGCAGGCATTTATGACCATTGCAGCATCCCTCAGTCACATGATCACCATTCATGTACTTTGCAACTATCTTGTGACAAGCAGAATTAATACAGAAGGCAGAAATAAAATTGTAAGTTGCAGTCACATGATTTTTTGCTTAGTGACTGCGGTGCTTCACTGAAGGGGAAGTAAGGTTATAAGCCTGTGGTTATGTGCTTTTCCGAGTTGCCATTTCCAGTTGTGGCTGCTAAGCAAGGATTACCTGTATGGTAATTCCAGCTTAACCATTATGGCAGCTTGGGGAAAGGGCATTGGCTGGCTCCTTTCAGAGACAGCATGTCACCCCTCCCCAATATTGAAAGAGCAATACCACTTGCAGTTGCTTTACAAGCCCAGCTCAATATGCCTTAGACCTAAATTCCCTCCAGAGGCACCTATTCCAGCATCCATCATTCTTAGGCTTATGACCACTAATACTGACAAAAAATTCTGTTTTTTTATTATGGGGTCCTTACTGTGGAAAAAACTGCTGTGGGAGTTTATATTGCAATAAAAGCCAATAAAGGCCCTTATATGTATTATATAGACCTCTTTGAGGTCTACAACAACACCCCCTAATTAAAATGCAATTATAAAATCAATGAATAGCAACAATTAATTCTTTTTTTAAAAAAAAATCATTAAAAAGCATTGGGAGGGAAAAGAAGCATTCACTCAGAACCTGGGGGGAGAGGTAGGTCTTCAGGAAGGATGAGACAACTATGGTAGCCGGCTGCTCTTGAGTTTCAGAGGGGAGAGCATTCCAGTATGCTGGGTGCCACCACAAAGAGAGCCCTCTTGTGAGTAATTGCAAGATTGCTTTTGCCATTTCAGCTCACGCACCAAGACTTTCCCTGATGAACTTAGAAACCGATGAGGTCTGTAATGGTGAAGGTAGTCTGTCAGGTTTCCTTGTTCCAAGTTGTTTAGCATTAATGGAATTGAGACAGGTCCCATCTTTATTAGAGGTTTTACTTGAGACATTAGATTGTTTTATGCTGCTGCATATATATCTTACAGGGTCATTTTAGTGGAATGGCCGGCATACACATTTGCAAATAAATAAATATAGCATGTAATTGGCTTCATATATTGTGCTAGGCCAAAGCTATAGTCAAGCAAACCATATTATGTTTAATGTGATAGATGAACCAGTCCACTGACTGTGGTAGCAAATGGCAATTTGCATTTGTGAATCAGCTATCACAGATTTATCACCTTCAATAGACCAGAACAAAGATAATGCTTTTGAAAAAGATATTTGGCTTTGCACATTTGACTTGGGTAGATGTTAGCAGTGATATATCTTTGGAATCAAAAATAGCTTTGCTGTATCTTCTCCGCCTCACTTTATCTGGCCGTGCAAACATTATAATGTGAATTCACATGCTCCAGATTTCTCCTTGCCTGCTCTGATTCATTGGCTGTTAGATACAAGGGGAGGGGGCTCAACCCTGAACACCGAATATAGAATAGGTGATGTAACAGCCACAGAGCAATGGGAAGAGAAAAGAAGGGCATATAGAGGCTGCTCTTTTGACACTAGTCATACACGCTCTGTAATCTTTAGTTCCATCAAGGGTGATCTGACACTGAGCAAGGCATGTGCATTTTCAAGAAGACTGAACAGAGTTATGATTAAAATAAAGGGTTTAGGGATTAGGCATGTTGCAGAATGGTAGGGAGATGGCACTGTCAGGGCTCTTTTTGTTTTGACAGGAAAACAAGAATGCAGAGAATGTAAACATGCAATTGCCTTCAAATGTCAAGACTTGGGGGCGTAGGAAGAAGGCTAAGACTTCTCTGCATAGTGGGAGGTGCAGAAAAAGAGCATGCAGGATCTGACATAGGACTGGGAATAAATTCTGTTCCATCTCTGACTGTCCACTGCCTGTTACAGTTGCTGCTTCAGAATTCCAATAAAGATTTAGTTCCTAGCCATGTTCATCCAAGTTTCTGGGGAGTTACATCCTAATTCATGCCTATATCAGGGACATCTGAGAGCAACTGTGATCAATACTTATATTTTCTCCATATTCTTCTTCCCTTGATTTAGATAACAAATGGTTGGGAAGTAATGTTTAACTGTCATCATGAAACATTCAGGGTGAAAGACAACATTTGGAGCTATATCTACCCATGACAATTAAATCATGGGAAAATCTGGTAATGTGCTCGAACGTACAACCATTGAATAAGGTGAGGATCTTAAACATTTATGGAAGCTGTCAAAGTGTTTCTCCATATCCGCCAGACTGGCTGTGGTGGAACATGTTTGTCATTTTTCCCAGAGAAATGTTTTATTGTTTATTGGGTGGCTGTGTTTGCTGTTCCTTTATCACTGCTGTGGCAGATGAACCAATTATGGAGGACAAACTGTTCAGAAAGCTTATCAAGGAAGGAAGGAATAATCCAGTTTGAATCAAGGAGATTAAAAGTTTATAGCTGCTAGCAAGGTGGAACAGGATTGTTCCTGAATGGCAGTAACTGGCCTGTGATAGTTTTGTAACAATTCACTTTCAGAGAGAGGGCACCAAACCCAAGATAGAGATCAAGAGTAAATTGATAATTCCAAGAAGGAATTAGGGAAATACAGCCACCTTTCACTCTGCCACATTTTCCTGTATCTGCTTACCTCTTCTGATGTCAGCTATAATACAATGTATCTAATTTACTTAGATGAGGAAGATTAGGAAGGAATTTGTCTCAGATAGGAAAGTCTATGTTTCACCATACAGGAACTGTATTTGTTCGGTAGTCTGGAAATGTTATTGTCATCACTATTATCATCACCATCATTTCCAGAAAAAGATGCTGGGATGTCATATATAAAACATATAAGTGAGTTCAGCTTTTCTAGAGTTGAATGACCTTGACTCTGTTTACTTGGCTATTGGCCTAAACCTGGCATCCATTTCGACTTGTGAAATGCATGCTTATACTGCCTGTCATGTCATAGAGTCATCAGGGTAATTCTGGATACATAGTTAGTGGAATCCAAAGAACACTGTGATCAACATGAAGAGGAGAATCCCACTTCCCTTTTAATGAATCCCTATCAGTTTGTTCTCAGATGCAATTGACTCTTATCATGTTACATGCTGATGTTCTGAGCAAAAAATTAGCTTTAATTGTAATACCCTCAGGATCCCTAAGCATGGATTTGGTTTCTCTTGCATGAGCTAGAGGACAAACAAATACAAAGTGCATACATTAAAGTATGCAATGAGTAAGAAATTAATACACTATATATTCTGTATGCAAATTCTCAGATTGTAGCTAATTATAGTGTTGGAAAGCAGAACTCAGACATTCTGCAATGATGCCCTTTCCTCTGGGAATACGAAATAAAAAAATCTTTTTCTTTGTTAACAGAAAAAAATATGAATTAATACAGATTGCATAAATGAGTTTCACTTTCTTTGTGTTGGATTTTTTCCCTTGGAATG
Organism: Liasis olivaceus; assembly: GCA_030867105.1. Lineage (NCBI taxonomy): Eukaryota > Metazoa > Chordata > Lepidosauria > Squamata > Pythonidae > Liasis > Liasis olivaceus. The sequence goes on along the minus strand of CM061349.1, from coordinate 94,475,487 downwards.
AACATGTGTGTGCGTGTGTGGGTATATACATATATATCAGTCCCCATAAGTATGATTAAAATTAGATTACAGCACTCTCGCTGAAATGCAATTCCAAAGATTTCACCAGCATAAAAAGAACAAAGGATATCAGATGTTTTCACTGTATTTCCCCTTCCCCCAACAACTTTTATGGTAACAAACTGTTAATAAATTCAGTGTGTTTTGTTACAACTTTCATGGCATTCAAAAATGATCATAGTTCAGTAGACAGCTGCATAGAAACAAAGCTTTGACAATATCTCGTTGAGCCTATTTTTACTGCTAATAACAGCAACTATATTGTTGAGCTACTGTATATCTGTATGTATTTCATGGCCGAGATCCAAACAGCCCCATTCACAAATGGAAAGCATTTCCATGTATACACGGCAGAGGGAAAGGATGCCAATTCTGTTCTCCAGCTGCATCTTCTTGCCCTATGTTGAATGCTGCTCTTAAATGTCCCCAACCTTCCAGAACAATGTGGGGGAATATCTGAGAATCTACATGGAGAAGAAATAAGTGAGAACATCATAGGAACAGAATTTCATCTCAAGTATTCAGACTGCAATTCTAAACATGCTTTTTAGCTCAGCCTTCTCTAAACCTGATGCCTTCATCCATAATTCCCAGATAACATGGCTCAAATTGTGGGAGGAAAGAATCTTCACTAGGAAAGAATCTCCAAAGTTGAGGGGATTTATTTAGAATTGCCCTGTATTTTTCCTCCTACTTTTTCTGTGTCATTTGTAAGTGCTAGCCTCTTTCAAGCCACAATATTAGCCATTTAGATTTAAATTATTGGAGATAATCTATAATAGCTCTAACATTCAGTGAATTTAATTTAAAGAAAAACAGCTAATCTAAGGGCTTGATGTAAATGATTTTTGCATGCAGTAAGTGTCAGAACTAAAATGATACTGAGAAAATGCTTGGGATCTCTCCTTAAAGGTCTTTTCTTTTTGAAATATTTCCATGAAAAGGAAGTCTTTATTCTATGTTCTATGTAGAATGTTTGCCAGTTTTCCCATCACAGTTGGATAGGAATGTGTACAAATACTATTTTTCAGTTTGCTACTTTAGTTTCATTATTAAAACTTTTTTCTTTCATTCAATCGTATTTGTTTCCTTATTCATTGTACAGCTTGCAATCATTTGGTTAATCGCATTGTTTCTGTATCCCTTCCTTATTTAATACTCTTACTTAGACTTTTGCCATCACTTGTGACAATAGCACATCACATCTGATTATGGTAGCTATTCCTAGTTTCTGAGATTTTATTTATCCCAAGTGTCCTGATTTTTCTGTACTTGCAGGATACCCTGAAACAAAATGATATTCTCCCCATCGGTATCCATCATGATGTCTTTTTGGAATACTCCTAACATCATAGCATTTTGGATATTCTGGGGGAAAAAGTAATATGGCAGCAGCCAGCAACAGACAAAGTTCTAATAACTCAACAACCTCTGTTATTGGATGCACTGTGATTAAAATCTTCTGAATTTGACAAATATTCTTTTATGATTTATTTTTAAAACATTGAAAAAATGTGGAATTCCAAATATGAGGCCTAAATTAGATTTTGAACTCATATGAAATGTTCATTTAGTTTACAATCTGTAGCTTAACTATGCAAAAATTTAAAGAAAATTAAATAGAGGGAAAAGGTGTTGCATATTTAATATTTATAGTATTTTTAACATGCTTTCTTTCAGTATTGTGTGTTTGTGGGGAGGAGCAGCACTCTGTCTTCGCTGTGGGATAAGTTAAATAAATAGAATGCTGACTAGTTTACAGATGCTCCCAAGTGAGTTTTGCTTGCAGAACTACCAGTGGGAGAGAACAAATGATTATGCCTTCTTTCAAATTATTTTTAGATTGGAAGACCGTTGTCAGGTTCAGCCCAAGAACAACAATGAGGCAATCCAGTACAGTACAGTTCCTTTATTAGCTTGCACCTAATAGGATCTCGCCAGACTCAACCTATGCTAAAGCAACTAGTGGCCATACCCCATGAGACCCTAGGGAGAAGCCAGCCTCCTCCTCTCTGTCTTCCCATGCTCCTGCTGTGCACTGAGGAGGCACTTGCTCTGGAATGTCTCCCTCTCCCTCCTGATAACCTTGATCCTCCATTCCAGAATCTCCTTCACTCAAGCCTTCCATTACATCCGTTTATCTATAACTTGATCCATTTTTTTTCAAAATATATGGTGGCCTTTTAACTTAAATTAGGCAAAACATAGAAGGCAATGTCTAGGGCTTCATGCGTATCAGGCAAAGAATTCTGGAAGCCCAGCTTTAGTTTCCAACACTTTATCTCATCATAGTAAAATAATATATATGGAGATACAGATATATCAAGTTTACTGTCCATTGTTTTTGCTGTAAGGGTGACACCATCAGATAAGAGTGATAAAAAACAGGCCTCTTCTGTTGAAGAACACTGTAGTGGAGGGAGAGATACTGTTACAGGAAGTTACCCTGAATTAAACCCATAATGGGTTTGCTGTCTCTACACTTAATCTGAACTTTGCTAGTTCAACAGTGATTAAAGAACCAACTATACACTAAAGTCATCTTGTTCCTTACCATAAACAGCTTGCTTGCCATCCACTCCTGGAATTTTGTTAACTTTGCCTCTTTGACTATACCAGCGTCGCTTTTGTCTTCTCTGATTCCCTAATCCTAATCTTGCAACACTAAAGAATATGATTGGCTGTAGCAATTATGCCTTGGCCTTTGGTTCTAGGCTTAGTAGCTAGAGAAGTGAAAACAAGAGTGAAAGCAAGAGTCTGCTGAGGAGATAGTGAATAAAAGGTAGAGAGATCTGGAAACAGAGAAGGCTGCAGTAAAAGAGAGAAGATAGAAAAAGAAAGAGAAAGGTGGTGATGATAGTTATAAAGAAGAAATGAGACAAAGAAAGTATAAGAAAGGAATGGATAAGGAGAACAAGAAACACAGACCCTTCATCAAAAGAGGTTGGAGAAGCAAGTTCTCAAATCATCTCTTGCAGCTGTAGGCATAGCAAAGGATTCGGCAATGAGGATTATAGGAATAAAGGAATCTTCTCCTTTGAGGTGTGAGAAAAGACTATTTTCCTTTAAGAACTCTAAATACATGCATACATACATGCATAAATGCAGGCATGCATACATGTATACATACTTTCTGGGAATAAAATAAAAGGCAAGGAAAGAAGTCTATAAAGTAAGAGGAAAAAATCTCTCCTTGTTTGTCTGGGAAGATGTCCTCTCAAGATTTATCAGATATATTTTGAAGTGCATCTCTCTCAGGAACCCATGGGAAGTGGGGTGGTACGTGTGTAAATACATACATGCATATGCTGGGAAAGAACTATTTTATCATTCTGTATATTTTCCTCTTCATATAAGGAATTCCTGAAAATAATCTCTATGTAAGTATTGTGTACAAAAAGTTTATTTCACTGATACTGAGTTAATCACATATATCATTTAAGGAAGTCTAATTACTTTTCTAAAAAAAAATCAAACACTTACTATAAATAATGTTAAGATTTAAAAAGTATGGTAATTTCAGTAGGAATTTCTTCATTGGAACTGTACTAATTACTTTTTAAAAAATTGGCCTTAATTGGGAATTAAGTTGCTTTGTTTTTTAAAGAAAGCTCGAACATGATGTGGAAATTAAAAAAAAAAAAATTACTTACCAACCTCTCAATTCTGGATCACTTATTGTCCCACAAACAATAAAGCATTGCATTTGAGTTGATTATTATGCTTCTTAACTGTCACCAAGCATCTTTTTAAGAGCAGAAGTGCTCAACAGCTAATCAAATATGGCTACAGACAGCAATAACAAGTCAGCCTCCACCTATAGTGCCATTGCCCAGAGGCTCTGGTCAGACATCCTGGATGTGAAAATGCATATAATATATAATCAGGAACATAATGCTCATGGCATTCAATTTCACTTAGCCGGCAGGCTTCTAAAAATATAGGGGAAATTTTAGCTGATTATGGAAGATAGAATGAAGATATGAATTGCCAAAGAGAGTAAGATTTTGACATGTGAATTACATTTTAGATAAACAAGACTGATTTATTGTTCTCTACCCCTGGGGGCAACAAACTGTCATGGTGAATTGTTACTTTGGGGGAGAAGTATTCTTAGACATTACAAATCAATATGCCTCTACCTGCTTTTCCATGTGGAAAGAACTATTGGCAATCTTTATTAAGCTGGTTTAACTAGGATGAAATTACAGTAACATCACATAACTTCTCAGCAGCAGCAGTTAATTGAAGAGATTCCCACATTCTTTAAAACAATGCAGTTTGAAACAAAACATCTGCAGGGGGAGCAAAAAAATCAAGATGGCAGCTGCCTCAATGTGATTGATCCTGCGCCCATTTTTATGCGTGTCACATATGCAACATGACTTGGATGGCATGACCTCATCTTGTTTATTTATCTGTATTTCTCAAATGATCAGTATGTTCCACAGTATATTCTATTTATTAGGATAATTACATTAGCTCAGATAGCAAGAGAGGTAAACCAGTCTGGATTTGGACTATGGCAGATATGAGAACAAAATTCCTTTTTATGCCACTCCCTTCCCACAACTAGAATTTAACAAACAAACAGTCATGCAAAGGCCAAAATAAAAACTAGCCTGTCCTTTTTGCACAGAGGTGCGAATAGGGCAGCTGCAGGCTACATGTGGCCAACCAACACTCTTTTTGTAGCCCTGAGAAGTCCACAGAGCAGTCAGGGTGGAACATTTGCCCTTTTTTTTTTATTTTATTTTGGAGGATTGCGATATAGTTAAGAGGCAAAAACAGATGATATAACAGTAGTTTAAGAAATTCACTCCTTAAGAACCCTGAAACATTGCCAATAATTGGGCTCCTGGCTAACAGAATGAGCACATTCATGACAGATCAGAGGTGTCTTTTAAAGTTTTAGTTTACTAATTAAATTTGTATAGCACTAAGCTATGCAGATCTCCAAACGGATGTTTTGTTTGTTGAAGGTTTGAGCCAAGCAAGTTGGTAGCTGATTTCTAAATGACTTGCAGGCTAACAGTGGCTTCTGCACATGTACAGCAATGCATGTCAGTACTCTCTGACATTGAATGAGCATCTCAGGGAAGCTGATCAGCCCTATCTTAACCTTCTTCTGATGGAATGTATCTATGAAAGGGAGGGTGATGTGGTGCATTGCAGAGGAGCAAGGCTATCAGGAAGGAGGGAGTGCATTCCAGGAAGGGAAAGGAGACAAAAGACAACACAATCACCTCCACAGAGGTGGAGCATGGGAGGCATAAGAGGTTCAGGATAGCCACTCCCTAGTATCTCCCAGGGTATATCCACTAGTTGCAGTAGTATAGATCTACTCTGTCTATATGGTACCTCACTGCACTGAGATGGATCATCACCCCTGAAAATTGAGCCAATCTCATGTATTGGTTGAGCTGTTGGATTAGGACTAGAGAAGACCCAGATTCAAGTCTAGCCTGAGCCATGGAAGCTTACTGGGTAATTCTGGGCCACTCACTCTCAGGAACACAGTTAAAACATAGATGTTAAATAAGACTTACAGTATTTAAAAGATCTGGATAAGCAAAATGGTTTTCAGCTAGTGGTAATTGACAAAGCTCCCTGGGAAGATACCAGAACCCAGCTTGACTGTAGAAGTCTGTCCCCCTGTGGCCATACCTCTTGTTTGATTTGTTGGAGACCCAGAGCTTGACCATGAAAGAACATCTTACAGTTCATACATCACATCTTAGAGTTGATATGTCAGAGGCTCTTGAGGATAGCCACTAGTTGTATGTTTGGTGATATGTCCTGCTCAGTAGATGCAACAATGAAGCCTCTCTTGGTGGTAGGTTACCTCCATACCATACCCTCCTGATTATTACTCCTCATGAGCACTCTTGGCCTGCCTGGGATCTAGAAGGCACTGTTGCCTTTGATCAGGATTCTTAGAATCCTGACCCTGGAAATTGGTTTCACAGGCACTCAGGCAACCAAATAGCAAAAACAATTCTGAGAGGGAATATTGGTCTCATGGGAAGTCTTCTACAAGGCCCCAGAGCCAGAGCCAGAGCCAGAGCCAGAAAAAGAAAGAGAGGGAGAGGGAGAGGGAGAGGGAGAGGGAGAGGGAGAGGGAGAGGGAGGGAGGGAGGGAGGGAGGGAGAGAGAGAGAGAGAGAGAGAGAGAGAGAGAGAGAGAAAGAAAGAAAGACAGACAGACAGAAAGAAAGAAAGAAAGAAAGAAAGAAAGAAAGAAAGAAAGAAAGAAAGAAAGAAAGAAAGAAAGAAAACTTTGGTTGTCAGTTGAGATTCTAATCTTTCCAACAACCAAACTAAAATGTGCCTTGGAAGCATAGAGCCCTGCAAGCCGCCAACAGCCTCATTCTCCATGGAACGTAGGGTTTGCATAGGACTTGTTCCATTTTCCAGTGGAAAACATTGCTCTCCTGCCAGCAGGCTGGCATGAAGACTGAAGCTCCACTGTGAGGACATGTCCTTTGTAAAATGTAAGTGGGCTATCTCAGAGCCAGGACAAGGAGGTTGTGGGGATGAACCATTAGCCTGATCCCTAGCATTTTAACTTGGAAATGCCCTGGAAAACAGTGTAGATGACAAAATGCAATGGTTAGAGTTAGGTTAGGGCTAGGATATAATATGATATGATGATATGATATAATGATATGATATGATCACATTGCCTAATACCAGTTACTAACCTTGTGATCTCTTTCTGGACCAGCTGTAGATTACAAATAATTTAAACAGAATTGCAAAATGCTATACAGAAAACTATCAAACATGAGTAATTGCAGTCAAAATATCTCCATTTTGATAAGTCACAGCTGGCATATCATATGAAGCTTATTGCTGTACTTGGAAGAAATGTTGGGAGCCAAAGGAGAAATCAACCCAAAGGAGAAATGTTGGGAGCAGAAAGAAAAAAAAAAATGATTGGATTTAGTTAGGTCCTTCTTTCGTTTTGTTGTAGTAGTTCACTTTAAAACATTTTTTAAAATCTTTGTGAAGACTTTTAGCTTCTAAGCAGAATACACATCTAAAATAAATAAATGAGTGAACTGATAATGGTAAATTGGTAACACTCGTAGCATTAAAAACATGTTACAATTATAAGCACTTATTCGGCTGAAAATTGCTAGGGATTTGGACTTTCCATAACTGAGAAGTCAAGCTAGTCTTAAAGATCTATATTGATTGGGAAATAAACCCAGCCAGAAATAAAGACTAAGACATCACTACTTTGAAGGCCAATGGCATGAAAAGAACTATTTCTGAGAAAATGGTTTAATGATCAAAGTTGCAGGAAGAGTTTCTACAACCAATGTGTGTGGTTTTCACTTTATGGACACTTGGCTAGATTTGGGAGCAGACCTCTGTGGGTTCCATTTTTAGATATGCATCTCCTCTACACATAGGAACATCTGATCCTGTTTATTTTTTACTAGGACTGAATATTGCACAGCACAACATTAGCCCCTATAGGCAACAGACAGAAACAGCAGAACATAGAACAATCCCTCCAGAAGAATAGTACATTGCAAATACTTCTAGTATCGAAACATACCTGTTTTACTGATTAAAATAACTGATGCCTTGACTTACCATCTTAAAAAGCATATATGTCACATTATATTCACAATCACTTGGGCTGCAATCCTATGCATATTTGTTTGGAAGAGGATTGCATTGCAAAATAACATTTTAAAAAATCTACTAACTATTAAAAGCAACATTATTCAAGCAAAATTAAATAATAGCATTCAGTCTTCTATGAGTTCGCTCTATCTATCTATCTATCTATCTATCTATCTATCTATCCATCCAATAATACAAATAAATAAAGATACAAATAAATTCTTGGGGATGCAAGTTAGAGAATGGAAAATAAAATGTAAGTTGGATCTAGATATTAACAATAGGCTTGGATCTAAACACAATAATGGTATCAGGGTTGAATCCAGGGTTTTGTGCCTTCATTATGGTTTCTGCTACCTTTTTATCACACTTAGAAAGTAACAATTAAATTGTATGATATTTTAATTAATTGATCAAGAGAATCTGTGATGTATTCCTTTTAATTTAATGTTCAAGTGTGGCATCAGAGGTGGCACTGCACAATTCACTTGTTCTCCTCTCTGCAAGAGAAGGGAGTGGAACAGGGGAAGCCATGTCTAGTAAATTTTCAAACTTTTATCATGGAGTGATTATTCTCTTCCATTAAAAAAAGCCAAAAATTAATGGATCATAGGCAATGCATGGAACCTGTTTGCCATATGAAATTTACTGTAAGATGTTTGAAGCCTAGATTTCAATAATTCTATCACTAATGCCTAGGGAAAGGAGAAGGACACTGCTAGAATATTTTGCCAACTGCTGTCTTGGAAATACTTGATGTCTGATGTAATGGATGAAGTTATAACTGGAGCAAAAACCATAAAATCCTGATATTGAGGTGTTCAGGCACTGTGCCATCAAAGTATACATGTTTTATTTTGAAACTGTCATCTGTTTTTATATTGATCTCCATTCTCCATTCTGTGAAATTCTTGTTCATGTTTTATGAACTACACCAAGATATAACAATGTCTGAAGAATCATCTAAGGGGTTTTTTTGCTCTGTAGTGTTGGTTTTGTTTTGTTTTGGTTTTTTGCAATTAATCACAATTTTTGAAATATTGTGTTATGACTCATAGATATTGAGCTTTATGTTGTGGTGTAAATGTTGGTAGCTGGGAGATCCTGACTCAGGGCAAATCATTATGCTCAACATACTTAGTCCATATAACCCAGTGATCCTGCATGTACTATATGAAATGCAATAGACTTATACTTTGGAAGGTATCATCAAATGAAATCATGGATATATTAGGTAGTGACCAGAGTCTTTCTAAAATGGCAATGAAACAGAACTTTTCATTTATATAGTGCATTCTACAAATTAGGAAAAAAAATATGTCTTGTGAATGGGTAGAAACTTTGAAAGATATACACAATGAATATTTAAAATTAAAATCTTGCTTTAGGTCCTTCCTCCATCTTTTGATGGATATGAAGTACTAGATGAAAGAAATTCTGGAAATGAATAAACTGAAATGAAATGTGAAAAAGAATATTTCAGCTTTCTTTTTAACTGGGCATCTAGATGAATTATATAATTGCCTTTTTTAAAGCTAAAATCCACTATGGAGATGCAAGTTGGGTCTGGACCCATTTTCCCATGTGGCTACCCCAATAAAAAGCAGCTCCAGAGCTTCCATTATGAAAGGGGGGGGGGCATCCAACCCTAGGCCTCCAGAGTGCTACAGGGCTCAACTTTCTCCCCAGTCTTATTTAACCTCTACATGAAACCACTGGGTGAGGTTATCCATCAGTACAAGGTGAAGTTTCATCAATATGCTGATGACTCAGTTGTACATCTCTGGCCATCCAAGTGATGCTGTCAGAGTGCTTTCCCAGTTTGTGGAGCCTGTAGGAGTCTGGATGGGGGAGGAACTGACTTCAACTCAACCTTGACAAGACCAAGTAGCTGTGGGTTTTAGGGACATCTACCCTATGGAACAGCTTGCCCCCAGAGATAGGGACAACCTCAACCATATTAGCCTTTCAGAAGACTGTGAAAACCTCTCTTCCCCCAGGCATTGGGGCCAGACTGTTAGTTTGGGAGCTCTGATGTGGATGTCTGGCACAGGTGTTTTGTTGTCTTAATGAGAGGGTCTCCACATGGGTTTTTGTTTGTTTGTCCTTTTACTGCTGATGTTAAGTTTGCCACTCAGAGTTTTGTCAGGTAGAGAGGTAACCTTACAAATCTGCTAAACAAATAAAGCTAACTGTGGCAGGAAAAATATGTCACCCGGTAACTGTTTTCTGTGTCTTTGAAATTTGTGCAGGAAGGGTATTGCAGGAAGTGTCATTTTCATGAACAATGCCAGCTGCTGAAATCTGCTGTTCTACACACATGGAACATGGTCCTTTCTTCCACCTGATCATGCTTCGTTAGCTCGAGTTTTTGTCCTTTGATATCAGATGGAATATCCTGAAACAAAGGTCTTCTTAGAATGTTCCATAATGGTGGAAACAAAAGGTAGTTTTTCACCAATTTCCCTTTTCCTCCACACCAACCCCCATTTAACAATTATAGGAAGCTTTAGAAGAAAGAGCAAGCCACGAAGTTTACTTCCTCTCCCACTCAGCTGGTGGGATCCAATTCTCATTGGATCAAGAACCTCCCCTTTGATATCAGGAGTTCATCCACTCTTGGGAACTTCTGTGCAGATTCCATATTGAGGGGAGTTTCCATTTGTTTCCTGAAAAAGTCATATAGCCTGACATTACCGGAGTCAGACATGCTTGAAAGAATCATGAGTTGGTGCTTTCCAGAAGCTTTAAACTCCAACTTATACCTTCTCAGTCTGCACAGTCAGGTTGAAGATGAGCATCTGGTTGAGAATGGTTGCTTTTATGATTGTCATACTGTTTCTCACATTCACAAGGACTGCTTGAAAATATCAGCATTCCAGAGGAAACACCCATGACTACATCATAGCCTTTCTTACCAAGTATTTCATATGTAAACCCTAATTTGCTTGGCATCCTGTTTTGGGCTTTCACTTTGTTTCTTTGTGGTTCCTTTCTTAACTATCATTTTTCAATTTTCTGTCCCCAATGCTGGTTTAACTAGAGTTTCCTCTTCTTTTCTGGCTTTTCTTTGTGGAAAATATTTAGTGCTGCTATGCAGAAAATCAAAGAGAATTGCTCCCACCGTAACTATACTGGTTTTGTAGATGAATGTGGCTATTATATTTAGACACCACAGTATGCAGCTGCCTCCTAAATCCACTTCATTAGAACATTCTGTTCTTTTTTTGGTTTCCACAGAGCAGATTCTGGGTTTGGAAGAATATCATACTCCAGTACAGCAATATCTTATTATTTAGTCAAAGGAATGGGGGCTGGAGGGAGAAGAAAATAGGATATCCAAGATGTATTCATATTGTTCAAATCAACTGACAAGGTTGATTGTAATCTTAATATATAATCAATAGGATTATTTTATGAATGATACTGATAGACAGTGTTCCTTACTTTCCATTTATCCCACATTGAGACCATTTGTATTGTACTTAGCCCTATGGATTCCTTTCTAAATAGTGAAGGTAGTGACTTAAATGTTTACTTTTATTTATTTAAAAATGATCATAGTGATTTACATCAAGAATTTAAAAAGCAAATGAAATTTGATTATTTAGCAGGACAATCCTACCTACTTTTTCCAAGCTCTTAGTTAAAAAATTCCAGTATATTCAAAGCTATTGGGCTTATGCTGGTAGAGCAGTTGTGAGGAAATAGCATCTGTCTCTCAATCTACTTTGAACAAGGAACGTTACCAATTTCCCATTTTTCCCGTTAAGTAATGAGAGTGAAGACATTTATTCAAACTATAAGACTGACAAAAAGCTATGTCATGTTGAAGATGTAGATGGACCATGGAAGTCCAGCCAATGATGAGCCCTTCCCCCACCCACCCCCATTCCTTACATGGGAGGCCAAGGGATCTTTCCTCAAAGTGGAGAATCATCCAAGATCAGATTTTGAAATCCAAAGTTCAACCAATGCTTCATACGTGAAGGAAGATACCTGAAAAAAATCCTACAGCCCTTAGAACACATTCACAAATACTATAATTGTTTATTCAGTGTTTGCATAAAATGTCATATTGTAGGTGGAGATGTGGGTCTTCTGAATGTACAATAGACTAATTTGTCGCTGTCCTTTTTTGAACTGTGGTGCCCAGAATTGGCCATATGTGTGAATGCTTTTGATATGCTCCAGATGCGTTAGATTTCTTGGAAGTCCAGCCCATCTAGAAGACAATAGGGGGCTGTTTTTATTTTTGTTTGTTTAACCATTCCAGCAAAACTCTTGGCTGCTTGCAGTATTTCTGTTAAAACAATACTATTATATATAAACAGCACATTAATTCCCCAGCATCCATTAACAGTTAAGCTCTGCTAATGAAAAGCCTTATAAAAAGTTATGTGGCCCAGAGGCTTACTTCTGCAAGCAACAAATCTAAACAGATAGGACACAAGCCTTTGCAGTGGCTTACTTCAAGCCAATATAATGTTTCTCAACAGGTAAGCAAAGCATTGTTTGCAAACCATTTCAATTTGTGGCTTCTAATCCTTAAAGCCAATCCTTTGATGGTCATTCAATTTAGGCATATTGCTGAATGATTAAAAAAAAATTTTTTTCTCACCCCCTTGAATGCTGGGGCTGATCTGACTAGCTAGGTGGATACCCCCTTCCATGTGAGTTCCTCCCAAAGCTGCATGCTCGGTAGAAAAGGTCAACCATCCCAGACTCACGGAGTTTGCCATTCTTCAGTCAAGGGCACACAATCGCTGCACTCCCCTGCTAGAATCTCCAAACAAGCTGAAGGTCCACTTGCAGGAGAACAGCAACAGCTTGGCCTTAAAGCTAAAAATGGTCCAATTAGCATTTGATTTCCAGGTTTAAACCGGCATGGCTCCCTAGATGAAAATGATTCCCTATATGAAAATAAGACGACACAATCCTATGCATGTTTACTGAGAACTAAATGCCATGGTATGTTGTAACTCAGTTGTTTTATCCAGTAAAGTGCAGGAGCAATGGCTATCTTCTAATAAGTTCTTCAGTTTATTGGTCGTAGTGTGCTCCTGTTCCTGCCTCCTGTCCTGCAAACCATCTCCTGCCTTGGCAGCATCTTCTGATTGCTAAGTTCAGGCTACAGATCTGTCTGAAGTATCTTTGATGTTAAGAGACTTCAGATGTTCAGATGGAGTTTTAACTGCAAGGCGGTCATTAATTTTTACTTGTTTAGCAGCATTTGGAGCCTGAACGTTTTAGGACTAGATCTATGTTTCTTATTTTTACCCTTATTAGAAGAGAATTGCATGTTCTTCTCAGGCAAGTGAAGAAATAAATGATTGTCTGTATGAAAATAGGACAACACAATGCTATGCATGTTTACTGAGAACTAAATCCCATGGTATATTGTAACTCAGGAGGTACCCCATACCTTTAGGATTGTAGTCACTAAGTGCTACAATTGTGACAAGCTGATGAAGAAATACAGCTCGATAGCAAAATCATAATATTATTACAGAAGGAAAATATATTTCCCAGTTATAAATCACCTATCCAGGTGGTGAGCACCAGTAGCTGTTCCTTTAGTGCCTTGTTTTTCTTAAATTAAAGTTAGGTAGTAAACTTATATCCCACACTTTGCAGAGCATCATGTCAGTGGAATGTCTCATGGGAATCCAACAATAACTTTTCTACATTGGTGCCAGCTGTTCTTTACGAAGAACACACACTGTGATTTTAAACTAAATTCATCATTCCACATCTGGTCAGCAAAAAAAAAAAAAAAAACCACACACACACTTCTTTTCACAAGATCAACCTTTTTACTATGCAACAAAATCTTTTAAGCATCTGACTTTTAATAAATTAATACATTCATTGTTTGGAGCTGTGCAAAGTGACATAAAAGCACAATGAAGCTTAATTAGACCTGTTCTGTGAAAGTTAATTTGTCAAACCCAGAAGCATAGTTCAGAGATAAATGCTAATATTTGAAAGTCAAATTAAAGTTGAAAAGGTTAGTAATAACAGTTAATTAACTCTTGTTTTGTTTTTGTCACAAAAACTTGAACCAACTGAAATACCGCTTGGTTCATCTTTAACATTTTGGACCACAAAGATAAAATTCAAAGCTTTGAGAGAAGCCTTTGATGTTGGTATTCTCCATAGATTAGATATTATTTTAAGATCTCTTTGTTTAAAAATTCATTTTTATTATCCCTGCATGAAATACATGGCAATTCCCCAAATAACTAACCATCAGGGCAATTAACATCTTCGATCGACACCATATTCCTGATAATTAATACAGACTTTGTATCTCCCCCGTGATAGCTCCAAGGGTTTGATTTTTTCAGAGCAACTGTTCATTTACAGCATCAGTTTCCTCCTAATGAAAATGGATTGTGAAACTTTAATGAACAAGACTTTGCTGTCATTATAATAAAGACTTTGAAAAAACATGGAGACCTACATAACAAGCCCCTAACACAACACATGAAGCTACAGTCTATCAAGCCAATTAAGTCATACAATGAATATTTACATGGGTGTGCATTTTTCTCGAACAACATGACATAAGATAAACTCATAAAAGTGAGTGCTCCATTCCACTCTGACATCTTCTGACATTACAGTTTAATGAACTAGTTCTGTAGAACGATGAGCCTTAACATATTTTTTTCCTCCCTGTGGTAAACAATTTCCTTTTTTATTCTCAGCCAGAAAATTCCATTTTCAGACAGGATGTCTTTACTCATTACAAAGGAGAAAACAAACACAGCGACAATGGGGTGTTTTTACCTACTATTCTGTGTCTGCCCCTCATAACAGGTATTTATAAAATGAAGTAATTACAAAAGACAACTGCCAGGGTTTATAATCGTGTTACCAACAAGGGTATGTATCCATTGGCTCAGTGTAAAGTAAATCATTGATTTGTTCTGAGGCAGACAACCCTAGTGGGAAATTCTTTCATCAGCAATTCTGCAGAAAGTTGTGACAGAGAGCAGCTCTTTAAGCTTTGTCTTCCCAGCACGTTCAAGATCATTTTGTAGAGAGTTCTTCAGAAAATGCCATTAGTGTGTGTGTGTGGTAAGAAATGTAATGGGAAACTGGCAAAAAAAAAAATCCTGCATCTGGATCTCTCCCTATTTGCATGTAGTCAGTATAATTTTCTGATCTGTGTTACTGGTGTACTGTAATGCCTGTTTTTCTGATCTGATGTCTCCATTATCACAGCCTAATCCAATTCACACAGTTAATTGTTTCATTTGTAAAAAGCTTTTAAAAATAAAGGGAATATCCACTGTCATGTCTAGTTTGACCCTAAGGTTTTTGAAAGCCAAACTGATATCATGCTACAAACAAATAAACCTGAAGATGTGCTGCTCTCATTTGCTGGGGAAAAAGTGAACACAAAAATGAAAAGTTAAAGGAACTTTATAAAAGTGAACCATTTCTACACTCAGGAATATTTCTTAAAAATTTCCAAAGAGGAAGAGCAGGGAATATGTATTTATCTGAGCCTGAAAGTATGGTAAGATATTGCTGTAAGGGTAATATCATAGAAAGGGGGGAGAAAATCACATGCTTCTTATTTATAGGATCAACATATGAAGTAATTGTAACTTCTGAGATTTGGTGGAGCAAACTATTCTGAAACATGAAAGCAATATTCTTAATAATGAATTGGTGCCTGAAGGCCTCTTCTAGAGTTGATGGGACTTGTATTTGTAGAGATAGTGATAACATTATCTTCTTATGTTATATGATTTCTAAAGAAGTCTCACTGTTTCTTAGCTGATTGGTGGCAGAATAAAGCAAAAAATACAAGTATATTTAGGACTCATCAATACCAAGGAGACAAAGCACATTAAATATATAATGTATTTACTACATTCACTGTACTCTGACAGCTCAAGGTGGCATATGGGAAAGTTTGTCTTAATTTTGTCCCCATAATAACACCTTAAAGTAGATTGGACTTAAAGACATTCAATTACTTCTGTGATCAAATGGGGATTTCAACCTGGGTGACCCTGGGTCCGAGTTGAACATTTTAACCACCATACTACTCTGGTCTCTGGACACCATCATGTAAAGAACATCTTTAGATCCTCCTGAGCTATTCTGGTGTATCCATTCTGATCAGCAAGGTGATTTAAATATTAACATGGATACTTATTACTAAGAACAATTATTCTTTATGGCATTAATAATTATTTTTAAGCACGTCACAGATAACTTCCTGTCCTGTCCTTAAGAAAGCAGTAATAATCTACCTTTTTTTTCCCCTCCAAAATGAGCATATTGACCCAAACATAGTCATCGAACAACTTGGTGGTATTCTTTTTACACAGAGGGTATGACCCAATCTGCACGACCAGGTTGCTCCAATGTAAGTACAAGCTACTAACCTTTTCTCAAAAGCAGGAACACATGATGTCATCTTCTATCCATCCCCCGGCCACCTCCTGCTTTCCTGCTATGCATCAAGAAGAGGGATTCTGACTGGTTTTGGCACTAGTGGTGCTTTCCAGTTCACCTGTTGTGCTTCATTTCACTGCAGGCAAAAGTTTCCATTATAACAGAACAAGAGCAACACAACAGTCATCTAAAATGCTGCTGACAAAAGAAGAGTGAAGCTGACTGGGCACAGGTAAGAGCCTTTATTACGACTTACCTTGCGGCAATAAGAGTGGCGAAGCGAGCTCACTTCTCTGTGCTTATTGCATCTGCAGACAACCAGCAACAGCCCTGTTTGACCAGGTCCTTTCTAGGTAAGGAGGGCCCAGGGGAGTCCTTGTAGCACTGCTACATGGTAACTATCAAACAAAGTCACTCAGGTTCACTCATAGTTGGACTCTGGCTGGACAGGTCCTTTGGAAGTGAGTGAGGCATGTCTGAGGTCAATTATCCGGGAAGTGTTGGAATTGCTCAGTCTTGAGGAATTAGACAGAGTCTTTGCTGCTGTGAGCTTGGCCCCATATATTCTGGACCCATGTCCCTCCTAGTTGGTTGGGGCCTTCAGGAGGTGGCATGTGAATGGGTTTAAGCAATTATTAATGCCCCTTTGTGGGAGGAGGTGGTGCTACCTGCCTTGAAGGAGGTGATCGTATGCCCCATTCTCAAGACTCCACTCGTGGATAAGGAATCACCTCTCCCTGATGGTTTCTGCCCATTCCACCACTTCAAAAGGGTCCTTTCCCTTAAACATCATCTAACAGGGACCTAGGAAGCAAGTCTTCTCAGCAGTGGCCATACAAAGAGCTCATACAAAGGATTTTTAATGGAAGCCACATGTCCTCAGAGACCTGCCTGTGAAAAGAAAAGCAATTTGAGACATGTCTATTCAACCTCTGTTTGAAGACATCAAGTGAAAGGGAAGATAACACTTCAAGAGGTGATCTATTCTGCTGGTTGAGAGCTCTTACTATCAGGAAATTCCTCCCAATACCTACACTGAATCTTCTTCCCTATAGTTTCAAATTCAGGTTCTGCCTTTTACAGCAATAGAGATTAAGTATTTCTACATATTGTAACTCTTTAGATATCTAAAGATTGCTATCAAATCTCCCACCAGTCATCTCTTCCACAGGATAAATACACCCAGTTCCTATAACTGTTCCTCATAGGACTAGGTTCCAGTCTTCTCACCATCTTAATAGCCTCTCTGAATTTGCCCCAGTTTGTCAATGCCCTTTTTAGCCTGCTGTGCCCAGAACTGGATACAATATTCCAGGTCAAGTCTGACCAAGGCAAGTAGAGGATAACCATTACTTCCTATGATCTGGACTCTATGCTCCTGTTAATACACCCTAAAATACAATTTACCTTTTTAGCAGCTTTGTTACACTGTTGGGTCTTGTTCAACTTGCGATCTACTAGAACACCCACATCTTCTTCACATGTACTACTGCTAAGCCAAGTTCCCACATCCTATACTTGTGACTCTTCTTTTTTCTCTCTAGACTTGACATTTAAATTTAATCCTGTTTGTTTTAGTCCACCATTCAAAGCTGTCCAGATATTTTTGAATTGTTTCTTCCTCTTCTAAAGCGTTAACCACTCCTTTTGGGGTTTCTGTCATCTGCAAATTTGATAAGCATCCCCTCAGCATCTGTACCCAGGTTACTAATAATAAATAATTAACAAAAAAAATGTTGAATAGCACATGAGAACAGGGTCATATGGCACCCCATTCTACTCTCCAAGCTGATGTGGAGCCATTTGTGAGTACTGTAAGGGTTAGTGTCCAGACTGACAAAAACTCAGGAGACCCCTGAGTAAGCAACCTACTGCAAGCATTCTCATAATCAGTGAAAAGGCCTGCTTCCTCACTGCATCATAGAAATGCTATTAGCAAGAAAATCAGAAAGTCTCTGCCCTAATCTGTGCAAGGATATATTGGTACAAAAGGGACAGAGCTTGCATGGCAGTAGTGTGATGCCCCTTTAATCCCCTGGACCCTGTCCCTCTGTCCCTCCCCCCACTTTAACAGTCCCTATTAAATTACGGATTTCTAAAAATCTGAGCCTAAACAAGCATCCAACAATAGCTGGATCTCTCATTAAAGAATTTCTCCAAAATTGCAGGTGGAACTTCTCTCTCTTAAATCCATAAGAAACATCTCTAAAGTCTCTCCATCTTGGTGAAATCTTGATCTAAACTGGCATCTTTCAATTGCATCAATACTTTTAGGATTTCACTCAGATTTTGCCATTAATGCCTTGTAATTAGCCCTGTGCTCTGCAGACAGCACAAAAGAATTATCCTGGTGCAGAGTTTCAGAGCCTGTCACATTTGGGGGGGTGGGGAGAGGAGGGGGAGCTATTTTCTGAACTATTGATGTATCAGCCAACTGACTGGCTAACAAAGGAATCTTGGGCTCTCTGCAGTCTCTAGAGCCTTATGAAAGGGAGGCAAAACATAAGGAGCTTTCAAAGATTCTACTTCATACTATCGTTTATTAACTGTTGCTGGCCAATGTTACTTCTGGAATATGAAAATGATATCTCTGTTCATGATGATTAATGGGATTATTTAAATATTAATTATACTATTTATTAATAAATAATAACATTATTATTTACAGCAGTCACAGCCAACTAACTCCGTTCTAACTCAAAATTCCAAGTCCTTAAAGAAACAGTAATACTCAAATTGTTACACCAGAGACAGGAAGCCATTTTAAAGTGTGTTTGTCACTTGCAAATCATGATGAGTAACCTCACATCTCTGGTGTAATGCATGGCTATCAATCTATATCAAGCAGCCAGAAATGTTCAGACTTTAAGCTAAATAAAATCAACTAATCCTTAGTTTTTCAAAATGACGGAGCATTTGGGGGATGTAGTGAAACTGTACCAGATTCAGAGAAATTATGCTTGGACACACATTTCCATCCTCTACATAATCCACCAAAATATGTGAAATATTAATAAATTCCTTATTGTCCTCATTCCACTGGCTGTGAAACCTTGCTATGATATAAGCAGCCTTTGATCAGTCCAAAATCTGTGCATGACTCTGTTAGAAGAGCACTCAAGTTGCTATCTAGAGAACCTAGGGAGATTTGGTGCATTCTGGTGTATATGGTCTGTGTGCATAACACATATACATGTGCATACACACCAAGGCAGTATCTCAGTCCACATGCCTTAAACTGAAAATCTAACAGATTTCTATCCAGAATTCACTACTGAAGTGGCAGGCATTAAACTGTAAGGAGTTCCATACATTACAGCCTTCAGGCTACTTTCTTTAAAATAAACACATCAACTTCATTCACATATATGCAACATCACTACCAATACATAAAGTGTTAACCAATGAGTTTACTTTGGCATCAGTGTTGGCCCATGAAATTTATATTTAACAGACGCATAAAGTCCATTATACACATATTTTAGGACTGATATCAGCTTAGCCAGTGAGACTGAGTGACTCCCTGAAAACACAATTATATAATAAAAGAAGTCAGTAGTTTGCTGATTGTATTTGCCATTTCTAGGAAATTACCATGGATCTAATAGAGTTTGTTGCCTCCTTATTTCACATTTCATTTTGTAAATGTTATTAAAGTTTGCCAGTTAAATGTTTAGAAAAGCAGACAAATCTCCTTTTTGTTGAGAGCCTAGGTTTCTGTAAGCAGCTAAAAGACAGGGGCTGTCAGTCCTCCACCCCTGCGAAGACTCCACCTGCAGAAAAATGTACTCATTGTCTGTGGAGGACACTCTGCCTCCTTCTCTGGAGCTTGATGTGAGGGCTACTCTTGAATCTGCCAGCTCTGGTTCTGCTTGAAAGACATTTGTGCTTCTTCTGGTTTTAGAATCTAGACGAGGCTGAATCAATAGAATGTCACTGAGAAGAAAAACAATGAAAGATGTTTAAAGATTTCTAAAGAAGCAATCCCAAAAAGCTTAAGTTTAAGGAGAAGGAGGAGGAAGAAGAAAACCATCTGAGTTAGGTGGGGCTAAATGCCAAACTATCCACTGTATTAGAAGTGTGATCCCTGCAGGAAGAATGTACTGTATGATCAAAGTGGAGGCCACAGAGTTCTGGGAAATGATACTTCTCTTTTTCCCATTCATTTCAGTCCCAGAAAAAAATATCACTCAGCTTCCCCATTCTCTGCAAACCACTGTTTCTTTGCAAGAAAAACACTGCTCCTGATTCCATTAGCACTTGAACACCTTTAGCAATTGGAGTCCCAAAGGCCTTTTTTCCAAGCATGGGCTGATACTTTGAACCATTGTTTTTCAGAGTCATATCTTCTCCAATCCACAAATTATCAATGAAAATTACAAAGCACATAGGTAAAGATTTAATTCATTTGTCACAGCATTTATTTATTTATTTGTTTGCTGCTTATTTTTTGTATACTGCTTCCTCCAAATGGCTCGTGGTAGTTCACATAAAAACAACATAGCACCAATAAAACCACTGAATACTTTTCCAAGAAAACTATCATAGAAATAAATAAATAAATAACCCAAACAGCACCCCCTACCAATGGATGGTGTATCAGTCAGAAGCCCTGTGAAAAATATAGTCCTCATTTAGTGACTGCAATTGGTTCCGGAAAAATGGTCACTAAGCGACATGGTTGCTAGGCAAACCATGATAGAGAGAGAGAGAAAGAGGTGCTGTGAAGATCACTGGTTGCTGCCATCTCATTCAGATAAAATTCTCTCATTCAGTCCTGTGCCTGACCCATTTTTCCTTCTTTTTTTGCCCCCTCGCAGAATGGAGAGATTGCTTAAACAAGCTATCTCTTCCTGGGCTCCTTTTCTTTGCAGCACAGCACATCCCTAAAAAGTGCTAACTTCAAGTTAGCACCTTAATTAGTTGATTAGAACCCTTGCAGGCTGACAGCTGCTGCCTGAAACTGACCAGACCTTAATCAGACTCACGCTGAAGGTTTTTGTTGTCATAAATGCATGCATAGGTCAGAAAAAGAATTTTTTATTACCCTCATAATTGCAGTTTCTAAACAAGGACTGCCTGTGTTCCTAACAACAGCAAGTCTGGGTTGATTCAGATAGATAGATAGATAGATAGATAGATAGATAGATAGATAGATAGATAGATGATTTTTATTGAAGCTTTTAAAAAAGAAGATAAAAACGAATGCAAACTAATATAAAGGAAGGAAGAAAAAAGAGAAAGAGAAAGTAAAAAGTGCAAGAAAAGAAAAAAAGTTGAAGAAAAATAGAAAAGAAAGAAAAGAGATACAAAAAAGTGGCTTCTGATAGTCTTCACAGCAGTTATAAATACAATTATATTTTAAGCTCTCTCTCAAGTTACATCTTAATACTCTTCTTTCTATAATCTATCCTGTCTATCATCAAAGTCATAAATCACAAGTTCTTTTTTTTTTCATTTTTACCCAAAAAGTCCATAAGAGGTTTCCAGTCACCAATAAATGTAGATAATGTATTTTCTTTAATCAAAAAACTTAATTTATCGATGTCAGCAAGATCTGTCAACTTCACCAACCATTCCTTCATGGTGGGTAGTGTCAAATCTTTCCATCTTTGTTCATGTAATTATCTTGCTTCAGTAATCATATATTGGAATAATCTTCCATGGGTTTTTTCTAATTGTTTATCCGTTAGTCCTAAAATGTATTTGTATTTTTTTAGCTTTTTTACGTGTCCACCAAGCATGATAAAATGTCCCTTCATGTTGTTCACATTTCCAACATACATTTGAAGTGCCTTTATTCATTCTAGGTAATTTCTCCGGTGTCATATACTAACAATACATCATTTTATAAAAATTATTTCTAAGATCATAACACAATGTAAATTTTAACCGTTTAAAAGGTTAACATATTTTCCCACTGGTCCATCTGTATATTGTGACTAAAATTCTTAGCCCACTATCATACATTCTTAAACCTGTTCTTCCTCTGTTTCAAATTTCAACAAAAGTTTATACATTTTAGCAATTACCTGTTCATCATCAGTGCACAACTCTACTTCAAATTCTGTCTTACTTTGCTCCATACCATAAATCTTTTTGTCCATTTTAAATCTTTCTGGTAAATGTAAGTGGAAAAACCATTGACAACTATATCCTTCTGCTATTAATTGCTTGCTTGATTTAATTTTAAATTCTTGATGGTTTTCCAATAATTCCCAGTATGTCAACCATTTGTCCTTCTCTGCTGTTTCTCTTCTATGATGTGCTTCTTGAGCTGAGATGCATAAGGGCTTTCAGGCACAATCTGGGTTTAAATCTATTCCATATTCTCAATATGGCACATCTAATAAAATGATTTTTGAAATCCGCATTAACTTTATCATACCATAAATATCCATGCCATCCAAACCTCAGGTCATGAACTTCTAACTCTAAAAGTCTCTTGTTTCTCAGCAACACCCATTCCTTCATCCAGACCAAACAACAAGAAGCGAAATACAATTTCAAATCTGGTAAACCAAATCCTCCTCTGGGGTGATTCAGATCTGTGGAGGGAGGCTATTTCAAAGGTTAGGACCATAACTGAGAAGGTTTTCTTCTAGGTCCCCTATCTCTTGCAGACCCATCTCCTCCTGTGTTGAGCATATAAAGTGAGCAGGGGACCCATCTCCTCCTGTGTTGAGCATATAAAGTGAGCAGGTTCAATTTGCAGGAGATGGTCTTGAAGATATCTGGATGCCCAGCTATGCAGCATGAAATTTGGAACATTAGCTTCTCATAAGTTAATATATTCTAAAATAATGAGAATTTAAGAAGTTTAAGAATTGCATGTCCCATTTAATGGTACAACAGGGGAAATGCATGTTGTAAATTAGTCTTCCTCTTCCCATATTTCTATATTTATAGAAGAAGGATAAGTTTAAAATATTTGTAATATAGCATTTGCATAATGATGTTTGCCTCAAAGGAAATGTATGTGTGATAGGTATGTATGTATGTATATATGTATATACTTATTAGTTAATTGTATTTTTAATCATCTCAAAATAACAGCTCTTTGGATTACAAAACATTAAAAAGAAAGTAATACTGTGGAAGATTAAGAACAGTTATATAGTAAAACAATGAACACTCACTGACTTCCATAAAATACATCAATAAGTAAACAATAAAGATATATGAAATTTATCTGCCCTCTGTAACATCATACAATGTGAGATTAGGTTGGCCCAGATTCTGCTCACCTTGTGGAAAGCCTCAAAGACCTGGCTGTTTTCCCAGGCAAGGGGGCCAGGAGGGTGACTGACCCCGCCCTGTTGGTGAATGGTATCTTTGGCAGCCACTCTGTGTTTCAGTTGGTTGTGAAATGTACTATTTTATATTGTATTTATATGGTATTTTTAATCTTAGTCAGCCACGCAGAGTCACATTTGTGAGATGAATAGCCATATAAATCAATTTAAATATAACAATGATAATAATAACATTGATTTAATGTGCACATATATATGGTAATGTTTATACCATCCCATTATAACACACACACTTAAAGTGAACAGTAAGGTGTCAAAATTTAAAATGCCTAACATCTATAGGAAAAATGACTGCCTTCGCTTGTTACCAAAATGACAACCAACTAGACATCAGCCATGCCCCTCTGAGAAGAACCTTCCGTAAATGGAGCTAAGGAAAAAGAGAGGTGATGCTGGATAACATTTGCACATCAAGGATAGCCCCTCCCAATGATTCCATGTAGATGCTAAACTGAATGGGGGATAAAAGTGAGCTTTGAACATTCCTTAGCATAATTGGCCTATCACTTTCATATTGTTGCCAAGAGTTGAGTTCAGCTCAAAGGAATCTCTGTCTTTTCAGAACAATAATCCTCCAGCTCCTCCTTCTGGAAATGATCAGCCAAACAGGAATGAAAGTGCAGGAAAACTCCCCCAATTCCCAAAACAGACTGCCAGTCCCCCAAAAAAGCATGGCTGATAATAATGAAAGCTGCAAGGAGTCCAAGAAAAACAACAGTGTTTCCCTCTCTCGTTCTTTCTTATTACAAAAGTAGTCTTTGTCCAAGACAGCATCTAACCCAAAATTTGACCTAGAGCAGACAGAATTGAAGTCAGAACTGATGTCAGAAAATCAATTTCATCAAACAGTACCTGGGATTAGTCTTCTTTTTCTCACCATGAGAATTGAAAGCCCATAAATACAGGCTTCCTAAAAAAGCACTACTTGTTCCTTTGCACTGTAAGCGTTTCAATGGACTTTTGGACTTTAAACACAGTAATGATCTATTTACTCATGTATGCTCTGCTAACTGTAAAATGCAGTGACTGGACTGGGAGATTCCAACCAGAGAGATCTTGAAATGTTTCTTATAATTGGAGCCCTTTTAAACATTCACCTGAACACAAGGGGGCTTCAAATTGTGTAGAGAATTGTCCCATCCTTTTCCATCTTCCTTCTTCACATATTCAGTGAACAAAGCTGAAAGTGTTTGCTTTAATGTGAGTACTGATTTCTGGGTGAAAGCTATACTGGTGTTTGAACCCATGCAAGCACAGATAGTCCCCAGTTTAAGAACAGGTTCCCTTCCCAAGGTTTGTCCTTAAGTCAGATTTGTAGGAAAGTCAGAACAGTATTATTGTATAATACTGTATAAGTAGTATGGTGTAATTTACTCCAACCATTATGTAATTAGCTCAAATCATGTTGTATTTAACTCGAATTTTGCTATGGTAGGCTCCATTCTTAACTATAGGTCGTCCTTAAACCAGGCATTCTTGACCTGAGGGCTGCCCATATTCCTTTCCTTCAGGATCCCCAGAAAAAGGACACAGCCATATACACAATATGTCAGTTTGAAGCACTCTTTGAGTTCAGGTGAACGTTTAAAAAAGACTGCTGCCACTATGCTTGATTACGAAATCTCCACTGATCCCGACAATAGATCTCCCTTCTAAAGGTCTACACCTCCTATCCAGATGTTTGGGAGAATATCTATAGATACCAATCTACAGAAAAAGAGCCTTTTATTTCTTAGGTCTTAGCAAACACTGTTGCATGCTTAGTTGGCAAGCTAGTTATAACATATATCCAGACACTACTTTTCCTACTAGCACCCCTTTTCTTTCCATACTCTTTTCCACTGTTTGGAGAACAACTTTTGTATTCCCAGAGGAGCAAAGTTTATGAAATATATCCATGTAGATCCAGCTGAAGAGAAATAATAGAATTCAAAGCATAATCTATGAAGGTAGAAGACCTCTGCAGGGTCAGCAGAAAATGCAGGCATTGATCTGTATGAGAACATGTGGATCTTGATGAACTTTTTTGTGACAAAAACAATCTGTGTTAGCTAAGAAGACATTAAATGATATTGATGGGTGGATAGAAACTAGATGGCCCTGTAGATTTGAAACACAATACTGGAATGCCTGGCTACAGGAACAAAATTAATTCACAAGATTAAAGCATATTAATATAACTAAAAAAAACCCATCATGTCAGAGCTTTTCACTCTAATGCTCAATGACAGTAAAGCAGTTCTCATTCTGAATATAATGTACCACTTGGTGCCTGCAACCCGTTTCACATCACATAATCTCATGTCAGAGACTTCCCTTTCGAAGATGTGCCATTCATATGGAAGATGTTTATTTTTAGAAGTACACTTTAGGGTGAATAAATATGGATGGTGTCAGTTATTTCATGCATATCAGTGACATATTTTCCAAAAGGTTTCAGTTAGAATCCTATGACCAACCTTAAACATGTAAAAGAAAGAGAAGAGCATACAGAGGCAGAGGAGGAGAAATCAGGCAGATAAACTGCTTCATATTTCTTTCTTTGCTCTGGAAATCACACTAAGCTCATATTCTATTTCTTTCCATCTACCAAATAACAAGAAATTCATGATTTCCTCACTGTTTGCTCCCCTGTGTCACATATTTGAAATGGTACCCTGTATGTAGATGCATTGCACGTCACATTCCCAGGTTGGGATGAAGATCTATTGGGGACAAGAAGATTGACCTGCTAGTTGACCTCTCTGCAAAAGACTGAATCAAGAATGATTGCAGATGGTATGTTCCAGGTTTCAAATGTTCCAACCTAGTCTGAAGTAGAGTTCCACAAGAGTTGTGCCCTATGATTCCATCAATCATATAGTTACATGCTTAATAGTGCAGACTCCTGTTATTGACCTTAATATCATAACCAGTGACAAACAAGGGGACCTTAAAAAGTCCTGTTCAATCCCCATATGGCACCTATTGCATAGAGACAGTAAGCGCCAAGTGGCCCTAAAAAGGTTGATCAAAAAGCTGGCACTGACATAAGAAGCTAGCATCAAACCCTCCGTTGGTCAGCACCCCTGCCTCCATGAATCAAAGTGTGAACCTCATATAGCCCTCAAGCAGGTAGGGCAAAATTTACCCAAGGCTGAATACATGGGGTGGGGAGGGCATTTCTGTATAATATAATTGATGGTCCATTATTAACAAAGTCTCCCTTGAGTAGAACTTTCTTCCTAGTAACCACATGCTCATGTCCACATAGTCTTTGTAATGATATGGAAGTGTTTTATCATAATCTTCTTCTGAGATGTTTTTTCAACATGCCTGTCTAGTCTATAGTACTGGAATTTCCTGGGGATCTCTCATCCAATTACTAACCAGGAGTGAGCCTGCTTAGCTTTTACAAAATAATTGAAAGCCAGCTAACTCATTATTAATAACCACTATAATAATTTACATTTTCTATCAATTATCCTGATGTCTTCCTCCCTCTTCCCCTGTTATCACTGCATTTGGATAATTTACCACCATCTTTGCTGCCAAAAATACCTAAGAAGCAGACTCTGAAGGCACATAGTTTACCTGGATGCTATATTCCCCACTAGGATGAGGTTGTTGTATTTCTACTTATATTGATCTGGTTGTCTCTAAACTGATATTGATGCAGAGCTAGCATGTGCAATGGGTGCAAAATGATGCAGAGAAAAGGACATAGGAAGGCCTTTTTTAGCAAGTCCATGTTTTGCCATCTGACTCTAGATCAGTGTTTTTAGCGAATTCTGGGAGTTGAAGTCCACACATCTTAAAGTTGCCAAGGTTGAGAAACGCTGTTGTAGATGTAAGCCAAAAGATTTCTAGCAAGTTGACTTGTACATCTAAAGTGAAATATTTTACATTTCCAGCAGATGTCAGCACATCTCTACCGGTAAGCAGCTCTAGATGATTTAGGAGAAAGAAAGAAGGAAACCAGTCCTTCCAAATTATATTGTAAGGAGTTTGGTTTTATACAATTAAAAAAAAAGGAAAAGGAAAAAAAAATCATGGGTAGCCATCTTTGATACACAGAAAATCTCTAACCCAAACCACCATGGAAATAGGTAAGGTGAG
The DNA here is from genome assembly GCA_030867105.1 of Liasis olivaceus. Taxonomy (NCBI): domain Eukaryota; kingdom Metazoa; phylum Chordata; class Lepidosauria; order Squamata; family Pythonidae; genus Liasis; species Liasis olivaceus. Next base: position 94,447,952 of record CM061349.1, on the reverse strand, counting down.
GGCTAGTAAAATGAGACTGAATCCTGATAAAAAAGAGTAATGTGAGTTGATGGGTCACAGTCCCAGAATCCAACCTGAATAAGGTGTCGTTCTTCTCTGAAGGAGCTGGTGCACAGATAGTGTTCTCCTAGATTCATCTTTGAAGCTTGAAGACAATTATGAGACAGACTTCTGGAAAGATCATTGCAATTGTTAATTAGGTAATATATGCAAAGTAGAAATAAACAAATATATTTTTAATTTGACTTAAATGCATTTCAACTTTGTTCCCAGATTAGTTTGCATTTCAAAAAAGCCCATACACCTTGTCACACTTATTTCTTCTGATATGAGCAACTTTGGCAGGGAGTTTTACCTGGTTATTTTCACGTATTGGGCCAAAATATACTTTGCCTGTATAGGCCAAAAATCTCAGATTCTTGTGGACAACTTTATGTCATCCTGGCCCAAAGCAATAGGCAAAAAATTGGAGCTCTTTGGATTTTCATTAACCCAACTTTGTATATTTGTAGAAGTGTGCAATAGTAATGTTGAGGCAATAAATGAAAGATATTGATATCCAATTATATCTGGCATCTCTTCCCAAGGATATACTCCTGACCAGCTCATTCACCTTCCTTAAACTTGCTAAATACTTAAGTCAAATTACAATCTCTAAATATAGGAGGCCACTCTCTTTGGCTGGATTTGATGCTCTTCCTATTGCAGTCCTAGGAGGGAGATACAATAGTGTCCCACCTGGGCTACACGATCAGAGTTGATAACCGCACACTTCAGCAAATTTCCTGGTTATTCCGGTTAATTTTACTTACAGTTTTTACTTTCAGATATTCATGACTCCACTATTCGAAATGTAGCTACATTCTGCTATGTCCTATGAAAAATGTTCAGCTAATGGACTGAATGATTTTAATTAATTTAATTAATTTAATGTTCTTAAATTAATTAAATTTAACTTAATTTTATTATTGGTTCTTTCTTGTATATATGTATAACCTGTTTATACTATTGAACTTTATTATATGCCATTCTTCAACCACAACAAAGATTTCTTCTTCGGTACAATAAAATACAGAGAAACAAGAAATGCTGTGAATTAACTCCTCCTCCCCCCCACCCCACCCCCCACCATCCTGGAGAAAACTCCTCTTGGCTACTTCTTGTGAAATAACAATGACTTTTCAAAGAGTGAGCTGCTCTCTTTCAGTGCCTTTCAATTAAGAATTATTTTCAAAGCCAGGTACAAAATGAAAAGTTGTTTTCCTCTTGAACTCTCCAAGCAGTTTATTAAACAAGAAGGATGGTACTGTAGGGAAACAATGCAAGCAGTGTGGAGAAAATGAGCTAATTATTAACCTCAGAGCTTCCAGAAACATGCACGCAATACTGTTTTTTAATGAAACCCAAGGGCAAGAAGGAAGATGAAGCAAATAGGAGCTTTCATCTGGTAGAGCTTATTCTTCCCCTGGTTTGACTGTTATACACAATTTTTTAAACTAAGGAATGTCCATCATGAATAAACTGAAAGCAAAGAAGATGCCTCTTACAAAGGTTGAGGACACAATGGCTCTCAAATGGGCTAGGACAGTAAATCGTGGTGAGGAGCAGCGGTACACTGAGAAGGTCAAAGCTCTCCAGAAAGCTGTGACTCGCAGATGCCTTGAAGTGGACCGAGAAAAAGCAGCCCTTCTCAAGTTTCAGGAGAAAGTTCAGATGTCTACAGGGCATTTTAGTGAAGGCTGTCCAAGAGCACATAAGAAAAAAAAATGTGTTTCCAAATAATTCACTATTCATTCGGTAATATTGCTTGCTTTGGAATTTATATTCACTCTGTGACATCTTTGGCACCTGGAAAACTTTAACTCTGATACCTGAACTGTAGAAAAATAGGGCTATATATTTTTGCAAACATCAACTTCGAGATGTGGCCTCATTTGGTAAGTTTTGTCTTGGAAATTAATCTCTGGTTGAGTTATTTAATTAAAATAACTATGGAAGCTTCTGGAAAAAAAGATAATAATTATAACTGCTATTTAAAGATTTGTCTGGAAAGATGTTTTCTGCAGACCTAATGAAAGGTTTCCATTTCCTGAGTACATCAAGAAAGGTTTTGGAGACTTTATTCAGTTCAAGTTTCAAACAATACTTAAAATGAAAGAAGAAATGCTGAAAACTACATTAACATTTTAAATTCTTTTTTTTTTTTTCCTATGAAAGGTATTTTGAACTGCCCGGAAAGCAACAAGGTCTAGAAGCAAGTAAATTCCCAGTTTGTGATCACCAACATTCAGAAGAAATGTTACTAGAATTCCAGACAGAAAAAATGACTAGAAACAAAGGGGACAAAGTAAATTCCAGGAAAATGGAAAATTCTCAGTATAAAACTATCACTTTCTCAAACTGCATTCCATAATTTTTTGGGGCTCAGGGGGATTTCATTCTAAGTAGATGTCCATGGGATTATGCTGTCAGCCAGCGACTTTGGAAAAGTAGCTTACACGTTGCACCAAAAAGGAAGGAGCTGACTCAGATATTAAAAATCAAGGCAGCAAACCTTACTGGCTTGGTAGAGGCTGACAAAGAAGATGTTTCTGGGCTTTTTGCTTGCTAATGCCAGAAAACCAGCACCACCATCTTGCCTTCTTGTGCAGCAGAAGTCCCTCCTCTCGGCTATACTGTTGGAATGACATTAATGTCCAGTTTGAACTTTCCACAGCCATCAGCTTAGGAGTAGGGTAATGCTCTAAGCTGCTAATTTGTAATGTCCTTCTTTCTTCCTTTTCGTTATGGATGTTTTTGTTGGAGAAATTGACGAACTGTGTAAAAATAAAGCATTTGATTTAGTTACACAGCTTACCTACAAAACAACTTTGCAACACTCCTTTATGTTACTGAGGGTATTTTATAGAAATTTGTTAAGTCCCCATGCTTTATCTGGATATCAAAATACATATGGACAAATTATGTTGTTGTTGTTGTTGTTGTTTAATAACATGTCTTGTAAACGTAAGTTTCAATGACATCTCAGAATGCAATTCTATTTAAATTTTCATAATTTTCAATCTGGAAAATGGCATTTCAGTATCAGTGAGCTTAATTCTGACCATTTCATATGCTGCTGTGACCAGGCCCATGACAGGGATACAAGTTAATTACTTGTAAATATCTTATATTTCAGAACAAACTCCTCCTTTACTCATTCATTTTATTATTTCACTTTTACATGTAATCAATTTTTTGTTCTCTCTGCTCTAACAGTTTCTCATCAATACAACACAAGGCTTTTCTCTCAAATATTTGGAGTATTATGACTAAAACATAGTAACATCTGAGGAAGTATTTTGATACTGTAAGCCAAAACCCAGAGCTAGCAAGGATCAGTGTACTCTGGAAGAGACAACTGAATGAAATGTGCTGCACAATTTTACCTCTAACTGTGAAAACTTATTTTTTTTTAAAAAAATCTCAGATCTTAAAAGTAGCCATAGATGTACCAATTCATTATAACAAAATATTCAAGGCTAGGTAGGTGGCAACCAGAGAAAGGTTCTTCTCAATAGCAGCTTCTATGTGCTATATTTTCCCCAAAGAAACCTACCTTGGCCAATATTGATATTAATTCAAAGTAAAGGAAACATACTTTTCTTTTTCATATATTTGTGTGTTTTCTCAAAGCTTTAGTAAAGGATAGTAGACAAATGCTTAAAATAAACAGATCATCCATGTAAGGAGGGAGGGAGGGAAGGAAGGATAAACTAACTAAAAGTCCTTTCAATAATTGGTTAGTTTCCAGAGGTTTGTGAGAACTGAAATGTTAACTCAATGAGATTAAAAGTGATGGAGTATTTCATAAAAATGGGGGGGGGGGGGGGGACTAGCAATATGTGCAGTCTCTTACACAGAGGAAAACCAGACAAATGAGATTTATGCAGAGAAATTGGGTCTAAAAGGAAATAATTAACCAAGTCTTTAGAAGAACCCAAATCTTGTTTTGTAGTTCAAGTGATATATAAAGCAAGAATAGAGCAGTTTCGTTCTGTACTTTGTACTGTACTCTGTACTGATCATTACTGTGGCACAATTGGCCACCGGATTAGTTCTAAGTATTATAACCCTTGTTGTGGATATTTTCCACCTTTCATAAATCTAAATATTAGCTTTTTTCTTCTGGCATCATACTATAGCTTGCTTTTTGTAGATGGATTGCTTTTTGTAGATGTTGATCTGTGATCTGGTTTGACATCTTCACAGTTCTTGAACACTGGGCTGTACTCATTTTGACAGATCAATGCAGAAGTGACTACAGAGGTTCAAAAAAAGATCCTATTATGTGGATGGTTTTAAGTTACCATGAGATAGATACCTTATGTAACTCATGCACTAGTAGAAAAAATGTTACATTTGTGTTTGCAACATTTGGTCTTGTATATCAAATTTATATAAATTTCACAAAAATTCAGTGAAGTTGCTCTTTGATAATAGGGATGTATGATGCTTCTATTAAAAAAAATCTGGCTGAAAAATGATTCAACCAAATTGCTAATTCCAAACTAAATCTTTCAACTGAAATGCCAAAATGATTTGACATATTGAGTTGAATCAAGTGCCTTCATAGTGAGTTGAAAATTTGATGTACTTTTGGTATGTATAAACACACTTTCTTATCAAACTGAATTAAATCTTCAAATAAAATCTGCTTGATTTGACAACTGAAGCTGGTGAGGTAAATGGACTCAGCTTGACTCAGAACTAAATCACAAATTTGAATAGAGTTGAATTGACTCTGAAATGAACTGCAAATGGAAATAGGATCCAGAGGTTTCTTGCAGACATGAGGAGGTGACAGATGAGGGCTTCAAGGAAATGACAAACCATTTTGTTTCTCATCTTTCACTACTATCTTTCTGCAGTGGGGCAATCAAGATGTTGAGTGATTTATGTGGTTATATGAGTATATCTAGGATTCAGTGCAGTTTCTCATAATGAAGAGAATAGGGAAGAATACCAAAATAACAACTGATCTCTTAACAACCACAGGAGCTCTTCTGGCAAGAGCTATACAACATCCATTAAAAAGTTAAAGATGTATCTCATAAACGTATCACCTTTCATTTTTTTTTAATTTGTTATAAGTGATGTATGATGATAATTGCCATGAATCTTACAAGATGAGGGCCTTTTTGTTTCGAGGTTGTAGTGGCAGGCAGAGGGAGATCAGACATTGTCCTTCTCACATCTCATGGAGAAAATCTATCTGTATGGTCACTAAGAACTGATGGCACATGATTAACCAATCGTTCTCACATCAGCTTTTGCTGTAATGTTAAGCAATATGAGAAAGCTACACTGGGAATCTTTGACTGGTAGTGGCTGCTGTAGACAGCAAGGGATGATGTTTAACAATTAAATCCCCTTTTCATTCTTTTTGAATTAGAAATCATAAAAGTTATGATTTTATGACTTTTATGACTCTGATGAACACTTATAGGAGAACCTACTGAGACTTTTTTCATACTAAATAATTCCTGTTGACTTGAGTACCACATAAAAGATGGTGTGTGATTTTAGAAGTTTGTTTCTTTGCCTTCCACCTTTTCAAAATGCATCATATGTTTCCAATGTTTCCTTAGAGACAGCCCTGTCATATTCACTGGGCCCGCTGCCTTTGCTACAGTAGCCACATGTTAGCAATAGATAGGCCCCTCAAATCTTCACCACGGCCAGATTTTCCTTGGGGTACACTCCTGATTCATGCCTATTCATAAAAGAAGGTGAAACCTACTATTTAATAGACCTTGATATAACAGATTTTGAATGCAACAGACAACATTTTCTTGGTGATTCATGTCATTTGTCTAATGATGTCATCACAGAAATAATAATTATGTAATAGGCATCATTTATGTGATGATGTCATTATGCAAATAATATAAATTGCCACAATAACACACTTAAGTATTCCATGGACATTCATTAGCATCCTACACCCCTTCCCTCAATTAGTCCACTGGAAGAAGGTTTCACTGTACTTTTTTCTTCCACGTTAGTATTACCACAGCTGCAGTCAGAAAGCCAGCAAGAAATTTCAGTTTCAGACTCTGATTTACTACTTAAAACTAAGTTTATTCATTGATACTACTGTTCTGAGATCATACTACCCCCCCCCCCCCCAAGCAAATACTGGGTCTCAACATTTTTGAAAAGTGCTTTAATATTTATCAACATTTTTAAAGAGAACTTTACTCACTTTTTGTTTACAACTTTAGTGGCATACCATTGCCTTAGTGGGGGGCCATTATGATGAAGTCCATTCTCTCTCATCATCCTTCAAGGCAAATTAAATTAGGACTCATCCCAGCTGCAGTCTGTGTGAGATATGATCCGCTTGACACCAGTCTCACAGCAGGAGACCTTACAAATGCACCATGCTTTGAATGAAACGGTTCTCTTCGATACACTAGTTAATAAATACACCTAATAGCACATACCTCCAAGTTCTTCCAAGGACAAATTCTTATTAAATGAGGAAGATAAATGCCATACTGTACGTGTAGTGACGCAGGTCTTAAAGTTGTATTCATTTTAATGATACTCCAGTATCAATTTGACCACAGAACGTGCTCTGCATACAGTTTATGCCCGTATTTCCTCCTAGTTATGTCTGTATGAGTATCAGCAGCATATTTTGTTCCTTGGGGTGATGAAGATGGCAAAGTCCAGGGAAGGTGACATAAGGAGAAGGGGAATTTGTAATCACTGTCTGGTGATACTGAAACAGTGGCAAAGTGGAGTTCTGCATTCTTGATACAGATTATTCATGTTGCATTGTGGGCAGTATTTTTAAACATAAAAGGAATGCCATGCAATTTAAAGGAATATGCAATGACTGAGACCAAAACTGCCATCAAATGTTATATATTGCAATATGATAGTGCACCCTGAGATGAAATTATTTAAAGAAACATTGTAAAACATCTCATGGCACCTTCTAAAAATTGAAAAAAATGGTCCTGGCATAAGATTTGCAGGCTATAGTCCATTTCAATCACATGCACAAGTGTTTTTCTAAATTGCACACATGCATCCATACACACCCATACACACACACTCCTAGGCACAAATGGCTTCTTAAGTACAGGTAATCCTTGCTTAGCAATTGCCTCATTTAGCAACTGTTCGCAGTTAGGATGGTGATGAAAAAGTAACTTTGCAACCATTCCTTGCATTTATGACCTTTGCAGATCTGTAAAGCAAAGAAAAGGTAAAATAAGATCATAAGCAGAGTCAACAGCTTTGCTTAACTACTGAGTTGCCAGTCCCAATTGTGGTCACTAAATGAGGATTACCTGTACTTCACCACATCTGTGGGCAGAGAAAGAAATTGGCCAATTTCTCTGGATTTTCCTGGAAAAGGAAAATTTCTAGAACAAGTTCTCAAGCACTGAATTCCCCTGTCACAATGACAATAACATTCCTACTGAAAAGGGATATAATGGAAACATGGAAACTCAAGAAAGCTGCAAAGAACTAAAGAAATTATTGTACATTGAGAGAAGATATTGACATACAGTACCTAATTCTTTTAAGTGCAAAAACACAACTCTACATCCAGGAAAATAATTTCAAAATTCTCTTCTCCTTTGAAATTATTTCTAAAGCATTTCTGAATGAAACTGAATGAAAACTGGTAGAAAAAGTGCAAGAGAAAATTCTATCCAGATTACTAAGAGAGCGAATTGTAAATAGTGGGATTGGAGAAAAATGAAATGCAGCAATTAACTTGGCAAATTCACAAAACAATTGCTGCATGATAAAACACACTTATATTAACATATACAGGACAACAGGAAGGCCCACAATAGATCTGAATTTCTCATGTGCAGCAATTCTGCTATTTCATGGTGAAATTTCTCTTTAAGAGTGAGATGACAGAACATCCTGGGAAGTTAAAATGTCCTCTCAATGATATTTTTAAGTATCGTCTTTTCTGGTATCAAATGTGTACCATTTATTTTGCAAAGAAACTGGTCTTTTTAAACTTAATGTAGCATGAGCAGCTTTAGTAAGCCCTGACATTGCAGATGGCATGATAGGTCCTGTAATAGTTTTGCCAGAGTAAATATGGATATAAAGTTGGTTTTTATTTCAAAATAATTTATATATTGGCATTATGATCAAGTTTCTTAGGAGCATCATAATTAAAGCAACCAATCACCACCCACAACACAACAGGGATACATACTGGTTTTCTGGTTTAGATTGCCTCTTGTTTTTGAGCAAGTTGCTTGTGACTATTTGTTTTAACTATATTATTACATTGCTAAAAAACATATGCTGTTTTTTGGCCTAAAACCTACTCTTAACTCCAGACCTTCACTATAATTGCTGGACAGGTTGTGAATTCATCTGGAAGAATGAATCATTTTCCCGATTACTTGCTGCTCCTTCAGAAGGTAAACCCTGTATTTCCAGCCATAGAACTCCTCACCCCTAAAGCTTTGGGATCTGATTTGAGTAAGAGTGAAAATGGGATTGCAGACTGGCAGAGGTCCTTTTCCAGGCTGCAGATCAGTGAAAACAATATTAAGCCATGGATTTTCAATGCAAATAAGCTTTAATAATACTGGAGACAAAACCAAATATAAATAAATGCTAGGACAAAAAAAAATAGTAGTTTTCAACCATTTACTTTATATCATGGTGTGTAAATGCTTGCAGGCTTGTTCTGTGATTAAATATATATTTAACATGATTCCAATAACCTGACAAGAAATCAGAGATACAAGACTGTTTCTGGCAAAAAAAGTACCTCAGGAAACAAGAGCTTAACTAGGTGCCTGGCACTTTGCCACAAGCCTTTGAAGCACTGAGCTTGCAGTAACACTCCTCTTCATGCTTCAGTTCCACTCATCCTCAGCCGTGCCGAATACAAGCTGTGGGTTGGCCATGAGATTCTTAACTGAAGTTGCCTGGCAATTCCACCAAAGTCAACAAGGCCAGGGGAGACCTTGGAGGAAACTTTCAGTTTCATTCATGTGGTCCAACAGCCCTTATTCATTAGGAAAACTATCACAACTGGATATGCATAGCTTGACTCTTCTCTTTTAGATCAAGGCTTACATTTGCTACTATAAAATTAAACTCTGAATATAAAACTGTCCAATTTTAACCATTAAATGTTGCCACTGGCTTAGGTAAGAGCAGAATTTTGCCCATATATTTTTGGTTTCCCTTTAATCATTAAGATTAAATTATTTGGATAAATCAACCTGTGCTGTGATTATCTAAAGCTGTTCTTTTAAAAATCATAGTACATCCTATACCTAAGTTTTCCCCAAACATATTAATCAGACAATAATTTGCTTTAGTCCAAATATCAAACCATAAGTATAAATATCAGATATGCTGCTATGTGATTGCCTGAAATCAAGCTACTAATAAAAAGTCATTCATATAAACTCATGTTTTAAAAAAAGAATGAAAGGGAATCTTGTAATGCTGAACTCTGAGTCAAGGAGTAATATATATGTGTATATACGTAGAGAAATTTTCTTCTAAAACTTTATCCACTCCAATTTCTTCCCCTCAATACATGTGACAGTTTCAGGAGTAGATGTATGCGTACCAAATTCTGTGAAAGGAAAAGCCTCTGTGCATTGAGAAGTTGAGAAGAAGATCATCATCCATTCTTCCCTACCAGTGCCATCACACAAAAGCACTTGGCTGCTCTGGGAAATAGCATACTAGACTGAAGACCTGTGGTAAGAGGGTTATTTTGCCCTTCATAGCAGTTTATCTACTACTGTATATAGTACTAGTAGTTAATAAATCTGTCCATTTGATTCCAGTTACTTTTTTGTGTCTCCAACTGCTCGCTTGGTTTGGTCCCATTTCCACGTGAGTTTGCTAATTCAGCAAAAAAAAAAAAAAAAAAATCCATACAGTTACACTCTTTTCGTTGTTGTTTGTATTTAAATATTTGGATTAATTCTAGAATAATATTCTACTTGAAGAAACTCAACTGAATGCATGGTATAATGTGCCACTTTCTACTATGCTATGTGAAACTATCCCTTGTTCATATATCAATTTTCTTCTGATTTCTCTAAAAACCTTCCAACAATTTTCCACAATTGGCAAGGTCCCTAAAGTTGTAAAAAAAGAAGTGGGAAGGCTGCTTGTAACCCCATGGCTGTGGGTTGTCCATCCCTGCCCATTACTACTGCCTTCCATCTATTAATACAACTGCTGTTTCCACTCCAAAAGTAAGTCACTGAGGACTGATATCAAATCATGAGTGGGAAATGGCTGTGGAAGTACAGTAGTGACCCATCTCCCATTCTGTGTGATGCTATGCAAACCTAGAAGAAGTGGTGTCAATGGCTCATAGGGATCAGAGACATGGCATTCTTTTCTGTGTTAGTTGATAAGTTCTTGTAATAAATTAATCATAAATAACCAATTAGGTACACAGTCATGAATAACATTAATGACACATTTCTGTTTGTTTACACAAAGCTCTCTTCCATATTGGTACAAAGCAGGAAGGAATCCACAAGCCTGGGCTTTACCAACTGCTGGAAATCTGACTCTTGAAGACCATCAGGGCTCATAACAGCTAACCGTCGTAAAGCTGCCTATAAGAAAATGTGACAACAGTTTTAAAATGCTAATGCTAATAAGAATAAACCCTGCTTTACACAATGCTATATCAATCTGATTGAGAAAGACTCATATTCTGAAGTTCAGTGAAAGTTCCTTGTGTTGTTTACCCCCTAGTGAAGGCTAAACTGGGTGCTATGCATGGCTAGATCAGTTGTTTCACTTGAATTAATTAGAAATGGGTAGCAATTGTTCAGGAGAATCCAGAATGCAGGGGAGGAAAGACTTATCTCTGAGTTCCTCAACTCTGCCCACACTGAATTTTTTTTTAAAAAAATATCCATGTGTAGTTGCCATATACAAACGTCATATTAAATAAATAAATGAAAAGGATTATTTTTTCACTAATTCATTTCAAATCACTTAGGTCCTGCAGGTCATAAATGTTAACTTATTTGTAACTATTAGATTCATTTATATAGAGTGTATCTTATTGAGAACCTCTTTTAATAGAGTTTGAAAGGTAGGACTGATCAGGTTGTTTTTGGTGCTTGAGGCAAGGAACAAGATAGTATCCCCTATCCATGTAACAATTACCAAACGTCCAGGTGATCTGACTTCCACACTAGTAATGTTCCAGCATTTTCCACTAACTGAGGCTAGCAGGCTCCTTAGGTCAGGGGGAAAGTCAAATGGTACACTGAGGTTTGTCCTCCAGTATTTCCTGATACCCCAACATTAGCAAGTGAGGCAACTGACTCACTCTGTCTGATGGAAGAGCCAATTCTGACAGCCAGTCTTGCTGAAGTCTATTTCATGATGGATTACTATTTCAAAATCTCTTTTCCTTTTTATGCTATTTCCTATAAGGAAGCTAATAAAAGATGAATTTATGTTCAAGCAGGCCAAACACTCAGAGTTTGCCTATTTTCCCTTCTGAACTAAAGCTATAATTACACCTCCATTCTTTTTACAGTCCATGTGTTTAGGAGCCACATAGAGCAATTTCAGCCTATTCCTTTCTAGGGACACATTAATTATGTGCCAGCATTATCTATGGCAACAATCTATGCTTGAAACTCCTTGACTAAATGCTGGAGTGGAAAATGGCTTGTTCTCAGTAAACAAACAAACTGAATTCATTTTAGGAAGGAAATATAATTTCAAAATAACTTAATCAAACCATGTTATATAAAAACATTCCATGCCTCAAAACCCAAAAGCCCTTAACTAGTACAAGGCAATTTTATTTCTAGAGACCTTGTGCCAACGAAGCACTCTGAAGGTGAATGCATAGATTTATAATGTGACTTTAGACAAGCCCTGCTGTTAATACTAAAAATTGAGATAAGAATTATTTGTGTGCAATTCTCGACATACAACTGCTTCTATTTTGATGGGTGTCTGCAAGTTTATGGTATTACAAATAATAAATCATCTGATTTCCAGCCATTTGGAGACCAAAAAATTGAGTGCACATCTCTGTTGCAAAAACAAATATTGTCTACTTATCTTCATTAAAATAAGGCACCTATTATAGAAATTATTTTACAGAGAGGAAGTTGCAGAACGCTGGGTATTCCATGTAGTAAACTGATAAAACATGTTTTGAAAGAAAAGCTATCTTTTCAATGAAAAGAAAATGGCTTCAGACTACTAAGCTTCAAGACTTTAACTTTGAAATCTCCATTACTGATCATACCCTGAAGGCGTATTTGTCCATAATGGACTGGTTTTAAGGACAGAAGAGAGCCAGATCACAATAAAGCTTGTAGATACACCTTATTAATGAGCAGGATGTCAAACATGCCCAAAAGATTATGATCTGATGTTACAAAATAGATGTTTGCTTGCACAATAAAATATGTCTGCTCTCTTTTTACTACATGTCCCTGTAGAACAGAACTGGAGCACTGCAGGAGAAAGAGTTCAATAGGCAGAGGAATCTCTTTTACTGGCAGCTACTCTTCCAACAGTGGGTAAGATGGCACTGAATATATTCCTTTACAGATAAACCAACCTCTCTGTTGCAGATCTGTTCTGGATAGCTGAAGGAATCTTCTCAATTGTGAGGGACATGAATCAGAAGGCTGAAATCAGCCAAGATCGTCTCTCTTACCCTTCCAGCCAATGGGAATTTTTGATTAGGGATTTCTGCTCTCCCCACCAGCAGAATAAAAAGGAAGAAAAGAGGGAACAATTAGATGCCCTTACCAGACAAGCAACAAGAACAGAATCACTGTTATTTCTTTCACCTGGAGACCTGCAAAGCTGGATGAGACGTGGAATACCTAAAATGTTTTGAAAAGAACATTGATCAATAATTTATTCTGTGTGGCATATTTTCTAGATTTATCCATTTCAGTGAAAATACTATAATGACATAAAAAGTGATGCTAAGAAACAGGAAGGGTGGGGAACCCCTCCTCCAACATAAAGCATATTACAAACACTAAGAGCATTCATAGTTCTTTTTGCAAAGCCAGTGAATCTTTATTCAGGCATATCCCACTTATTTCATTCAATCAGTGATGCCATTTTAAGGGATTCCTGTTTTACCATATTTAGAAGAATCCCACTTGCACCTTCGAGAGCTCATACTGAGTTTTTTTATAAACAATGTTGTGTCATTTCCTTGGGCATCTGGGTTAGCATACAGCACTGCAAGTGCATTGCCATGAGCAACCTGAAAAAGTTAATACTGCCAATGGATCTCCAGGCTGGCAACTGAGGCAATCAGTTGATTTCTAAAACAGAAATCTTTAAAAAATGAGTGTCCAGTACTGGTAAATAGACTGGCTCCTAGTTGATGTGTGATAGATAAAAGCAGCATTCAGCAAACAATGGGCTAAAAGAAGTTCCTTTGATGTATAAAGGCATTTAAATACATACAGTTGAGTTTTATGGCTGAATGTGCTACTTCAGGATCACGGCTCAGCCGGGCAAGTGTCACTGCGGCTTTTTGCTGAACTCGCTCACAAGCAGCGCTTTCTGGTGAATTCCCAAATGATGATTTTTCAAAGAGCATTTCCATTAAAACTTGAACACCTACAAAGGGGTAAAATATTGCTGACAACTGTCCAAAAATGCAGTAAGAAGAATCATTGACACAAAAGTTATAGTTTAAGATGAAGCAATACATAAACCAAGCCAGCATAACTGCAGGGGCTAAACCCAAACCCAAAATATCCTCAACACTTCTCTTTCAAATTCTGTATGAAGGTATAATCCTCCATCATTATTCCAAGTACAACTAGGAGAATTGGTAACATTAAGAAAGTAACTAACTGAACCAGTACAGATTTGGCTGTTCCTATTGCCAATTGTCAGCTCTGACTTGTAGCATGCAAACAGCATCCTCATTTCCCATTTAGGAAAGGATGACTGCCTACCCATAATGTCACAGCCAGAGGGAAAACCATCCACCAATTGCACTGATGACAGTTCGGACAAATGGCTAGAATTGCAGGTGTATTTATTTGTCAGAACTCATCCCCTCCTTCGCCAGCCACTTCTCCCAGCCATGACATCAGCTGCCTAGGCTAGAAGAGAAGGTAGGCAAAAGGGAGATACAGCTCTTACTGGAGCTGATTCCTGGTTTGGAAACTTGGATTAACCCCAGTTGCTGACAGTCCAAACAACAGCAAACTGGTTCTCTCTTTGCCATTTCAGCACACAACAACCACAGACAGATGGTCAACCATTGTCAGAGCTGCTTTCAAACATGGGTTTAGGAGTACACTGAAGCCTCAAGAAGAATGCTAAGTCCATATTCAAAAGCAGCTTGAGCAACGGGGTGTGAGGAATTCTGCAGTGAAGCAGTGGAGAAAGAGAGATGGCTCCCTCTCTGTTTCTTCACTGGCACCCTCCCTCCTCCCCTTGATGGTCAGGTGCTATTTTGGGCTGATCTGGGATAGCTCAGACAGCCGGTGGGTACAGGGGCACAATCAGTTTGAAAGAACCAGACTCTCCCACTGCCCAAAGCTGCATGGCCCTGGATGATCAGACTCAGGGATTGAGGGGAATAAGTGTGCCCATACCAGGCTAAAGTGATCAGTAGATACTGGACTGATCCCAACTTCCCTGGGATCACTGACAGGACCACCAACAAAATGCTCAAAGAAGCCCATCAGATAGTATAACTGCAGTGAGGAAATTGTGCTGGCTGGTTGGCTGTTTTAGGGGGGAAACTAACTGGAACAGCTAAGGAGATTTTAAGCTGCCTCAGGTATTGGTTGGGGTCAAGAAGAAAGCAACGTCATGGTGAGAAAGACAGAAAAAAGAGAGGTTGTAAGGTTATATCCATGCTGCAGTTAAATACAAACTAGGAAAGGCCCTTGGAATACAGGTGAAACTCGAAAAATTAGAATATCGTGCAAATGTTCATTTATGTCAGTATGGCAACTCAAAAGGTAAAACCAATATATGAGATAGACGCATTACATGCAAAGCGAGATATGTCAAGCCTTACTTGGTAAGACGCTTCTGACGTTGTTTGTTGTTCAGGAGCAGCTTGACAAGAGGAATACGACATTTGAAGCCCATGTCCAGGATCCGTCTGTGTGTGGTGGCTCTTGATGCACTAACTCCAGCCTCAGTCCACTCCTTGTGAAAGTCCCCAACACTTTGGAATGGCCTTTTCCTGACAATCCTCTCCAGGCTGCGGTCATCCCTGCTGCTTGTGCACCTTTTTCTACCACACTTTTCCCTTCCACATAACCTTCTATTGATGTGCTTTGATACAGCACTTTGGGAACATCCAACTTCTTTTGCAATTACCTTTTGGGGCTTTCCCTCCTTATGGAGGGTGTCAATGATGGTTTTCTGCACAACTGTCAGGTCAGCAGTCTTTCCCATGCTTGTGATTCCTACTGAACCAGCCTGAGAGACCATTGAAAGGCTCAGGAACCCTTTGCAGGTGTTATGGATTCGTTAGCTGATTAGAGTGGGACACTTTGAGCCTAGATTATTGAACCTTTTCACACTATTCTAATTTTCTGAGATTGTGAATTTGGGGTTTTCATAAGCTATACGCCATAATCATCACCATTATACCAAAGTAAGGCTTGACATATCTCGCTTTGCATGTAATGCGTCTATCTCATATATTGGTTTCACCTTTTGAGTTGCCATACTGACATAAATGAACATTTGCACGATATTATAATTTTTCGAGTTTCACCTGTAATCCTTGTATTTGGGCCGGCTTTCAGAGACTCATATGTGAGTTTCTAAAAATGAATCTTCTTTATGATTGTATCATTTGTCCCCTGAAATGCTTAATCAGTGCCCACAAAATCTTCACAGAGATGAAAAGATAATCTCCCACAAAACCGAATCCCAAACAAAATATTAACCAGCTATTTCATTTTGCACTTATCTAGAGACTACAGGCAAAAATATTCATGGCATTTCCCAAGACACAGAGGTGTAACAATATCAACATTCCACATTTAAAATAGATAAAAAGCTATGCTTTTGAAATAGCAGGGTCCTGTCTGCAGGTATTTCAGAGAAAAAAATGACATGAACTTGAATCCTCTCAAATTTTGGGTAAGAATTCAGAGATTTTCTCCAGTAATGGCCACTTTATCCTGATGTACAGTGTTAAATTAAACACCATGCTGTATAGCTAAAGGGTGCTATTCCAATTTTGTTTTCACATGCATAGATCTATTATGCATTTGTCAAAACATACATACCATTTTGTTGGATTATTTCTGAAGCACATTGGTCCAGGACAGATAGATTTGCTAATACTGTTACAATCTAAATTTAAAAAAAGGCAACAGTTTGAAATTTTACATTATAGAACAATTATTATTATTATGGCTTATAAATCATCATTATTCTGCTTGGCAAATGACTCCTCCACTTAGCAGTGTTGTTCTTATTCCCACTGTTTTTATTGTGATTCTCCCATGACTTGTAATTGTATAAGTCTGATGGGCCCCTGTTGGGCACAAATTTGTGAAATCACTGTGGCAAAAGTCTTAGACAATGTATGAAGCTCCATAGTATTTTATTTTAAAGATTGTAGACAGGGATAAGCAACCAATATCCTGTGTAGTGGTCTTCTCATATTTCCCAAGCATTGCACTGCTGAAATCCAGAGGCAAAAATCTGTTGAGTCTTAACACAAATACAAAAATCTCAGACTGGGAAGCTTAATATACCTATTTTCTGTGAAGACATTTTAAAAAGGATGAAAAAAAAATTGTGTAATCCATTCCAATGACATGGTGTAACTACATCATCACCATACTTTCTGCAGCTCTCAAAGGCTAAAAATATTAATAGCAACAAAACCACAACAAAAAAAATAGTGGCCTTGACCCCCCCCCCCCCCAAAAAAAAAGTAGCCCAATCCTATCTTGGAGGCTGAATTTTGCTTTACTTTCCTCAGCTTAAATTGCTGGAATACTCACATCAGGGATGTCTGGGGGTGGAGGGGGTGGTGGATGTCAACATGGCAGCTTCAATCATGCAATCACGGGTACCATCTTAATTTTTTTTACTTCCTTGCAGATGTCCCTGGTTCATACAAACCTTTGACCATTAGCAACATATAAATATGAGAAAATCTACCCAACTGAAGAGTTTACTGTATTTTTTTAATTATTTGTTTTATTTTTAGTAGTGGGTCAAGACACCCTGTTGCCTAAGATAGAAGATGCATTCACAAGGCTGCTGTTTATGAAAGATGCTCTAGTTTTCAGGTTGGATCAGTTTTGTTTCATTATTCAGTAGGAACTTTATTTTCTTGAAAATCTCGCTTGTTTTGTGCTTTCTATGGTCATATTTCCTGTTAACCAGTATTTTCATATTCTGCTCTTTCCACTTTTCCTTCTGTGTTCTTCAGGTCTGGTTCATAAATGTCCTGCCATCACTTGATGACTGCAACATCAGGTGATGGCATGCAGATACGAAGGAATAATTAATTACAAATATAAAGATGTACAAATACATCTTAGCTTCCCAAACCCAAAGACTTGCATCCAGTTCTTCCATTTATCAGAAGCTTTTATGAACAGAAGGGAAAAGAGGGACCCTTCTATTGCTGATTTCTCTGCAGCCTCTTCCACTTTCCCTTAAACTAGCTTCCAGTTGGGGAGCCTTGTGAAACACTATGGAAAAAGCATGGACACTAGAGGAGACAAAGAAAATTTTAAAAATGGCATCCTTCCTGCTTCCATTCATGGAGGCCTTTCTTGAAGAACCTGCCAGGAATAGAAGAACAATGCCAGGTACAACCCAAGAGCAGAGAATGTGGCAGTTCTGCATTCTGTTCAGTGCCCAGTGCATGGACAGTTAAATAGATGATAAATAGTGTTACAAAGGCATGCCTTATAAAGGTAGTCCCCAGTTTAAGAACTAGTTCTGTTGCAGCTCATATGTTCATGGTTCCTGTCTGGTCTACCTGGGATGGCTGACAGGTAGTAAGAACATGATTTTCCAAAGTCACCCAGCGAGACTCCATGCCTGAGGATAGACTTGAATATGTGTGTGCCTGGTCCTACTTCAACACTACCATGCTGCCTGTACCAGACCCTGCTTCTTCAGTCTGCCTGTGTGCCTTCAAGTCAGTTTTTAGCTCCTGGAGACTGCCTGGACAAGCCTCTGCAGTTCTTGGCAAGATTTTTTGGAAGTGGTGTGCCCTGGCCTCCTTCTTATGGCTGAGAGAGAGGATCTGGCCCAAGGTCACCCAGTTGGTTTTATATCTAAGGCAGGACTAGAACTCAGGGTCTCCCAGTTTCTAGCCTGGTGCCTTAATCACCAAACCAAACTGGCTCCTCATTCAACATCTTCATCCAATTGAAGCTACCAACATGAGAAATGTAGGCTCCAGTGTCCAAATATTCCCGTAATAGGTTACTTGGCAATCCTAGATGTGCCTATTCTTCCAATTTCTAAATACCACTAACCTTGGTCCAGGAATCAATTTTACCCTCTATTAATTCCTTAGAATTCCTTATCAATTTATTGGAATGCTTAAGCAGCACTCATTGTGTTTAATGCTCATTAGTTCTTTTGACAGTCACAGTACATTCAGAAACCTCTGATTAATCTACTTTGCACTCTGAAATGTTCTGCTTCATTTGGGGTTGGGCTTTTTTGAGAACCAAGTAATGACAATACAATAGGTCCACAAGAATAATTTTCGTGAATGATAAGCAGAAGTACAAGCTTTTAGCAACCAGGTCTCCAAGCAACATATTATAAGGTTTGGTGCCCAGGATAAATTTCTAGTTTTATAACTTTTATAATTTTTAAACTTTTAATAATTTAATTATGTATTGTGATTTTAGTGACTGTAAGCCGCCCAGAGTCCCCCATTGTAGGGGAGATGGGCGGGGACAAATCAAATAAATAAATAAATAAATAAATAAAACAAAACAAAACAAAACAAAACACAGGCTTTCCTGCCATCCTGCAGGAAGAAGACAGAGCATTACAACACAAATTATTGTCCTGCAGAGATTCCCTTTGCTTTTAGCTGATACTGCACATAAACAGATTATCTTTGAAAGGGTTTGCAAAGAGAGGAGGAAACAGCTACAGCATTGATGTTTAATGGCAGCTCTGATAAGACTATGAGTATTGGAAGGGGAAAAAAACAGAAAATTAAGGAAAAGAGTAGATAGAGAGGAGGGATATGAGAAGAAGCACAAGAGAAGGAAGAGAGATCAGAAATGCATTAGTCAGGGAGGAGAGAAGCTGTTACACATAGTATCATTATTTTGCAGAATTATGAGGCATGCTTCTGGCCAATGGGTGGGTGTTGCATACAATGTATATTTCCACATCTATACAGCATTTATCCAAACTTTTCACCACCCCCACCACCCAAAAAACCAAAGTAAGCCACTGCTGTTCACAGGGTACAGTCACAGACTGAATATCTATAGGGTAAATTTTAGTCGGTTTGCATAGGCTCAAGTGGTTGACTAAAGTTCTATAGAGAAGATATCAGAGCCTTTATATAGGCAACATGATGGCAGAGGAAAGCATGAATCCAGGTTGGATCCCATTGCACAATGTAAACAAACAAGAATGTTGGCTACACTGAGATAATTGAAGGCAAAATATGAAGGGCATGTTCTCTCTCAGCAGAAGGTTGGTAATATATGGTTATAGGATGCATATTAATAAGATAAAAACTAATTATCATATGGAAATACAGAAAGAAAAATAGATTCAAAATGCATAAACTGCATTAAAAGAATATGCATTTGATAATGTGAAGAGGATTTTTTTTTCCCCTTAGAAGCACACTTAGGCAGAAAGGTGAAGAAAGGAAGTTAAAGATAGAAACAGAAACTGAGCAAAATTGAAAATGATGGTATTTCGGGTCTCTGAGAGAGAGAGGGTGGAGGACAATGAAGGGAAGCATTTGGAAATTGAAAAGTAATGGAATTTCCCCCCATCACTATGATCTCACTTTTCAAAGAGTTATCCTAATTTTCTGGTGGTCAGCAATTTACGCTGCAGAGCATTATGCTAATTAAATTTTTATTAGTCATAAGAAAACAGTTTTTTGTACACTTTTATTATGATCACTGACATGAGTAGAAAAAAATCAATCCTAAAACAAAAATGACACCATCATCTCATTAGGTGGCAAAGTACATAAATATGGAAGTGCCAATATTAGTTCATGATGATTTAGATATACTGCAAAGCACATTCATTGTCTGCCTCAGTGTATTTTAATTCAGTTGATTGTGGAGATGTGCAGTGTTGCAGCTTGGTTATCAAAGATTATGAAGGATTATTATTTAGATCTGGAAGTAACTGAACTTTGCTGCCATAGTTGCATTAGAGAGGGTGGCATTCAATTAACCTCTTCTATCAGTGCAATGGACTCTGTCAGCAAAAGGAGGGGGAATCCCCCCCCCCCCCAGAGCTCTTCTTGAACTTTGCAAATGCTGTGTGATGGGAAGAGAGTATTTCAGAGATGAAGAGAAGCAGGGAAATTCCTATCTCACAAAGGAAAATCCGTTCACGGCATTAGATTTATCTGAAAAAGACAAAGCTTTCTTTTTAAGGAGGAAAAAGTCTTTGATCTGCTTAATGATCTTTCATTCCAGCTACTTTTAAACATCACAAAATCAGACTGGAGTTTCCATTTTGCAATGACAATTTGGAGTCTAGGGGCCTAGGTAGTAGTAGCACCTAACATTGTTGGGCCTTAGAAGCTAAACAGCATCAGTCTTGGTTTGCACCTGGATGAGAATACTCTGGAAAAGTCCAAGAATGTTGGCTACACTGAGATATTGAATACAAAATATTCTGAAAGAAGGCAATGGCAAATTACTTTGTATCCTTTTTATAAGAAGCGTATATTAAAGGCATGCCAATACAGATTTTCCCCTACAAATAGATGCTTTTAGAGTAGCCTTAATATGAGGGCACAGAGAAGCAAAGAAAAACATTTTTTGAAAAATTAGTTGCAGAGTATTTGTGTGCGTGTAAACGGAAAAGGTCCTATAATAAGAGATCAAAATCCTACAATTTCTTCTGCCACTTGAGATTCCAAAGGGACTTGCATTAGTCCACCTCTAATAGTTTCCTCCCCAGCTCCTGTCAACCCAACAGGTCGAAAACTTACGTGAGAAGATAAATGGGGACTCTCACTCCGGTGGGAGGAAAAATGCTGGCAGCACCTTGCACAGAGAGATGGGACTAGTTGCCGGTAAGCGCGAAACCGCGCTCGCCCAAAAAGGGCGCGAAGCAACGGAAACCCCGCCTCCTGCGCTCGCCAGCTGGGCTCTGCTCTAGGAAGGAGGCTCTGGCAAACCACTTCCGAAAAACAATTGCCTTGAAAACTGCAAGGATTCGTCCAGGCAGTCACTGCAGGGTCAGTAATGACTGAGCGCAGACAAAATATATATATATATATAGTATCCGTAACTCCTCCTTTAATTGATGGTCTCTGGTGATTCCTTGAAGAGGCCTTTCTTTGCTATGGGGATGCTGCTTATGGGTCCTGGAATATGTCCTCCAGTACTTAGGGCACTTCTTCAAGTAGCCTCTGTGCCCATTTAGAAAAAAGTACTGGAGCCGGTGATCCCACAACATCAGTTGTTTTGGAAAGCTGAGCCAATTTATTTCTGGCTCAACTGAAATCACAGCAAAAGTAGTTTTCTTTTCTTTTTTTAGGCACTGCAGTTTTGTGGAACTTTGGCAAAATTCATTTCCTTTTCTGAAGGAGGAATCTATGTTTCACCTTTGGGATAGCAGGTCTTTCAGTTCCCCTCATAAGAACTACTAGGAAAGTTTTTCCATACATGCAGACAAAGGCATGCATGATGAAACGAGAGCAGGAACGTCTACCCTTATTTCATTTCATTTTTTCATTGTATTATTTTATTTTGGGGAGTTGTGTTGCAAGACCTCCTGCAGTTGAGGCCAAGGCAGTGATTTTCAGTCCTTGTCTGCAGTAAGCAAAAGTGAAGATTATCACAAATGTTCATCACCCTGCTTTTAAGGGCTGTGAAATGGAAACGTGGCAGTAAGCAAACGTCCTTAGTGTGCAAGTATCTCGAGGCCATGGTGAGTTGATGAGATGGATGCATTGCTTTAACATTAATTCTAATATTGCTGATTTTTTGTTGTTGTTGTTTTAATTGTAGTTTTTAACATTTGGGTTTTATGATTGTTTTTATTGGAAGCTGCCTAGACTCACTTTATTGGGAGATGGGCAGCTATATAAATGTGAAAAATAAATAAACAAAATAAACATCTTTATCTACATTTTTTAATGCTACTGTTTTGGTATTGAGAGTTTTTCCTCTATCTTTTACTGAAATGTTTCCTACAATATTTAATATCCTTCTTAAGGATTGCTGGAAATGGGGAGGTGAATCTCTCCCAACAAATCTTAGTAAGGTTATTGTTTTTACAGAATTACTGAAAAAGAGTAGTTCTCCCAGTAACTGGGGTTAAGACTGATCTTCCCCCACTGCAAATAATGATAGGGAATTGGTGATCTGGTTAAAGGTAACTAAAGGTAAAATAATGGGGCTCTACCTAATTATTTATTTATTTATTTATTTTTATTTATTTATTTATTGGATTTCTCTCCCGCCCATCTCCCCTACAACAGGGGACTCTGGGCGGGTTACAAAGAGATTAAAACTATAAATATATATAAAATACATAATATATATAGAATTAAAACAATACTAAAAAAGGAAAATCCAAGAAGATGGAAAATCGGGCCGGGGACAGATTTTCAATCTCCCTGCTTGAGATATTCCCTCCCCGCCCCAGGCCAAGTGACAGAACCAGGTCTTCAAGGCCCTTCGGAAGGCCAGGAGTGAGGGGGCCAATCACACCTCCGGGGGCAGAATGTTCCAAAGAGCAGGGGCTACCACAGAGAAGGCCCGCCTTCTGGACCCCACCAGATGGAGTTCTTTTACTGAGGGGGTCCGAAGCATGCCCTCAATTATCCTTTGAGTAGTCCTCTGTGAACCAGCCTATAGGTATGCATATGTATG
Source organism: Liasis olivaceus (assembly GCA_030867105.1). Classification (NCBI taxonomy): domain Eukaryota; kingdom Metazoa; phylum Chordata; class Lepidosauria; order Squamata; family Pythonidae; genus Liasis; species Liasis olivaceus. The sequence goes on along the minus strand of CM061349.1, from coordinate 94,424,847 downwards.
AAAAGATGAACAAAAAAAAGAACCCAGTTCTTATGTCTGGAAGCTTCTTATATGTTTGTTAACCAAACAGTTGATTGCATCTAAAGTTACAAACAAGGGATCAATTTATATTTAACACTAATTAGGATAAGAAAGTAGACGCCACACTGCTAGGGTTGGTAAAAGCCAAGCTTCCCAACTCTGTCCAGCACTTATTTTTATATCCATTATGGACTAGTGTGCCACTTTTTAATTTCTTAAGTATTTTTGAGAAATTTAATTACACAGTTCATCATCTTCAGCTTTGTTAACAGAGACAAACTGATTACCTCACTCCTTACTCTGCTCCTGAAGTTGTGTTTTAAATGTAAGGCCAGACACTTTGTAAATGACTGCCACACATGCCAGGCTCTATTATTATGCAAAGCATTCAAGAGAAACAACAAAAAAGGAACTTCAGCCATGCAGTGATGTTTGCAAAACAAAAGAAAACAAAAAAAAAATAGAGTATTGTTTCTGGACACAGTTCAAGCTGTTAGTCTCAGAATGCCATATGTTGATTGAGAGCTGAAATAAATAAGGGATTGTTAATAAAGATGCTGACTCTTATATGAATGAAATTCTTAATGGAGGTTGTTCCTCCTAAGCTCACAATACAGGGAAAACCCAGCCACATCTCCCTCCCTCCCTCCCTCCCTCCCTCCCTCCCTCCCTCCCTTCCTCTCTCTCAAACCATCATGCAGGAATTTACAAAGCGATTTACTATATGAGATGGGAAAGATTAGCTCCCAACCCTACTGAGATACTTGTCCTGACTGAGCAGAGGTGACACAATTCATCTTACCAAGGTGAAGAAGCAACATGAAGATGCAACATGATTCTGATCCAGCACTTCAGGTCAATTCCACTACAATTCCACTACAATTCCACTGACAATTCCACTACAAAGAAGAGGCTTCAGGATATAATTCTTCCAAGTAATGAACTAATTACAAGAGGTGGCAGAAGCAAGGCCAAGAAAGCAGTGCTGTTACTTCTCTTTACTATTAGAAGCAGGAGGTACACTTTGCTTGAAGAAGCAGCTTGAAATAATGGCTTCACTCAAAGCATTGTCCTAGTTTCATGTCTGTATAAAAAGGACACATAGAAATAAACTGGCTTGGCCTCATCCAAGGATGGGGAACCTGTGGACTTCAGATGTCCCTAAACAATAACTCCCAGTATGTCCCATCACTGTCAAGTTGGCTAATGCCAAAGGATCTCCATCCTTGTCCGGATCAGTACATGGATAAGAAATTAAAAAGAATGATATGTAATGATTCTGTTATAGGACCAGGTTCAGAAATCGAGGCAGGTAACTAGATAAGTCTACTCAATAAAAGGACAGATAGATCATATATGAAGTAGCATTCCTAGGCGGTTTTCCATTAACATGGAATTTTTCCTTAACACACTCAAATATTAGGACATTTTTTAGAAGTCTAGCATGCTTTCCTTTCTGGCTGGCTTTTGGGATTATCCTTTACAAGATTGTGACAGAAAACTAGGTCCTGATACAGAGTGATCTGTACTTCAATGTTCAGGCTATAATAAATGGGTAAATGCAAGGGAGGGCACTTTAGAAAGAAAAGGCAAAGAAATATAAGTAAAATTAACTTAAATCCAAATATTCCTGCTTGTGGATTAGACTGTGAAAAGCTAGATCACCTATCTGACATAACCATTATAAAATACTGCCTGAAATGAACAACATGATTTTTTGTGAGATTTTAACACAGTCAGCCGTGATGCAACAAAAGGAGCAAAACAAAAATGGTGTATTTTCTATTAGGAAAATGGGTTTGTTTAAATTTATCATCTTTGTAGGAGTCACCACTGTATATGAGAAATACTGAATAACTTTTGATCTCAATTAAATTATCACTCTTCCATTTTTGGCATGATGACTCATTGGATAAAATGACATTTCTATCTACTTGCTCTTTTAATCATTTCTAATTTACAGTATATTTGGAGTTTGGCATGGCTAATCCATCCATTTTACTGAATGGGGCAATTTGGTCAATCAAAGAGAATACTTGTCTATTTAAAAATATTGTTAGCAGTAAAGGTTGTCCAAATGGTGTATACAGTCCACCTTCTCTTAAGTTCACAGAGCAGAAGGATACATATGTTACACTATGTCATGCCACTACGGACAGGGTCTACATGACTTCCCCAGGAGTGGGCTTGGAAGGGAAGGAAATTTCTGTATTTTTGCACAGGTATATCCTTTGTGGTATTTTTGGTTACATTGTCCACTAGTTTCATCCTTATTGGGAATTGCTACCCACATCTGAGGATTCCCAATAAGGATGAAACAGGTAGTATTTCAATTGTTCTTAAGCTGTTTTTTTTTCTTTCTTTCTTAGGCCGTAACCTTCCAAACTAATAGCATCATGGCACTATTTAAAGGTGCTTCTTTAAAGGTGCTTACATCAAAATAGATTTCCAGAATTGCTACTAAAGCTGTTACATCAACATAAGCAAAGCTATGTTACCAAACAAAGCCAGTTTGAGGACATCTCCAATAAATGCTAGAGTAAGAAGAAAAAGAATTCTAAAAATCAACACTAAACTGATCTTAATGGCTAGTTAATAAACAGGACTGGGAGATAAAGTTGTTACTTCAAATTTCCTGGGCTCTGTTTATGAAAAAAGTAAATGTTAAGACCTGTAGTTTGAAGTAGCCCTGAAAACATAGCTGAAGATAATGAAACTGACACAAGAATGAAGTTATGTGTTTATAGATTTTCTATTTCCCATCAACATGTGGATATCCACATTTCATCCCACTAGTTTCTGAACTACCTTCAGAAGCCCTGCATGTCAAGCACCCTGAAGTAGATTACTTTGAAACTGACTAGGAGTTGAAAGTAACATGGAATGACTGACAGAGACAAAAGTTCTTTGAAGAGCTGAATTCTGAAGGGAAAGAGGTTGTGTGTAAAAACTGATTTTCTAAAAGCTCCTTGCTTTGCTTTGCTCTGTCAGGAATAGAGGTCAAGTCAGTCCAACATCTTTTGCTACTAGAGAAAAAAGTTAAAATTGAGGAGCAAGTAATTTAACTAAAAATAAACACCAAAACAACTTTTAAACCATTTAAACCATTAAAAAAAATGACTGTTTCAACCAAATTCCTTAAAAGTTACTTCTCAGCAGAAGCATCACAGGAGGGGGTGGAAGGGCCAAGATGGTAAGCAGAACCATGTGATCAAAACCCCACCCACTTTATAGAGTATCAATGCTGCATCACATATGAAGAGGCAAGGGTTCAATCATGCCTGCTTCCATGCCAGACACCCCTGCTCCTCAGAGATTTTTTCCACATTGCTGTGAAAAACTTTGTTCTTTCATACACCACAATAAAGAACAAGATGGAATCTTCCTTCATGCTATGTAAAAAGCCAAATGGGCTTGCAGTTATGTCCCTATATGTTCTGAAGCACCTGTTCTGACTATTTCTGAAGAGATCCACGTCACTATAAGTTGTATATATAAATATACATATATAAATATGATAAATAAATAAATAAGTGGTAAGAATTACTCCAAATTGCTGTGGTCACACTATGAAATTCTCAATAAAGACTATGATCTAAGAAGGTGTCATATGGAAACTTCTGTAATAGTGCTTTTTTCAATGTGAAAGAGGGCTATAACCTATATGGCAAATGTATTTGCTTCAAAATATGTTTTCCTGAAATTGCATTATATAGTTCATCAGCATAGTTAATGCAATTAAGCATGAACAATTAATAGTATACAGTTTCTTTCAGCACATCTTTTCTTCTATTAAGTCATCCAATTCCTCCCGTCTTTCATTCAAATCCCTTTTCCAGGCTTCAGCTGTCAGAATGGCTTAAACTTTTCAGCTGTAGACACTCAGAAAAGAAAGCTTTTGATCAGCCTCAATCACTTGGACTTTAGCTCTGCAGTTATGACATCCAAAGAATTAATGGCCTTTTTGAAAAGAAGCTTTTGAAAGTGGCTGGTCCCTGTAGCATATAACCATGCCTCCCTCAGCACAAAGTAATACCCAAGTACTGCTACAGTCTGGCTCGGTTTATCTCAACCCTTCAGATATATTGGACTACAATGCTTCAGATTTTGAGATCTCATGAGCATCCTAGCTATGACTATCTAGCAGGAGAGCATTAAGTTGAGAAATGCCACTCTAAATGGATTGACAGTCAGTTCAGACTTACAACTTGGACATGGTAGGCATCGTGTTCAAGATGCTTACCATGTATACCATGCCACTGTGACATGATTAGAGCAATATATGTTCAGTAGTTGAATCTACTATGTGGAATATTACCATGTGAAGGAAGAATGTTGTGGCTTCTCAAAGAATTGCTCTGAATTGTACTGTATTCCCATTTTTAGAATAAGACCACTAAATCTGGTTTTGATTTCACCCTAACTCAATTACGTATCTGTTGTAGAGAATTATTACAACTGAAACATCTATTCTTGGTACCTGAACAACATTGACTCATTTGCAAATGAAAGCTAACACATAATTATGCCCATGCATCACGTGTTGAACTGTTTGCAGCAGTCCGAAAGCTTTGTTTATTTAAGTAGTGATTAAACAAGTAAACCGTTGGTTTCATGAACAGATAGTAAGAAAAAGACATATTTTTAAAACCAAATGTCATTTACATTGAGGACTTACTCTAACCTGACAACAGCAACAACAAGTAGGACAAAGCTAGTATGCAGGGAAGGGCTGGTTCATGTCATCCCCTCTCTCCTGTCCTCAGCAGATGCCAGGACAGCATATTCCACCAGCCCAGCTGGGGCCCCCAATCTTCCCAGGGCTTTCCCTTCCCTCTCTCCCAATATCCCAGCATAGCATATCCTGTTCAGAAGACTTTGTCCATTAAATCCAAAGACAGCTACACTGAGATCCATTAAATCAAGGGTATGCTGGACTCTTTACCATATCAGGTATATCTTTTTTCCTTTGTACTATGACAGCCATCCAATGTTAAGTTCTGTAGACCAGTGTTTCTCAACCTTGACAACTTTAAGATGTGTGAACTGCAACTCCCAGAATTCCCCTGGGGTATTCTGGAAGTTGAAGTCCACACATCTTCAAGTTGCCAAGGTTGAGAAACACTGCTGTAGACTTACATTAAATATGTGTCCACTTACCTGATCTCGAGAATAGGGACTATCTACTTTCTGTTTGTCAGAACAAGCTGCAATAAGAATATTCATCGCATCCAGCTGAAGCAACATCTCACAGGCCTTTGAGTCCAAAAATGTAATGTTGGCAAGTGCAGCTGAAGCCAATAGGAAAACTTCTCCAGAGGCAGCCTCTTGGCACAGTTCTAGATATCAGAAAATCCAATTAAAATATCAAATTAAAATCAATTCATTTATTTGTTTGCTTGCATGTTTTAAAACATTTTATGGGGTGAAGGGAAGAACCTTGAGCAGGTGTTTAGTTCAAATAAGAAATACACAAGTCCCTTCAGCAGGAGTCCTTGTTAGAGGCTGTGCTCTTGAACATAAGAAAATTGCTCAAAGACTACTGAGTAATTAAGTAACTCAGCAATCCATTTTAAAAAAGTAAGCAATTAAGTAACCCATAAAAACAATCATATCCCAAAGGAATATACTTGCCTTGGATGCAGAGTATGGGCTTAACTCCGCTATCAATGAATGCTAACAGACATTCATTATACAGCATTAGAAGAGAAAGGAAGTTTTATTAAGAAATGCGTAAGGATAGAAAAACCTCACTTCTATCTAAACTACATCTTAAGAGAGAGATTCAGCAAAAGTTATTGTTCTTTTGTTTTGTAAGCAATGAATCTACTCCCATATTTGTTTATTTAGCCAATGATCTCACAGTCCCCACCAATAATGAGTAAATCGTGTCCACCACGGAGACAAGTGTCCAATGACTTTCCACCCTATCCCATGCAAACTATTTCAGAAATTCTTTTCTTGCCTATGTAAGAGACAGGAGAAAGGAAGTCTCCTTCACAGGGCATAAAATCAAAGGAAATCTGGTAGCACTTTTCTGACTAACAAATTTTATTAAAAGGCATAATGACCTGCAGCTAATTTCATTAGATGCTTTTTTTTTTTTTTGGTGCCTTTGAGTCAGCACAGACTCCTGGTGACTGCCTGGACAAGTCCCTGAAGTTTTCTTGACAAGGTTTCAGAAGTATCTTGCCATTGCCTACTTCCTAGGAGTGAGAGAGAGGGACTGGCTCAAGGTCACTCAGCTGGCTTTGTGCCAGAGGTGGGACTAGAATTCAGTTTCCCGGTTTCTGGCCTGGTGTCTTTACCACTACACCAGCCTGGCTCTTCATTAGATGCATACAGTGACTAGATTGATGTGGGATTTAAACTGGGGTGAGGGGAGTGAAGGGGAGGAAGATAGGTTGCTTATGCAGATGCAGGTTACATGTGAAACAGATTACAAATACCTCATCCATTAACAATTGTAATGAGTTTTTTAAAAAAACCCACTGTGTTTGTGGAGACTTTCTGAATCTACCTGAAACCTTTTGATGTACTGTATGTGAGGTTAGCATTTTCTCACTCAGTGGTGCTGTTAAAGTCCCATTTTTCCAAAACAGTCACTTTGAGGTCTGCTGTGGAGTGTTCTGGGAGACTGAAATGCTCTGATACAAATTTGTTCTTGTTTTGAGTCCTGATAGCAAACCTCTGTCCATTAATTCTTTTGCACACAGTTTGTCCCGTTTGTCCTATGTAGAAGCCAGAGGGACACTGCTGGTAAATAATGGCATATGTCACATTGAAGGAAGACCATGTGAAGGTGTCTCTAATCTTGTGTGTGTACTTGTTGGGGCCTGTAATGGTGCTGATGGTGTGGATGTGGGGGCAAAGTAGATAGACATTTGGGTTTGTTATAGGTTCTGTTCCCACATTAGCATCATTGTCCGCTTCAGGTTGGGTAGTTGTCTGTATGCAAGTATGGGCCTATCACCCAGTGCCTTAGAAAGTATAGTGTCATTGTCCAGTATGGGCTGTAGCTTAATAATGTATTTGAGTGGATTGAGCTGTGACCCGTAGGTGACAACCAGTGGTGTCCTGTTGTTCTGTTTCTGTTGATTTTTAGTAACTCCTCCCTGGGAATTGATCTGTTTATTGATTCTTGATCTCATTGGGTAGATAGTTCAGTTTCCTGAATGCCTGGTTTAATTCCATCAGCTGAACATCTCCATCAAGTGAATCAGAGCAAATGTGATTGTAGCATACAGCCTGGTTATAAATTATAGATTTGGTAGTGTTTTCTGGGTGGAAGCTGGAAACTTGTAGATATACATGGCAATATGTAGGTTTCTTGTATAATGTGGTATCTATGTGTCCATTGTGTCATTTTACCATGACATCAAGGAAGTGGAGTTCTTCTGTAGATAGGTCTAGACCCATGGTGTTCAAACTGTGTTCCTCTGAACCCCAGGACTGTGTGAGAATCATCCACTGGTTCCACATGACAACTTACTCTTACACTGAAATTGTAAGACTGTTTTTTTGTTTGTTTAAAAGAGAAAAGTCTGTGATGAGGTATTACATGAAGCATATTTATTACAGTAATGGGTTGCATGATGATTTTTCACATTGATAAGGGTTCCTCAGGTATCTCAAGTTTGAATATCACTGGTCTAGACTGAGAGAGAGAGAGAGACTGAGACTCTTCCTGGCTTTTTTTTTTTTTTTGGCATGTTTGAAATATTTATGTGTCTTTATGTGTGCTGTAAAAGTTGAAGGCCAGTTTGTACCTGAACATCAGTCTTCTATCATTGATGGTATATTTGACTTTTGCTTCCAAGAAAACAAGTGAGGCATAATTCCCTAAAATACATGGTTAATCAAAAGGTTTGGATTCTTGTTCTACATAATTGCTTTTTTTTGGATGTATGTATCTCTACAGTGTTATTGTCAGGAGCACTAAACACCAAACTGTTGGCCCATCAGTGCCTTGATCCTACTGAATCTAATGACAGTTAAATCAAGCAGTGTTAATTTAATTTGAAATTGCACCAGTTTTCATGGGTATTATTTGTATCACTGATTAGTTATTAGTTAGTTATGGCATAAATAACCTACAAGAATTTTTTCCAGGAAGTTGTTTATTCACAGATGTGGAAGGTGAATAAATGTTCAAGTGGGGAAATTCTAGACTTATTACAAAAAACTACACAGAACTTTCAATCAATATATCTTTTGTCTCTAATATATCTAAGAGCTGAGCAGAAATCTCTCAATACTACTTGTTGACAGTGCCCAGGAAAAAAAGGAGTAGAATCACTACAAGGTGATATCTCCATTCCCAAGCATCCAGAAGCACTTCAGCAAGACACCATCATCAATAGTACTGAAAGCCATCAAGAAATGTAGGCTAGATTTTGTCCTACCTTTCCTCTAGGACCTTAAGGCGGTGTAAACAGTATACTATTCTTGCCTCAATTTTTAAAACAACAACTCTGTGGAATATGTGAAGTTGATAGTCATGGCCCTAAGTCACCTAGTGACTCTGCAAAGCTGAAGGTCTATCTTAACCTCAGTCTCCCCAGTCCTAGGCTATCATCTGAAGCACTACACCATATTGGCCCTTTTTCTAAAACTATGCATTTCTGAATGAATGGATAATTCATCAGAGCAATCAAGGCCATCTCAGTACCAAATGTAGATCTCAGTACAAATTGGCAAAGATCAAGATAACCCATTTCATCAAAAGCACCTACAGCTGCAATGACACAGCCCTCTCCACCACTTTAGTTAAATAATAAAAAATACATAGATAGTTGTTAAAATTGGCCAAGGACCAATAATGGCTTATTAATATTTATTATACTTACAGGAAGATAAATCAAGAACAAGACCATCCATTAGTATTAACACTGTTGCAGGTCTAGGTTTGTATACTTAGATTGGGTGTTTTTTATAATGATGCTTTAAAATAAAATGAAATGGTATGAGCAGATGTATAAAACTAATTGATCCACAAGGAAAAAATCCTATCTGATATTAAACTATTATTCTATATGGAATACATATGGATGTATATGAAACACTGTGAAAGAAATCACGCCACTTTTGCTTTGAACCTCTCCTCTCTGAGAAAGAGGCATCACTACCAAAGACATGCAGAAGATAGAAGTTAAGGAAGAATGAAATGTGACCTTTGGTTGAAAACAGTTTTTCACCCCCTTTCCTAAGCAATCCGAGACTAGGATATCTGAAAATTCTGCTAATCTGTAGAAGTGCTATGCTCAACTCAAATACTGTGCTCAAATATTCCTGCTAAGAGTCAGTGTGCCAACTGAGACAGGCTCTCCGGAGTGGGAGTCAAAAAAATGAAGAAAGTGAGAAAAATGACACAAAGTGTAAGAAAGATTACGTGATTTACATATCACACATAGCATCTGGTAATTAGTCTAAAAATTCCCAAAGCCTTCTGTACCTTAACATTGAAACATGAAATTTTCATGGATATACATACTGAGAAGTGCTGTGACAATTTCTTCCATGCTCTCAAGAAAGCCGTTGAGATGCTGAGTGAAGGTTTGCTGAGGAGATGTGATCTGAGCTATTACTGCTGCTGCTTCAGCATGAGTAGCTTGGGAGTGTGTATCATTTGTGAGAATGTCAGCCAAGCATAATATTCCATCAACCTAAGGAGAGAAGGAAGGGAAAAATGATGGAGCACATTTTAACAAAGCAACCTTGAGACAAGCATTATAAAGATGTATAATGTATGAGTTGAAGGCAGCAGCCCTATCTGAAAGCTTAGTCAGATAATAAAACAGAGAGACCCTATTTTTTATCTATCCAAGTGTAAGATGCACACAGTCAAGACTCTTTATTATAAGAATGAATACTTAAGTAAAACAACATTCATGGTCTTTTAATCTGAGGTTACTGCTGAGGCAAGTACTAGGAATCTTGTGAGTGGGGACAATACATGCTTATTCTATTCATTTTTGCAATATGGGATGGAGATGGCATTGGTCGCGCTTTTGGGTGATCTCTGGCAGGAGCGGGAAAGGGATAGTGCATCTGTCTTTGCTCTTCTTGACCTCTCAGCAGCCTTCAGTACCATCAGCCATGGTATCCTTCTGGATCAGCTCCATGGGTTGGGAGTGGGTGGCACACCCAGAGTGGGTGGCACATTGTGCTGGTTCACTCCCTTTCTGCAGGGCTGGTACCAGTTGTCATTAGTTGGGAGTGAGAGGTCCTACTCTTGACACCTGTTAGGTGGGGTTCTGCTGGGTTCGGTACTCTTCCCACTCCTATTTAACATCTAAATGAAGCCACTGGGTGAGATCATTCGTCACCATGGGGTGAGTTATCATCAGTATGCTGATGATACCTAGTTATATATCTCCACCCCTGGCGACCTAAGTGATGCTGTTCAAGTGAACTAAGTGATGCCACAGTGCCCAGAGGCTGTGGGGTCTGGATGGGAAACAATAGGCTTCAGCTGAACCCTGGCAAGACTGAGCGGCTCTGGGTTTTGGGACCTTCTGGATATGGGACTTCAACATCTTTGGTACTGGATAGGGTTGTGCTACCCTAGATAGAGCCTGTGTGCAATCTGGAGGTCCTTCTAGACTCATGACTCCTGCTTGAGGAGCAGCTGGTAGTTGTGTCTAGGAGGGCCTTTGCACAGCTTCATGCAGTGTGCCAGCTGTACCCCTTCCTGGACCATGAGACTCTACTCACTGTCACTCATGCTCTGGTCACTTCCAGAATGGATTACTGTAATTCACTCTACATGGGACTGCCCTCGAAGAGCATCTGGAAGCTTCAGCTGGTGCAGAATGCAGCTATGCAGACAGCTATGTGTGTCCCTAGGATGGCACACATTACATCTCTGTTCCGCAAGTTGCACTGGTGCCAGCTTGATTCTGGGTGCGATTCAAGGTGCCGTTTTTGACCCTTAAAGCCCTACATGGAATGGGACCAGGTTATTTGAGAGACAGCCTCTTCCCAGTTTCATCTACCTATCCCATCAAGTCAAGCAGAAGGGGTATGCTTTGGGTCCTGTCTCCTAAGGAGTCCTATCTGGTGGGGCTCAGGAGACCCACTTTTTCTGCTATGGCCCCAACCCTCTGGAACATCATTCCCCATGAGGTGAGGTTAGCTCCATCCCTGCTAGCCTTCCAGAAAACCCTGAAAACATGGTTCTTCTATCAACCTTGGGGATCCCTTGGTGAACCTGCAGGGTGGCTTGTATGAGGTTAAGCAACTGTTGTTCTCCTGCTATCTTGGGGTTTTTCATGTCTTTATTTTTTATTTTTGTTTTTAGTTTTCTTTGATGTTTCTTGAATTTTATATGGTTTTAATTGTTACTATGTTTGGACGCCACCCTGAGTCACATTTTATGAGATGGGCAGCTATATAAGTTTGCTATATAAATAAATAAATAAAATAACCAAAGAGTCAATATTCTCCCCAAAATTAAATTATAGAGAAGAACAGTCTTCTTTACTGGATTATTGAGAAGGACCTCCTTTTTATTTCTTAATTAAAACAAAGGACATCTCAGAATTTAATCTCAGATAAAACTAGGAAATTGCTTGAGATCCGCTGATTTGGGTGCATGACATTGAATGAACTTCTTAACCTTGGCATTGGTTTCAGTTGTGTGACGTTTCAACCCAAACCTATGTTAACGGACATTAGCCTTGTATAGAAGAAAAATCAGATCCGGGGGGGAGGGGGGGACTTTCCACTGGAAATAGGATGTGTTTCTCTCCATTACCCTTAGATTTGATTCTGCAAGGATCCTCGTCATCCAAAATAATAAAAATACATTATTTAATAAACACCTAAAAGTGTAAGTCTGTCCCTTGTTCTTGCCTCTGTAGGGGCTCTTCCTTATGCAAATTAATGAAGTAAAGCCATTTCAGTGGTTTATATGGAAAAGGGAAGACTTACAGAGATTTGTTTTTTCTCTAGTTTAGATGTAAAAGAATTGGAAGGTGTTTGACATTTGCTTCATCTCTAAGAAAGACTTCAATGAATGTCCTGAATTTATTTCTGGTTCTGGAGAACTTGACTGGCATCTGGATTCCTAATTCTCCCTTATCACAAAGTTTTGATATAAAATATAGTGGGTTGTTCATCATACAGTATTCAGTTCATGTGTTCAAAATGTCTCCAGTTCTTATCAATATTTAACGCTGATGCCTTCAGTGGTTTATTTAAAGCTTTTCTGGCTCTCATTTTTGTTATTCATTAATAAGCAATGCCAAATTACCTTAATTATCCCTATCTGGATATAAATTAATGCATTTCGTTTTTTGTTATCCATAACAGCATTTTATGAGAAATGCTATCAAATTTACAAAAATAAATGCTATTATCTTAGAAATAATTATGATTATAGCAAGGATAAATATATCACAGGCATATTCATTTTATAGAACACAATATTTGGCATGTAATGTTCAAAAATAAAAAAGATTTGATCGTCCATCTATATTTCTGTTGTCATAACAAAACCAACCATTTGCATAACTTACTTTAATACAAGTAAAATGAAGAGATTGTAACATGCAAAATCTTGTCTCCTTATCAATTGATTAATGTTATCAAATGCCCTAGTTTCATTTTTTTAAAGTTGTATAAAAACTGGCTCTAGAACCCAACCATAAGTTCAAAAGCACATCAATAATATATATTATTTATTATACTGTGCAGATTACAACTTTAAACTACCTTTATAAACTAAAGCATGTTGTGTTTCTATATTATCTGTTTTGTTTTGTTTTCCATCTGTTTTACAAAAGGGATTTATTTTTTTTTTTGAGATGGCATCGTCGTGGCTTCAGTGTAGGGTTTTTTGTTTTTTTTTTTGCAATAGAGGATGAATAAGAACTTTTGAAATCTTTTAGAAAGCCCTGAATCAAAGTTTGGGTGTTCTTGGTCCCCCAAGAAAGAAACAGGTAAAAGCTTGGTTGGGAGTTAGACTCAATTCATGAATAAGTTGTTGTTTCTGGAGTTCCTAATAGTGGCAGTTGTGTATCAGATGTGGTTTCGCAAGCTCTTACTTCATAAGCTTGATTTCTAACAGTCACTGATGGAGCAACGTCTGTGTATTGGTCTCTGACCCAGCCTGTTTTCTGGAACCTTTCTCCATGACTGGACCTCTTTTTTTTAATTCCTGGACTGTTTCTGAAGCTCGCTATGGATTCTGATTCTGTTTGATGACTTGCCTCTGTTTGGAAATGTATGTTTCATCTGAGGCTTGAATTTAGGTAAAATTGACTGAGTGGTTTGCTATTGGACAACCTCCTCAGCTAAATTGCCACTGACAGAGCATCTCTAGTGACTTGCAAACTGCATTTAGTTTGAGTGTTTAGCCTAAGCAAGTGAGATCTTCATAATTATATTGTAGTTTGCCCAATTTTGGCTGAAAAGGATGTCAATTAATAGCAAGCCCCTTAAGTTCTAGAACAGCAATATTTGGGTTATTTTTGTATTGAACCAGTTGTCCAAATTGCAGACTGCAAGTGTTCATAAAATATTAGCCATGAATCAAAACTAACAAGAAGGAAGTAAGATCCCAATTTTAGCCCACATACACAAATCAGCAATATTGTGTTCTGTCTAGGACTGCAGCTTTGCTGTGGAACATTCTCATACTCTCAGTTAAGGAAAAAGGAGAAAATGATGCCGGATGATACCTTATGGAGTGTTGCTATTAGGGAGATAATGCAGAGGTTGGGTGAGACATAGTATTGGGAGGTGAAAACTAAGGGGAAAACCCAGGATAGAGTATCCATGTTTTGGGAAAGAGGTATGGCTGACAGTTCTTACCCAGAACTCTCTCAGCTTTCACAATACTCTTGAAGCTGGTTGAGAAGAAGGAGGCAGACGAGTAGAAAACCAGCATAGTTTTAAATTGAAGGGGCAGCAGCCAGTTGAGAGCCAGAGTTTAGGAGCATTGGTTTCAGGGACTGATGATACAGATCATGTTGTGATTCACAGTGAAATTGCCTTACCCAAAGAGAGGCCTTATCTCCTCTGGTCACCTTCAGCCTATGCCATTTATCATCTGACTGCTTCACAATATAAAACTGGAATATTATTTATTCTCAGATCTTTTGTACAGTGAATTGCCGCCATTGATTATCAGTAAGTTATTAGAAATAGAAGAACAAAACAAAGATGAAAGATTTGTTGATATCTTGGGTTTGGAAATAAGGATATGATTGAATTGTGAGAATGAAACTACAATAATGAAATTACATGGCTTACCCAGAAAGAAAGCGATGTAGGTTTTGGAAGAACCTCTTCCTTATGACATTGGGGCAGGACCACCCACTCCTCCCACAAGCAATTTCCCCTCTCCCTGATTACAGGGGTGCAATAAACTCAGATGTACTTTACACTGTTTTGGCCTGATGTGGAAGTATGTGTATGTGTGTGGGAGCGGGAATAGAACTTACCAGGTTACACCATTTATAAGTGTCCAATAATAAATTTTAAAAGGACAGGGGAACAATCTAATAAAAGCACTTTAACATCCCAAAAGAAATTGCTGTTCAAAGCATTTATATAATTAGCTTTCACACTGAAAGGAACTTTGGACTGTTGCCTGCTTTCTGCTTAATTCTGGAGAAGTAATCAGCTAAAATGTCAAACATGTTCAATATCTTGGCAATACAAGAGAATGGGTCAGCTAGATAATACAAACAAAAGAATTCTATGAATGCCGCAAAATACAAGAGAGACTTTGCATTTGAGGAATATTTGAGCAGTGAAATCATAACTGTAAAGTTTAAGACTTTCCAGTTAAGAAAATTGCTTGATAAAATTTGTCAGGTATAGCCAGATTGGAGGACAATCTTCTTATGCATTGCTTCTATGCAATCCACTTTTCTAGGCAGAGAATGGGTCTCTTGCAGTCTTAGTCCCACTATCTGAAAAAAGTACTTGGCAGATATTATATTTCATGTATGTACAATGCCACACTAGTGAGGCCACATACCCAAAAGGCTTGTTTGATTCAATAGTTTCAAATTTAATAGGTAAATGGTTTTAGTCCATTGGATTGATTGATTTGGAGTTTGGAGTTTTGAGATCATGTCAGGTTTCACGTGGTGAGGGCATTCAATCACAAAATTCCTATCCAGAAGGAGAAAACTGTTAAAAACTTCATGCCATTCCTCTGTCCAGCTCCTAGGAAGTATTTCCCAACCTGATATGCAATCTTCAACTCCCAGAATTCTCCACCACCATTTTTGAGAATTCTGATATCCATATATCATGAGGGCTATCAGATAAGAAAACCCTGCCCTAGGATGTTCCCTACCATTCCCAGTTTAATTTTATAGATTTTTTTCAGCAAGTGGGCACACCTCTAAACAAAGTAATGCCTGTAATTTCTAAGATAATCTGCAGACCCTGTGCGGTTCCCAGATATTGCTGGAAGGTGTTTTTTTTTTTTTGCTTATTAAATTCCCATTTAATTTTCTTTTAGCTTTCAACCAGAAAGGTTGTGAGGGTGTCCAAGGAAAGTAAATTGGTGCCCTTAGCAACACACTAGGGGGCCCTAGATGTAGATTTTAGGGCTTTACAGTGAGTTGGACCCTGCAGAAAGGGGATTTGGACAGTATCTGAGTAGGGACAGTACACTGATCACCTTCTCCTTAAATCAAACATGTTTTTTCCCTAGGATTGGGCAGCAGGAGTCTATGCGTGCTCTGAATCATCCTTTCACTTTCAAACCCAGATCACTACAGCCTAAGAGGTTATGATTTGTGTAGAATATAAATGATGATTTCCCCTCCAATTAAGATGCATTGGGGAATCCATCAATTACATCCCTTATCTCCTTATTTATTTATTTAATTTGTATGCCGTCCATCTCCCCCAGCGGGTGACTCCTATTGGGTTGCCTACTATGACAAGCCAAAGGTTGCAACACCAAATTAAATGATATTTAATTTGGTGTTGCAGTCTTTGGCTTGTCATAGTAGACAACCCAGTGATATTCAAGGTATACAGGTGTCAGGAATTGAACACAAGTCATTACTGCATACAGATGATGTTTAGACCCTTTTTAATTATTATCAAAGGGTGATAATCAAACAAGCTGAAGCCTGGCCCAGAAACATCAGAAATCTAGATCAGGGATGTGCAAACATATTCATACTGAGCATTGCAGTTGGCCTTTGAACTGCATGCTGAAGCTGCACTGCAAGAAGTTAACAGGGCCAGGACAAAGAAGACAGTCTCAGGATGGAACTAAAATTGATTAAATTTACATTTCATTGAAGACAGTTTATGAGATTAGTCTTTATGTACTTATTAATTTTCTCCTTTGGTCAATTAATAATTATAATTTGATGCCAACCTTTGGAGAGGCAGGGGGCTGCCTTTACTACATTGGGGAACACATTAATCTTTAGGCAGTCTCAAAATGGCCTCCCCTGCTTTAGATGGAGGCAGTTAGCTGGCAGAAGTTAAGGCTGCACCTTCTTGAAAGACCAAGAGCACTGCTTGGAAGATCTTTTAAACTTTGTGCTAACTGGGGAAGCCCAGGTGAATGCCAAGGCCAGGAGGGCTTTTTCCCAACTTGGACTGGTAGGCATTTGGCCCCATCTTGAAAGGAAGGACCTGGTCTGAATCATCCAGGCACTCTATTCCTGTTATTTGATGGTATAATCGTATTATTAAAATGAAATAAAGTAAGACTGCTTTTAGAGATAGCATAGAGAATATAGCTGCCTGAGCATCTATAGGAATGAGATAGTCCCAAATTTCCATAGTCCTTTAGCATCACAACTTCAGTAAATTTACCCTGCTCTCCCTGTTGTCAGCTCTCCCATAACACTGCCAAACACAGATATACCCCTATCAGTAGGGCCAGCAGACACACACATACACAATATTGCATTATTTACAATTGTACTGGATAAGAAAAAAGATAATTTAATGATTGATTTACATGAGGGGTGCATGAAGGAGACAGGAGGTCTAAACACAAGGCTAATTGAACATTACTGCCTTGAGACAAAAAATAAAGGATTGTAATGTAATATATTGTATAACAATATATTTTGAAGAAAGGGAACAAGGGAGGGGAAAGGAAAGGAGAGCAGTGGAAGGTTAGATAAATGCACTAACTTAAGAATGATCACAAATAAATCAATTGGTCATCCACAGGAAGGAGTGTCCTCAAAAGAACCTAAATGACCAGGGGACATGATTGTGCTATCTGTGATTCTGTATCTGTCTGTCTATCATCTATCTATCTATCTATCTATCTATCTATCTATCTATCTCTATCATACCTCCATCTCCTACAGTTTTACCAAATGCTGAGAAAGGGGTAACTGCTGGCAAGGATCTTCTTGATATGACTGCACACCAATACCACCTCTCTCCCCATTTCACCAAACTATTATGTGAATGCTAAAAGGTCTCATTTTATCCATTTATCGATTCATTCATGTATGTTTGGGGGGCATACCGACTGAGACCCAAGCCTTTATTTGATGACAAAGCTTCATAGAAGACTTTGAATCACAAAACTGAGTGAAGTCACTAACAGTGAATCAGAGATGCCTGTCCCATCTCAGAGGAGGTAAGAAACCACTAGTGATTCCAGTTCAGCAGCTTTTAACCAACTTACATAATGCCAATGATATAATGCCCTTTAACCAGCACATGTTAGGCAAGTATAACAAAGCATTTCTCAACACAATAAGTACATACATCCCTTCCTTATTTAAAATTCTCAGTCTAGAGAGACAAGTTGTTACATGTCATGCCCTTAGGCTACTCCTCCCTCCCTCCTTAGAAAGCCATGAAAATGCTACAAAAAAACATTTATCAACGGCACTTAAGATATTTTCCTTTCCCTAACTTTTTTTCTTGATATTAGGACAGCTAAGCAACATTGGACTTGGTCACTATTTAGATGGACAACCACCAGGAAACCACAGGCCAAACCCTGGAGTTATTTAATAGCAAAACAGTCTTATTTCCCAATGCTGTGAGATGTCTCCCTAATTTTAATGAGTATCTGACAAGACTCCCTGACTATGCACACATTCTTTGGCAGTTCAGGTACTGTCGGACCTAAAAGGTAGACCACACTAAGAAACCAATGCCATATAGGTCTAAAACTACTTTTATTGGAACAGTTCTAGTAACAGAATCTGGTAAGTCTGACTGTGTTTCCCCTTTCCTCACTTTATCTTTATGTGAACTAGGAAGAAGCTTGTCTGAGGTGTTTTTTCAAATTAATTTCTTGCACCGGGCTCAAGCTCCGGTTATCTGACCGTTGCCTCACTAGTGACTATTCCTCCTGTCCTTCAAGGCCATTCCCTATGCCCTTGACAGATACCCAAAATGAGAGAGATGGCTGAATTCACAGGCCCACACCTCCATTGGCAGATGAGCGTTCAAGGACAGAAACTGTCAGGCAACTATTAATAATGACGGACTTGAAGCCCAAGACTGAACACAAGCCAAATGTTAAAACTGCTCATGTAATTCTCATTTTTATTTACCCTCAGGGATTAACAGCTGGAATCTCTGTGTTTATATGTATGTATGTATATGAGTGTGCATCCATGTGCACATAGGTAACTATGCTCCTTAAAATTAGACATGTTCACTATAAACATCTTTCAGTTTTAGATAAATAATATTGCTGACCATTGCTTGATGCCTGATACTTAGTAGTTAGAAAGAAAAATGTTCCACTAGCTGATTATTTTATAAGGCTTTATTTTTTAACATTTTAAGTGATAAATTTTGTTTTATGCAAACAGAAAAAAAATGTGTATCTCATCGACAGATGACAAGTATATACACATCTAAAGGACTCTTTTAGAAAATGTGATATTTGGAGATGCGGAAGAAACAAGCTACAGCATCTGATATTAACTTTAACTTAATTTGGAAATCATTTAGGGTTTATAATTCTGCACATAAACTTCTTCCACATCCAAAGATTGGGTTTCTCTTAAAACACCAAATTTAAGTTAAGGATGAGATATTTCACATTAGCTGAAATTCTTCCTAAACCATGCTGCTTTTATTGATGGTTATTATTTCGGGTTGTTGTTATTGTTATATCTGACTTGACTATCAAACAAATTGATATATGGTTATCTTTATATATTGTCTTAATTCAATGTTACCAGTAAAATAATAGAGGGACTTTTTTTTTCTTAATATTTTGTAAATTCTTACCTAATCTTTACAATTTGTAAATCCCTCTTTATCCCCCCCCCCAGTTCTGTTCTTAAATATATTTAAAAATAAAATAAAGTCTAAAAAATTCAGAAGATAAACAGGAGAAAATGCAATGATCTGCATTGCATCCCCCCAAGTTCAGTAATGCTTACTAACAAGTTAGCAATGTTCTATGTCATTGAACAGCAGAAAAAGGAAACAGACCACCTATACAACATCTTCCAACAAAATGGATATCCACACAACTTTAGGAAAAAGTGCCTGACCACTCAACCTACCACAACACAACCAACACAAACTATGAAAAGGATAACGCTGCCATTAATCAGAAACGTCTCAGAAACTACCAACAGACTGTTACAACCACATGGCATCTCTGTAGCACACAAACCAACTAAAGCCCTCCAAAACATCTTAAGCAAACCAAAAGACCCAGTAGCCCAAGAAGAAAAAACAGGAGCCATCTACAACATACAGTACAGTGTAAGGACTGTAACAACCACTATGTAGGACAGACAGGCAGAAGGCTTCCAGAGTGCATCCATGAACACCAACTGGCAGTCAGAAGACACGATGAAAACTCCTTAATCTCACAACACATGGACAGACTTAATCATAGTTTCAACTGGGAAACTGTCAGCATCTTAGACCAAGCTAAATCCAAAAATGCGAAGAATTCTTGGAAGCTTGGTATTCAGACAAGGCAGCCATTGACAGGCACATAGAGATAAAGAACATCTACACACTATTCAAAAGAGACAATAGAAAGGAAAACAAGAGACGAGAACATCTCCTCACCAGCAATCATCACCCAGATAAGCAGAGATTAACACCAAGATTCTCACCAGACATACAATCAAGCAGTAAACAATACCCTAATCAAGGAACTACCAGAGGAAAAAAACAAAATGAAACCCCCACCCCCGCCAACACTGGCAAGGCATGCCATAGAGAGCAAACCGCACCCCATTCTAGCACTGAAGATGTTACCTAGCCAGGTAATGAAACGTTTGCAGGAAAAGAACCAAGCTCAGAGAACCACTAGGACTCCACAGTTCAACCCTGAGCTACACATATTCGCTTCTATTGGTTTCACTGTCATTCACTGTGCTTGCTTCTTCATTTCATTTCTTCCTTGAAAAAAAGTAATTTCCTCTGTTAGTCATTTTTTGGGGAAGGGGGTTGTTCTAATAAATCTTTGTCTTCTCTTTGTCCTAGGAGCTCTCTCCATCACAATGCAGAGTCCTTGGTGCTCTCTGAGCCTGGTTGTTTGCTTGCAGACATTTCATTACCCAACTAGGTAATATCTTCAGTTCGAGTAAGTGTGGGGTTTGCTGCCTGTTTATATAAGCATATATATATGTTTATATGTGATTTTCTCCTTGGTAATTCCTTGATTAGCTCCTTTCTGGAGATCTTGGACATTCATTGTTGGAATAGACTGTTATTACAGTACCCTGATAATATTGTTAGCACAAATCTCTATTAACTAGCTATATATTAAAAACAATTGTTGCAGCTCTCACAGCCACTGGGTGTCACTATTATACAGCCCTATAATTTTGGCTGCATTTACGCTAAGTTTTTGGATTGTTCTTGCTGAAGTCTTAATCACTGCTCTGAGAGTATCATATATCAGCTAGAATTCATGAACTGAAAAGATTCTTCTTGAAGACTTAAATGCTGCTATAAATTGTATTATTTGTACCCTTCAGCCCTTTCATCCTATTTATATCAGTTAGGGGTAAGCAAAGCAAAGCATATAGGGTTTCATAGTAGTTTACCTCCTATTGGCAATTGCCCTAGATCATATGTTAATAAGAGTTAAATTTTGCATAGCATAGGAGACAATGGAAAACACTGATAAATATAATGTAGTCCCTTATTTTCTTTGGAGCTGTGCACTGTAATAATCCTTCCTGCTGGATTAGGCCAAATAAATGTATTTAAATGCTCTGACCTCACTGGGAAAAAAGAAAAGGATTTGGTACAGAACGTCCTTAAGAAAATACTATTTTTGGTTATTCTTTAGCCTGAAAAAAAAGTTTTTATTATTCTACACAAGATACACACCCCAATATTTTTAAACCATGTTAAGGATAAAGAGGTTTATGTAATAAATTCAAACGAATAGAAAGGTGATTTATTGCGGTTATTATGTGCTATTAGTTGCATGTTTTATTGTCTATAATTTGTCATATATGTTTTAAATGTATATACTTAAGTTACCACCAAGCATTGTGATTTAACTGCAGTAGTATAAAAATAGAATAAATCAGTATCATTTTAAAAAATATTAAAACTAATTATAACAATAAAACAGAAAACCAGTGTGGTGTAGTGATTAAGGTGTTGGACTGGCAGTGGAAAGACTCGTTCAAATCCATCCTCAGCCATAGCCAATGTTTATTATATTTTAGAATAATTGCTTTTATTCTTGCTACTTTATTGTTAACGGTTTTTATTACATTCATACATACCCATCATATTATTACCTTTCAGGGTAAGCAAAGTTATTCAAAACACAGAGAAAGAATAGGTAGTAGGAAGCAAAAGAAATTAGAAGCAGGAAGTAAGAGACAAGGACATCTTTTAAAACTTGTTTAGAGCAACATAATTAATTACACCACTCCGTAGCTTCTTTCACTGAAAACTTTCTTCTATCATTTCCATACACAGATTCCTAAAGTTCTCTTTTTGAGGCATTTGCCAACTCCATTCATCCATGCTCTTCTTCTCCTCCTTCCACTCAACCCATTCACTTTTCCTTCATATATTTGTTTTGCAGTTCAAACCTCATTTATATGTACTTCTTTCATACTAGTCAGTATTCAATCCACATTCATTCATCAGCTGTTCATTCTTGTCTTTATTATTCTTTTGTAAATCACATTAAGTTCCTTTGGAAAGAAAAGTGGTATAGCAATAAATAGCAACAACAGCCTATCTGACCCCAAAGACAAGCAAGGGGAGTGTCCACTGCTGATCTCTCACTTATACCTGAAAGCAGTCTTTCAAATACCTTGGGCCAAACTTACTTACAATTTTAAAAATCAAAATGAGAACGTTAACTTGAACTTGTTTATGTGATATACTGTATATCCCACCTGAGCCCGAGCTGACCTTGACTGACCTCAAAAAAAATCTTAGAACTTAGATAGAAAACACTAGAATTTCCATAACTGTAGATTAAACTAGGAAGTCATAAATATCTTGAAAGAAGAACATGCCAGACTCGTTCCATGTTTTCACCAAGAAAACAACATGTCCATGTCCATGAAATCTTCAGGAGTCAATAAGGATCATGGGAGAGTTTATTTTATTTATGAGCCAACCACTTAGCCCACCAACCAGTACCTAGTAGTACTACCACAGCTGAAGTTTCAAAATTATCTTTTTTAAAAGCCTCAAATAGAGGTACATTAACTATTACGTTGCTCTTGTATGGGATTCACCAGTGCATGTACAACTGGCAATAGCTATACTTCCTATAATGAAGGAATCGAGTCTGTAGAAAGAGGGGGTGTCTCGACACTTAGCATTCTTTCAGATGGCTAAAATTGAGTCTTAAGGCTTTTTGGTGGGGGGTGGGGGGCAGGGGAAAATATGACCCAAACTAAAAGAGGTGCTAGATATACTGTTGACATTGTTCATGTGGGAATTCATGTGGCTAAAGTCACTGTTTAGTATAGCATTTCTTCAGAAGTGATGGTGAGTTCCAAAAGTGATAGGAAACACTTAAAAAAGAAATGGAAGGAAAAAGAAAGTAAGTTTTTCACTTCTTTAGTAGTGATGCACACCAGGAAGTTTTGGGGGAGAAGAACAGAACAGCCAGATGCCTTTAGCTGCCAGTAGAAGCTCTGGTGCCAACAGTTCACAACCACCACTGATTTTGAGCATTCAAGTGAAGATACACAGAAAAACAGTTTAATTGGGGGTTTTTTCCCCCAGATCTAGAGATATATTTAAGTAACTTCAAGGCTTGCACTGTCCTTCTGTGTCCCAATTTTTTAAAATTGATAAATCACGAAGTCAGCAGCATGGTTTGTAACAGGAGACAAAGCCAGTGTGTCAGCAAGTCTACTTCATTATAGTAGTGTGTTTGGCTCCTGTACAGAATACACTTCAACGAGGAGATTTTGTGCCAATTACCCTGCTTTTTTCTTTATGAACTATTTCAATCAGTCCTGAAACATACTGGCTGCTGCTAGCCAATGCCTGTAAATGTAAAGACCTGTGGTGTGCAAACTCAGGGAGATCTATACAAGTCTGCCTTGTTAGACCATTATAAATCTGTGGGTATGTGTGCTCCACTGCAGTTTAAACTATTAGAATAGCTTTAAATATACATCTGCTGCAGCCTTGTTCACACATTACTGAGCTCAGCCATACACTGAACGAACATGCCTATGGCAGGAGCAGCACATTTTCTTTCCTGCCACAATACCTGTTTTCCATCTCATGTTTGCAACATGTAAACACTTAGACATGAACAGCAACTTCTTTACAGAACTGGGATCTCTCCATTTAAAGATTCCTTGTATGGATGGAGAGATAGGCTATGCCAACAGGCACATGGCATGCAAGGTACACGGGGCAGAACCTGCTGATGCAGGTTGCACGGGGCAGAACCTGCTGATGCAGCCCACCACACAGAGGAGACTTCAAAGGGCAATAGATGATGTCAGTTTGGGTTGAGAATTTAGATGTATCTTTGGCGGGACATGAATTCAAGACATAGACTGAGCTCATTTAAGCCAAATAGCAAGGAAACTATGATACAGGGAGGCAATTTTCCTATTCCCATATAAATAGAGTTGGCATGTGCTGTCTCTATATCTGATTATGTACTTTTTTTCTCTTTTTAAATTATTTTGATTTTGAGTTTATAAGTATAAGCAACCCAAAGCAGTTTATAATATCTCAATCCACAAATAAGCAACCCAAAAGTCCTGTTGTGCTTTCGGTTATCCATGGGGAAGAAAATAAAAGCATAAGCATTTATAAAAAGTGATCTATTCCCCTAATTGTCCTGATCTCTTTCAGCTTTCTCTACTAACTACTAAAAAGGGAAGGAATGATATAAATGCTAGTGCTATAAATCTCTTTATTGATTTTCATTAAACACTGCCCTGAGTTTGAAAGCTGAGCAAGCTTTTCTTTTCTCTTCAGAAAAACATCAGTTTGCTTTCCAGGTGGATTATCTAGATCTGCAATAGAACAACCTTATCATTAGTCACACTGGAGATGATTTTTCAGGTGCTGATTTTGAATGATTTGTTAAATGTGCGTCTCCCCTCCAATTTGTCCATTATTATAAATCCTTAAATAAAGCCCAAAGCATTGTCATGGGGACGGTAAGCCAATTCTCATTCACAACAGTAACTTAGTAATGGGCTTCTGACCATAAATATAATGCCAGTTATAGTTTTTTGATATAATCTTTAGCACCAGGAAAAATTAACCCCCAGTATGAAACATCAATAAATATAACAATGCTAATGAAGTTGGGGTTCCTTCTCCATAGCCCACAGTCTGTCCAAATATAGTTCCCCAAAATGGCATTCAAGGGAAAGAATGTTCCAAAACAGCCTACCCAAGGATGCACCCCTTTTAGGGACTGAGGGCTGCACTTGGTCTTTGAATGACAAAGTGTAGGTAGTGTCGTGACAAAAATTTGATTGAAGTAACCTTTCAACTGAATTAAAATTAACTGTGACTATATGATCACTCCCAATATATTAATTTTCCTCTTCAGTTATATTAAATATTGCAATACAGTGGCCAGCTTTGGAATGCTCTAGAAGCTATATACAAGGCTTTCAGGAGGTGCAGTCAAAAAAGTCAAATTGGCACCCACAATCACACTGTCATGGCCACCATGTAGTTTTATGTTGTACACCCCATCTTTACCTGATTGTATCTATTCTATGGATTTCGTTCTGCCCTCACTTTCTTAGATTTGAACAAATTACTTCTTGGCCACGTAGTTGCCAAAAATAGAAAAATTTAGATAACAGAAACAGTCAATTGGTTAATTTTTATCCTTTTCTTCAATCAAAGCATCAACTGATTAACTTCCCAGCAAACTTCCAATTCAGATTAGAAATAATTTTCAAACTGCAATAGGCCAATCAAGAAATAAACTATCTTCAATTGTTCAATTAAGGTTGATCAAGAATTTAAACAGGTTGAATAAAAAAAGGTTTGAAGGGACCCACAGCTACAGCAGTAATTTTGATATTCATATTTTGTGCCTTCAAGACAGTTTTGACATCTGGCAACTGCCTAGACAATTCCATGCTGTTTTCTTAGGAAGGTTTTTGGAAATGATTCGCCTATGCCTTTTTCCTAGGGCTGAGAGAGAGTGACTGGCCCAAAGTCACCCAGCTGGCTTTGTGCCTAAGGCAGGACTAGAACTCATAGTCTCTTGGTTTCTAGCCCTGTGCTTTTAACCACTATGCAAACTGGCTCTCTTAGGAGTGAGTGTAAAAGTCTGGGGAGTATTGTTCACTGTTGGTAATAGTATTGTGTAAAATTTCAGAAGCCTTTCAACAGGCTTAACTTAGAACAGCAAATAATAAAACCACATATATCAAGACTTTGAAGCTATAAGAAGCTGGAGGGGGGGGGGAGGTTCTGGTGTCCTGAGAAATGAACAAAAATCCCCAGAATGACCTTAAATACACACTTAAAAGCAAAAATCAGGATAGTTTAAAAATAGTACAGAATCAAAATAAGAAAGCACTCCTCTTTTTCCTCCTTAAAAATCATGTAATGTGTCAACGTCTCTGATGTCTCTGCAATTATAGTGGGCATAGCTACCTTTGCGAAGTAGTTGGTTTTGCTTTGCAAAGCCTGGTAGGTTCCTTTTTAAGGGCCCCAAAAATGCCTCTGGCTGCCTTTTGAACATGACGCTGTGCTCCATGAGGAAGTCAAGTTCAAATGCTTTGTTCAAGCAGCTGGGTCTCAGAGAGCTTTAACTTTTCACTCAAGAGCAATACTCTGGGTGAACAATTGCCGTTTCCCTCACAAGGGTTCTCCATTGTGTGCTTGCTCAATTTCCCTGTGGAGGAAGTAACTGTATGAAGAGACTTACCATATCAGGTCAGAATGTTACAGATTACTTTGAACCAATGTTTCTCAACCTTGGCAGCTTGAAGATGTGTGGATTTCAATTCCCAGAATTCCTCCAGCCAGCTTGCTGGCTGGGGAATTCTGGGAGTTGAAGTCCACACATCTTCAAGCTGCCAAGGTTGAGAAACACTGCTTTGAATGCTGGGAAATTGACGGAGTGGAGGCTGGATTCATACTTCTGCCCAAGCACAAAATGGTAAACAGATCAGAACTGCATGCCAAAAACTACAGGTTATGAGAAGCTGTTTATTGCAGATGATTTCTGGTCTATAATTATCAACCATGGATACATGAAACTGTGGATAATGGGACCACCTGTGGTCTTTTAAAAACTAATTAGAACAAATATTAAATCATAACAATGAACTGCTTCAGGCATTAATTTTTACAGATGGTGCAAGTACATTTTAAACTAAAACTCACCAGTCATGAAATATAAAACACTCTCAGTAGTGCTGTCAATTTGGATATAATTCCAAACATCCATTTTCTAAAGTTATCCAAGCTCTTTGCAGAGTGTCTGTTTTTTCAGGTATCAACAAACGTCTGTGCATGTAATGAATGTATTTCTTATTGTATCACATTTTTGTAAGAGAAAAATCTGTTAAAGTTTTTGAAGATTAATTCCCCAAATTATTTCAGCTTTATTCCAAGTTAGAAGAACAAAATCTAAAATCCACAGAACCCATGACTAGGCAGCCAGTTGGGAAAATACAGAAATGAACCTCCAGATCACAAAGTTAAATAAATCACCCCACTGCCTTCCAATACTAGCTCACGGAAAGGCTTTGGGGAAGGCAGCAGTAGCCAAAGCCATGAAGCTGGGATTTTAACATCATCTGTTTATGCCACACACACACTCACTCAGTTCTTAAATAGAGTTGTTTCAAAGGGTATAAGAATCATTCTCCCACATTAAGGGAGATGAATTGTGGTCATGTTAGATCTGTCAGCCTTACTCTTCATTTGCAATTATGATCTATGTCTGAATAAAAGAAGCTGTGTGACTCATTAACCAGATGTAGATGGTTATTATAGTGGACGGTTATCAGTCTGAGATGTTCCAGGCTTGATGAATATGATCATGGCAAAAGAAAAGAAAGACTTCATTGTACGGTAATGTAACTGGCTATTATATCATTGGCAACCATTCTTTGTAACATTCCTCACTTAAAAACAGAGTAGTGATGATCCTCAGTCATTCCTTATGAAGTTATGTATGATGATGCAATGTCAACAGTAGCCACTTGTCAAGCTCAGGATATGACATTGCTTTATTTTTAAGATGGGTTTAGCAAAATTATATGCTTGCTCATCAACATATGTTCTGCAGGCATCTTGAATTAAATGAAATAATACAACATTTAAAAATAGCAACACAATATTGCTAAAAAGCTTTCCTGTTCAATCAGTTGGAAAATAACGCCAACTACAGCTCAGTCTTTCAGAGATTTTTCTCAGAACAAATATCCAAGTTGTTTAAAAGGCCTTCATGAATAAAAGGTTCTGGCCTCAAAGAACAATGGAAAAAAGAATGTCTAATGAACTATGCTCAGGAGATCTTTCAGTATCAGGGTTTCATCTCTGAGAAAGTTCTGTCTTTCATAGCAACTGAACTTGCTTCAGTTAAGGATCTTAAGAATTGAGAATCAGCTGAAGGTGTGTGTCAGAAGGCAATCTTTCAAATGTACTGGTCCCAGGCCATTAAGAGCTTTATTAGTGAAAAAGCTACATTTAAACTAAGTTTAGAAACAGTAAAGGTCTACTTCACATTGCTATAAAGATGTAGCACGTAGCTCTGTCTGGTTTTATTTAAGCTGAATTTCCTTGGTGCCCAATCCATATTCTTCATTACATTTTAAGCAGACAGACCTTGCTCAGAGATAATAGTGGGGCAGTTGTTTGCATTAATGTTCATAATGGTAAAATGCTGCATCTTCCTTGCTTATAAGTTTCAGAGAAGTAGATTTATTTAATGCATTGCCTGCTATGCCACAAAGCATAGGTGTTATTTTATATTGCTGCAACTGGTATTCAGTACTGGCATGGTACTGCATTCCTCTCACTCTAATTAAAGATTATCCCTGAGTAAGAAATTTTCAGTTGAACCCTACTGGCATCATCCAGAAGCTGCTGTGGCTCTCTAATGCTCTGGACAGATGCCCTCATTTTAATAACAGAGCAATCTGTTTGACTGCATCCCATCTGTCTGAAAGCATTATAGTCAGAGTACCACATCCTTCAGACCAATTTTGCTAACTTCCATTATAGCTGCTTTCTCAGAATATGAAAGAGGTTAGGGATGCAAGCTGTTTGTAGCTACATTTAACTCCTTTTTTCCTTTCTTATCCAACCTTACCACTGCACAGGCGTTTCATACATCTCATTTAGAACTTTGAATCCTAGGGCCTTTTCTTAAGTTTGTGTCTTACAGCTGAAGCCCACATGCTATCCAAAAAGGGTGCTGTTCAAAACCTTAAATGGGCAAATGTAATGTTAAACACACCAAATACAAAAGATTGCAAAAATTTGTTTTAACTTTTGTGAATCTAATGTTCCTAGGTCCAGCACTTTACTGCTAAGCTAGAAACTGCCTTGCGTTAATCACAATCGGCCCAAGGTAGCAGATTTACATGGGCAGTACACAAGTGTCTGCTGCTTGTGCATTTAGAGCTCCCCTTCCTCCAAAATTCAAGAGAGCATACATGGCAAAGCCCACCCCAATTTTACTCTCACAACAATCTCATAAGGTAAATTGGGCTGAGAAATAATGTTTGGCACAACATCACCCAGTAAGTCTTATGCTGAATGGGATCTGAACATGGGATTCCCCAGTCCTTGTCCAATGCACCTTCCATTATACTACACTGATTCTTCCTATGTAGGATAATGACTTAATGAAGGTAGACCAACTAGGACTGAAAAAAGATTCAAGAAATTACATTACAATTTTATGTGCCAGCTGTGCACAGGAAAATAACAACAACAACAACAACAACAATAATATTAAATCAATTACCTTGAAAGATGTTATTTATTGAGTATTTGTTTATTGTATTTTAATCAGTATTTTAACCAGTTTTTGTTTGTTTGTTTTAAATCGCGCAGAGTCACTCATTGAGTGAGATGAGCAGTATTAAATTTGAAATATAAATATAAATAAATTAAATTAAACAACAACATCTGCCTATCCCAGGTACTTGAGAAGGACTTGATAGGTGGATAAAAGTGCCAAATGCAGTCTAAACACCTGGCTGACTGTGTGATCAACCATAATAATATGATATAATGAAAAGAGTGAACTTGGATCAAAATCTCCAGTTCTTTTGCCAGATTGTAAAGCTAAGTCTAAGTCAGTAGTTCTCAATCTTTTGTACCTTAAATCCCACCAATCACTCTGCCAAAGAACCTGAGTCCCATCATACCAGAAAGAACAATAAAAACACTTTTCCAAGTAAGAATCCTGTTATACTTATCGTTTCCAGTAAACTTGAACAACTCAATCAAAGTTTCAGTGGCTTACTGTATCCACCTAGACCACTCCTCAACTAGCCTGGTGAAAGGAAGTCCATCACTAGAGGCTGAAGAAAAGTCACTCAACCAGCACCTCTCCTCTAAGGTTTCCATGCCTCCTTGGAATCTTCATACAGCAAAAGGGAGCTCAAACATCTATAATCTGTGAGCCCCAGGAGCCTGGTATTGTCAGCTATGTAGCAGGGTCTCTCTTTAGCAAATTGTATACCAACTGGGCACCAACATCTACTCCTGGAAGTCTCCCCTCAAGTCTCAGCTTTTTCTGACTGAGAAAGGAATCATTTCCTTGATCAAGGAGACAATCCCCGAAGAGCTACTAAGTGATGAATGTAACGGTAACACCTATATGTTAAACATGAACCTTGCACCTTTATTACCATTCTCCAAAGTATTCTGAGGTATCAGCATTAAAATAGGCAGCGTGCACCTGGAATTTTTGAAACTTTAACCATGTCCCCAGAACTTCCACATTCTTAGAAACATTCTAGAAAGGTGACATTTGGATTTTTTCCAGTCATATCTGACTGTGATTTGATAATGGATATATCTCGCAGCCTTAGAATCTGTTGATCTCGCTTGACACTCTTCATATGTCAGCTGTGCATTTAATTGAGGTTACTTGATAAATAGGAATTTGACAGAGGCAGTTAAATTTCTCAAGGGTATGGGCATGCATGACACATTTCTACTGATCCCTTTTATTTCTTCTAAGTAGTTTGAAGAGCACTGTAATTACAATGAAAAATAACAAAGCAAGACTTTTTTCATTATTTCAACACTGTTATTGACTCAGAAAGACTTGGCTTTTATCACCTGAAGAACATGTGCAAAAACTTGCTATTATCTTCTGCAACTAAGTGCCATAATCTCTTCAGTGAGTGTGCGACTCCCAATTACCGCAATGCAGCATTAAATATGCCATTAGGTGATATTGCCTGCCTTATCCTTTTAAATGATGTTGGTCTACGCGTTCTTAAGTTAGACAACTAACTGATAATAAAGTCATTTTGATCTGCTGATAATTTCATTACTTTGTCACCAAACAACTTCCATTTTCATGGTGCTATCTGTCCTTTAAAACAATGTTTTTAAATCTAATGCACTATTAGGTATCACATGATGTGATCACAATGGACTAAGAAATGCGCAAACATAAATAACACATAATTGTACAAAGAAAGGTGGAAAGGGGTAGTTGCAAATGTTTTCAAGAAACCTAATTGCTTCTTTTATACATTTCTGAGAATTCTTAAAAGGAAAGTCTATAATTTCTATACCAAAAGCTCTTTAGTTCCTTGAGATGCAAAATAATGTAACTTGTAACAGAACACTTCTGCAGAAAAATATTTATTTTAGAGTGGAATTGACAAAGTGTTCCAATAGTTCACAGTGCAATCTAGTTCATGTTTGCTCTGAAATGTCCAGCTGAATTTAAATGTCAGGTAAGAGCACATTGCAATTGTTTTTAAGCTTCCCAGATGTTAATAGATTTGTGTGTGTGTGTGTGTGCGCACGCACCTTCAAGTCAGTGTTGACTCCTGGCAACTGCCTGGACAAGTCCCTGCAGTTATATTGGCAAGCCTTTCGGAAGTGGCTTGCCGTTGCCTGCTTCCTAGGGCTGAGGGAGAGAGACTGGCCCAAGGTCACCCAGCTGGCATTTTGAGTTCCTGTATTCCCTAGCCAGCATGATCACTGGTAACATATAGAGCTACCAGTATGCAAACATTCAGACGACTATTAGATGGTGGCACAGAGGTATGGCAATCTCTCTTTGCTACCATCCACTGGTCATCTGGATTTTAGAAGCTCAGAGAGTGTAGCCCTAATCAAGAGTGGTGAAATTTGTAATTAGATTATCCCCGGAAACATAAATTTAATAATAGTTGGTTTACTGTTCTTTTAACTCCCATGAGTGAAATTTAAGCAGTATTTGTTCAGATAGCAATTAAACGCGGATGTTTTGATGTGGACATCGAAACATAATAAATAAATCCTGAACTCAGTTGGTACCCCCATAATCATGACTGGGGAATGGCTCTAGGTAGACACACCACCTGCTCATGCGAAGACTAAATTGTGCTGCAGGCCCCTGCCTATAAGCCCCATTCCCAATATTCCTGTGAATGTGGTGACTTTCTAAACTTTTGCCCATTTCACATAAAATAAGTTTAGAGACCTATTTGGGTGAACAGATTTACAAATCTCCATGTTGTCAGGATTCTGGCCTAATCAGTGTTCTCAAATGCAGGGATTTAATTGCCTTCAAATGAGCATGGTTGCAACCCCTTCAGGTCCTTGCTTACTAATACAGAGGAACTGGGCATGATCTTTGGAGGGTGAGCTTTGGGGAGAATGCTAGCCCCCTGCATAGAGCTAGTTTTGTTTTCCATGTAAAGCAGGAGAGACCAGAATGATCATCCTTTCTCTGCACATCACATTATCTTATTCGCAATACAAAGGCTGTGGATTGTCAGGTTAAAATGTGGTTGTCTTGTTTGTGGTCCAGTGTCACACAGACAACCACATTTTAACCTGGCAATCTCAGTCTGAGGGGCTAAGGCAGGGTTCTGTGCATTATGTGATATGGAGAATTGGTTTAATTTAGTAAGCAGAACTGAGACCAGGTTGGTGCAGTGGTTAAGGCACCAGGCTAGAAACCAGGAGACCAGGAATTCTAGTCCCTTCTTAGGCACAAAGCCAGCTGGGTGACCTTGGGCCAGTCACTCTCTCTCAGCCCTAGGAAGGGGTCAATGGCAAACCACTTTTGAAAAATCTTGCCAAGATAACTGCGGGGAATTGTCCAGGCAGTTGCCAGAAGTCAACACTGACTCGAAGGCACTAAAAAAAAAAAATTACAGAAAAGAAATAAAATTAGTGATGAGAAAAATATTCTTCTCCCCTGGGCACTTAGCATCTAGATGTACCAAGGATTGAAACTGGATGTATTTGCACACAAAACATGTATTCTTCTGCTGAATCCCAATCCCCCAGTGGTGTTTGCTAATGTAGCATAACCAATAATTTCTCTCTTCATTGTTAATGCACTTTATTTATTTTTCATATGCTTCGGAAAAAGATTTTCTGAGCATTGTACAGGATAATTTGAAATATACTAAATATATAAAATGAACATGCCAGCACAACAAAAATTAATATGAAATACAAAAATCAAAGCAACAATCAAATAGGAAAACAAAAACCATAGTACTAGGAGTAAAGGTTTGTATTTTAAATACTAAAATTAGTAAAGCCAGGGACATAAAAACAAACCCCAACCCATCGTCAACTACTATATGTGGGTGCCAGATGATCTTTCCTTGGGAGAACATTTCAAGGCTGAGGAGATGCTACAAAAAAAGGCCCTCTGTCTTATTTCCATCCTCAGTGTATGCTTGAAGAAGGGTTTTTGTAGATGACCATAAAGCCTAGGAAGGTTTCCTTTCTACCCCAAGTAACATATAACTAGCATACTGTTTGGAAACAGACATTTATTTATTTTAAAAAATTGTATGGCCACTCATCTTAGGGCATAACTTTGGGCAGCTCACAACAATAATAAAACTACAAATCATAAAAACAGAAACTAAAGCTGGGGCGGGGGGGGACAGCGCCTCCGTCATCTCCTAGGATGCCTCAACAACCATCCATAGGCTCCCATCACTGTATCCTAGCACCCAGGTAAACAGCCAGGCCTTCCAGAAGGCTAAAAAGGTGGGGACCTGCCAGATCGCCACAGGGATAATCACCGGAAACATAAATGTGAATGATATTTTTTTGCTTCTGCTATTTTTTTCCTTAAGAAGCAAAAGTGAAGATGATGTGGAGAGGGATGCAGTTAGAAAGCAGAGAGTGTCCAAGTCAGATTCTTATTACATGTAGAAGTGCCCAAATGATCAAAGAATTGCAAGAACAGCGGTAGAATCATTTATGTAATTCACACATTTCTTTCTTTACTCTTCATTCTATCAGTTACTCCTGCTGCAGCTCAGGTTCTTAAAACATATCAAAAAGTCCTCATAAATCTTTCATAGGCTGCAAATATAGTCAAGAAGGAAAAACTGAGGAATCTCACTTGGTGAGTTCCTAAATGTGTGTGCATTGGGGTGGGGGTGGAATCTCTCTTGACAATCGGCTTGTACCTTTCACTTTTGCTAGAGATGTTCTGTCGTTCTTTCTTTTTTTCCATCCTACCCACTTAATTACAAAGCATGTCGCTGTAAAGTAGAAATGAAACAATATCGTTTTGTTGGAGAGACACA
The DNA here is from genome assembly GCA_030867105.1 of Liasis olivaceus. Classification (NCBI taxonomy): domain Eukaryota; kingdom Metazoa; phylum Chordata; class Lepidosauria; order Squamata; family Pythonidae; genus Liasis; species Liasis olivaceus. Next base: position 94,390,681 of record CM061349.1, on the reverse strand, counting down.
TTGTTAAAAATACAAGATGTATTTTATCAAATATGAAGAATGAGGTTATGATTTAGAAAGTAATCGGCAGTCCTTGTTTTCCTTTGTTTAACAACGTACTTCTGAAGGAAGAATGGAGCCCTATCAACAACTCAAATGATAAATGATGATAATGACATGCTTAAGAGTTTGTCTAGTATCTACCACTCAGAGTTAAAATTAGCTTGTTGTTAAAAAAAAAAAAAAAAACTCTTTTTGATACTCAGTTGTTATATTTGTCTCAAAACAGGTATAAATCTACACTGTATGGTAGATTGTATGGTGATGAGGTGATGTGTCATCTCATCACCATACAAGGTGATATTACAGAGATGACCAGGAAAGGACTTGAACCCATTTAGAACACTCAACATTTCAGTGAATTTTTTCTGAGTGCATAAATTTTTACACAAAATAATCTAGCAAATTCAGATATAATAATTTCATATGCTTCTTTTCAGACAGCTCTGTATTTACTTTATGCCAATGAATGGTAAACACTTAGCAATATTATTACAGACAACTGAATGAGTTACCATTCTAAGAGGAGAGTATAAATAATGAAAGTGTTGTGCTTGGTATCAGAAAATGGAATTTGTGATCATCGCTGGAAGCTAAACACAGGAGAGGAAAGGCTGGCAATTTATATTTTCAATTCTGAAGGCAACCCAGATGGTTGAGAGTACCTGAACTGTTGTTACCTCAAGACCAAGTTCCATCAGTGGACTGGGTAAGCTTCTAGATGCTTCATGTCTAGAGTCCTGGGAAGTGCTTATTACAACTCATATGCCATTGGGCAGCTCTTAGACAAATGTGTGTACATGTGCACAAGGCAATGGAAAGCAGTCAAGTTCAATGGGTACTTACCAATGTGCCTAGAGATGATGTGCTCACCAGGCTGTTGCCTTTTTTTAGATACTTTTACTTAAAAAAATAATTAATGGGATAATGAAATGCTGCTAAACTATACATCTTTAGCATCATCTTTATTTTCAAAATGGTTCAAAGCTCCATATATATTCCATAGGCACTCCTAGAAAATAAACATGTAGGTTGGCTGCAGTCCAATATCTGGGAATGCATTCATTTGATCAGGAAAAAAAAAAGGAAAAAAGGAAAGTTGATTAAACAGTGACTAACTGGAAGGATTAAAAAATGTGGAGGAGGAGCCTCACTACTTAGCCTTCCTGTAAATGGGTGTGTTGTGACTGGCCATGCAGGTGAATGGGTCAGTCCTCACATTACCAATAATATTCATTCTCTAGCAATGCCCACTACATGCTCTCAAGTTTCCAGATGTGCACACTGGTCCAAAAGATTTGCTACTTCCATGCTGGGAGATACTTAGAATTGTAGTGAGGCTAAATATCTCAGGAAGAATAGCGTTCTACATGCCTCTCAGAATCAGTGAGGTCTAGTAATTGAAACATCGGAAAGAATTAGGGAGTTGCCTTTTCAAATCACCACTCAGCTAATAAGCTCACAGGCTATTCTTGGATCACTTGTTGTCTTTCAGACAAAACTCTTTTGGGAACTATGGAATGGAATAGGGTTATACATGCAACCTCGTATTCCTGGGAGGAAGGCTGGGATAAAGATATGATGGAAATCATCTCAGGAATGCTTATGATAGAAATAATTAATCTAATACCACAGAGAGTAAGCATGATTTGTGGTTAAAAGGCAAAATTTGTCACAGCACAGTCTCTCTTGGATCTTACGCTGCTGTATTCTGCTATGGCCAAAATGAAGGGAAAATTCAGAAACCTGCAGAAAGGAATCATCCTACACAGTAGGATTTGTGTGGTGTTCAGAATCTGCGGGCACAACATTGTATCTTAATGAATGGGCTGCTCCCAACTATTAAAGTAAATGGCAAGTTTCATTCTTATTTCCACAGAACAATATTCACATCAACCCAGCCCACCCTCTGAGAAATGAATCTGAAGAATCATTTGAAAATCCATCACCAGCACCAAAATACTTGTGAAAAACTCCTTTGGGGGAATCAGTACTTGTCATTGGTAGTTCTATTTTCTGGGCTGCATGACGCATGTGCTAACAATCTGCTAAGAGCAGCACGTTGTTTTTGCAGATACAAGAGATGGAGATGATACCTTTTCCAGCTGTTGGATTCCTTCTTCCACACAGCATACCGAGGCTAGTGTCCGGAGTATTTGAGGATATAGGCACCTGAAGCCATCTTGACGGCAGATCTTGAGCAAAGCAACAATGCCTCCTTCCTATAAGAAAAAAAATCAGTAAAATAAGTTAAAAAATAGTCTATTATTACACACTAAATCTTACATCAGAACCAAAAGTTAAGGGGAAAAAATCTTCCCAACAATATGAGTAGTTCAACAGTAGAAGCCCATGTTCTAGAATCAGGTCTCAGTACAGTGCCTGTGTGCTCCAACATCTGTATCAGCATTCCCCAACAGGATCCCTAATTGCCTTTTTTTCAAAAAGTTCTTTTAATTAAAAATAAATGGGAACTAGCATTCTGCAAACCAAAGAAACATCCTCAAACATAATCTTTATTTCCAGGAATGCTTCTGGGCTCCAGGTAAACCCCAGAGGCATTTGTAGAAAATAAAATGGTGGTTGGCTGCAACTCAGTACTTTGTTTGACAGTGTGCCTCCAGTTCAGGAAAAAAAAAGTAATAGAAAGCAACTAAAAGACCGTAAGAAGTTGCAGAGAATAACTTCACATATTTGCCTTCTGCTAAGTAAATATTTTGTGACTGGTTATGCCCACACAGTAGCCTTAAAGTGGTCTCAAAATTCCAAATGTGCGCATTAATCCAAAAACATAGATAGTTCAAGCAGAAACCAGACAGCCATTTATCACAGATGTTTTAATTTAGATTTCTGCCCTGAGTAGGGGGGTTGATGCAGTGTTATAAATGCCTCCTTCCAACTCTATGATTCTATTATTGACCTTTTAGTAATTTCTGGTAAAAACCTATCACCACCACAGGAAGTAAGCCATGTTGAAAGCTAGCCATGCAAGCAAACTGTTTAATGTTGCACAGGCCAACCCTTTGCATAGCGACTGCCTGCACAGACTCATTTCATAATTTACCGAACAATTAGGTTCTCATCTGTTAAAAAATATGGGGAAGTCCCTGTCATAAAGCTTGCATCCTGGTGCCCTGGAAACACCGTTGCTTATAACAGTATAAAATTAACCAACTTCTAGTAGCTTAAATGCCTCTAAACTGATCCTAAAACAGAATATTTCCTGGAGAACATTATTTTATAAGTCCTCTAGAAAAAGCAAAGAATCCCAAGTGGACTTTAAGATAATTTTAGTCAGACATGCATATCTCTTCTTAACCAATTAAACTTTTTGCAGGTAAATTATATGAGAAGGAAACCAAGCTGACCTTTGCTATTCAGTCTTACAGACCATTTCAAGGGGCTGTTTAATGACCATGCTCTAATATAATTAATTCCTTCCAAGGAAATTCCCCACTTCCCCAAATAATGATTCATTTTTCTTCCCTAAATATCCTTTTAAAAAAGCTTAACTTTTCCTACAACTGGAATAAGTAGCCATAGGGTATCTCATCTTCCCCAATTACCCCAGAGCAAAGGTAAAACTGAAATAGTTGTCAGTGGTCAATTTGTTGGATCCTGGCTCCTACTTACTATTTCTTAGTGCATTCCCTAACCTCAAGTCCAGAAATATTGCCCATTCCTTTCCTAAATGATGGCAGATATCCTGTAACAATGGCTCTATCTAGAATAGCTTTGGAAAGGAAAGCTTCATGAGCTACTAATATCACCTCTAGAATTAGATATGCTAGAATTCAGTCCCTGATTCTGACTCAGCTGTACAGTCCATGGCCAACAAAATCTGGTTTCATTCCTTTGGGGGTGGGGGGTGTCCATGGCCAACAAAATCTGGTTTCATTCCTTTGGGTGTATGCATGGACAAGTCCCTGCAGTTTTCTTGGTAAGATTTCAGAAGCAGTTTGCCTTTGCCTCCTTCCTAAGGCTGAGAAAGAGTGACTGGCTCAAGGTCACCCAGTTGGCTTTGTGCCTCAGGCAGGGCTAGAACTCACAGTCTCCCAGTTTCTAGCCTGGTGCCTTAACCACTACACCAACCTGGTTCTCTTCATTCCTTTGATTCCACCAATAAAATCTGTGTCTCCCTGCCAAATGTCTGTCAAAAATTCAACCTACAGTATTTGGGGAAGGATGTTTTGCTTTCACAGGCCATGTGTGGTTAGCCTTTTTTCAGTTACAGGGCCCTGATTTAAAAAAGCCTCAACCAACTATATAGCAAAGCCAATCACAGAAGTAAGCCTGAGGCAGAATGTGCTGGTCTCATCAACTGGTGATCCACTAGGCAGTCCTCTGTCTAGAGCCAATCCTGGGCTGGCTAGTAGATGTACCAACTTAATGAGATATTTCAGTGTTCAATCTGAGGTTTGTAGTCTCCAAAAAGAAAGGTCAAAGCAAGATAATGATGATGATTTCCAATCTAGCTTATAATACTGATGTTCCCAGATAGTCTCTCATTCAAATACTAAGCAGATCCAATCCATTCTAACCTCCAAGCCAATCTCTGGTAATATATAATTGTGGAGATTCAGTACGAGAACTGGCTAGCGCAGACATAAACTTATATCTGCTTAGCCCTACAGAAAGTGTATTACTGACTAGGTGGGAATTATTTGCAGATAAATGGAATTAGGATCTTGACCTGAATGTTTTTCAGTTTTGTGGAATAATCCTTTTTCATTTGCAGCATATGGCTATAAGGCAATTCAGAAAGCTTTACTGGCATGGATACAACCAAAAAATGTGAATGAAATTCTATTGATTTCTGGAATTAATACTATGCAAAAACTGTATCTTCAAATCACTTACTCTTGAAGTCACTGCAGTTGGGCACAAATATGCAATGGCAAGAGAACAAAGACTGGTATGAACATTGTTGCATATAAAAATAGCTTTATGGTTCTTTTTAGGCCAATTTTAATCTTATAAAAATAGCTTGATGGTTCTTTTTAGGCCAATTTTAATCTTGAAAAAATGGAAACAATAGATTATTTACTTAGTACCTTCGATCAATCATGATTCCTGATGACTATGTAGACAAATGATTTGGAGTTTTTTCAAAAGTGGTTTGCCATTGCCTTCTTCCTAGGGCTGAGAGAGAGTGACTGGCCTCCAGCTGGCTTTGTGCCTAAGAACCTAGCCTCCTGATTTCTAGCCTGGGGCCTTTAACCACTACACCAAACTGCCTCTCTATTATTTATTAGGATAATTTATGTCTTGCCCTTTCAGGATAAAAATCTTCCCAAAGGAACTTTAAAACAATGAGCGTTGATGAACCCACTTGCCAGGAGAGACATTATTTTTAATAACTTCCTATTCTGGGACAAAACAAGTGTCTGAGTGACCAGCTCATCACCACTGGAAAGTGAGAGGGAACCATACTGCATTGGCACTGCAAACCATGTTCTAGGCCATAGTCAAACTGCACCTTCTTTCTTCTGAACTGCCTCCACCAAGAACAAGCATGAAGATTTCAAGCAAGCATCTGTTTGACAAATAAAGAGGTTTGAATAACTATCTTTGCAATAACTTTTAAGAGAGCCAGTCCATTATACCAGAGGCCTTTTCAGAAATATTATGTGCACGCAAGTTCATAATTTTAATTTTCTTCAGCCATGCTAAGCACAGCTAAACGCTGCATTCAAGGGTAGGAAGTAAGGATAATCATATTAGCTTTGCCCTTCTTCATCATCAACCTCACTGTTCTCTACATGTAGATGATAGCCATGTGCATTGGGGAGACTGCTCTATCTATCCTCTCTTATAGTCATAATAATGTGGGAAGGTTGGTATAAACCTCTAAAGCAGTGTTTCTCAACCTTGGCAGCTTGAAGATGCGTGGACTTCAATTCCCAGAATTCCTCAGCCAGCATGCTGGCTGGGGAATTCTGGGAGTTGAAGTCCACACATCTTCAAGCTGCCAAGGTTGAGAAACACTGCTTTAGAGGATTATCATCCTTGTTATTTTGATTCCATTCTGCAAAAAATGAAGCAGCTGCAAATGTTTTAATACTTCCATATTATAGCCTAAGGACACTTTTTTTCAAATAATCTCTCTGAATCTCAAAGTGGCTCAAGTCAAATTCAATCTGAGTTTGCAAACCTGACTTACATTCTTGTGAATCTCACATTTCCAATACCGTACACATCAAATCACAGGTCTAATGTCCAGTTTCCTGAGGGTTGAGAATCACAGACCTCCAGTAAGATGTTGGCAATTTGGAAATGGGTTCCAAGGAGACTTATGAAGACAGTAGGTTATTTGGACATACAGTTCAAAGATGAGAAGGAGCTTAACCCTCTCATAAACCTAAGCCAAGGGAAAATAAATTGCTTAATATTTTTAAGACTTTTTGTACTCAGATATTAAATAGTCTTGCTGGCACAGGCTGGTAAAGCAGGAGTAATAAAGAGGACTTCTAAATATCAGAAGACACTAGGCTAAGAAGGACTTTAATGGTGATCTATTCAATTTCTTTTATTAAAACCCCATTGATTTTCACACTTTTGCCTGTGATAATAGACAAACAAATATATTTCTACCACTCTGTGAGAGAAAGTAAGTTAATTTCATTTATTTAAAATGTGTATACTGTCAGTCATGTTTGAGGCTTATGGTGGGGAAGATATCTTAGATATACAGGCATTCATAAGGCCAGCTTTTACATCAATGATTTTTTGGGGGGGAAATTGTTGGTGATATAAATCATATCCTAAATTTTAAAAAATCATTGTGGGTCATTACAGACTTGCTTTGCTCTTACCTGTGATAAAATAAATTTAACAAAGAATTTAGAAAGTATAAGAATCCATCCTTATCATTTGTGTTTTATCAATTGTTTTATCATTTGTGATCTCAAAACTTTCCCTCATTTTGTTATATTACATTACTTCTCTAAAATGGACTAATATGTAAGGAATTGGTAAGTGCTATAATGCAGTACAAAAGCTAAGGAACAAAACAGCAATGACTTTGAGCAGGTCTTTGAGTCTCCAGCTTTAAATTCTCTTCCCTCTTTGGGGAACTAACTTTTTTCTCCAGTTCAGCTTTTCCACTAGAAGTTCTCTCATTCTAGGCTATTTTTATTGAACTAACACTTCTACCATGCCTGATCCAAATCAGAAGTGGTGAGACTACTATAATAAACCAAGAGAGAAATCCCAGGGGTGCAATGCAAAGTCACATTTAATATTACAACTACTTTGACATGAAATAGCCTGAGCTATTTCAAAGCTCACCTCAGATATGAATTATTCTTCCAGCACCAGTACTTTCCATCAGCCTATAAAGGAATAATAGCAACTGCCTAAATTATGTTGTTAAGACTCAATTTGGTGTAGTAGCTGAAGGCACTAGGCTAGAAACCAGGAAACCAGGAATCTGTCTTGCCTTAGGCACAAAGCCAACTGGGTGACTTTAGGCCAGTCACTCTTTCTCAGCCCCATGAAGAAGGAAATGGCAAGCCAATTCTGAAAATCTTGCCAAGCAAACTGCATGGACAAGTCATGGTTGCCAGGACTCAAGATTGACTTGAAGGCACACACACATACAAAAGTAGTTATTGTGAGAATTACGGAGAAATATTGCTAAAACCTGAAATGCTAAGCACTATTATATAGACTCTCTTTCTTGCATTACAGTTGTCAGTACTGTTAAATCTATTAGCCACTAACACTTGCTTCTGCCAGTGAGGAACATCTAGCAAAATTAGAGCTATGTTTGAGTACAATATCCCTCCTTTTCTCAAATCCATGTGTTCCCTACAAAGATGAAGTGGGGCATTTTTGACCCACATTAAAATCATTACTGATGAAAAATAAAAATATGGAGAGATGGGGAATACACACTTTGAGATGAAATGCTACCAATAGTTCAGTTTAAAGTGGCTGTAGGTAACTCTTAAGTTTTAAGAACAGGAGCCTATGATGCTGATTATTTTCTCTGGAAAGAAAAAACTACATTATAATGTTGGGAGAGGAAAGACAAAACATTACAAATGGAGGCCACAATCATCTGGAACTCAACAGATAGTTGTCCTAGAATCATCCCAAGCGTAACTTGCCTTTGCAATGATGTGACACAAATGAGATCCTTCTTGCGTGAGGCTGAATAAGTTGCTGACAGCTGATTCTACAGAATACAGGTTATCTGATGAATCTATTTCCTTCACCAAGTTCTGCATAACAAATCAAAAACATAGACAAAAAGGAATTATATAAGACTTTGCTCTTAGGACATTTATGGAGTAAATCAGCCTTACATTCAAACTGGAAGCGAAATACTGCTCTTCTTCAAGTACCATGTACAGACTACTAACTTTCATAGAGAAGCAACATTATTAGGATACAAGTCGCTGGAAAGGCATGGAATATATTTCAGACTTCACAATATTTGGGTAATGACAAAGGTATGATTAAATATTCTTTCTCTCCTTAGTTCTGTAGAGGCCCCAAACTTATTTCATATGTCTACTGAAGTGGGTTTTTACTGTCTCTTTCCTTTTCTTCTCCTCCCTCTTCCCACCACGCCATCTTCCAAGGCTACTTGCCATTGGTGTTCTTAGTCATCACTGAGTTAGCTTCTCTGGTCAGAGAACAGCTGACTGGTGCTCTTCTCCCTTAACCAGATAGGTTCTTCACTCCTCTAGCCCAGGCTGTGAATACAACTGGAAAACTACTAGCTACTTTGGAGGCGGGGAAAGATAAGAAAAGACTCTCCCTTTTCTATGTTGTACCCCCTTCTTCTCCCAGAGCCACCCCCCCCCCATTGGAAAATACAGCTGAGGTTGTTGATCCTGTATGGTTCTCCTTCAATGTTGTCTCTACTGGATTCCAAGACCATCTCCCCAGTCTAGTGTCTGGGATACTTAAAAGGGCAATCTGGGATGAAAATACCTCTTGCCCCACCATTTTCTAACTTCTTTGAATTTCTTACTTCTTTCTCCTTTTGCTTCTTTCTTGCCTTCTTCTTACAGCCTTTTCCTTCTGCCCCCCACCCCTCACCTTTTTTCCTGGCCAGCCATTACCAGCATGCCATTTTGAGTCTCAAGTGTCAACAGCTCCTCCCAGGTCCCTCCCCTATCTGTCTACCTGCAGAATGTGTCAGACCTGAAGCAGATAGCTTTGCTGCCCCAACCAGACTCCAACAAAGCCAGAAAAAAAATTCTGAAAGAGGACAGGAACAAACTTCTTTGGAATTGTTCAATTGCCAAGAAATCAGCATGGCTTTATTCATACTGTCACCAGGAGTCAACTTTGATGCAAGGAAGATTTTACTTTTATGTGACAGTTTAACCGAGACATTTTCTGTGCTCCTATTATTCCTTAACATTTGACTTACAGAACAAACAATATCTTTACTGACACTGTAGAGTACATTCATGTTAGGAATATAAGCATGGCATGATTGAGATTAATGCACCAGGATGTTTAGACTGCACAGGGTGGCAACAATCACACTATATTCCCAATCTTAGTATTCCCTTATTATTAAGGACATTGGTGATAAGTCTTTAGAGACAACAAAATGCTTCAGGATATCTTAAGAGATATAAATAGATATAAATAGAAGCACTGCCATTTTTTTTACTGTTGGAAAGAAAAAGCATACTAACCTTTATTTCATGTGTTAGAGCTAGTTCTATCAACTGGCCAAAATACTGTGCCACTGTGGTTAGTGCATCATTAATACAAGATTTCATCGACTTTAATATTTGTTCATCTTCAATCTGTATGCACCTGAAAGGAAATGTTAAAAAAAAGACGCCAAAGATTCAGCCCAGTGGTGCCGTAACTTATAAACTAAGATACATTCAAGATGTTCTAGCATCTATAGCAGCTCTATAGCATAAATTTTAAGCTAAACTAAAATTCATAAATTAGCATGATTACCAGAGTTTGTGAACCACGGACATATAGTTATGTGGCCCAGGGATTTCCCATTCTTTTCTATTAAGAAAACTGTTCCACAAAATATATATTGAATCCCTACTGCACAAGTTCAACATTACCCACTAATCCAAAGGGAAGACTTTCTCTGCTAGTGGAAGGGGCCTACTGGTTTCAAATCCATTATAATATCTTAGCTCTTCAACCCATTAAGGGCATCCATAATTTTTTAAGATAGGTTTGCTAAGGTAAAAGTCCAAGAATCAATGATGTTTAATATTACCTTTCAGTAACTGTTGTGAGCTCTGAGCACTTTTCCACCAGCATGTTTTCATACTGCAAAATATATGAATAAAAATGTGTTGCATTAACTTATTTGAAACAGAATCAAAGTATAAGCTTTATTTTCAAATACATGTAATTAACTCATTCCCAGTTCAGCAGAGCAACATGGGTAAGCAAAATGTAGGTCTTCAGAAATATGGCTAGAGGTGGGGTGGGCTTAGAGTGGATTATCAGCATTTTATTCTAGTGGGGGAGTTAGATATCAAAGGCTCTGAAAAAACACAAATGCCTTCCAGGTCCACTCTATATTGAAGGATGGGAAGTTCTATTTTTTCCCCTCCCTTTTAATGTCAAATACATAATGAGGAATGAACTATGTCAGCTCCAAAGGTAGTATGTCTCTCATTTTCCCACACCTAATCCTGTTCCAGGATATTTGGGGAGGGGAGGATTAACTTGTCTGTGATCTCTAAAATCAAAGTTCCAAAATCTAGAAGCATCAGTTGCATCTAGAAATTACATCTACATGGAGTAGGGAGGGGAGAATTGTCTGTCTGTCTGTCTGTCTGTCTTCTTTCTTTCTTTCTTTCTTTCTTTCTTTCTTTCTTTCTTTCTTTCTTTCTTTCTTTCTTTCTTTCTGCAGGTGGTTAGAGATTATTTAGCTGATTGCTAAATTCACGTAACATCCATTCTTCTAAAAAGCACTCAGAGCAGCTAATCAAAATAAACAAAAGCAAGATTCCATTAAACCACGGTTTAAGATACTCATTTGCGCTCCAGAATAGATTAGCATCTACAGGCTGGCGTTCTGGATCACAGGTCCCACAACTCCTCAGCCTATATTAGAATCACATTGCTATTTAAATACAAGATACTGTTTTCTCTATCATTTCTGATATCCATCTAGAAGCCTGATCTGGATTGGGATCACAACTAATCCTTTTCCAAACCCATATATGTATGTGTGGGTTAGTGTGTGTACGTGCGTGTGTGTGTGTGTAAAATCATACACTCACTGACCTGCACTTTTTTATTTTAAAATTCCATTGAATGATCTTACTGAAATGAGCAGGTGAGTGGAAAGATAGCAAGGGAAGTATTAGGCTATCCTATTCTCATATTTGGCAATCCTACTTTGGAACACATTGCCAGGGATTAGCAACAGTATAAGAAAACACATTTTATGCATTGCATAGTTTGCCTTCAAAGTAAAAGCAAAAAGAGATTGTAGCATAAAGAGGAGGGGCACAGACCCAATAGGAGTGGTATACATATAGAAGGTCCCAGGTTTATTTCCTGGCATCTCCAGCTGAATGATTCAAGCAACAGATTATGGGAAAGTCCTTTGAACCGAGATCCTGATGAGCCGCTGCCAATCAAGTCAGGCAAACTGAGCTCACTTAGATCTTTTCTTATTTGATTTGATTTCTAAGACTTCCCACCCACCAGCTGATTCTAGGTGGTTTACGAGAAGATTAAGTACATCAGTAGAAGGAAAAAACCTCACAGCAATAAATGTACCATGCCAGAGGCAGACAGACTGCAATTATGATTATGATTATTATAGTTCACACAATCTGATCTGGCAAACAGCTGCTTCAGAAGCTTCCTATCAAAATAATGATGCTGATATTATTAGTAGTATTAGTATTAGTAGTAGTATTATTTCTTCTTTGTTTTTTGTAGTTGTTTATACACACACACACACACACACACACACACAAATAAACACAAACGCATCCTCTCCAGTTCCATGGAGTCCTAGATTTCTTTTTTTAAAAAAGTAGTTTTCATATGTATCTAGACTGTAAGTAATAGTTTCATAATACTCCTGGTTTCCCCATTCATTTTACCTGATGCATTTCTTCCCAAGAATTCCTTGTGACTGTATTATATTCATTGATCATTGATCGGACATGACAATTGACTCGTACTGTCATGCTGTGAACCCTCTGCCATCTATTCTTCTCCAGTTTTTGAACAATCCTGGTCAGCTCAGTGCTTATAATCCAAGCTCTTTTCAGCAACAACTGCAAGTTGTCACAGGCACCGTGTTGTGATGAAATGGGACATTCACCATGTGCATCTTCTTCTAGGCTGATTGGTTTAGACTGAAGAATACACATGCATTCACAATCAGTCATGAGCTTCAAGTCTTCCATCCAACGCTGGACTGAGTCCATCTGAATTAAATGCATACTAAAAGGAGAAAAGAAAAGAAAAACTCTACATGTTAACTCATTGTTATATATGCTGGCTTCTGTTCAGCAATTCTAATGAGGACACAGGACTCCAGTGCAGAGCTCTGTTTTGGGCACAGAATTCTATATGGAATCTTCTCAATTCATTTCAAAGATAGAACACATATACAGTGGTGAGTGAAGCTCACAGGTTCATTCCAGATCATTTGGTCACCAAAAGCTCCATATGTAATAGAAGTTCAATGGAACTTTGGACCCGTGTGTATGAAAATCAACTCAAGACCTTCTGCACATGCTTTCATAAATATTGATGGAATAGATCATACCAAATATCCACTTGACTGTTCACCATCTCCATCAGTAGGTAACCAGATGTCTTAGCTGATACACAAATAGGGCATGATAGGAAGAACCATGCCATGCTGCTCTTTCCCTCAAATATAATATACTACAAATATTATTTGCTAAGATGGCTAATAGCTATCGATAGACCAAAGAAAATCCTATGTGATTTTCATTGCAGAAGTTATATTTAGCAGTTAAGAAAAGTAGATATAACTAACCCTATTTAATGTTTACATTTGAACATTTATCCTGGCTTCATTACTGACTAGAATAAGAAACATCACAATTCAGCTGTTGTTTGGGCTCAGCTCAAGTTATATGACCCCACTGAAATCTTGCCAAGTATTGGGATCCCTGCATAGGTGGTTCAATTATTGGCACATCTGGAATGGGCAAGATTGTCACTATGACTCTGGATAAGTTGCTGTGTGTTAAAGATGCATGTGTTCTCCGCGGCTGAATCTTCGGTATCTGGAATTTATCAAGACATCAAGAATTTTGAATTATTCTTGCATGGGGGCTAACTAAAATAATTATTATACAATACTAAAAAGAGAAATCTAAGACTGATTTGCAGCAAGAGGTTGTTGTCAACATCTGAATTAGATTTTCTTAGCCAAAGGGGCCAAGAGGAAGACTTTCAAGCAATGTGGTCAATTTTTTTTAGAATTGTTTATAAAATGTTTTCCGGGCCCTTCTTTTTCTTTTTTTCTGCTTTCTCTTTCTCTTTTTATCACAATTGTTAATGTTGAAGTTATATTAATTTATAAATACTATTACATATATGACAGAACTTTTTCCTTCTATTAATCAGTTTATCACATTTTAAAAAATAAAACCACTTTGTCTCTAGATTACCTAGGTACTATCTCTACTTGTTGAGAATATTTTCATAATACTACCATGGTTTGTATAAAGCATTTATTTATCTTGAAATCGGCACCGTTCATTTTCACAGAATCTGCTATACGTTTTAAGGGGAGTTGAAGATCAGAGTATTCACTAACTCCATGGCATTAATAATAAAAAGCTGTTGCTTATATTCAATTCTACATTCAATTCTATGAGCCATTAAGTTCAATGAATTTTATTCCCAGCCAAGACTGCAGCATTAACTATCTTTTAAAGGGACAGTGATCTAATTCCTGGATTATTGTGATGCCCCTCTTCTTAAAGTTCTCCAGTTCTAATAAAATCCACAGATGGGAGACCAGAATTACAGAGTTATTTTCCACATGAGTGAATCACTCACTCACTCACTCACTCACTCACTCACTCAAATATATGTATGCATTTTGCCATTTTATTGTCTACCTGATTCGCAGTATTGGCTAAAGTTGGATTAGCCTTGTTCAGTGTTACTGCGCTACACATTTTATGGATCTTCTTGTGATATGAAGATTTATTTCAGGATTATAATCATAACTAAATGACAGTATAATTTATTACTTGGTTAGGAGAGGAAGAACTTCTTGATCCAAATCTCTTCAGATACATGACAGCTAGAGAAAAAAATGAATCCCCCTTTTCTGCTATTTTGGTTATAATGTACAGATGGAACAATGGGAAAATATGTGGTTGAAAGGATTGAAATTTATACTATGTTATAATCTTAAAGAGAGCTTTTATAAAATGATGTACTGTTGGTATATGACACCAAAAAACAACAACAACAACCCTATCTAGAATGTACCAGGGTACTTCAAATCTATGTTGGAAATGTGAACAGGAAGGGTCATTTTATTATGCTTGGTGGATGTGCAAAAAAGCTAGAAAATTTTGGGTTCAAATACATACACTGATTCAGAGGATTTTAAAGATTAATATACAACTGAAACCAGAACTTTTTCTCTTTGGATTGATGGGTAAACAGCTGGAAAAATGTCTTTGTTTTTATATATGATAATCACAGTGAGATTATTGTATGCACAAAGATGGAAAGATTTGGCAATACCTACAATGAAGGAATGGTTGGTGAAGATGATAGAACTTGCTGAGATGGCCAAACTGACCTTTTCTGAACTGAGTACAGAAAAGACAATATCTACATTTATTGCTGACTAGAAACCCCTTACAGACTTTTTGTGTAAAACTGAAAAAAAAATGAACTTATGATCTATGGTTTTGACGATCAGATAAAATAGATTATAGAAAGAGAGTCATGATGTCACTTTAGAGAAAGAGGTAAATTTACAATGATACTTATAACTGCTGTAAAGATGTAAGATCAGAAGCCATTTCTTGATATCTTTTTTCTTTTTCTATTTTTCTTCTGCCTTTTTTCTTTTGTTTTTTTCTTGCACTTTAGCTTTCTCTTTTATTTTTTCCTTTTTCCTTTTTCTTCCTTATTCTATTTTAGTTTGTATTCATTTTTACTCTTGTATTTAAAACTTTCAATAAAATTATATTTTTAAAAAAGGTTCTGATTCTACAGCAAACCCTCAAAGAATCCTCCCTGAAACAGACCAGAGTAAGTCTTTAGCTTCATTTCTGCTTCATCTTAGCCTCCACTCTCACCTTCCACTATTCCAGAGTGATAGGAATGGGAGCCACTGGGTTTTGAAATCCTGGTAATCTATTTTAAGGAGAAAAGGCTATTCTCTTATCTTTCGGCATAAAGCTTGAAGTAAACAAACAAGTAACGAAAAGTTATATTTCTGCCCAACTAATCTACTGATGTCCTTAGAGCAGCTTGGAAGCCTGGATTCTAAAGTCCAAATCACCACATGCATTCAGTCTTAGACCGGTTTATTATTAGCTAACATGATTAAAGGTCATTTAATGGTGTGATTCTGCAAGCTGACTCAAGACATTAGTCATGATTTTGGGTGGAGAGGAGGTAACAATTTTGCAAGACCACTTCTTCCCCCGCTAAAAAAAAAGCAGCTGTTGAAACAATGCTTGTATGCTGATATGAAATGAAAACAATGAAATGATTATGAATAGAAATTATGGGGGGGGGGGGGGTTTCCAGTTTGAAGATGGTGAAAGTATCTGTAAAAAAAAGAATTATTCTTTTGCAGAACCTTAGCTACATATGACATGGCAATGAGTTTGGTGTGCAATAACTTTTATGGCTATAACCTGACATTTGTCTGAATCAAATGAGATGACGTGGTCAAATGCATCCACAAAATTCCTATTTTTTCCCTGCATATTATGAATAGCCCCTGCTAAAACACAAATGCCCCTCCTGAGTTTGGGAGTTGATTTCCTCTGAGGGATTTTCCAAGCAGAATTTCTTCCAGCTCCTGCAGAATTTATTCTCATCAAACCACTGTCAAGTCTTTCACCAGCAGGGGGATCTCTATGGGGTGATTTCATTCCCTCCCTCCTGGGTCATCAAATAAGAGGAAAAAAAAAAAAAACCTGCCCCCAATTGTGAATTTTTTTACAGCTTTTACTTATATCATTAGGAAACAGTATACAGACATATGAATAATAGAACACGGGTGCAATGATAACATCAAATGATATTAAGCTATTGATCTCAATAGGGATTATTCCCCCAGTATCTTGCTTAAACAATCCCACTCTCCCCACTCCCTTGGCAAATAAGCTTACTATAATTATCTTGGCCAAAAGGTTAATTTAGTAATTCTTCTCTCCCTCTCTTCCAGGCTCCTTCCTTTTGGGCTAGGTCTGCTTCTCTCAGCTTCTCCTCCTCTTGGCCCCCCAAACCATGGTTCACCCCCAGCTGAATTCCCTGGCCAATTCTCTCAGAAAGGAAACTTCCAGCCCCTCGGGCTCTACCTGAGCTGAACTGTCTACCAATGCCCCAGAATCCTTTGCAGGAAGCCTTTTCTCCTTTACTTCTTACTCACAAGTAGTCTTTCTGCCAACAGAAGGAAGATTTCCCACTCTGCCTCATCCAAACTCCACTCCTCTCTCTCCCTCTGTTCCTCTCCCACACCTAAAGTTGGAGCCTTATATATTTCTGACCTAGCACTCTGTCTGCTCCTTGAACTACGTTTGTTTTGCTCAATTCAGTCCCCCATTATCTTTAGGGACCAGTTAAACTATAACCGGGGGGGGGGGGCAGCAGGCCTAGCTAAAGCGCTCTCTCTCTCTCTCTCTCTCTCTCTCTCTCCTCAAATTATGTTTCTCTATTTACCTGTTATCTCCATAGATCCCATTTTCTGGATTTACCTAGAAATAAATTGGTGTGAATTTAGTGGATTGTATTTCTAAGTATTCTAGAATTAGAATCCAAAAAAGCTTTCATATGAAACTGACAGCTTTGGTGTTGCGCTTAAATGAGATGAGTTGTATAATTAGTGCAAATACTGATACCTGGTTTAAGGTGCATTCAAATACTTCCTATCACATACACATCATATATTTGGATCCAGATCTGGTGATGGAAAAGCTCATGTTTGCAAAGGGGAACAAGATCCAGTGGAGCTCCAGTTGGGAAAAGCTGGTGGAGGGTAATATTCCCTTAATCCTGCATCCCCAATAACTCATCTCATCAACTCCCCAGAGCAGATTTGGGGAAACAAACAGGGGCCAACATAGGAAAGGGTGTTGGTGAATATTGCCTTCCCACTTCCTCTAACAGCTCAGTGTTTCACCCACATCTGGGTTGGATGTGTATGTGTGTATGAAAGAGAGAGAGAGAGCCAGATGCCCAAAATAAAGTCTACACTGAATTTCACAAATAAACTTATATTCACTATGTAAAATATGTTGAGCAGAGTGCAGCAAAAGACCCATAAACCTTGCTCTCAGGAAAAATACACATCAGCATGAGAGCTTGCAAGTAGCAATGTCCATATCCTGAACTCCAAAGAAACTCCAGTCAGAAAATATAAGCTAACTGGTCTTTATTGATAAAAAATGCAAAAACTTCATAAAATACAAGTTGCATACAAAAGATAGGATATAATAAAAACGTCTTCTCATATTAGCTTCCAAGACTCCAACTGCTGCACTAGGTGTAATTCATACTTCCAACTGAAATCTTAACTACAGCTAGAACTCTGCCATTGAGAGTACACACCATGACTTCAATTTTTTTTTTTAAAAGCTACAAGTTCATAGCTTGAGGCATCACTATATTTTATATTACTTCTTTAATTCCAGTTAAAATTAAAATCAATATGTGAACTAGCAGTCAGAAAGCTTACAGGGCAGAATAGCTATATTGTTAGAAGTATTATACTGGCAATCATTCTGAGCCCAATCTGACAGCAGTAAAGAGAGCACTGCCCTTATTGTTCCTCTCAGTGGTGCTCTAGACTCAGAACCTAATTAGGTTTCATTAAGCAAAGCTGAAAGTATTAAAAAATAGCATGCTTTGGAAGAAAGAACGGGGGGAATGCAATCATCATGAAAAATATTGCTGACATATAGTGGTGTTCCAACTTAAATTTTAAAAATCTATTATGTCACCCATTTGGCTGCCTTGAAGATTGGTCGGGCATACAGCTTCAGTAAATACAATCCTTGTGATGCAAATTCTGATTTGCATCAAAAATAATGTCCCTTTCTAAATCAGGAAGAAGAGAATTATGTTGTGGACATTTACATTTCATTTACAAGATTCACAGATAGTATTCTGAATGTGAAATGCAAATATGTTTTCACAGAGATTCAGAAAAGATGAGCTAAAGTTCACTTGTAGAGCACTCTGGTACTGATTCTCCAGAGAGGGCTGAGGAAACCTAGACAGAAACTACCAGTTTGCAGACAATACTGAGGTGGTAGGACTTATTTTATTTATTTATTCATTTATTCATTTATTCATTCATTCATTCATTCATTCAATGTATATTGTCTCTTCTATAGCTTCATATGCTTGTTGAAATAATTTACATAGCTATGTATAAGAGTGTGCTTTTTTTACTTTGTTATATGGAATTGAGAGGTACATCAAAGTAAATTGAATTCAATGAATAGTTTCTTAAGAAGTGTGTCAACATTGTAGGAGGAGAGCTGTGTTAGCCTAGGTAGCCAAAATCAGAAGAATCTTGTAGCACCTTTTCAAACTAACAATTTTAAAAAATACAAGCTTTCATGAAATACAGCTCACTTCATCAAATATATGGAGTGGCTAAACTGATGTGGGATTTAAAATGGAATGAGGCAGGAGGCAAAAAAGGAGGGCAAGACAGTAGTTATGCTGATGCAGATTACATATTAGACAGATTGCTAGTACAACTGAAATGTGTTGGAAACCCACTGTGTTTGCTGAGACCTTTGGAGATGGCGTGAAACCTTTTGAAGTATGTGAGTTCAACTACCTTCACTCAATGATACAGTTAATGTCTCGTTTTTCCAAAATGGTTGCTTTGAACTTTGCGGTTGAGTGACCTGGGAAGTTGAAATGCTCTGATATAAATTTGAGCTTGTTTTGAATTCCAATGTCAAACTTGTGGCCATTAATTCTTTTGTGCAAAGTTTGGCCTGTTTGTCCTATGTAGAATCCAGAGGGGCGTTGGCGGCATTAGAGGAAGTAGGTGTGAAGGCACCTCTAATCTTATGCTCATGAGAATCTGGTTTAGGTTTGTATGCAAGTTTGAGTCTGCCACCCAGTGCCTGAAAAAGTGAAGTGTCATTATCCAATATGGGTTGTAGCTTATGAATAATGTGCCAAAGTGGCTTGAGCTGTGAGCTATATTTGACAACCAGTGGTGTTCTTTCTGTGGTCTGTCTTTTAGGAGGTCATCCCTGAGAAATGATCTGGCTCTATTTATTTGTCTCTTGATCTCATTGGATGCATAGTTCAGTCAGGAGCATCTCTAACAACTGGGTCAGAACAAATGTGATTGTAGCACAGAGCCTGACTATAGGTGATAGGTTATGTGTTCTGGGTGGAAGATGGAAATATGTATGTATGCATAGTTGAAAATGAATGGATGCTGAATGAATGTGGACTTAATACTAAAGAACAAGAGCAGCACATTGGGTTGGTTTGATCATGAAAACTTTGCAAAAGGAATATATACACTAAGAGTGAATAGGGCAAGAGGAAGAAGACAGAAAAATTATAGTAGATGGAATTGATTAAATCCTCAGAGAGAGGTGAGAACAAAATACAATTAATGGAACAATATATGAAAGCAAGAATGATTTACAGGGACAAAAAGGTGTCCTGTGATTGACCCATATTTTTTAATTAACACCTGGAAGACAGGCTGCTTAGATAAGCTAGCGCTTCCTATTTCCTATTCTTGCAAGTTGTGAGATAACAAACTTCCTGCTCTAACCCCAATTAAATTATTTATTTTGTACTTTTGTCTTGCCATGCTCCCAATATCATACTTCCCCTTCACTTATAACAAAGCTTAGATTTATTTTATTTAAGTATGAGAATGCTACTAGACCAATTTTCTAGTTGTTCAAATTAAGAATATAAATCAATTTATTTTTTTTAAAAAAACTCTCTAGAATTTTAAACTAGAGACAAAACTGGTAGGTCTTACAATCCAATTTAGGTTTCCATCTTAAATCCAGTTATGTCATATGAAAATAAGTGCTAAACTGACTTATGAGTAATAGCTCAGGTTTAACTGGTGTTTAGCTTATGCCTTAAATCGCATAGACTGCAATCCTACATTGACGTTTCTGGGAGCAAGCCCTATTCAGTTCAGTGAAATGTACTGATTAGACACATAAAAACTGTACAGTCAGGAAATAGGCACAAGATATATGAGGCAGTAATAATTTCTTTTCTCCCTGGTATAATGCTATTACTTCCTTTAACTCTTATTCCCATTATTTTTAATAGATCAGTAACAGATCCTGCCAATTAAATGGTTAGGGTTTTTTTCTGCAGTCATACAATTCTGTGGTTGCATGCTGTGAGCTTTTATTTATACAAATACAAGATTCACTGTATCTTAGTTGATCTCCTTTTTTGTTAGGATGCTAGAACATCATTTCCTAGTTGTTCATTTATTCAGCTTTCTCATTCAGGTTCTTGTATTCATGACATTTTTAAACTCACAAATACACAGATACTTACACAAAATGCAAAGTGAGCGAACAGAAGAGAAACCCAAATCAAATCAATATTTGGTGTGACCACCCTTTGCCTTCAAAACAGCATCGATTCTTCTAGGTACACTTGCACACAGCTTTTGGAGGAATTCGGCAGGTAGGTTGTTCCAAACATCTTGGAGAACTAACCACAGATCTCCTGTGGATGTGGGCTGCCTCAAATCCTTCTGTCTCTTCCTGTAATCCCAGACAGATGCCATGATGTTGAGATCAGGGCTCTGTGGGGGTAAAACCATCACTTCCAGGACTCCTTGTACTTCTTTACGCTAAAGATAGTTCTTAATGACACTGGCTGTAAGTTTGGGGTCATTGTCCTGCTGCAGAATAAGTTTGGGACCAATCACACACCTCCATGATGGTATGGCATGATGGATAAGTATCTGCCTATATTTCTCAGCATTGAGGACACCATTGATCCTGACCAAATCTCCAACTCCATTTGCAGAAATTCAGCCCCAAACTTGCAAGGAACCTCCACCATGCTTCACTGTTGCCTGCAGACATTCATTATTGTACTCTCCAGCCCTTGGGCAAACAAACTGCCTCCTGCTACAGCCAAATATTTCAGATTTTGACTCAGAAGTCCAGAGCACCTGCTGCCATTTTTCTGCACCCCAGTTCCTATGTTTTCATGCATAGTTGAGTCGCTTAGCCTTGTTTCCATGTTGGGGGTATGGCTTTTTGGCCACAATTCTTCCATGAAGACCACTTCTGGCCAGACTTCTCCAGACAGTAGATGGGTGTACCTGGGTCCCACTGGTTTCCGCTAGTTCTGTGCAATGGTACTGCTGGACATCTTCTAATGTCAAAGGGAAGTAAGCATGATGTTTCTTCCATCTGCTGCATTAAGTTTCCTTGGCCGACCACTGCGTCTACAGTCTTCAGCATTGCCTGTTTCTTTGTGCTTCTTCAAAAGATCTTGAACAGCACATCTTGAAACCCGTCTGCTTTTGAAGTTTTTGCCTGGGAGAGACCTTGCTAATGCAGTATAACTACCTTGTGTCTTGTTGCTGTGTTCAGTCTTGCCATGGTGTATGACCTGTGACATGAAACTATCTTCCACAACCTCACCTTAGTAGCAGAGTTTGGCTGTTCCTCACTCAGTTTTAAGCCTCCTACACAGCCGTTTCTGTTTCAGTTAATGACTGTTTCAACCTACATATGAAATTGATGATCATTAGCACCTGCTTGGTATAATTGGTTAATCATACACCTGACATACACCAATCCTACAAGAAACTACATATTTCACTTGGGATATGACCATTTGGGGGGGGGGGGGGGTTTATAAGTCATTATATAATTATCTGTAACTACTGTACATCCCTAGCCACCTAACCCTGAAATGTTTTTTAAAAATCAGAAGAAAATATGCTGCAGCCATCTACTTCGGGTGCCAGCTATCTCAAGTCAGCTGAGATCCAAAGGCTGAGCTTGTTTATTGATGCTTGTTTAGTGGTCATTTGAATATTTCAGTTGGCACAGCCCTGGATTTTGTCTGCAAAAGTCCAGCCTTAGCTAGTGTCGCTTTTATCCCTGCCTCTCCCTGCAAATCCTGTCTCTTATTCTTGGCTGCTCTTCCTTAAGATTTATTCTTCCCAGAGCTCAAGATGCTTCATTACTCAGTGCTAATGGGTTCTCCTCCTAGAGCTAAAAATGTGTTATTTCCTGGTCAGCTATTGATCAGAGATAACAAGCTCAAAACTCAAACTCTTTCTTTAGGAGTGCTGAGTGGGGTTTCATTCTTTCTCTGAAGAAAAGAAGGGGCCATTACGTATTCCCTATTTCTTCTGCATGATGACAAGCAGAGGTTGAAAGATGGAGATGGTTCAGGAGAAGAGAGATGCTAATGAAAACCCCACCTCCTGAAGTCACCTGGTCACCAGCACCTCACTTAAAAAGAAATAAAATCAATTAAATTACAAATTTTGAGGGAAAGCAGTTTTTAAATGTCTTCAGATAAATAAATAAATAATAAATTTCGTTTAGATGAGGCTGAATTTAGAGTTTAGAACTGTACCCACATTGTAGTATAAAACAGGTTAATGTTAATATATAACATTAACAGAGAAAAAAGAATGAGCAGCACAAGACAGATTTTTCATCAAGGTAGGAAAATATTACAACTTGGTTAAAATGGAACCTAAGGTTTGGAGGGCATATTAGAATAAAGCATATCCATTTTCCTTCACAAAAGGAATCCAAAGTTTATTTACTTCTCAGTGAATGTTAAATGGAAATAAAGTACTGTATTGAATTTCTATTACTCATAAGCACATACAGACTCAGTATTCTTTTTTTTTTGGTCCCTTTGAGTCAGTGTCAAAATGGTGGCCACAATGGTGCAATTGAAGTTCCATCTGTTTTTTTATGCATATCACTTCCATCGCACAATCATGGCTACCATCTTGGTTTTTTGACACCCTTGAGCATAACTATATAGATATAGTTTCTCAGGACATAGAAGTCCACACATCTTAAAATTGCCAAGGCTGAGAAACACTGTTCTAAGTTGTACAAAACAAGATGAGAAACTATGACAATGTTATAATGATGCATCATTCCTGTTTCTATTGGATAACATGAAGTAGAGATGCAACATACCTGAGAGATACCCAATAAATAAAAAGGAGAAATTGGAAGCCAAGACATATAAGTGATTGCTGTGTTTGTCAAAAGCTAAAACACCAACACGCTTAAGAAAAGCTAGGAGGCTCTTCTGCCAGTTCTGTCATGATTTTGCTCGACAGAGATAATTGAAAAAATGACCGTAAGTTCTTCCCTTCCATCCTTAGCAAACAGAGGATCAAATTAAGGCTGCACTTATGTAGGAAGTTGCACTGAACTCAGTGAAGCTTCTGCATGGACAATTAAGAGGATAAACAGGAATTTAAAAAGTATATGTAAGTAAGAAAAAGCGGACAAAAGAAACACAAGGATCTTCAATATGAACGGCCTAGGATAAAAGTATTTTTATGCAGTAAGAAAATTACCTCCTTGAAAAAATGTGATGTGAATGGCTATTCACTAGTTTATCAGATTCACAGGTGAAAAGGAGCTCAATTAGGCAATAAGGGAGAAAGATATAGTCTTTAATAAGGTATGGATCATAGATAAAAATTATCCATATCTTACTTTTCACATCTTCTCCTCTCAAGATCTGGATGGATTCATCTCTTGCATATTGGTTATTGTTGTTGTTATTAAAAAGGTATTTCAAGGATACCATTTCAGTATAATGTAGTACATGCATAATACAATTTAGCTTCTTTCAAGTGACATGTGGACAAAGCTGAGGGGGGGGAAGTAAGATGGCTTCTCTGAAAGCATCTAGTTAATTCAGGAGACACAAACCCATGTTGTGTCCTAGCTTTCAATCCCATACCCAGGTTCCACCAGAACAGCATTGCATCTCAGAACAAGTTTTTCCATTACCATCAGAGTGCAGGCAAAGAATTGGCCTTTGTCATTAGATACGTGACCCTCAAAGGTGAATATGAATTACTTGCAGCCTATTTCTCATATTTTAAAAAAACAGACTAGTGGCAGACAATGTATTTGTGCATTGAGAGCAGAGGCATCAGGGAGGGAGGGAGGGAGGGGGGTGTCAAAATCTGCAAGACAACAGGCATAGCATCCTCCTCCAATCCTGATTGTGATGGGCCTACCATTTTTCATATTTTCACCCTCTCTGTGGATGTTGCTGAAGAACAGCTGCATTCCCTCAGGGTTAATTTGTTCAGGGCCATGTGGTAAGGAGAGAATGGATGTTTTTAGAGCCTTAAATGGGTGGAAATGGCTACTTTCTCTCTAATACCCCTTTTTCCTTTTTTTTTTTTTTTTTTTGACACATTCTCCTCTCTCTCTGAAAAGCAGATGGCAATAATGGGAGAGATATCTTTTGCAAGAACTGTGAACCAGTCTTATGTAAACAGATTCCAAAATTAGGCCCTATATGTACACCCTTAATTTCAACATATTTTTTAAAAAGCTGGAAAGTAGTGATCTAGTCCTCTTGTAATACCTATACTCAGGTTGAATAAAGGGACATTTGCCTATCACTGCAGTCAAACCTGATGAATATTACTGTACTTTGTTACACTTTGCTGCAATTGAGCAAAGGTCTAAATAGTAAGGTATACAATCTAAGATACTTTCTGCAACAACTTGTGGGCACCTACCAGGAAACCTATTGCTCTCCGCATCCCATCCTAATTTCATCTAAGCAATGTAGATTTATATTGGCTACGACAAAGATTATATTGGTTTGGCTCCATAGTTGACCTTCCACTAGGAGTATCTCCTAAACCGAGGGATCTTTTCAGGACATGATTTTGGCTGATGCTGATTTTACCTTTCCACCTTGCAGCTTCTTCAACCTTCTGAAAATAGGTGGATTCCTGTAAGAACCTCTGCTGAATCAACCAGTTTCTATGGGTGGACAGAACCTTTTAATTCTCCAAAAGCTCAATTAGGAACCAATCCACTTTATACAACATATAGTAGAGGTGCCAATTTCAACTATCTAAAGCAGTGTTTCTCAACCAGTGTTTCTCAAACTTGGCAACTTTAAGGGGTGTGGACTTCAGATCACAGAATTCCCACCCAGCATGCCTCCTCCCATATGTAACCAGTTAAACTTGGTCAGAGGTTGCACATAGCATCTGGTGGGAAGCCTTCAAAAGTACTATTGTTGGCATGATGGCAATTTGTTATTATTTTATCTAATTAAGCTAATCTTGGGATCTGGGAGGAAGATGAGCTAATACCTCTCCTATAACTCGTTGTGACAAGCTCTGCCTCATAGTGATTTTACTACGCAAGCCCCTCCTTTATATGCCTGTGTTGTGACTCTGCTGTGGGGCAGGACTTGTACAGCAATGTACTGGTTACGCCCAGGTACTATGAAAGCACATCTTGTTTCTTGCTTACTGGTAAAAAAATAAGCAAGCAATTCAGCCAGCTAATTTTTGAGTGGTCATTGCCAAGAGCAGACCAGCTGCAGCTGGCCTGCTTTTGTTTTGCTGACAAGGAATTTTTTTTAAAAAAAAAATGCTGCCCTCTGCTTCAATTGTCTGCCCTCCCCTCTTTAATTGCCTTCACCAGCTATAATGTAGACATCCTTAAATGAGACCAAAAATAACCCACTGAAGCAAAAGACAGTGTTATTTTGATGTTTTAAAGGCAGTATGCATTGCCTTGAAATGGATTTTCCCATTTCCCATGTTCTGCCAATGACCCCAGATGACCATAGAATTTATATCTTTAGTGAGATGCAACAGACTCAAGAATGTGCATGGCTGCCTTCTTATTTCTACTCCTTCCACAGCCAGGAACAGGGTCAGCTTGTTAAAAGAATAGTTAGAGTTTTGGCACCTCTCATATATCACGTTGCATTTCAAAGAATGTTACTGTAATATCTTCACACTTAGAATAATACCCATGCCTCCTTTCTGTGATCTTGTATTCTTATCTGTTGTAAAGCAATTTCTTCTTGAATTTGAAGTCTTCATAGTATTTGCAAATGCTCAGCCTGTGAACATTATTCTGTTTAAGACCTACATAACCTTGGGGTTCTTACTCTTGACTCTTCTGTTGCAAAAGATAAAGCACTCCCTGTAACTTGCTAACTTTGGAAATAGAAAAATGGTTGTTGGATCCTCTCCAGTTACTGGCATTTCTTGGGTGAGTTTTTCCACTATATTGTATCCAGTGGAGTTCAACCTGAGAGAATTTTTACACTTACAATGCAAGAAGGCAGTGAAAACTTAACTGGCAAGTATCTTAAAGTATTGCCATAGTCCTTGTTTTATCATTGTTAAATTGTCCTGGAAAAATTGCCCTTTCTTTTTAACCCAGTACTACAAAAATGATCCTGGATACCCAGTATGACTTTGGGGCTATTGCAGTTGTGACCTCAGACCAAGAAAGGAAAAGTTTTCAAGGCATTAAGGAATCTTTTTGTTACAGCATCCCATTTGCCTTCCTTAAAGCCAGCAATTCCAGTGTCATCACACTCAAAGCCCTTGCCTTAATCATGCACATTATTTATTTGGGGTTATTGGAGAAGTCTCTTGAGAATACCATGGACAGCCAAGAAAACAAACAAATGGATCATTAAACAAATCAACCCAGAGTTTTCACTCAAGGTACAAATGACCAGGATCAAATTATCCTACTTTGGAAACATTATGCAAAGACCCAGCTCTCTGGAGAAGATTCTATTGCTGGGAAAGGTGGAAGGAAAGAGAAGAGGATGACCAGCAGCAAGGTGGATGGACTCAGTTGCAGTGGTGATGGGTGCACCATTGGAAGACCTGAAGGACCAGGTTAGGAACAGATTGTCACGGAGAAAAATTTATCTATGTGGTTGCAAGTCAACACTGACTTGATGGCACATACTCTATCTATCTATCTATCTATCTATCTATCTATCTATCTATCTATATTGATTTACATTGTCTATATTACATTGTATAGTGTCCACTTGAGTTGGTTGGTTATAATAAATTCAAATAATTAAATTAAAAAAAACCGTACTGCAGATTGGCTTATTGATTAAACCACTTTTCCTTTTCTAGTCATTGAATGAATGCTTCATCCTGCAAGCTAGGATGCCCATAGAATTAATTCAATTAAAACTCCTGTAGGTGAATTTCCCCCCAAAAAAAATTTGCATGTGATTTTTTTCCCCCATGTTTATATTTATAAAGCGGTTTTTGTGCAAACCAATTACAGTACTGCAGGTATGAGTCAAAGGATAAATTGCCAAGATGTACTATTTGCCAAAGTGAAAATACCCCTTTAACAAATGTGCTTCAGAATATGTGGGTTAAGTTTATTCTGAAGGGCAGATGTGGCAACACGGCTGCTCTATCAGTCCCACATGGCTCCTCTGGTTTGTTCAGCATAGTGTGCACATCAGGAGCTTTAGTTCCTTCCAAAGTTCATTTAGCTATATATTCCCCCCAACACCACACTAGCAGGACAAACCAAGAAGGAAAAGTTGAGCTGGTTCACCACAAACCAGCATTCTTCAGAACTCTGGCTTAACATGATTGGAGATTGAATGTAGCCATCCTCTCAGCCTATCCATGCTGTGTCTAGGAATGTGAAGATCAGTGAAAATCCAGTCTGTTTTATTACGTGCTCTGTTGAGCAGATTTCTGTTCCAGGAAGCTTTTTTACTATTATTCTTGAAAAGTGAACATAAATTTGCCAATTCAGATGGGTGTTTCATTCCAGAAAGCATTGCAAAGAAGGAACAGCCTTTGCAGAAAACCCTGAATGGCTGAGAGCATGTATATGCTTTTGCTGTGAAAAGAAAGGAAACGCCAAGATGCCCAAGAGTCCAATATATTTTCAAAAGTAAATTAGATTTTATTTAATGGAAAGACAAACACAAGCAAGAGTTCGTTCCTGCAAGCATCCCTCTTCCTTTGGGAGTGAGAAATCCAAGCCTACCATCAGTAGTGAAATTCTATTACAACCTAGGTGTACCAGTCTCTCTTCTTTCAGTCTTCTTGCTGTGCTCATTTGTCAATTATGACAAATGTCTTCCTAAAGCCACCTGCTCTGTTTCTCTCTCCTACCATTTATCCACACAACTTCTGCAGTCAGGCCTATCTATCTCCCAATCTGTCAGCTTAATCGTGGTGTGTCCTGTGTAAATCTGCCTATGATTTTTTTATTCTCCAACTTCTTCACTATGTGTATTCCTTCTCTATCTTAAGAGTCACTGCCTATTTAGGTAGGTGGAACGGTGTTCTGAGTGTATGAAACAATAAATTTCATAAGTGTACAGATTCTTGCCATATGCCTAGTGTGTGCAATACACCTGCATTTTGAAATTAGAAATATCTTTAGAGAGACAACATTAACAAACTGCTTTTTATTAGTTCATGAAGCTGCCCGGATGCTATTTTCATTTTTAAAAGTCCTCCTATCACACAGGGAGGAGGTTCCAAATCACAAAAGAAAGTGATTTCTTACTTTTTTTTCCTAAGGAATTCTTTGAGTTATAGCCCAGGCTCTGAAAACCTTTGTAGCAGTGTTTCATTACAGAAAATATGTCCTTTTGCTTTAGAAGAGGAGTGATAGAACAGGAAAATGTATTCATCATTCTTGGTTCTTGACTGCCTCAGAAAGTCCAATTATATTGGGCCCCTCTGAAAACAAGGAATTCAAGAGCAAGGAATGGGAACTAGAAAATATATTTTGAAGAACATTATTATAAATCAATTGTATCTGCTCTTTGTGCAAATGCAGACTGGCTGCATTTGCAAATCTGTTATAGTACAGGGCCCATACTTCTATATGAAGCTTTAGTTTAATTAATACTCCTACATACTATTTGCAATCTCATTTGATGTCCATGGTGTAATATTTGATACAGCTGAAAGTATACACAACACTTGCCAATTTCTAAGAGGTGGAGAAAGAAACGATCTCATGAAATTAGCCATATGCCATTGGCTGAAATAAATAATGGGACTATAATCCCTTATTTATATAGCTAGCCCACATCATGAGTCTGAGGTAGAAAGGCAAACATTCTCCTTAAAGGCTTCAAAGGATGTTTAGAAATAAGAAGCTGTGATTAGCCATTCTGAATAAATGGTAGGCATAACATTGTCTAACCCAGTGTTTCTCAACCTTGGCAACTTTAAGTTGTGTGGACTTTAACTCCCAGAATCCCCTAGCCAGCATCTAACCTGATGGTCAGCTTTATTTAAATCTAATGCTGAAGAGAAATACAGTGCATATTTAATGGTTCTTGCATGCCCTTAATAGGCTCATCCACAAGATCGCTTACCAGTTCCTCACAGGTGTTCTAGTATGAAAGCAGTGTTTTTTTCTGGTAAAGCAGAAGACAGATTCCCATCTGGACAATCCATGGTGCATGGAGAAGGAGGCTTGAGGCAATGTGGTTGGGGACAGTAGTTTACTGAGCTACAATGGTGTTAGAGGTCACCACCTTCAGCAGCTGAAGAGCTTGGCCAGTCTGAATCTCAGCCTGCACCATAGGAACTAACTGAAGAAATACATGGAGGAAACACATCTGAGCAATATCTCCAGCCCAGCAGTATCTCACAAATTAAGAAGAAAAGAGCAAAGGAAATCAAGCTGTCTACTTGAAAGAAAGAAATTAGCCAAGTTGGAAGTCGGGGCTATAAAAGCAATGATGGCTTAACAAGCTCTTTTCACCCCTGACCTGCCTGCATCCCTCTCAGTATCCTGCTTTTGATTTCTTGGATTACTTGGCTGAATCTTGGACTGAAACCTGACCACTCTTGGATCATTTTTCTCTAGAGTATCCAAAAAGTAAGTTTCCATGTTTTCATTCTCGAAGCAGAAAGTTTGCGGCTGGCAACATGTTTGTTGCTCCAGTTTAGGATTTATGACTGTAATAAATACCTAGAGTTAGTATCAGAGGCTGGCTGTGTTGATTGCACAGAACAAATTAGCACAGCAAGCCTGCTGTGGAACCAACCCTTCCATCTGGTCCCTGGGCTTGTTGCCTGCTTTTCAGTGCTGCTGGAGCTGCAAGAAAACCTGGAACCATGGCTTTCACAACCACATCCTCCCCCCTTTTTTAATGGGGGAACCCCAATTTAAATCTAAAACCAGGGTCCCCATACCTCACTTCTTGTCCTCACATAATGTTCTTTTAAACAGTTCACTCCACCATAGAATGTAACCTGGTACAGATATGGTTTCACTATGCAGCCACATTTTTTCCTTTCCATTTGGATGGTCAATGCTGTATGTATTCTGTGATTTGACATAAAAATCAGCAATGTAGTCTCTCAGACTACAGCTAATAGGTGTTGATAGCTAAAACATCTAGAAGGATTCAGGCTGAAGGAAGTGCTTTCACACATCCAGAGAGGCATGGATTATTTTATATTCCATTTGTGGAAGACTAGAGGTGGAGCAAGTTGGAAAAGGGATCCCCTTCAGAAACATCACACAAGATCCAGCTATCTAGTGGCAATTCTGGGCCATTTATCTGTAATCTTCCCGTGCAAATGTGAAAACACAGGTAGCATCATGGGTTGGGGTCATGCATCATGCTAAACTTTGTTTTGTTTTTAAAAAGCCATAAACCACATTTTATAAAATAAAATAGTTGGGTTCACACAAAGCGTCAAGGCAGAGAATAACTGAAATGTTGAGACGTCAAGCCCCATTAAACTTTTCCCGACTAGACAGTGATATAGTAATTTAATGCTATTGAAGAATCAATCCAGTAGAATAACAATTAGCAAATATGTCTGGAGCAAGAAATATACCCACACATGCCAAGCTCAACAAACCATCATGAAATGAAATGATGGCTGAAAAGCTGAGGATGACATTTCCTAAGGAGGTAAAATTTCTACAACAGAAGAACTTCAGTGGTTTTCCAGGAAATGGCTTCAGCTGCTCAGTGCTGGTTCCAACCCAAAACAGGATTTTGTTTGTTTGTTTGTTTGTTTGTTTGTTTTTAAAAAGCAGCCAGAATAATCTTTTGGCAGACAGGAAGACCTTGTTCAATTGCACTGCCAGTACAGAGCCTGGCATATTTGTGGCAGTTTTAAATCAACCAAACCTTTCTACCCACATGACATTGGCAGAGACTGGCAGCTGAATCCATTTACTGCCAGCTATGCTGTATATGAAGCAGCACACCAAAACTTTTCACTTGAAATACTATAGCTCTGCAGAACTTTTGGACAGTCTCTTCTCTTGCTGGCAGGTTCTCTCATCTCACCCCAGTTTCCCATGGGCAGAACTTTAACCTCAACTGCCTTTTGGCTGCTTTCTCTCACTGTAGCACTGTTTTCCCCATTTTGAGGTCAGTGGGTAGGAGGACAATCAAGGATCCTCTTCACACTGCTTTTTGAGGGATTGGGGAATGGAAAACGCAGCAGTGTGAAAATGAGCCAAATCAGCCTTCTCCCACATAGCATCCATCTCCAGAGGCACTGGACTACAGTTCCTATCCAGGATGGATAGGAAATTGGGATCTGTGGTCCCACATACCTGGAGGATTTGGAATGGGGCTCAGGGAAGTCTAGTCTAGCATCCTCCAAGCCTTTTAGAAACTAATTGAAAATAAATCAGTAGTGCGCAGGCCTGTAATACCAACTAAGAAAATAAGTCATATAAAGATATAAATTAGACTCCCTCCTCTACAAAGACAGTCAATTGTGTAAAATATATTACAAGATCTGTAAATTACTTCATTGTAGCAAACTGTTACTCCAACTAGGAGGGTTTCTCTCTCCCTCCCCAGATACATATTTGTCCAACATAAATAATCTTGAAATCAATAGATACAAGATGGCTTTCTTATTTCTCAAGAGAGGGCAAGATTTTATTCCTCCCTGCTTCCTTCTCTAGAAGTTCCATTAAAAACTAAGGTTAGTAACACAGTTAAGCTGATATAATATACAGTACTATGAATATGATCCATCTCCAAGGAATCTTATTCAGCCAGCGTTCATTTTTGGCAGGCTAGTATCTTGCTTCAGCCATTGGAGAGGGCAATATCAAAACAAAAAAACACAGTGTTACATTACAGGGATTATTTTAAGGGTTATTTTGATGTGCCTGTGAGTTCCACATTGGATGGGGACAGCACGCACAGAAAGGTTTCCCTGCTCCAATTATATTATAGACATCAGCACATTAAGTTGCTTCTTCCTCCAGGGCCACACAGATGGAGTACCAAGCAGAGGTTGCTATTCCATTGCCCTGCCCTATGATGGTTGGCTCATTTAAATCGAAACTAGACACCAGTGCAGCTAGTTAGTTTGACATCCTGCATTTAATTACCTTACAGACTTGTGTATGCCTGTAGACGGCCAAACTTATTATTTTTAATTTGAATTTCTAAGGCTGCCCACTTGCCAATGATTCTGGGCAGATGTTGTTTTTTTTTAATAGCACTATTTTGGAAGGAATTACCTGTTTTTAAAGTAAACTATAATAAAGAAAATATCTGTCACTGAAGAAGAGTGAGGAGGAGGAGGGAGTCCTGCTGCTGCTACATCAGCCCACCTGGGCCCAACACACCCATGTCACCACGTGATAGGGACTTTTGCTGCTGTCCTCCTGAGGAATAAATGGCCAGGTCAACTGGAAGAAGTCTTTACCTTTACCTCCTCACCTGTTGTTCCCTGGGAGGTTATTGGTAGGGATCTGGACAATCCTTTGAGACCCTAATGACCGAGCTTCAACCCCACAATTCAGCAACAGCATTAATGTAACTTTGAAAATAAAGAGCAATTGTGAAGATCCTGATGCTTCTTGGCTTATGACAGCAATAGAGGTGGTTCACCTTTTGCCACCTCTGGGTTCTGGTCAAAACCCACCTGCTTTTTTGCATTAAACAAAAAGTCTTCTACTGTCTTCCCTGCTCTGGAATTTGGGCTTCCAGCTGAAAACAGTTTAGCCTGGTATAAACAAGGGATTTTAAAATTAAATGACTGCACCACTGATATCTCATGCTGATGTAACATAAGCCCCATTGGCAATGCTCTGAACACAAAATAGATCTTCTAAATACATATTTTTCTTACTGATGCTAAAACCCTTCCTCAAATATTTCCCAAGGCTGATAATTCTGAATCCCTTACATCGTGTTGTCCAAACTTGGCCACTTTAAGATGAGTAGACTTCAACTCCCAGAATTCCCCAGCCAGCATGCCTTACATCTACTGTAATTGGGATACTACAGTAACTGATCCACTTAGATGTCATACCCACACATACATACAGATGCTACAGTACAGTAATGTATTAATCCAAAAAAATGAAAGCCATCTAAGACGGTGTTCTTAGTGCAGAGGTCAAACAGATACTAATGTATGGGACAATAGATTTTAACAGCTTCCTTACACAGATAAATTATCAGACCATTTCAAGTAATAGTCTGGAAAACTGTTTGAAGCTATAAATATGCATGAGGTGACCTTAAGCAGATTATTCTTTTTCACAGCTTTGTCCAAACTTTGAAAATAACAAAGGAAGGAAACCAGTAGGACAAAGGGCGGAAAGATTATAGTATATTTAGTGCACTATATAGAGAAGCAGGAAATCTGAATGTATTTCTGGCTTGGCCTATATTCTCTTCCAGGTTTCTGTCAGCTCACAAATAGCCATGTATTTTGAGCTGGACCGGCTTCATTCTGCAGCCTCAAATTAGGCTAATCAAATAATGAGTCGCTTCTCCTGGCTTCCTCCTGGTGTTTTCGATGTTTGTACCCCATTTCTGAAATATCCTTCTTCCTGCACCCTTTTGTGTTATTCTGGTGTCAATTTAAGAATCTTTTCATTTCCCCAAGTTTCTCATTTAATTGCTAAGTTGCCTTTTCTTTTTTCTTTTCTTCCCAGTTTTACCTAGACCTGTCTCTGTCGGATGTACAATTTATTAACTCGCAAAAAGATTTCCTTCCAAATCAGTAAAGATTCAGGTTGATCTACAGCAAAAGGAGGCAATCCGTGGTTCAGAGGCAGTCCCAAATCCCCATTTTTGCAGCCCCAGCCCCAGAGTTCCCAAGGAACATGTCAATAAATTTGGCAACAAATTGCTAAAAACCAGTGGCATGAATTTCTGCCACTTTCCAAGCAGTAAAATGATAGAAATGAAGTGTACTAAGAGCCTTAAGCATATAAAAGAGAGCCAGTTTGGTGTAGTGGTTAAGGCACCAGGCTGGAAACTGGGAGATTGTGAGTTCTTATCTCACCTGAGGCACAAAGCCAGCTGGGTGACCTTGGGCCAGTCACTTTCTCTCAGCCCTGGGAAGAAGAAGGCCATGGCAAACCCACTTCTAAAAATGCTGCCTAGAATGCTGCAGGGTCTAGTCCAGGCTATCAACAGGAGTTAACACTGACTCGAAGGCACGTACACACAAAAAGCATACAGAAAATAGACAAACACCCACCCTTGGAAATAAAGAGAACTAAAGTAAAAATTGTACTCATACCCCACCTGTGTGATAGGTACTTAAAATCATATTTTAAAAATGACTGGGGGTGAGTACAAAAAGGCCCTCATCAGTATAGTCAGTCTGCAGTGTTAACCACTCCTTAGATGTTATAGCTTTTTAAAGCAAGTTCCTAGTAGTACGCGCAATCTACTGGGAGAGATTTATTTATTTGTAAGACTTGTAGAGCCACCCATCTTAGAACTCTGGGTGGCTCACCACAATTATATAAATATTAATATATGTCATACAAAAAAACCCAAAAACAATAAAAACAGAAACAAAGAAGCCTAGCGCCCCAATCCAACTCCCTTGATACAGCCAACAGCGCTGTCTTCCCACTCCAACTTCACCATATCCCAGCATCTGGGGGGGGGGGGTCATCTCTTTACTGCTTTGCATAAAGAAATCCCACATTTAATACATTTTTCTAAAACACACCGATCTATATTCAATAAGTAAATAAAAATAAGCACCATCACTGTGATTATACATTTGTTTTTCAAAAATTTCACTTTTAACCAATGTGATTTAACTTTAAAATAATTAAAATTGAGAGGGAGAGGGAGGGAGGGAGAGCTTTTGCACTCCATCACTATCTGTTTATTTAATGGGCAACTCATCTTTCCCCTGGTGACTGACACAAAAAGCAGTAAACAATAATAAGTAACATTTTTATAAAATGCATTTAAAACACTGAAATGTATTAGTGAAACAAAACATACCCACCCAGCAAACCAGTTCATCCATCAAAAGCCTGACTGAATAGCAACTGACTGAATGGCTGAATGAATGACTGAATAATTTTGAAATAATTTTTATATTGCTCTTCGGAAAAGGATCCCAGGAAAGTGTCTAAAGAGATAGTAGCCTGACCTAGACAGAGAGTTCAAAAGATAAGAAACAGCCACTTCAGCAAATAAAATTCTACAAAAGAGGGAAATCACAGAATTCCTATTGTACTTATTTCCCATTGCACAGAAATGTTTTCTCATCAAACCACTGATTTGATATTAAGTGACTTCACTATCATTGTGGAATAATCAGATTGGAAAGGATATCTATTATTTTTCTTTGTCCACACCAAGGTATTTCAAGAGTAAATGAGATTTTACAAGAGAGTTTGGTGATCTCATTGTTCGTTGCAATCAGGTTGTAGGGCTAGACATTGGAAACATAATGAAATTATGTGTTCATAAGCTCAGCATACATAATGGAATTCCTATTATTCTAACTCTTGTTACTAAGAATTTTTAATATACAGAATGCATCTCATTCCCCATGTAGCCCAATTTCGATGCTGTCCACATATTTCATTCATTATTATTCATACAGCTAGCAAAGAAAGTCTTCATCTTCCTAACTATACTACTTACACAAAAGGGGTTGTGTGTGATGTTAGTAAGTGATCAGTATAGACACCAACAGCTTTGTTCTACTTTCTAACTATAACCTTTCACAGAGTTCCTTTTTTCCTCTAGAAATGTCATAGATTTTTCATTCTGGACAGAATTATCTTGCAATTAGTCCAGTACGTTAACAAGAAAAAGGATTTGTCTACACTTTCATTTCCAAACAATTTATTGTCCAGTCATCTCACTCTATAGGTCCAAAATATTAATTAGATTTTATTACAAGGGGTTGATTTCTTCTGTTTTGTTTGTTTGTTGGCTAGATGCCAAATATAATTTGTAGTTTTGGCAGCAAAGTATAAAGACACTAGACACAATAATCATGTGAGCCACCAAGAGTTGTATACATACAATAAATAAATGGGTGATACTTTGAAGGAGGAACATAGGAATTAAAAATGAACTGCATCTTATAAAGCAACAACTGAGAATTAGTATCTAATGCAACTAG
This sequence comes from Liasis olivaceus, assembly GCA_030867105.1. Classification (NCBI taxonomy): domain Eukaryota; kingdom Metazoa; phylum Chordata; class Lepidosauria; order Squamata; family Pythonidae; genus Liasis; species Liasis olivaceus. Next base: position 94,354,029 of record CM061349.1, on the reverse strand, counting down.
ACCTTTATTTGAAGAAAATGCATCAATGGCAGAGGACCATTTTAGGAGCAGAGAAAATGCTTCATATCTAAAGAATGCCAGGTAGAATCTCAGGCACCTCCAGGTACAAATCAGAAAAGATTCTACCTGAATCCTAAGAAGCCACCACTCATCAGGGTATACAATACTGAACTAGACAGTATGGATGGGCTATCAACTCAGTTTTCCTTCGGTTAGTTTCCCCTTTAACTGGGCAGGAGTTTGATTCCCAATTTCTGCAACAGGGTTTTTAATTCAGCAAAGGCCATTCTATCTGAAAATCCATTCATATTTGTATGTGGATTTCTCCTAATAATTGCCTTTTTATTTGCAGTTTTGTAACAGTAATCATTTTTAGCGGACAGATTTTCCTTAATGCCTATTTTGTCCTTATTGTCTCCCATTTTCTGCACTTTATATATGTTCATTGCTGTGCATTTTAAGCTTATGAATAAACATACAATATCTCAGAAAAAAAAATGCAGGACATTTATCTGTAGCACTTACCGTTGAACTGCCAAAGCAAGGAAAGCCATGATTATCTCAGCTTTTTTGCATGCATCCTTACAGCCCAAAGCCTGAAAGACAAGGAAACAGTTAAAATTATAATTCTGAAACTTTGACTAGAGAATGCCTTTATATACAATGCGCCACTATTTCTTTGCTGGTTTTGTAAGGAATGAACCTGACAAAGCAAAAATCACAGTTCTGAAACTAGAGAGAACTGATATGTCAATGTAGACCAGGGGCCTTCCAGGCCCATCAAGAGAACATCAAATATCCATTGCATAGAAAATGTATAAAGAAAATCCCTAGAATTTAAACCCTGGATCACAGACTTTGTGGGCTTTGATTTCTGTGAACGGTTTTCTGTATATGGCTGCATTCTTGTCTGCAATAAAGAGACAAATCATACTGAGTTGTGTCTGAGGGCCTTTTGCTCAGTAAGTGCATTCCTAACTAAGGGGTTAAATATCTGGGGAGCCAAGATTTGGCTGATGAAGTGGATTATAACCAACAAACACTTGGTGGAAGCACAATTTATTTTTTTAAGGGAAAAATCTTCCAACCTGATACCCTCCAGGTGTTGTCACTTCCATCATTCTCCAGCCATTTACCATGGGTGGGTGATGACTGCTAACTAGAAGAAGGAATAGCTCCAGTTTTGGTAGTAAATGAACTCCCCAGTGATTAAACAATATGATGACCAGGACTTTGCTTTACAATATATCTCCATTGTTTCTGGGGGTGGCTATATTCCGTTTCAAAGCAGTTTCTCTCTTTGAAACTGACAAGGTATGAAAAAAACAGAAAACCAAACAGCCTGCTACTTTGCATATTGGTAAATTTACAGCCAAAGAGAATGAGTTTTTCTTTCTATTCTACATGGAAGAAACCAGCTCCAGAATTGTCAGGATGGGAAGATGGGAAATAGATCCACCAGCAGTCATAACAGCCTGGATTAATCTCAGGTGCTTTTTATACTGGAATTAGAAAAATTGGAAGACAGAAAGATTAGTCATCTGGAAGTATCCAAATACATCTGGAGGGAGCCCAGTTGGGAAAGGCTGCCTTAAGGAACCAGGTGTCTGTCTGGTTTTTGCTGCAATAGATTGAAGGACCAAATACCTATGATAGTGGTAGGTGTGGGGTTTGGTTGCATTTTTGAAACTGGACTTGAAATGATTCCAATGTCAAGAAAATTACCTCACTTCAAAACTTGATCCAGGAAAAAAGATAGAGCTGTAGAGACAAAAGTAGGAAAATACTGTTTTATGGTTGGAAAAATGACAGCTATCAGTGTTAAAAGATTAGAAATGGCAGCTCTCAAGCAGAAAAAAATTATTTCAATAGAAATATACTTTTATACTCTTCAGTTGGAAATGTAACATTTCTGGATATCAGTTACTGGCCACTAGTTACAACAAATATATATTAAATAAAATTAGCATTTAAAAAATGTTCCAACACGGATCTTAGCAGAGTGTTCTTGCAAATATTTTCCTTGCTTTGCTCCAAAATCTGCAAGTAAGAAGCCAAAAGTGTTGTTTAAATGTGGCCAATCTACTTAGTCATTTTGCTTATAATTCACTTAATAATCTTTGTTTGGAAATGCTCTTTCCTGGAAGTAAAGAGCTTGCTTATTAAGATATGTATTTCTAACAACAGGAATATTGAAAATTGAATATAATGGTGCCAACTGAATATAAGCAGCTCTTGTGGTTTAAATTCACATTAGTAAACACTTTGACAATCCCATTTTATAATACTGCTTGAAATTTCATAAAATGTAATTAAGATTTTCCAGATCCCTTTTATAAACCATTCTGATAAAATAATACTTTGAATTGGAAAACAAACACGTATCAAGTCTTTCACATTTATAGCTTTGCTTTTCTCCCTCCCATCATAAAAAAGAAAGTGTAATACTTGGATTTTGCTTTTAAAACCAATCACAACTCACAAAAAAGTTTCATTTTTTTCAAATAATATTTTTTTTCAAAATAAGGCTTTTATACATTTTGTACTTGTAGATGTAGACCTTCTTTGAAATAATTGCCCAAATGTAACCAAAAAAAGAAATCATGAATTCCGAAAAGACTCTTTTCGGAAGATGCTGCACGAATATAGAAGCAGCTTACGTGTGCTGGATGAGAGACCACACGGGAACATGTGTACTATGTGAGTAGTTCCTCCTAGGACCAGATGTAGGGCCTGGTCAGAAAATCAGCCAACTGTCTGGGAAGGATGTAGAGGCTCTCTCACTCTGTTGGATGATCCATCTGATTTCTCACTATTCAATGGATCAATATAAGTGCAAATCCAGCTCCTGTATGCAGGTATAGTGGGGTTGCACCTCAGCTAAAGAACAAATTGTCAGAAGCTGTCCAGAGTTTCAGGAAAGTCTCTGCTTAAGTTCTATCTGAAGATGTGTTTTACCCCTGAGTTCTGGCAAAAACAGAAAGATGGGAAGATCAAGTATAAATATCTAGATCAGAATATTTATTTTTAATACTTTAACAACTCGTTTACTGAGGTCAAGTTCCCACCCACAAATAAACCAATGTCACAATAAGCATGCCTTTAGCAGACATGTTTATAATACTAAAGCTCTTAGACTAATTGACTTTAGCATAGATAACCCCAGTCTAAAAAAAAGTCAAATCCATTTGGAATCAATGCAAATTATCCTACTATACCTACTATGACCCTACAGGTATTGCTTTTTCCTGAGATCCTAGGAACTGGAATTCAATAATATCAGGAGCACTAACTGCATATTGACCATCCCTGCCTTCTAGATACACCCTGCTCCAGGCAGGGTGGTACAGCGAGAACAAAGAGACTAAATTACTCCAGGACTTCACAAGGCTGAGAATCTTCAAAACAATTGGGCAAAAAACATTGACAATCAACTTTCTGACAGTCGCTTGCAAAGTCAGACTGTTCCAAGAATTTCCTACAGATAAACTGGAGCATCCCAGTGAGTCCTCAGCTGGTAAATATAAGCTGGGACAAGCAACAGCCCTAACCAGAAAGGAGAAGAACCTGACTGTAATATCCACTGCAACTCTGCATACTAAACTCGTATATTTGAAATAGACTATTTTATTTGCTGACAACATGTGGTGATAAGGATGTTGGAGGACACCCCCAATATTGTGTTAAATAAATTGTGGTTGGGGCAGCCATTTTTGTAAAGGTCAGCACTCCAGTTGCTGCAAGGGATCATGAGATACATAAGATTTTACATCTAGATATATGTCTGGCAGCTGTTCACTGTACTGTTGTTCACAATAAACTGTTCCTGAAGTCAGATTGCTAAGTGAGAAGCACCACATATACATAGACCACTAACCTTAGAGTGACCAGATCCTAAATTTATGATGATTACCTCTTTGTGGTCCTGACTGCATCTTATGCACTAGGTAGTTACAAGAAGCAGAACTCTCTTCTTATTTATTTATGCATGTATTGGATTCATCTCCCATCTTTCATTCAAGGTATTGTACAGAAGAACACCCTCCTCCTATTTTTCCCCACAGCAACCACCCTGTGAGTAAGATTAGATTGAAAAAGAGGATTAGCCTAAAGTCACTCCATGAGCTTCCATGGCTAGTTCAACACCTGAACCATTATACACCCTGGCACTTGCTGGGTTATTGAAAGGTGTGTTGTCTGTAGGGCCTGGAATGATTCACTTCCTGGTTCCTTTCTGAAGACCAGTCAAATCAATCGTGTTAGGGAATGTTTTTGTACATTTGCCAGCTGTTAATAGTAGCAATACCTAGCATTCACAGAAGGCTATCAAGTATTCAAAGTGCCTCCATAGGTCATTGCCCTTTCCCCTTACAATACAATCATCATCAACCACGCTGACTTTTAAGACAGCTTTAAAATCCCATCTCTTTCAACTGATGTACAATGTTTAATTGTTCACTTAAATATCATCTCTTGCCAAAGTGACAATTCTATTTTAATGGAAGATTTTGCCATTTTACATATCTTACATGTTTTAATTTATTGTTTGATTGGGGGCATTTTATACATTCTCCAAGGACTAAATTGTTTAAAAAATCACATAAAAATAAAAATCCAAACAATAAATAAAACCCATATTGCAGATGGAAAGACTTACAGTTTTAAAAAAAAGAGTAATTTTTCTCAAATCACTTAGTGAAATAATGGCACAGATGAAATTCAAACTAGGGACTTTCCTGATTAATAATTCAATATATATACACACACACACACACACACACATACACACACACACACACAGTATATTTATATTTATATGTATATGTATATATGATCCTAGTGTTTCTCCTGCAGGTGCAGGGTCTGCTTTTTTGGATCAACCAAATATTGATCCATTGGTTGTGATAGGAATTGACAGACCAGCTTGTTGCCCGAGCCTGACGTTATGGGCTGAGAGAGAGTGACTGGGACTAAAGCTCCCAGTCTTCTGGTTTCTAGCCTGGTGCCTTAACCACTAGACCAAACTGGCTGTCAAATATAAATATAAATATATAATGTTCAAATATATAATATATGAACATTATACATATATGTGTGTGGGGGGGTGTGTGTGTGTGTGTGGGTGTGTGTGTATATATATATCAAAAAGGGGATAGAAGAGTAGTAGAATAGTGTACAAATAAATACACAGAGCATTTGCACTCTCCGAGAAATTAACGTTTTTCAATATTTCATTAGTTGATTGTAAATAACTGAATATATTGTATAACTTTAAAAACCCAAAATTGCTATTAAGCTCTAAACAGAATATAAATAATACAAACAATAGTCAAGTCAACACAGTATGGATCATAACATGAAATTGTACACTATGATAAATTCTGTCCATACTACTAGAAGTCTGTTCTGATTTAAGAAATCGATAAACCTGAAAGATGTAAGCTTTACATGAAGAGAAACCCACATTTTGGAGGTGGTAATCTAGAACTGCAATCTAGAAATGGTTCTGAAACTGAGTTAATTTTTTTACTTTTTAGAGAGGGGAGCTGGCACCCTTATAATAAGAAGCACAGAGTATCCTCACAACACTTAGTGTACAGGACAAGGCAAAGCAAAGTATAACCCAAGCATGACCCTTTAGTAACTAAAGTAAATGCTTGCTTAATTCTGCATTACAATACTGAACCGCTACATGAAAATATAACATTATATAGAGTTCTGAGTACCACGAACATAAGAGAATGAGGCACACACCAATCTTGCCAATCTTCTGGTGGAACTACCAGCGCTACGGTCATTGACTGTATAAGCAATCATACATACTGCTTACACACACCACACTGCCTAATGTCTTTTCAAGTTTCAAATGAATTTATTCAATAATATGATGCCTTGAATTATAGGCAGCATTAGCCAAGTAACATTTTGTTATTATATTTGTTTCAGCTTTCTGGTGGAATATTTATTTATTTATTTATTAAATTTATATGCCGCCCATCTCCCCCAGAGGGTGACTCTGGGCAGCTCACAATTAAAGTAAAACCCCAAAAGAGTTAAAAATATGAATATCCACATTAATTAGTTAAAAAGTCAAACTATATAAAAATATCATATACATAAAGAAGACTAAAAACATTCAAGATGACGGGGGGGGGGGTAGAATCAATTACCCCACGAGCCAATCCCAATGGTGCGAGCCCCCACCCGGCCCCCAGGCCATCTGGCATAGCCAAGATTTCACACGCTTTCTGAAGGCCATGAGAGTGGGGGCACATCGCACCTCGGGTGGTAATATATGCCTATATTTGTTATGGACATTGGCAAATGGTCAGTTAATAATATATTACTATACTGCTGCAATAATACAGTGCTAACTTTGTCTTCATTAGATTACAGGGTTTAAAGGAATCTTAATCAGGTGGTGCAGGTTTAAATTACATAATTGCTTTTAATGCTTTTTCTCTGAGTTATGGAAATGTTCTATAAACTAGAAGAATACTTTTTTTTTTCTGTCCTTGTTACGGCCAGGATCCCGCTTCACTTGGTCAACCACACTGTACATCACCATTAAAAAGTTACAGAGGAGCATAGGAGTGACCTCTGGGCAGAAGCGCTGATCATATCCCAAGGCTTTGTTGGAAATCTTCAAGAAAAAGGACAGAGATCAGATGAGGTGATAGAGGGCATCTGGGGAAATTAGAAGGGATAATGAGGAGTAATCTCCCAGTTTGCTTTCTTGGAAGTGGTGATGTTGTAAATAGCAGACTTATCCTGGCAGCCATCTTGAGGTATCCACAATGTCCTCTCAAGATTTCAAATGTGCTTGTCAGCCTAAAAAGGAATTTGGGACCAAGTCTGAACTGTCACACACACACACTCAGATAGATGGAAAAATAAACAATAGAGAGTCGACCTAAAGATCAGCAAATTTGTCAAAAGCTTTTATGGACTACATTTTATCATCTGTAGCCTCGAAAATCTCATAGTTAGGATAGTTTATTTAGGGTTTAAAAAAGATGAGAAATACTGGTTTAATTCCAGGCCCAGTTTGCAATTATTGGAGGCATCTCAAAGTATGGCCTGGTAAACAACGGTGGCATTTTACATTATTTGCAAGCTGTCACAACTATTCTTCATCTCTCTATTGATTAAACCAGATTACTGCTTTTGACATTACCCAGAACACTTCAAAGCCAGCATTGGCCCTATAGGAAAACACTGGTGCTCTTAAAATATATAGCACAGCAAGACAGAAACATGGAAAAGTCTTAGAGAAATTACGTCACACAAGAGAATAAACAGGATGTTTTTATCCAGTAATATTACTCCAGAGTGCTGTTTTTTATTATTATTATTATTATTACTACTACTACTACTACTACTACTTCTACTTCTACTATGACTACTATTACTATTTTCCCATGCTTTTTCCCCTCAGTATAAAGGACAGAAGGAGAAAATAGAATAATTTCACTAAAAGGCGAAAAGTAGTTGTACATTAATAAGGGAAAGAGATATAACAGTAGGTGGGAAAAGTCATCGTCCTCTGCTAGCTGTTACTTCTAAGTGGAAAATAAAAGAACTATATCCAGGGCACCAGATTTAATGACAAGTTCAGCACAGTTTCAATGGGAAACTGAGCTGATTGTGCTAAAAATCTCATCAAAATATTTTTCTTCACCAGCCACTTTTATAAGAACCTACCACATGTTTTTAACCTGAAAAATAATGTTCAACCAAAAAAAAGTACAGATAAAAGAAGGGATGGTGAATACATTGGAAAAGTATCTCTCCTGCCTCCTTTGGTTTAATTTTTAGTTTAATATATGGCGGGCAGCCATACAGTAGCTCAAATATGATTTTACAGATATTCTCCATTGCATGCACTCCTAGGAGCAGCCTATCGGTTTGTCCCTTCTGAGGAGTGTAAACTTGAAGAATTTTACCATCTGACTTTTAACTGAATTATTCATTTTTTATTTTATTTTTTATTTCATTTGTTTATTTGAATTTATTAGCCCAACTCCAATGGACTCTAAAATGTGTATTATTAAAATCTCAGTATAAATACTGAGATACTGAAGAAAATAAAGGATGTTTTGAAGAAATGCTAGCTTTCTTCCTTCCCCCCCCCCCCCCCCCCCGCATTATAATCAACTTCAGAAAAAATAGCCCGGATGATGAATAACTATCCACCAATCAGTGTTTCTAAATCAATGGGATAACAAGCTAACATGCTGAGGGATGAACATTTATTTATTTATTTATTCATTGATCAAATTTATATGGTTGCCCATCTCCTAAGAAATTACTCTGGGCAGCATAAAACAACAAATATATAAGAACAATCATTATAAGATATTTTAAAATCGTTATTAAAAATTAAAATATTATTAAAAATTTAAAATATACAAACCACAAGGCATGGAGAGAGTGAATATATCAACCACAATAGGAGAACCATCTGAGAATGTCTCCGGTTCCCTGGGACCCCCAGGCCTGGTGACATAACCAGGTCTTGAGGGACTTCCAGAAAATTAGCATTTTATCATTATTTTAAGTTTCATACTATTATTTTAACATTTTATTATTTTAAGTTTCAGAAGACAGGAGGAGAGAAAAGGAAATTCAAAGTCTAAACCTAGGAATCTTAGCTACACCCACCCTAAGAGGAGAGAGCAGTTACCAAAGGTTGGATAAAAATTTAGTTGAACTCTTATGTTTCATAGCTTATACTTTACTAGTCGATACTGTTCAGGTATTTAGTCTGCAAAGAAAAATATGGAAAAGAAAACGTTTGCTAGTCAGCTGTGGCAGAAAAGGTATGGAAAGCAGAAAGACTGTGATAGTTTTTAATCTATAAGTGTTTTCTATCTTAAGGACTTATATATGATTTTATATCTTTTTGACCATTTATCTGCAGTGATTTTGTAAACATTTTGTTTGTTCAGAAACACTGTATCCTGTTCATGCTAAAGCAAAAGTATGGGAAGGACTAACTTCAGACTTGCAAGATTCTATTAATGTATCCTTACAATAAAGATAAGTTATGGATATTGATAAAGATATATGAGTACCAACAATAAAGTTAGTACTCATGGTTGTACCTCAAAGGGCTAATGTCAGTTCCTGCAAATCTGAAAGTACCCCTCGTCCCTTACTTTTACTTTCCAGAAAACTAGGGAGGGTCCCTTCTGAGACGCTTTCTCCACCCCTCCTTTTTCGGATTCAAATTTGTTTATGAGACCATTGTCTAGGCTGCGGCTGTTTCTCCTATCTCCCAAGGTCGTTCCCACAGACCATTACACCTATAGAAAGACAGGTGTCCTGCTGACTCTTCCATTCTAAGCACATCACCCTCCTGCTCACACCGCCGAGAGCAGAATGAAAGCAATCTGCCATGGGCAACCTAGTATGTATGTATGTATTTATGTATTTATATGCATATGTATGTATGTATGTGAGTGTGTGTATACACACACACAGACAAATAAATGGGATACAGGGAAGACCAGAAACACACACATAGATGCAACACATTCTTTTATTTCACAGGAAAAATATGCATGCTTCCTTTGGTCTAGTAGTTAAGGCACCGGGCTAGAAACCAGGAGACAGTGAGTTCTAGTCCTGCCTTAGGCATGAGAGCCGGCTGGGGGACTTTGGACCAGTCACTCTCTCTCAGCCTAGCCCACCTCACAGGGTGGTTGTTGTGGGGAAAATAGGAGGAGGAAGGAGTATTAGGTATATTCACCACCTTGAGTTATTTATAAAAATAAGAAAGGTGGGATAAAAAAATCTTATATATATATACATACATATACACAGACACACACACGCTTCCTTTGGCCACTGCTGATAAAGGGGTTAGAAAGAATGCCAGAAGCCATTCTCTGTGTGCTTTCCCTATCGGATCCTGTTTACAAGTAAGCAAACAACACATACTACTAAGGCTGATTTACAGATTTACAGATCACTATGCTATTCAATAGGATCAATAGCGTAATGCCACATGGCATCGTCTCTCAGCATTCCTAAAGAAAAGCAGGCAGAAAACAGATACCAAGTAGACAGTGCATCAAGCAAACAGAGCCCTGTTTCTCTCTAAAAAGAGACCAAAACTACTGCTTGTGCAGTTACAGACATTTAAAGGGTCGGATTGCGCTCCAAATCTTAAATACCTTTATTTATCAGGAATTCCTTTGATGTTTACTGCCTTCAGGAGTATCTGCCCAAGATTACTGCTTTAATAGACAAATCTAGTGCATGTTCACTTAAAAGCGAAATCTTTATTCAACAAGACTTAAGTGTAGACAAGCTTTCAGCCCCAAGAACTTGAGCTAAGCACACATTTATTTTATACTTAAGGAATTGATTAGTTACTTTAAGCTGTGCTACCTATTTCCTCCCTATAGGTTTCCAACAAAGCTGTAGCATTTTCTTAAGTACATGAAATATCTACTTTGTTCTGACTTCTAGGCCATATCAAAGAAGTTACAAAACTTTAGTACCCCAGAAAAAGGATGACTAAGTTCTATCCTCTGAGAGAGAGATATAATGGTATGTGGGAATGACCTTGGGAGATGGGGGGAAGAGATGCTGCCTAAGGAACAATCAGATAAGAGGGGGCATAGCCTGCAGCTACATGATGGGTAGAGAAAGAGACTCAGAAAGGAACCTCCCTAACTTCTCAGCCAGTAAAAGAGATAGTGGGAGATATGTACTATCAGACTTGCAAGATTTTGTGAATGTAGCCATACAATAAAGTAGAATTAGCTCATCAGATCATGTTTCCTGTCTGGTCTACCCGGGAAGGCTGATAGAGAGAGAAAGAGAAATATTCAACCTATGTTTTAATATTAGAATTAGATCAGTGGGACTCAAATTGTTCTCTGTGGAATGAAGTCACATAGTATTTTATTGATTCCAAAGTGGTGGAAGAAGGCTTGGTAGAAAATCAGATTGTGATTTTATTGTAGTGATATATTCCTTCTTTTATTAAAATTTCCAGAGAGCATAAGAAAATAGTAAGCATTACTCATGGTAAAACTTCAAGATTTTTTTTTGTGATTCATCCAATCAACACAAGAGCAATTTGTAGGCAGAATCTCAAGAATGCTGTAGGACAAACTAAATTCATCCAGAGACTGTATGCAAAAGACAATGCCATAAGCAGTAGGTAAACTACTAGATGCATGGCACCCTACTTAGGATATATCCTGTGTCCAGTATTCCTTAGTGCCCCAAAATAGTAGTAATCCATATTGCATAGCTGGGTGTATTTTACATGGGCAGATACATTGCATTTCGAATCTGCGAGAAGATCCTCATATAGAGCCACATATACCTATTTTTATTAGGATTCTGGAATTTTTATTGGTTTTACAACAAGAAACGATGTGGTCTCTTCACTCTTCATTTTAAAAATATATGAATCTAGTACTGACTTGTTTAATTGTTATTTGTACAATGAAACAGTACATATCTATATCTTTCCATCATTGGAGGTGTATGGACAGTTTAGGTGACTTTAATGAAAGATGAATCAGGACAATGCTGTCTTCTCAAGTAATGCGCTTGGCAAACTTATGGGCTATGTTTACATGTGCTGCTAGACCATAACATATGGCTTACCAACCAACATGTTCAGATTCACATGAAGCACTAAACCATGCAGGAACCCAGGAGAAATATTCTTCAGGGACAAACAAGGGAAGCTTATGGGAATGGGGAGAAGCATGGGTGATAAACCACAGATGACAAGCGCATGTGTGTATGAGAAGGCAGGCAATTGAAAATATCAGCATATTTTATTTGTAAGGATGCTATAGGCTACCTAAGCTGGGCTAAGTAATCCCACTAAATGGGATTAAAAAAAAAAAAAGCCAAACTTTAAAGAAGGTTCATGGCTTGCCAACTGAATTTACAACATTGAAAGATCAGCTAATACAAAGCAGCTTTTCAAACAGCCTGAAATTGGGTAATTAACAAGGCCAGATGTCCAGGCTGTTTTATTACCTGCTCCTCTTTACTTTTTCCCCAGAGAATTTAGCCTACATTGGTCAACACAAGCACTGCCTGCAGACACTTCAGGGTGGAGGGAGATAATTAAATTAAAGGGATCCAAAACACAGGTATACCGATAAACGGAATTATTGTATTAATTAAAAAGAAAACGGGGGGGGGGGGGGTGCTACATTCATGTGAATTTTTCTTTTTCTTTTTCTTTTTTCTTTCTTTTTCTTTCTTTTTCATTTTTTTCATTTTTTTGCAGACTGAATATGTAATTTACAAGAAAGGGGACTTGGAGCTTTAAGTGCTTATGGGCTTTATTCAGCTTGCTGTATTGATGGTCCCATTAAGATTATTCCATTTTAGACCCTTGAATGCATTAAAGCCGTGACTTACTCACATCCATTTGGCTAATGATACCCTATTCCTCTGAAAGTAAATGACAGCTATTTACAGTAAATTATTCAATTAGATAGAGAAGTGCTGTGTCCATTTTATATTGTTTGACGTATCAAAAACAGAAGTGTGCAAGTATGCAGGTGGGGCATTTTAATCTTACAGAATCAATTGTTTAATCTACAACCCAAGAGTAAATAAATATGCTCCCACGTGTGGTTGTCAGCATCCAATTACCGTAGCAAAGAGGGTGGAAGATGCTGAAGTTTATTTGCAATTTAATTCTAACCACAAGCTATACAATACCCCTCCCTCATTATGGCTAACAAAATAAACAGATTCCCATACCATTCACTGGCTATGACATAATCATAAACACATTCTAAAATGCCATAATGAAAGTGAAATAAAACACTAAAGTATGCTGTAGAAAACGAATTGTTTTCTTTCCAAAGCAAAGATCTGGTATAATTTGTCTGGGACAGCAATTCTTAAGACTGACTTGGAAATGGCCAGTGAGTCACAGTGTGCTTTTAGGAAGCTGGCAAGTATATAAATCAAGTTAAGAGAGGAACTGAGCAGCCTATCGCCTTCTTTGATGGATAGTACTCCAAGGTTTCAAATGAAAGCTTCAAAATTCATTGCATAGCCATGGATCCTGACATTACAAGCTGATACCATAAATACAGATGTTTCTATACTTAGGCGTCTTTATGTTAGCCTTATACTCATTCAACCATTAAGGTTTTCTCCAAAGAACTGGAGAATTGGGAATTGATAGCTGATGAAGATAATCTGTTAAGTAAAGCACTGTTAATGTAACTAATGGTACTTATGCCTTGGTCAACTCCCATTTGGACTACTGCAATGTGCTCTATGTGGGACTGCCCTTGAAAATCATTCAGAAACTATAACTGGTCCAGAATGCAATAGTGTATGCCCATTAACATCATGTACTTCACAACCTGTACTGGCTCCCAGTAGGATCCTGGGTGCAATTCAAGGTGCTGGTTACCACCTCTGTAGTGCTTCATGGCACAGGGCCATGTCATTTGCAGGATTGCCTGGCTCCAATCATTTCTGCCCATCCCACAAAATCCAACAGGGGGCATATTCTGGATCTCCTATATGAAGCCATGTCATCTGGTGGGGCCCAGGAGGCCTAGCTTCTCTGTCGTGGAACATGCCCTCTGAGACCCAGATGGCTCCAGCCCGTCTGGCTTTTCATAATCGTTTGAAAATCTAGCTCTCCCCCAGGGCATGTGGCCATATATTAGATAAGCCCATTCTGTAAAGGATTATGAGAATGGTTGTGGTTGGCTTCAGATGTGTTCTGTTTTTATTTTTACGTTTAACTTGGCTATTTCTTGTTTACTTGTTTTAGTCAGCCAGAGTCACAATTTGTGAGTCGCATGGCCATATAAATGGATGAAATAAACAAACAAATTGCCAGATGGCCTCATCATGATTACAAGCCATTCTGGAGCATAGAAATGAATTATATTGTCTTCTACTCACTTCCAGCCCACTGTTAATGTGACCTTTACCTGTGTTTTACTGCTCCAGATTTCCAGGTAGAGTTTTTCTGTTTATGCCCACTCAAGCACTGCTGATTTGCATGCTGCAGTTTATTCTCCAAGCCAAATCACTGCACATTGATTGGCTACTGTACAGAGGTAGGACAGTCCTCTCACTTAAGTGAATGGGTGCTGCCCTGTGGTTCTCTAATCTTTATTGCAGCTGCTATTGAGAAATAAGCATCTCTACAGAATGGTGGTGGTAACACTTGTCTGACATGCAGACTCTCAATAGTTCACAATTGGACAGATTTTTTTTTTAATTAATATTTTTCTTTCCATGAGCTACCTACTTTCTCACTGGGTTTTTTTTTTTTTTAATAAGTCATTTGGTCCACCATTTCATCATTTTTCCCAGAAAGAAAGAAAGATAGAAACAAACAAATAATAGTAATTGCATTTTTAAAAAAGTTACTGCCAGATTATGAATCTGTGACTTTCTACTGTCAGACAAACATTATACTAATTATGTTACTAAGACTTTGGTTTTTCAATAATAGCTGCAACAGAACTTATTGAGCCACACTGGGAAGATGTAAGAAAGGTAGTTTTGTTTTAAAACCTATTTTACGTGCATTTACAAATATCTCACATGTAAAATAGCATTAAAACACCCGGCTAGTAGGGTATTTTTTTTCTAATTTGAAATCCTTTCAAGGCCATTCTTATATTAACTGTTCTAGAATGGTTGTCACTTTTACATGGTCAGATTAATTGTTTTTGTGGCCAACTTTTGCAATGCCAGTAGAGGCAGTTTCTATATTATCGAATACATTTTGGAGACAGCTGTTAACAAGCATTAAAGCACAGAAAGTGTTGAATAGCAGGTCTCCTACTCACAGTTACTATGAAGAAAGCAACACTGACTGGAGGGAGACTTTGTTAATGCTATTAAGCTTGGGGATCAATCCCATGCAGCTAAGGGTCAAGGTTCATGAGAGGTGGATGGGTGGCTCTTCCTGTAAGGAAGAATGCCATGTACAAGAAAGGGTGCTTTGCTTCCCTCCCTTTCCAGTGCTATCAGATTCAGATTTATCTCTCACAGCTAGAACACTTATGGAAGAAGTCCAATCTGCATTTTTTCCCCTTCAGCGTTGTACCACACACATAGCGGAGAGGGATTTGGCTCTGTTCTTGCCAGGGAGAGAAGAGTTACGTCTAGTCTCACTGTTCAATTAGGTAAATAATATCTGGCAATCAGCCAGATATCAAGAGAACATCTTTTGGCCCTGAGAGGACACACGTAAGACTGCATTGTCTACAGAGAAAATTAGGTAACACAAAACGCATTCCTTCCACAGAGTTATTTGAAAGCCTGTAGTGAACTTGTGAAACCAATATATTGTTGTAAATTTATCCATGGCAATGAATTTTTTTAAGCTTTGTGGAATCAAGAGCAGCTAGTCACAGTTTTGCTGCAAACAGGGAATGATGTACAAAACTGGTCTCTTCTTTTGTTCAATACATATTATATATTTCCAGCTGTTAAGGGGATTCTTTACTCTTACTCTTTACTGATACTTTATATATGTCCAGTAATGTTCTCCCAAAGAATCTAATTTTCAGATGAGACCATCCCACCAAAATGACTGAATGCAACTAGCAATCCTATGTTCTATATTAGTAATCTATAGTTCCCCTTGGAATTAGTTTAAATAAAGACTGGACATCTGAGCCACAGATCCATAGAGATCTGTTTTAAAAACATATCTATGCATTTATCTTAGTATTCATATTCATCATGAATTATGCATTCATTGTCATGCATTGTTATTTCTTACATTTCACTTACTATGTTTAAATTTGCAGAGGTGAAGAAACATTTAAAATGGGGGGAAAGTGAATCTAACACAGAACACTTTAAAAAATCCTTTAAAACTCTGTTTTCTTTAATAAATTATTCTTTACTAGTGAAATTAGGGACAAATATGGCAAGGCTCCTATTCCTACCTAACCAGAGATCACTCACTTGCGCTGCCCAACACACTGACAGTTTCTAGTGAGCTTCTCACACTAATTTGCTTACTGAGTTTGAGTATCAATGAAAGGCAGACCAAATCAAAGACAAGAAGTGAGGAGAACCTGAACCCTCAGCCAGCATGGGAAATTCCAGGACTTGAAGTCCACATAACTTAAAGTTGCCAAGGCTGAGAAATACTGCTAAACATGATGTGGAGGACTGCAACTGAGCCTACAAAATGCCAGGAGAGTCGTCTTGATAGGAAGCCACTGCATCACAGATCTTGGGTCTCATTCTACTCTGTCTGATAAACGACCAGAAAAGGCTTTTATCATGAAATCATGCTTGTTCACAGGCTTTTATGGGGAGTCTAGCAGTTGTAATGCTCCCATTTTCTTCCTGGTGCTCTTTTTCTTTCTTTTGAGAATAAATGCATTAGGGAGAAAAAGATCAACTATGTGCTTGGTACCCTTGGTGTGGTAGCATTATTATTTATTTGTCTGCTTGTGTGACTTGTATCCTTCAAGGCTGCTGTGCAGAGGTCCTTCAACAACCCTATAAAATAGACTCTGCTGAGAGAGAATGACTGTCCCATTAGGAGCCCTCTATTTGGAAGCACCTAACAGCAATTTCTTGCTCTGTAAAGCAATCTGGAGGCATTCACTCAGACTGGCATTTATTCCAGCTGGAGGCTGCCAAGAGTTTCAACATTCAGGTCAAAAAGAGTGGGGAATGGCCAGGAATTTCTGTCATGGTAAATATTTTATGTATTTATTTATTTATTTATTTATATTCAAATTTGTCACCGCCCATCTCACTGCAGAGATGGGCGGTGACAAATATGAACAAATGGGAACATGAGATGAAGAACCAAAGTGTCTTTTGGCCACTAAAGTTTTATGGGAGCCAAGCCAGAAGGCCTCCAGAGCAAAGTGCTTGGTTATTTGTATATTGTTTGTTCTGTCTTCATTTGATTTTTTCCAGAGTGCTGAGAGAGTCTATCAAATTAATTGCAGTTACGGTAAACTCATACTTTTCCACAAATTGATGTTTTCCATACAAGATAGTCTATTTTGAGTTGGGCAGGCTGTAAAAATTGTAATATAGACAAGCAAACCAACAAACACACCTACACCCTCTACCAGCATAGGAGTTTTGATCCAATTTGTTTGCAAGGCAGCAAGCCAGGAGACAATTCTGAACATCCCGAATGACTCAACCAAGCCCCACTTTGGGGAAAAAAACACTAATTACAAAACTAATGCAAGTACCATGCAAAGCAGAATCATTATTTGTAAGGCAAGTCCCCTTACAAAGCAATCTGTCCTCAACAATCTTCAGACAGCCTAGACTTCTTTCTTTAGAAGTTGTCCTGCACTAATTTCGTTTGTTAAATTGAAAGCAGCGAAGAGTCTGGTGGCTGTTTAGAGAAAAACAAATTTATTATGGGAGAAGCTTTTGTGGACTCAATCTATTTCATCAGATGCTTGAACTGTCACCCTGAGATAAGAGCTGATATGCCCCTATGGCTGGTTGATGGAGGGGGATTGTAAACAGTGGAAATGAAATGCAGAAGTGAGAATACTACAGAAAGTGAGAATTAGCTTTTCCCCAACGGTTATTCAATAAAACAAGTCTTGAGTGTGATTACCATATGTATTAATCAAGTCACCTCTAAAATATGCCTGTGTCCCATTTGCATCACACTCCAATCCTGAGCATGTAAAGCCTCTGCCAGAATTAGTGTGTCAGATTTGCAGCAGTGGAATAAAATGGCTAAATGCAGATACTGCCAATTGCAACTGTTAATACTCTGCATAAACCAGGGGGGTAGACAATTTGCACCCATACACCCAGCCTAATTTCAAAAGCCCCTGTGAGCCATAAATTCAGACCTCTGGCAGGCTTACTTTCTGGAAGGGGATGAAATGTACAAGACAGAGAGACAGAGAGAGAGAATGGAGTCCCACTTACTTCTGAACTCTGTCCCTGCCCTCCATTAGCTCCAGATCTCCCTGGGCTCTGGTTCCACCCATCATATGTGACCCTCACCAGAGTATTTTGAGGGAACATGGTCCTCAGAAGAAAATAGGCTGCCACATAATTACCAAGAAGAAACTGAGGATGTAATAAAGACATCCCTGCTTAAATATAGCTCAGCTACAAATTAAAGCAAATCCTTCCAATTTCTCTCAAAATTCTAGTGATTAATATGTCTCTTAAATGCATTCTTTCAGCATGTGGTAAAATTTAGCAGATCTTGAATGAGCTCAAAAAGGTTAAGCATGATTGGACCAAGTTAATACTTGGATAAGAGTCCATTAAGAAAACCCAAACTAGATTGAAAAGTTGGAGAAAAAAAAAACAAATCTAGAAAAAGCAATAGTAAACCTTTTTCTATATTGCTGCCAAGAAAACTTCATGGAAGTATTCAGGAGACGCACTCATCTCAAAGAAGAGTTTACTCATGTAAATTTTTATTTAATTTCCTCTAGCATTTTACATG
Organism: Liasis olivaceus; assembly: GCA_030867105.1. NCBI lineage: Eukaryota > Metazoa > Chordata > Lepidosauria > Squamata > Pythonidae > Liasis > Liasis olivaceus. Next base: position 94,335,578 of record CM061349.1, on the reverse strand, counting down.
AGCACACACTGCAGTATGCTATATTATTTCTTACATGGCAGTTGTATTCTTAGCTCAGAAATAAAAGAGTACATTATAACTGGAGATTAATATTTAACATTAACATAACAAATATATATATCAGACATTAAAAACCCTTCTATCTCTCTAAAACTGAGCACATTCTTTCCTATTATTTATTGCTTCTTAATACTGCATTACAGAACATTTTTTCTTAATATTGCAGATGGAACAAGCAGTCCCTCAAAATATAGCTTGAAATGTTGCTGCTAGAAATGTTGTTTTAAGAGAAGTAAAATTCTGTCTTCTAGCCTGGTAGATTCCTTTTAAAAGGTGAAATCATTGTTGAACTGTAAAATTAGCAGTATAAAAGGATACATCACATTGTTTTCACCTCTTCTGTTCCATATGCATTAGTTCAGTTACCACAGATTTCCTCAGCGATCTTCCTAGAAGGTAAGTAGGACTTTGCCAAAATCCACAAAACTCCTTTTGTTCTGAAGACGATTGAGCATTCTTGGTAAAAGAACTTTGCTACCTATTATTGATGGGAAGATTCAACTTGCAAGTGGAACTCATCATGATCCAGGCTGTAGGTCTGCTTAGACCAGGAGTCTCCAAACTCTTCAGCTCATCGACACCTTCATGAAATTTCAGATTGTTCATTGACCCCCAAATATTTATTATATGAAAATAATTTAATAAATACTATTTTAACTAATTGTACTACAAATCATCATTATCATCATCATCATCATCACTATCATCATCATCATCATCATCCCCCAGTGAGGCACTACTTTGATGTGGTTGTGGGGTTTGCATGCCTTGAGAAGGATGAGAGCTATGCCAGAGGTTCAACCATACTGGATATGTCTCATCAGAGGAAGCAGACAAAGAGTGCCTGTTGTTCTTTATTTGGCCTTTCTTGTAGCCAGTTTGGTTTCTTCGGCATTCAGTAAGCCTTCATCGTGTACTAGCTTTAATGCATCTTCTTCGCTGTCCTTCAGATATTCTTCCAATGCCCTTTTTTCATCTTCAAGTGCCTGGTGTATGTGCAACATTCCACACCTACCTATATTCCATGCTGTTCTAGATGCTCAGTTACTGACATTCCATCATTTATCGACCACCTATTGACCCCCAGACATTTATCAACCCCTTGGATAGTCCCACTGATCCTTGGGGGTTGATATTGCTTTGAGGAACCCTGGCTTAGACATTATGTTCCATGTGAATTTCAACAAGTGAGGTTCAGTGAGCAGCTGCTCTAAGTTATGCTAAAGGAACAGCATGATGGGTTTCCTGGTGCAGATAAATTCTACATTTAGAGATTTCCCACTATAGACAGTACCCATGAATAACCAGTTCTTCAGTTATGTACCTTGTAGAGGGGAGGGGCTTCTTACCTCTCCTCGCATGTTGAATTCAACATGGGAATGCACTGCCTGAAAAGACTTTTCAGTGGCTATATAACATGGCTGCCCTACTCTAGATACCAAAGTATTGTAGTACTTAAGGTGTTGGACTTGGACTAGGCAGACTTGGACTCGGACCAGTCCCTATTTCACCATGCTGGGTGACTTTTCATCCATCCTGCCCCTGCAGGGCAGGTGTTGGGATAATATTACAGAGAACTTCTGGTTAGGCTGCCTTGAGCTCTTAAAGTAAAGGCAGGATGGAAAAATGAGATACTGAAGCAGTTTGCAGGCATTTCTACTCAGAAGTATGTCCATTCCCAGGAAAGGAGAGTTGAATGTTAAGCATTCCTTCCACTTTGTTGCAGATTCTTTTTTTTTTTTAAGCAAAGGAACAATATCAATAATCATTACTTATCAGCTTAGTTTCTGCCAATGAAGCAGTTATAATAGCTCATGCATCCAAAGATGATTGGGGGGGGGGGCGGATTCCAACCATATCACTTGCAATCGTCAGACTGATTCAGTTTACTCTTCTATCCTTTGGATTTTTTTTTTTCCTTTTGGGATACTTGCCTGAAAAATTGGTCATATAGGCCATTTGTGTGAGACGAGGGCTCGGTACTGTTGAACAATGGAATGAGCACAGGCTTGTATGCACACCTCCTCCTTTACCCTTCCCTTTCCTCTTCCTTCCATTCTTTACCTGCTTTGTTATTTCCTGCTCTGGTGCAACCCATAGCTTGACATGGCATCCAAGCCAGCATTTTTCCTCCAGAATCAAATCTTAGCATGGAAGCGTTTGCCAGTTTGAATGTCACAACAAACTATGTCCTGTTATCCAGTGGGGGAGGAGAGGGAGAAAACCTGCACTATAGGAGAGCAGGGAATATGTAAACCCATCTTTTACCCCAAGTCTATTCACCCTAATTTTGTATTATGTGCCAATGTCAATATTTAATCACTCACGTCCAAGAAAGTTGGGGAGGAGGGGGATTTTATGAAAGTTGGTTACTTCATTTTAAATATTGAGAGATGTGGTTCCTTACAAGCAAACATTTCAGCCAACACCCTGGAAATCACCAACTCCCTCCCTATTCATTGGAAAATACAACTTCTCTCTGAGTTGTGTTCCTATCCATTAATTCAAGTATAGTTTTTGGTATTAGTGGTTACTGTCCAAATAATATTACAAAGCAGGGAAGTTATGAAAGTTTCATATGGTTACCATTTCCAAGGAAACCACTTCCTTGTACTAAATAGTTCCATTTATTTGTCTCATTATATTCTAAGCTTAGGAAACTGTTATTGGACAGAAAGGAAATTCTATCAGATTAGGAGCAAAACTTTTATATTCACATGGTTCATTTTTTTAATATTATTTTTAAATCTCATCTTTCAAATCCAAAAGCTTAAGTAGGGTTGCCAGCTTATTATATAATCATTTACCCCCAGCACAAAGAAAAAATTTAACAAGTGTAGGCTATTAGGTCTTAGTTGCGCAAACTCTGATGATAATTGGATAACAGCAAAGATGTTGAAAGTAAAACTATATAGTTAAATGTCTATGCTGAATTACGCTGCTTGAAGTATTTTACAGTCTGATGTAAATCCCCAATGAGAGCTGATCATGGAACTCTACCATTGCTGGACCTCCAAATATTTGAGATGGGAAGGACAAACCTAAGCTAGTGTATCCCTGTTGCTTATTGCAAAGGACCACTACATTCTGAGTAAAGCACCATCCAGAAAACATGCTCACACGTTCTCTGAATATGTCAGGGAAAGCAGCATCCCTCCCCTTTAGGCTAACTAACCTAGTCATACTGTCTCTGCTAGGGATACCAGATGTGGGCTGCAAAAAGTTAGAGGATCACTAGATGACAGCACAGAGTTAGAGCTTTCTGTATCCCTTTGCTACCATCCAGTGGGTGTCCAGAGCTTTACAGCCCAGATCCAGTAAGTCTAAGCAAGCAATGCTTCTACTGTCACTTCAACACCCTTACTAAGAAAACTATCACCTGCTAAGTGTCTGAAATGTATTAGCGTCAGAGCGGTCAAGTTGTCAATCAAATACTCGTACTATATACTGGATTTCAGTTGGATTTTTACATTATATTGTCCTGGTTTCTTTAATCATGGTTTTATCAAATAAACCACTATGGTTGGATTGACACAACACATTAAGTCATAAGATGTGGTTTACCAACCACAGGAACTGAACTAAAATCAATCAAACCACATAATGGCTTAGTGTGTTGTGTGGGTCCTTTTATTCTAATGAACTCTGATGCTATAGCATTGTGCACTCTTGTAAAAGGAACTAAAGCCAGTGGACAAAAAGCAAGCTGCTAAGAGAATATTCCCTGAGCAAATCTGCACGTCAGCATTTTTGGCCCAAGACCTAAGCACCAAAAAAAGTATATCACCATAGCTGTCAAAATGAAAACGTCATAACCAAATGATCTAATTCTATTGACTAATTTATCCAGGATGAGTAAAGGTCTTCATTAATATAATTTTTCTCGATGGGAGGCTTACTTGACAGAATGGATGAGGCATATCTTTTCCAGACTTCAAGAAAACATCAAGTAGAAACATCCTGTCTGCTCACAAAAAGAGGAAAGTAAGTATACATGCTGTGGATCATATGTGTGTGTATAGGTATATGTACTGTATATGTATGTTTGTGTGTGTGCATGTGTGAAGTGAACATTTCAGAATAGCATTAGGCCATGACCGAGAGTAAATATACTCAAGTTGTTTATATTGCTGAGGAAGGCTAACCTAATTCAGGGGTGAGTGATGTAATAGAGCTAAAAAGTTGACTATCTAGAGACATTTCCAGATTTCAAAGCTAATCTACAAGCTGCCCTCTGTGATCAAGGCTCAGTGCCCTGATTTTCACAGGTCACCGTGAAATACTAACCAAGGAATTGAAAAATTGTTGAATAGGTGATAATGGTCTAGTTCACATGTAACAGTAGGCCAGAATGAATATTTTTATACATCATGCTAAACCAAAACAAACTACAAATATATTATAACTTAAAGCAGTATATGAACTCAGCTAATAAGTCACATGCTAATATTAATTTCAGAACTGAGTTTTGAAACTCAAAATTATTTTCACTTTTTGGGATCAGAGAGTTGTAATTTGAAATTTATGAAAATTCTTTCAAGCTCAAATGATGTGGAATACTCAAAACTACCAAAAGTTTCCACCTATTTTCAGTGTTACATTTAAGGCTTCCTTACTCGGAAGTTGGGCCTGGGATGTGGGGCATTGTACTATAGTGCTGCTACTCCTATTTGGATGTCTATTTCCAGAAGGTAGTGCTGGGAAATTAATGTTCTGCCTCAGGGCAGATGAACATAGAGTCCCTCATGGCTCCATTTTATCCCCTGTTTTTAACATCTACACGAAACCACTGGGAGAGGTCATCCAGGGATGTGGGCTGAGGACCCATAAATATGTGGATGACACCCAGTTCTACTTCTCCTTTTCATCTAATGCAAGTGAGGTGGTTGGCATTCTGAACCAGTGTTTGGACAAGGTAATGAACTGGATGAGGCCAATCAACCAAGACTCAGTTCAGACAAAACAGAGATATATTTGTGGGTGATGTAGTTGTCCAGCTGAATGGTGCCCTGCCAATCCTGGGGGTCTGTGTTGCCCTAAAGGAGCGAGTTCTCAGTTTGGGTGTGGCCCTAGATGTATCATTGCCACTGGAGGCCCAGGAGGCTTTCCTGGCATTGAGGGCTTTTCATCTGCCTCAGTGGATTTGCCAACTGTGATCTTACCTAGACAGAGAAAGGCTCACAACAGTTATTCACACTCTGGTAATTTCCAAGCTGGATCATTGTAGTGCATCGTAGGTGGGGCTGCCTTTGAAAATGGTCTGGAAACTTCAATTAGTTCCAACTACAGCAGCTAGACTGCTCTCTAGGAGTGGCTGATACTAACATACTATGCCAGTACTTGACTATCTACACTGTCTGCCATTCGGTTTTCAGATGCAATTCAACATGCTGGCTTTGATCTTTAAAGTCCTAATCAGTTTAGGACCTGAAGTCCTAATCTTTAAAGTCCTAATCAGCTTAAGACCTCTTTCATGAGGCCCTCCTCCGGGTCCCCCACCAAAGAAGGTGAGATGGGTCTCTCTACAATGGAGAGAGCTTTTTCTGTGGTGACACGTTAGCATCATTTCCGCACCAGGTGAAGATCTTTTTATTTTCCCAGACTTTTTAATTGTATTTTAGTTGTATTCCAATTGTATTTTAATTCATATTGTTTTAAATTTTGACAACCAATTTGCTGCTGCAGAGTTTACATGTATCTTTATTTTTTATTGGATTGGATTGCATATTTTAACACAAATTATATTATTTGCTTTCTTTTTCTTTTTCTTTTTTTGGGGGGGAACTTATTGCACTTATTGTAAACCACTGAGACAGTTTCAACTATTGAATTGTTTAAAATTTTAACAAATAAATACATTGAGTTTTTGACAGGAAATGAAAGTTGGATTCTTAAAATTGTATCCACTTTGTTGCGGTTTTAAAAACCAAAAGAACAAAAATATAAATTTATATTAATTTATATGCATTGTTTCTGCCTGCCAGACTTCACACCAGGGATTGGCAGCAGTTGTAGACATTTAACCCCTTATTCAGCAGTTGGCTTAACTTTACCAAAGACTCTCAGTGACTTGGCTTGATTAGAATCTTTATGCAGGCAAGAATGAAGCCTTAAATGCAACAGTTCAGGGCCCGCTGCTGTCAAGCTTCACACCCTGCCTGTAAATCTTCATTCTACTGGCATTTAACCCTAATTCAGAACTTGGCTTGGCAGTAGATTCTCAGAAATGACATGCTAGGTATATCTCTTTATTTCAGACAAAAATGGAGCCAAATACACACATGATTTGCTGACTGCTGTACACAAAAGTCAAAGACATATATATATATATATATATATATACACACATATATACATGTGTGTGTGTGTGTGTGTGTGTGTGTGTGTGTTTAAAGTCTGTGTTTAAAGTCCAAGGTTTAAACTCTAGACTTTTTCATCCTGCCTTCTAAGTCAAGGAGTATCTGTCCGTTCTTCCCTTCTCTCCTGGTCTCCCCCTCCTTTCATTTCATTTCATTTCATTTCATTTCATTTTTTTGTGTGTGTGAAATAATTATATTCCCCTTTTTTCTTGAACTTTGGAAAGAAATAGAAACAAAATAAATGCTTGAACAGCACACCTGCTTAGGAAGCTTTCATAGCCACAGCATAAGCAATGGAGTTCTCCAGTATAAAACCCCTATAAAGACTGCCCAAAATAAACTATACATGAGTACTGTTGCACTGTGCAGCTCAGTTATATTGAAGGAAAGTTCTCAAGGCATGTTCCTACTCAATTCTAGTCATGTATTTAAAAAAGCAACATAGCATGGAAAGGTGGCAGACACTTTTCTTTTCTTTTAGTAGGTTTGTATACCTCTCCAATCATAACTGACTCTGAGCAGTTTACATACCCTATTCTGTAAAAACAGATTTAAAATATACCAAAAAAAATAAAAATCAAACAAGTAGCAAACAGATTCCATGCTATGCCACAGCCATAAACAAAGTCATAGCAGAATGCCACATTCCAAGGGCAATACTTCATAATATATCTGTTCTCAAGACCTGCTGGAAAATCCAGGTGTTAATTCCCTTTCTAAAGCCCAATATGTTTGGGGCATATGGCTCTCAGGAGGAATGCTGCTTCAAAGAAGGGGACAACAATTGAAAAGACCTGCCTCCGAGGTCCCTGGAGGTGACATGATCTAAGTGAAGGACCTGAAAGGAGCCTTTTCACCTGATCTCATTGTACAGGTAGAGACAATTAGAAGAAGGAGATCTCAAAGGCAGCCATGGCTTTAAAGATGACAACCAGCACCTTTAATTGCACCTGGAAGCAAAGTGGTAACCAGTGCAGCTCTTGGAATAGAGGTGTCATATGGGCAAATTGCAACGTACCTATAATTGCTTGGGCTGCTGCATTCTGGACTCAGGATTAAGACCAACTGACATCCTAAGCCCAGCCCAACAATGATGCCCCTCAGCCCTTCTATTGCTTAATTAAGGCATTAAGATTAATATGTGCTGAACATAAAATAAGAGTTTAAAAATTCAGTTTTCTTCCAGGCCATCCCCTAGACCAGACCCTGCAACTATATTAAATATAAACTTTTTTTTAATTTAACACTAAATAGCAGTAAGCAGTATCAGCAATTTATTTATTTATAAGTAGGGCAACAGAAAAATGCAAATTTTCAGATTTTTGATGCATTTTTAAATAAAATTGTTAACAATGCAGATTAAAGTTGAACATGGCAGATAAGGACAATTACAAAAAATTTGACTAACGTCAAGTTGGCAGTAGAAAAGTTAAGAGCATGATTGCTAAGGGGGAAAAACTCTGCTCCCCCCCCCCACCTTTCCTTGGTGCCCTAAGCATGTGCTGATTTTGCTTAATGGTTAATCCAGGGCTGTCTGGACTAGCTGTAGCTTCTGAGTGGTCTTCAAGCCATGTTCAGTATATCTAAATGAGAGGTGACCAAGGCATGAGTATCTGTGAGTAGTACCTCCTGCTCCAGGAAAAGTTGTAACTAGAGCACAAAATGGTGCTCCTTGCCACAGCTGCCACCTGGTTCTTAAACTCTCTGTTTATATACTGTGGCATGCCCTGCCAGTGTTGGTGGGGGTGGGGGGGTTGTTTTATTTTTTCCTCTGGTAGTTCCTTGATTAGGGTATTGTTTACTGCTTGATTGTATGCCTGGTGGTAATCTCTGCTTATCTGGATGATGATTGCTGGTGAGATGTTCTGGTCTTTTGTTTTCTTTTCTATTATAAACAGAAGCAAACCCCATCCCATTCTAGCACTGAATATGTTACCTAGCCGGGTAACGAAACGTTTACAGGAAAAGAACCAAGCTCAGAGAACCCCAAGGATTCCACAGAAACCAAAATGTTTAGAGCAACAGGTTCTAAATAACTCTGGAATCTCTAGCTTTCTATACAGTTCAGATGCTATACCTCTATGAGAAAAGTGGGGGGGGAAATACCCTGGTTCCATAAAGCCTCTCCCAATTCCTTCCTTCCATCCTTCCTTCCTTCCTGATCCAATTATATCTTTCACATTCACTGTTAGTGACATTATGCCAGAATATAAACAGCAATGAATAATTTATTAGAAGTCTGGCCTAGTTGCTTCCATAATGACAATAGGATATTCTATTAGAAAGTGTGCCATTATTGTTATTGTTTAAATGACTGATTTCTAAAGCCAGCTGTAACCATTTGTGAGGCACTAAAAAACTTCTGAAGGGCCTCAAGTTTTTAAATGTTGTCAGAGTTATGGTTGTAAAAAGAACTTGTATAGCATACCCAGGAGTTCTCAAAGATTCAGATACATTACAACCTTGTTGCCATCTTGAATAGATTTACTCTGCTGCTGTTCAGAAATCTCTAGCTTATTCCATATCAGTTCTAACAAAGGTCCGGAAGGCAACAGATAGACAATTATTGTTGCAGTATATACTACTCCAACCTACCTCCTCAATCACATTTGTAGGGCTGCCCATTGGGAATGGCACTGGACCCCACATCACGTAAACTCCATGGGTAGCAATATGACAATGTTATAAGCCAGTGAAGGTCAACATTTCTCTTCCACTTCAACATGCATAAATAAGCCACTAGGCCCCTTATTACATAATGGATAAGTTCTCAGAAATATGCAAGTATAGGTAGAATTTGTACAACTTACCATATCAGTAACACAGGATTAGTTAAAAGATACTCATGCAGGCAATAAAAACAGAATATAATCTAAAAATAGCTGTGCTATGAAATCACTTTAAAACAACATAAGCACTATTGAAAATCTGCTTACATCAGACAAAAAAGTCAATGACAGTCCTGACCAAGATCCAATCCAAGTTCCCTAGTTGAAGGAAAGGGCCAGATGGACAAATGTTGCCCAGAGTCACTGGGAGTCAGGCGGCATATAAATTTTAAAAATTCAATTAATAATTAAATTTAATTAATCAATTAATTAAATGTGACTATTCTATCACATTGATTGAAAATGCATGCCCCATCAATTAGGGCCAACCCTAGGAATTAAAAAATAGAATATGAAGTTAGAGCACAAGAAGCTTGATGTGGGAAGGGGAAAGAAAAAAATATTATTAAGTAGCTGTAAGTTGCATCCCAGATTTCTATGCTGCAATTTGTTGCATAGCCTAGAGTGGTCAATTTAAAACCGGAGTGTATCTGTCTGCAACAGAACAAAGAAAACTAAAGAAAATGTAGTTCCATTTATTTATTGTAATTGCACAAACTCCAATTTCATTTGAAGTTCCAGAACGGCAGTAAAAGTCATTTATCCAAGGCTGGAGAAATCTTTTTGATCGATATTGCAAAATAAAACATATTTACAAAAATCCATTGCTAAATTAAGAATGAAAGTTACTGGTCCATTGGATATTTGATATTTTAAAACATTCAACTTCAATCTGAACATCTTTCACTTTTTGCCTGGCACTTTCAGAGATTAGAATAGTTTTGTGTAAAATCTCCTGGTTTTAAGGGACAAAACTATGAACAGCAAATACGATGGCACCCCTGAGCCTTCTACATCTACGTTACCGAGTGGAACAGAAGTACTCTTCAATATGTGTATATCCAACATACGTACATCAAAGCCCCATTCACACAAGCTTGACTAAAGGACTTGTTCTTAAAGCCAGGGTTTTTTTTAAAAAAAGGCAACCTGATTTTAGCAAAAAGCCATCTTCCTCTAGGAAGCAAATTTAAGTCAAAGTGTTATTTGAGAATATTCACCCATATTTTTATATCTCTAGGTATAAAATTGACCTAAGAGTCCTTCCAGATGAAGAGGATTTTGCATGTGAGATACACCCACACAGAATATCCAGTGCCCGCAAACCAAAAAGAAACGTAGGATCCAGCCTTAAGATTATATATTTTTAAACATAATGATTATGTGGTGGGCCATTTTACAGAAATGAGGGTTGGAATTTAGACTTCTGTGTAGCTAGTATATTGCACTCCTTCCTATGCACCCTCCTTTGAAAAATTGGAGAGATGGTTAAAAGTATCTCCTGGGGTATCCACAAGGCACTGGGTTTGGCTTAAGAAGGACTTCAATTCCCAGCTTATAGGTTCTTAGATTTTGTGAACTGGGTAGCAGTTCATAGCACATGGAAGACAGATCTTAAGCTCAGCCCTGCACAGGGAACACGTGGTCTGGCCCTGCCATTACCAACCACATGGGGTTAGTCTACAGATGAAAGCTGAAGTCCAGTAAGCATTGGCTGTGATCATGGAATTGAAATGCAAGAACCACCACCAGATTTTAGCTTACACATGTAGGATTGGACAGACTGTTGGGTGGGAGGGGGGTTGCAGATCCGTAGCTAGAGAAATAGCTCCATACAGACAGCTGAATCAGGCCCTTGAAGCATTGTGAAAAAGAGACCGTGGACATTTTGGATATATATTTCTAGATATGAGAGAGGCCTGAGAGAGGCCTCCTGATTCTTCTGAATTAATAGGCCTTTTTCAGAGTACTGGACAACAGGGATAGGCATCACTGGGCTGCAAAAATCCAGACAATCACCAGTTTGCAGCAAAGAGAGTTTTCTTTATGCCTGTTCCTGCCAGCTAATGAACATCTGGATTTTGCAGCTCAGATAAGCTTTGTGGCCTGCCTATTTCTGTGGCCTTCTCTCTCACTGGGCCAGCTTGCTTCTGCTGCCTCTGCTAACTCAGCAAGTGAACAAACATAAAGGATTGCCAGCAAACTAAACCCTGACCCAGCTGAGTTCTGCCATAATGAATGGGTCAGGGTTTAGTTTGCTGGCAATCCTACCAATCCCCCTGGCATCAAGAAAATCTCCTTTCAATGACAGCAAATGAATGGACTTTTTTTCTGTGCCATGCCAAGCCCAGCACCCTGGAAAAGCAAGTAGAAAAGTAAGAGCTTGCTTTTTAAACAGTTTTTAAAGCATTTGTCGTTGAATTGGAATAGCACACTTTCTGCATCAGTTGCAGACAATTGAGGCTGTTTACTGACCATTTGAAGGCTCTGGACCATTAAGTTGCTTCTGTCCCATGTTGGTGCCAGCTGGACTTTTACAAAAATGTTGTCCAGACTGGGATGCTTTGGCAGCAAGTGGGCAGATGTTCAGCCCAGACTACCAGCTACTGTGGCCCCTGATTGGACAATTGCCAATTTTTCTAGGCCAGGATCTTATTGGAAATATGGATACACTCTCGCCTTCTCTCTCTAGTGTGTCTGGAAGTGTGTGTGTGTATACATACAGACACACATAAAATATATATGTATGCAAAGTTACATTAATTTTTTGTATATAAAGTTGAAGCACCTGAATGTACATGTATGCAGTGCAGTGACCAGCTTTACAATAACAGACCCTTCCTTACATTTTCCCAGCTTTTCCTCAAGAAGACCTGCAGCTGCTGCTGGTGGTGTTGCTGATATTTCGTAGGGGCTTCATGGTTATTACACTTCTTTGATATGCAGAATGTCTTTGGTTGACCTCCACCAGAAACTTTTTTTTTATTTATTGTTTTTACATGAGCCAGCACAAGCAGAAAACACTACTTTCAGAAAGGCAGAAAAATGCTACTTTCAGAGCAGAAAAATACAGGGGAAGGTTGTATCTGCAGTGGACCGGAAGTGAGTAGAAGACACAGTTGTCCGTTTCTGCCTTCCAGGTGCAGTTGGGGTTCCATACTCGAGACAGGTCATTCAGGCAGTGTAGATATGCCCGCTGAGTTACAAGAAGTTCTGGGGGAATATTTCAAAAATGCACATTGCTGTGAAACCTTTCCAAAGATTCAGCTGAAACGTGGCCTGGTTAATGTGCGGTTGAGGACCTACCATCTGTGCAAGTTCATCCCATTCTCCCCAAAATAAACCAGATACAAGTATTGTGATGCTTCCTCACTATAGCCTAGGGTTCCTCAAGCTTGGCAACTTTAAGATGTGTGGACTTCAACTCCCAGAATTCCCCAGCCAGCAGAGCGAATGAATGAAGACTGTATCACAAAACAAATACATGAAGAAAGAGTGGATGGATGGAAAGGAAAGGAAAGGAAAGGGAAGACCAAGAAAACTGTGGTTAGAGGAAGCTGATGAGTTCCTGAGAAAGGGAGCAGTAAGAGGTTGAAAGAGCAAAAGGCAATGGTTAAATCAGTATATGAATATGTTAGAAGCAAGGATGCTCTGCAACAACATACAGGTACAGAGTGGTACGTGAATGCCGACTTCAGTTAACTTTATTTCCTTTTTTTCCCTAACCCGTGAATTAGTAAAGCAAAGAAATTATCTATCTTTCCTGTGTTTTGCATAATATAGCTTATCCTGAAAGGAAGGAGAGTGATGGGTAGATGTCTATGTATGTGCTGCAGACTGAATTGTGAAAAGCAAAACTTACAGTTTTTAAACTGTGAATTTAAACATAAAGGCTACCATTTTATCCTGGCAGAGGCTTTTCAGGTGATGCCCATGAGTTGGCACAAGCTAGGGCTACTTCAGCTTTGCCTTTCCTCAAGCCAACCAACCAACCAACCAACCAACAAAACCGCCTGGACCCACGGATTCCAAGACCTTCCTCTACAAAGTGCTCTAAACACACCACATAGAGGCCTTACCCTCTGGCAAGATTGTCCATGAGAAATGGCTGTAGGGAAAAATACTTATTGGTGAGGAATCTGAGGATCATCATAGAAGAGAAGGGTTGGAAGGGATCTTGGAGATCATCTAATCCAACCTCCTTCTTAATGTAAGAATCCAAAACTATGGCACTCCTGTCAGCCTTACCAGGTAGACCAGACAGGAAACATGACCACAGAAGCTAATTCTATTTTATTGTAAAGCTACATTAACAGAATCTTGCAAGTCTGAAAGTACAGTTCTCCCACCATCTCTTTTACAGCCTGATAAGTTAGGGAAGTTCCTTTCTGAATTTCTTTCTCTATCCATAATGCAGCTGCAGGCTATGCCCCCTCTTATCTGACCATTCCCTGGGCAGCATCTCTTTGCCCTGTCTCCCAAGGACTTTCCCACATACCATTACATCTCCCAAGAAATGTTATCTGACCTCTATTTAAATGCTTCCAACAAAGAAGAGTATACTACTTCCCCAGACAGTATGTTTCATTGTTGAAGAGCTCTTACCATTAAGAATTTCTTTGTGATGCCCAATTGACAGCCTTATTATTTAAGCCATTGTTTCTTGTCTTGCTTTTTGGAACAACTCAGAAGAAGTCTACCACATCCCCTACATAACTTGAAAACAGTGATCATGCCCCCAGTCTTCTCCAGATTAAACATACTCAATGCTTCCAACAATTCCTTATAATTTTTTTTCCCCCTTCCGGGCCCTATATCATCTTGGTTGCTGTCCTCTGGACCTAGTCCAGTTTGTCATCATTCCTAAAATGTAATGCACAAAACTGGGTGAAATATTCTAGCTCTGGTCTGACCAATGCATTATAGAGAGAAATGATTATTTCTCTTGATCTTGATGCTATACTTCTGTTGATGCAATCTAGGATTGCATTTGCTTTATTTGCAGCTGCATCATACTATTGGCTGAAGTTCAGCTTGAGACAAACTCAAAACCTTTTAGCATGTACAGCTTCCCAAGATGATTTTCCCCATCCTATACTCATACCTTCGATTTTTTTTTTCTTCTCAGATGGAGGACTTTGCATTTATCCCACTTAAAAATTATCTGGCCATTGTTCCAACTTGTCAAGATCCTCCTAAACCTTTGTCTTTTGAGTGTTTCCTCTTCTCACTATCTGTGTTGTCTTCAAATCTGATAACCATCCAAATCATTTATAACTATGTTGTACAGCACAGTTCCTAGAACAGACCCTTGTGGTATACCACTCAATGCTTTCTTCCATCTTGAAGTACACCCATTGATATATACGCAACCAGTGATGCATCTAACTGGTGGTTGCATGGCCCAGCCCAATGTTATTGTCTTCTCTACTAGATCTCATGGGAGTTTTTGTCAAATGCTTTACTGAAGTCAAAGCATACCATGTCTACCATATTCCCATGGCCAACTAAACTGGTCCCTTGATCAGACTGATTGTGTATGTCTTACTCTTGATAAACCCATGCTGGCTTCTGCCAAGCAATGCATTCTTTCCTCAGTGCTCACACACCATCTGTTCCAGAGTTCTGCCTGGTACCAGCATGAAAAATGAATAATGATTTAGCCATTTGCCAGAGCCAGTGAGGTCTAGTAAGAAGCTGTTAGCATATGGTCTCATTGTATTTTACTGGTCCAAGGTCATCAGGCCTTTTCCATTTCACTGCATGCTAATGCTGCTTGCTTGCTAACTATTAAACATGCAATTAGTGAGTATCTGAGTTCCATTCGGAGAACCATTATTTATGGAGATTGAAAAAAGGATTAAGAAAAGATGTACGAAATGATCCAGGTGGATGTTGTGTCTAACAGAAAAAGGTTCAGACAGAGTACAGTCATCTGCAGCACTTGCCAGTTAACCACATCTTCTAAATAAGAAATATAAGCAAGTAAATTCTAGTATTCTGTTTTTATCGTGTCCAACCAGATAAAAGCCCATAAATAGGGCATGAATGACTCTAACATGTCTTATCCCAGGAGTCCCAAGCAAAAGTGCATGATCAAACAAGCCAAAGGCATGGACATATGAGACAATTACAACAAGGAGAGCCCAACCCAGAATTCCAAATGGCTATGGCATTATTGTTAAATCCAGAGCATTAAGCAAAGTGTGCAGTCCAAGATCAGGCTAAACCTCAGAAGTGTATTGATCCTTGGTGTGTGATAGGACAAATGCAAAAGACATTGTTTCCAGCACTGTTTGGGCTGTTCCAAGGGTGTCTTTTACTCAAGTCTCCACCACAGCTCAAGGCCATGTTTCCATTTCACTCAAAATACAGGGCTAGAACAAGTCACTACTCCCATAGAGTATTGCCCTGAATCTGGCACTTTATATCAGTCTTCTGGTATTTGACCCTGCATTCCCATAGATTTGGATGGTGTGCCAAATGATCTGAACCAAAGTAGGAGGACTCTGGACTCAACCTTGTGCGGCTTGGCTCTTCCCTGGACCCTATGCTGGGGCCTGGTTCTATTCAGAGTTACCTTCCACTCAGCTGCCAAGGATCAGCCCATCAAGGAGACCACAGCATAGCATTCTCCCAGTCAGGTAGCCCAGTCCTGAGAGTGCAACATACCCCCTCTGTCTAGCAGCAGCCACTGGTAGCCCTACCTGCCACATCTCATCTGTCTGTAAAGCCCTCCAACTTGATTATCGTGATAATATCTTGAGGTAACCAATTCCATAGTTTAAATTTTTGTTGTGTGAAAAAATACATTCTTTAATCCTATTGGAAGAACAGCAATTACCGTGTTCTTATAAAGATATTTATATTATATTATATTATATTATATTATATTATATTATATTATATATTATATTATATTAAATAATTAGATTAATTATTATATTATAAATCCTGAACACACTTCTAAAACATATTCATTTTTCCAAAAAATATATTAGCTTTCAAAAAAAGGAGAGGGATGTCTTATTCTCACTTATTTCTAGCTGCTTTTAGTACTAGTTAAATGTGAAAATGGATTTATGGGGGGGGGGGGGAACCAAGTCTTCAGAGCAAAAGAGTTATAGAGCCATTTTCAGCACACAGTTACATAAATGGGTACTCAAAGCTACTATGCAAAACCGTTTCTAGAGGAAGCAATTTGATTCATGAAATAATTGCTTGATCTGCTTTCCATGAGATTAGACTAAATGCAGCTAGTGTTTATATCTTCAAGCACACTTGGTGGAATATTGCATCAATTAATGGTATGGGCTAATAATTACATTGCTGTTATTCTGTATGCAGTTATTTTTGTAAGTGTGGCTTTTAAGTATTAGCTGTAATTGCACCAAACAATTTTCTTGTTGCAATAAGAAAGCTATTATCACCATTGGTATCACTTAGAAGAGAGATCAGTCTGGAGGAAAACAGTTTTAGATAAAGAAAAACATGATGACAAAGTATGAAAATAATGCTGTCATACTAGGTGAATAAATACTAATTTCAGGGGGCAAATAGGCTAATAAATGTATTTGTATTTATTATTTTATGGAAAATTGATTATTTAATGGATTATTTCAATTAATTAATTAATTCAAATTATTTATTTATTTAAAATAATGGGGTTTTTTTAAGGATAATAACGTGGCTCATGAAATAAAACAATGCAAAGAATAAATACTAGATTTACTAAAAGCTTGGGACAAGAGTAGCATAGACATCCTACTCATCCATCTCCCAAAAGTACAAAAACAGCAAAACCACTGTAAATGCCATAAAAACAAAGCTTGTGAGAAAGCCATAAAAATAACGGAGCCCTGAGAGTTTTTGCTAAATTCAGATAGTGATGGGGGCTTGATGAACTTCAACTGAGAATATCTTCCAAAAACCTTCAAGGAATATGTCATACAAACTTATGCAGTCTAATGAAGATTTTAAGGACTGGGCTCTAAGGATCTAATGATACATGTGAGACATCTAATGGCTTGGTGCATAGATTATATCCAGGGCTATTTACCCTGAAATAATCTGTCCTGCACTCTTACGCCTTCAGCTCATTACCGTTAACAGCCAGTTCTGCTTTTTCAATGGCAGGACTTGAAGTTGAAGCAGGCCTTTTCCTTGTTACAGTTTAAGAAAGTGCTTCAACATTTCATTTTGGCAAGCTTTGTAGAGTTTTTTAGAGTGCTTTTATGCTGGTGGTTTGTAATGGTTTGTTTTATTCTATATGGATGTTTGCAATCCATCCATCAAGCCCCATGCAGCTGGGCGAGCAAGAACTACACAGTTTCAGGAAGGTCTCTTTAAGGCTTCTTGGAAGTACATAAAAGATCTTGGAAACTCTTAAGAGGAATTTTGCACCCATGTTGATAGTTAATTAAAGTGGAGTCTCTTGAAGCATTGAAGCATTTGAAATGCTTCCTCCCAGATTTCTTGCCACCTGGGCTGAGTTGCCATTTATGAGATAAGCCATGAAGTGACTTGCCCTGTCTTCAATATTGTTGCCAAAGAACTTAAAGGAGACTTTAAGTCATATAGAAAAATCAGTGAGAGGGGGCAGAATACAATGTTTAAATAAATAAAATAAATAAGCTATCTCCTATACTAGTCAAGAGCAGCTTATACATCAGTGTTTCTTAAAATGTGATCTGAGAACCCCTGGGGATCCCCCAAGACACTCTCAGGGGTCTGCAAAATCAAAATTATTTGCCAGATATTGAAGACATTTGCAAAAATGTAAAACAATGTCACTCTTCTCAGTATTATTTTTAATTTGTTAAAAATATAGTTTTTTTCATGAAAAAGTATTTTATTTATGTTACTATCTAATGCATTTAATATTGTTATTTTTACATGATTTATATAAATGAATATTATATGAATGTGTCATTTTTTTTTAATACAGTAAATACTGATAGATATAACCCATGCAAACAAAAGCTCTTTTGAGGTCCTCCACATTTTTTAAAAGTGGGAAGAGGTCCTGAGAGCAAAAAGTTTAAAAAACACTGTTCTAGGTAACGGGGAATTTGGAAAGATATAGGGGAGATGGGAGTGTTCTGGCCCTCTTCTAGTCTATCACTTCTCTCCAAATCTGTCCACTAGTTCAATTTTTTTTAATTTATTAGTTCAATTTTTAAGACCGCCCACTTGCCAAGCAATAGAGGGTTTAAAAGAAGAGATATGAAAAATAAGTATTACAACAATCCAAGCAACCGTGTTAGGGACAAAGACAAAGTCAAAATACACACCATTTAGCAGGTTCACTATTGTCCCAGCCTAGCAGCTGTGGAAAGAACTGGATCTTTCAGGTCCTCCTAAAAGGGTTAGGACTATATGGACTTCAGGGAGGATAACCTTATACCCACACACACACACACATTTTCTCTTATTCTTTGTTGATATTCTTTTAAAAATCTAAATGTATAGTGGACGTTTTATTTTTAACTGGTTTATGTTTGAGAGCTACATGGAATTCATCATAATACCTTTTTTATCATGCTATTTATTCCTTCCTTTTCAAACATCTCAGAAAAGGGATCTATCGTGATTCCTAAGTATGTTTTGAAGCATTGAAGTGTGGAATGTGTGGGGACAGTGCTCTTCCTAGATTGACATCCAATGGGACCTTTTACATACATATCTAAGGGGAGAATTTCCTCCAGCAGATTCCCTACCCAGATCCTGCAGAGCAGACCCTGAGAAGGGCTGCAGAAAGCAGGTGAAGCAGCCTATGCTCTCTGTCAGGAGGAGAAAGCAAATAATTATGTCACATGATTGTACGACTACATATAACTGCAATTTCTTCTGGAAAAGAGTAAAACCAGGCTTTTGAGCCTTGCATGCACATAGGAAAACACGTTTGCTCTTCTTAAAACTTGAAATGGTACTTCTGACTAGTCCATGAAAAAGAATCTTACTACATTCTATACTGTTTTTATTAAAATAGAAATATTATATTTCTATTTTATAAATATAAAAAATTATATTTTTATAAATTCTGTAAGTAGGAAAAAAATAGAAAATTAGAGTGTCATTGCCATATGAAACTAGTGAAAGTGTGGTAACATGTATACTGTTACAGATACTTTAAAGTGGAGGGGAAAAACCCTGATACTACAGAATTATAGACCCATGTCTGCCAGCACTCAGGCCAATGAAAAAGAAACCCTTAGAAAACTGCCCCCCAAACACACAAAACAGCCTGGAAATCTAGCGCAGTTCCTAATCTAATATTTTCTTCCAGAGATCCAGTTTAGAGCAATCTTCTTACATGCTACAGACAAGCCTTACAGCTTTACGAGCATCAGGACTTATATCCTGCATTGCAATCCGACCAAGCAAGTATATTCATCTGATCGTATGTCAGTACAAACCGCTAAATAAGAAATGAGAAAAATCTTACATAAGCCTGTTGTAATTTCAAGGCACTCCAAACCAAGACATCAAATCCATTTTATCTGCTGTCCCGTCACAAGAGAGCAAAAGCCATTTTTTCCGTCAGAAGAATAATGAGGATAAGGCAAAAATGTTTTCTATTTGCCAATTTAACAGATGAAACATTTGCTCTCTGCTTGGTGTAAAGTAACAGCAAGCTTATTAGACCTGATAGTGATCCTCCCTAGAGGATTCCAATGAGCAAGTCACAAAAGGTGCAGGTCAGAGAAACCAGGGAAGTAAATGATGAGATGGGAAAGAGATGAAAAGAGACACAAAAACGAGGATAGTTTTAATAGCTTCTTGTTTGCTAGATTTGCCAAGATAAAATATTAGGGCTTTGTATTTCTTTCTTTCCTAATATTTTACCTGTTTAAAATATAACAGCTTCATTGTGTAACAGGCTACAAGTTCACCCTTTCTGAACTTCCTATGAACATAAATTACAAGTAGAAAAATGTTTAACTGATATGTGCTATTTTTTTGTTGTTGAAATGGGTCCTAAAGATCTCTTCCTCTTCCTCTTCCTCTTCCTCTTCCTCTCCCTCTCCCTCTCTTCGTCTTCACACAGTTTGGAAGCCCTTTTGAAAGTGCTTGGAATTTCATCACAGTGAATAATTGATATCATGCAAAAGTCTAGAACGGTCTGTCCTCTCCTGTCTGTTCCTCTAAAACAGGTTGGTCTCTCCTTCTCTAATAGCTGTCTTGGCTCAGAAACCAGCATAAGGCATGTTGTCAAGTCTTTCTCTAATCTACATTTATAACGTATACCAGATCTCCTCTAGAACATTGACATCTTGCTGACTCTGTCAGAAATAATTAAATAAATGCATATGTACATACATACACACGCGCACACACATCAACTGCTTTGGAGATATTTATGGAAGAATTTAAATAATAATCTCTAAAAACTTGATAAGAACTCCCTTTGCAGAAGCCACGCTAATACTAAGGTTTGAGCTAACATTGACTATATTTAAATGCCAACTTTCCACCAAAAATAGAAGTGAAGGCAGTAAATGATAAAAACATGCACATTTAAAATATGGCACATACGGTTTCCGCTAAAAAGAAAAGAGATTATAAGCTAAAAATGCCTGCGATTTTTTTTATTCACCCCTTTTAAAAAAAAAAGAAACAAAAAAAGCAGTCAACTTCTTCCCAATATTCTGATAAAATGGATAATTTTAGCAATCAGTGCCTTTTTTGTTAGACAATCTGCTGCTTACATCATAACCTTGGTTAAAGGCTGTGGGGCAAGGGCAGCAGCCTGGGACCTTTCAGATGATTTAGACCTCTGCCCCTTTCTGCATCTCAGCCACAAAGGCTTGTGGGAGCCGCCGACTAAAACAGCCAGAGGGCTCCAAGCTTCCTACAAGTGAACAAGCTTATTCTGTTTTCAAGGCCACATTAAGTCTCCTGTAAAGTACTGAGATTCACACTCTCAGAAATAGATGAGGCTGGTGGAACAATGGGAAGGACAGTGAAAACACAACCTGATGCCTAATAATCTATTTCCTTGATTCCACTCCACCATCATTTGAGTCTATTCCTCTACCCTTCCATTCCCATCTTTTTATTTTCCCACCTTACTTAATAATGTTAATTATATTCATTAATTGTTAATGTTAATTACACTTAAGAATTGGGTGTTCTTCATATTGGAGAAGTTTGATACAGTTTATCACAGTGGACAATGAATTTTTAAAAAGCAAGGCGTTGATTTCCTTGATGCTCCCCAACTAGACCAAGCCATTTCCTTCAATCAGTCATTATTAATCATTGTTAAATAAGTGAATCATTAATGTTTAAACAGTTTATTTTCCTGACCTCCTCCCTTTCCTTACTTTTAAACTGTATTCCCATACTTTCCCTTTTACAGAGAGAGAAAGAGAGAAAGCAGCCTTCAGCAGCAACTGCATCTCTTTATTTCAACTGCACAACTGGAAGACCCTTCAGAGGAGGCTATGAATGCTTAGGTCTGATGCTTGGAAGAGGGGGTTTTTCAGCCTGCCCATCTCTGCTGTCATGTAGGTCATCTGTATCCAGTGATTCAACCATTGTTACGTTACCAGCAAAGAAATTCATGTATTGCCATTTCTAATTTCTGTGTCAGGACACCACCTCCTCCCCAAGACACTAATTTGAGCAAGAATGTCTATCCAGTGACTCCAATGTAAATGAAAATTTTGTTGTTGTTGTTGTTGTTCAGTCATTAAGTCGTGTCCGACTCTTTGTGACCCCATGAACCATATTGCGCCAGGCCTTCCTATCTTTCACTGCCTCCCTGAGTTTGCTCAATTTCATGCTCATTGCTTCAGTGATGCTATCTAGCCATCTCATCCTCTGCCGTCCTCTTCTCCTTTTGCCTTCCATCTTTCCCAGCATCAGAGTCTTTTCCAAAGAGTCCTTTCTTCGCATTAGGTGACCAAAGTATCTGAGATTGAGCTTCATTATCAATCCTTCCAATGAGTAATCAGAGTTGATTTCCTTTAAGATTGACTGGTTTGACCTCCTAGCAGTCCAGGGGACTCTTAAGAGTCTTCTCCAGCACCACAGTTCAAAGGCATCGATTCTTCGGCGTTCAGCCTTCTTTATGGTCCAGCTCTCACAGCCATACATTACTACTGGAAAAACCATAGCTTTGACTATGCGGATCTTTGTCGGCAAGGTGACGTCTCTGCTTTTTAATATGCTATCTAGGTTTGCCATAGCTTTCCTCCCAAGGAGCAAGCGTCTTTTAATTTCATGGCTGCAGTCTCCATCTGCAGTGATCTTGGAGCCCAAATAAATGAAGTCTGTTACTGCTTCCATTTCTACCCCTTCTATTTGCCAGGGATTGATGGGTCCAGATGCCATGATCTTAGTTTTTTTAATGTTGACTTTCAAGCCAGCTTTCGCACTCTCCTCTTTCACCCTCATCAAGAGGCTCTTTAGTTCTTCTTCACTTTCTGCCATTAGGGTGGTATCGTCTGCATATCTGAGGTTATTGATGTTTCTCCCTGCAATCTTAATTCTGGCTTGTGATTCTTCCAGCCTGGCATTTCTCATGATGTACTCTGCATATAGGTTAAATAAGCAGGGTGACAGTATACAGCCTTGTCGTACTCCTTTCCCTATTTTGAACCAATTGGTTGTTCCTTGACCGGTTCTAACTGTTGCTTCTTGGCCCGCATACATATTTCTCAGGAGACAGGTAAGGTGGTCTGGTATCCCCATCTCTTTAAGAATTTGCCACAGTCTGTTGTGATCCACACAATCAAAGGCTTTTGCATAGTCAATGAAGCAGAAGTAGATGCTTTTCTGGAACTCTCGTGCTTTCTCCATGATCCAGCGAATGTTGGCAATTTGATCTCTAGTTCCTCTGCCTCTTTGAAACCCAGCTTGTACATCCGGTAGTTCTCAGTTCACGTACTGCTGAAGCCTAGCTTGTAGGATTTTGAGCATAACCTTGCTAGCATGTGAAATGAGTGCAATTGTGCGATAGTTTGAGCATTCTTTGGCATTGCCCTTCTTTGGAATTGGAACGTAAACTGACCTTTTCCAATCCCGTGGCCACTGTTGCGTTTTCCAAACTTGCTGGCATATTGAGTGCAACACTTTAACAGCATTGTCTTTTAGTATTTTAAATAACTCAGCTGGAATACTGTCATCTCCACTAGCTTTGTTGTTAGCAATGCTTCCTAAGGCCCACTTGACTTCACTCTCTAGGATGTCTGGCTCAGGGTCAGTGACCACACCAGCATGGACATCAGGGACATTAAGATCTTTCTTGTATAGTTCTTCTGTGTATTCTTGCCACCTCTTCTTAATCTCTTCTGCTTCTGTTAGGTCCCTGCCTTTTTTGTCCTTTATCATGCCCATCTTTGCACTAAACGTTCCTTTGATATCTCCAATTTTCTTGAAGAGATCTCTAGTCTTCCCCATTCTATTGTTTTCTTCAATTTCTTTGCATTGTTCATTTAAGAAGGCCTTCTTATCTCTCCTTGCTATTCTCTGGAAATCTGCATCCAGTTGCTTATATCTTTCCCTTTCACCCTTGCTTTTCACATTCCTTCTTTCCACAGCTATTTGTAAAGCCTCATCAGACAGCCATTTTGCTTTCTTGCATTTCTTTTTCTTTGGGATGGTTTTAGTTGCTGCCTCTTGTACAATGTTACAGACCTCCGTCCATAGTTCTTCAGGCACTCTGTCTACCAAATCTAATCCTCTAAATCTATTCATCACCTTCACTGTGTACTCACATGGAATATGATCTAAGTCATACCTGAGTGGTCTAGTGGTTTTCCCTACATTCTTCAATTGAAGCCTAAATTTTGCAGTAAGAAGCTCATGATCTGAGCCACAGTCAGCTCCTGGTCTTGATTTTGCCATCTGTATAGAGCTTCTCCATCTTTGGCTGCAAAGTATGTAATCAATCTGGTTTCGGTATTGACCATCTGGTGATGTCCATGTGTAGAGTCGTCTCTTGTGTTGTTGGAAAAGAGTGTTTGCTATGACTAGCTTGTTCTCTTGACAGAACTCTATTAGCCTTTGCCCTGCTTCATTTTGTACTCCAAGGCCAAACTTGCCTGTTATTCCGATTACTCCTTGATTTCCTACTTTAGCATTCCAATCCCCTATGATGAAAAGGACATCTTTTTTTGGTCCTAGTTCTAGAAGGTGTTGTAGGTCTTCATAGAACCGGTCAACTTCAGCTTCTTCGGCATCAGTGGTTGGGGCATAGACTTGGATTACCGTGATGTTGAATGGTTTTCCTTGGATACGCACTGAGATCATTCTGTCGTTTTTGAGGTTGTACCCCATTACTGCCTTTCCCACTCTCTTATTGACTATGAGTGCAACTCCATTTCTTCTAAGGGTTTCTTGCCCACAGTAGTAGATATAATGGTCACCTGAATTAAATTCACCCATTCCCATCCATTTCAATTCGCTGATTCCCAAGATGTCGACGTTCAATCTTGTCATCTCATGTTTGACCACATCCAGCTTGCCTTGGTTCATGGATCTTACATTCCACATACCTATACAATATTGTTCTTTACAGCATCGGACCTTCTTTTCGCTTCCAGATACATCCACAGCCGAACGTCCTTTCGGCTTTGGCCCAGCCGCTTCACTCTTTCTGGAGCTACTTGGAATTGCCCTCCACTCTTCCCCAGTAGCATATTGGACACCTTCCGACCTGAGGGGCTCATCTTCCGGCATCATATCTTTTAGCCTTTTAACATTGTCCATGGGGTTTTCTTGGCAAGGATACTGGAGTGGGTTGCCATTTCCTTCTCCAGTGGACCACATTTTGTCAGAACTCTCTGTCGTGACCTGTCCATCTTGGGTGGCCCTGCACGGTATAGCTCATGGCTTCACTGAGTTACACAAGCCCCTTCGCCACGACAAGGCAGTGATCCATGAAGGGGAAATGAAAATTTTAGCCCCATTCATTTCATAATGTGCTCTCCACAGAACAAGTAGCATGTCCTACTTCATACACCTTGGAGGTGGAACATGACCAGAGCACTGTCCCTGAGTGTCTGATCATTCTTTCAGATCAGTGGGGAAGAAATATGTCTGTGTAACTCATGTTACATTGCCCGGTAGTGGGCATGAGTTCCATTTACTGCTCTTCCCCCAGATAAATCCCATAAATAACATATGAGCAACCTGGGTTCTCATATACTGTAGATACACTCCAAGTTATTCTTTGCTAAGCCAGCAAGTATAGTCAAGCTACTAGAATCATTCCACATTTGTTATGTGTTTCATTTTGCTTCCTCTTGTAATTATGAGAAAAAGAATTTCTCTGAACAGAGGACAGCCTATATCCATGGACATAGCCTGTTATTGTACAGGTTACCACATGTAACTATGGAAACCTACAATGGAATGTTTTTCTGCAATCTCAGATAAGCTGACATCTCAATTCTACTTTTGTTACCAACATCAGCTATATCCCTTGCACATTTCAGCATCTAAAAAGCTCTACTGTTTTTCATTTGGAAATTTGAAAATTTCATAGCATGATTCATTGCCATTGTTTAACAACCTACTCTCTAGAACTCAAACAATATAGCAATTGTTTCTCATAAAAATGTGTTGCTGTCTAGTAAGGAACCAAATTACGCAATCATGACAGATGCAGACAAGATCTATACAGTCAGATATACAGCTATACGGCAGCCAGAAGAAAGGACTGGGATATACTAATGTGACCTTTTGAATTTTATAGTGAAGCTGATGGGTTAGTACTACTCACTCTCTGATCGGTAAAAAGCAGAATAATATAGATAAGAGTAATGCCACAACACACTTGTTTAGTATAATTTAGTTGTACTTTTAAGCTTCTAATAGATTATAGTTGGGGGGGGGGGTCTGAAATTATATCCCTAGTAGCAGTACTAATACTGGGAAAAAAGTAATAAACCCAAATCACTTTCCAGTATGATTTATCCAGGCTGAAGTGAACAAGAGGGTGCATTTGGAAAATACTGCTTATCTGGACCCTTTTCAACTGGGCTTTCAGCCAGCCTGTAGAACTGAGATGGGATGTTAGGTGACCTGTATTTAGAAATGAAAGGGAATGGTGTAGCTTTATTAATTCTCCAGTATCTCATTGTCACTTCCAAATGGCGTTGATCATCCTGCATTATATGGCACATTTGGCCCATAGTCCACATGTAGCCCCCTCTTTCTTTTTTCTAGTTCCCAGAGCACCCAACATTATATTGCCAAAATTTAGCAACATTCATGTAAAGATTTTTTTTTTTTAACCTATCTGTTCAATTATATCCAATTCTCAGAGACTGCCTGGACAAGTCCCTGCAGTTTTCTTGGCAAGGTTTTTCAGGAGTGGTTTGCCATTGCCTCCTTCCTAGGGGTGAGAGAGAGAGAGTGGCCCAAGGTCACCCAGTTGGCTTCATGCCTAAGGAGGGACTAGAAGTCATGATCTCCTGGTTTCTAGCCTGGTGCTTTAACCTCTGCACCAAACTGGCTCTCATGTAAAGATTACATTAGTTTATTTGGCAATTTTCTATGCTTTTTTTTGGTAGGAAAAAAACAACAGGTCCATTAATCCTTTGTGATGTTTATTAAACTTACTTGGCTTTTAAAAACACTTCAAACCTCCAAAATGGGGAGACAACCCGAAGTTTTATCTGAGCTTCCTCTAAAAAGTTTATCACATGACTACAGCATCACAGGAACTTTTTAAAAAGTGCAGCCTTTGGCCTAAAAGGAATTTTTACCCATGATCTACAAGCAGCCATTAGAGCAAATTATCTAGAATGAGACATCACCAGTATGCTAATAACACTCGGGGTGTACTCTGCTTTGCCATCTAGTTGAGCACCATAATCAGAGTTTAAGTTTGATAATGGGCTGGATGAGTATATGCAAGCTTACATTGCATCCAGCTCATGCAGAGATAGAGCTCATGTTGGTCAGTAGGAAGCCAGACAAGGAACTCTGGTTTCAGCCTATTCTAGGCAGGGCTGCACTCCTGCTGAAAATAAAAGCACACATTTGAGAGGGCCTCCTGAAGCTCAGCTGTCTTTTTGGACTTCCAGAAAGTGGCAAGAGGTATCTTTCCATAACTGATCTGGCTGCAAGCATTCTGGAGGAAAGCAAACCTGGTGACACACATCTATAGCTCAGTTACATGATTAGACTACAGCAAGATGGGCTTTATTTGAAATAACCCTTTAAGAAAATTCAGAAGTTTCAATTGTAGTTTGGCTACTGCATGATCCCTGGAATATATTGAAAAATCACAGATAGCTGCCAGTTATTTTCCAGGCACAGTTCAAGACAATGGTTTAAAGCTTTGAAGCTCCACATAATTGGTTTTACACATACTTAAAACACACACACACACAGACCTTTTTAGCTGAGGTTCATATCTCAGTGACCTTGTTCCACAACATACTTAACTTGGTGAATGGGGGGCTTAATGTCTTGTGGGAACACCAACATGGTGGAATTTAACCCTAAACACATATATACGGTTAAATCCAGTAGTCGGGTTGTGGAAACATCTGAGCCTAGTCACAGCAATGTCTGCGAGAGACATCAAAATCCGCAAGAGGTCAGAATCCACAAGCATCGTGACTGAAGCCCACCCCTTTGGTACATGTGTTGATATCACATGCACATACAAAGGGACGGGGCTCCAGTGATGACACTGTGCCCACCATCTTGCAGATTTTTATCTTCGCCCCTAGCAGATGACAATCAGCTGATTTGTTTTGCCTACCTTATTTTTAAAGAAAAAGAATTGGAGGGAAAGAATGACTGAAAAAGCAAGAAAATCCAGAAGAGAAGTCACTGCTAAGCTTTGGGAACATAGAATACACTTCCCAAAGATGGATTGGCTGCAGCACCCAAACCAGACTTACTGCTAATTTCCTGACCAAGGGGGCAAGCAATGCCTTGCCACTGCTGTCACTGGCACTTCCTGGAGCCAATGGGTGGAGGCTCTATTCCCAAACGGTGTTGGTTTTTCTTTTTTCCCCCATTTAGTGCAACTATGGGCTCCCAGGACCACCAGTAAGGAGATTTGTAGTTGACTGGAAACAGGGCTGGTATGTACCTACTCAGGTAATAAAGTTAGAAGGCGAAGCCCTGCTAAAGATGTTCCCAATTTCGGGGGGTTTCAGTTAAGCAAACAGGAAAGGGCCTTCTCCTTCATCACTCTCCTGCACTGGAACAAACTCCCTAAATACACACATGCACACACACATACATACCACTTCCCTATTGTTGCCAAAACTACATGTATGCACCCATAAAAACCAATAGAAGTTGAATTCTACTCAAAGAAGACAGTGTATATAGCAAAATAATCTCATTTCTACAATTAGCTGCGCATAACAGGAAGAAAACATATGCATAAAGAAGTTTGCTAGTGAACCTACATATATATTACAGATAACTCAGGTGGAGTCTCAAAAGATACTGAGCACTGTCTCAGGTAGCAGACAGGATGTGATCACACATGCCTATTTCCTCTTGTCTAGCCTTTGCTGCTGCACAGTTCTTTCCCATACTCTAGATACATCTGGATTAGGACTATGGAGATCTCACCATCCGCTGGGCACTATAGCTCATGCTGGCTCTCTGCCACTCCTCTGAAGATCTGCTACCAGGTCTTCTGCTATTCCTCAACAAAGCCAAGCCCTTGCCATCTTAATAGAGTTTTTTCAGGATGTAGCACTGCTAGGTGAATAAAGAAGTGGGAGAAAAGAAAGAACTGGATTGGATCAGACACTTCTCCTGGATAGGAAGAGTGGAAGGGTCCCCCCCTCAACCTTTGGCTCAAATAACAGAGGGGCAAATTAACTGGGGAGGAATTAAAACAAGGGGGCTAGACAAAAGAGAAAATTAAAACAAAATAGACATTCAGCATTTTGGACAGGACTTGTGTGGAATACTTGCTCATTTTCCTTCTTTAAAAACACTTCTGTAGATTTAAGGAGTAAAGTCAGAATGGTTTAGTGTTTGAGGCTGATCTTCACTGAATGACCTTTCTAACCTGTCATTGGAGGATCCAAGGCTGGAACACAGAGGGACGTTGGCTATAAAGAAGCTGCTTGCCCTGCCCTCAACACATATTTTGCTCCCCCATATTCAGACTGAATGTCTGAATAGATCTAGAAAGGGGGAAAAATGGATGTTCTCTGAGGTTTTGAAATTGTAACTCCCACAGTCATCATTCTTAAGTTCCTCTTTTCTAAGGAGTTAGCTGCATGGGATGTTAAACACTTATTTGGGAAAAACAAAAACAAGAAACAGGCACTTGACTATAATTAGTCTCTTCTCTGCTAAGGATTTGTTAGAGGAATAGTGTATCAAACTATCATCAGACCACAGGTAAACTCAAGTGACCCTGCTTACTTTTCTGATCATCTGGTATGCCGTTAAATTTGGCTAAAGGATGAAGCACTGGAAAGAGATGAAACTAGGGTTGAAAAGTACAAAATTCCATCAAAATTTACAGATCTGAATTGTGTGGGATATTTTTTTTCTCTCTGCACATTTCCACCTTATTTTCACACATACACATTCAAAGCTCTTTATCATCCATACACGTGATGTCATTTCCCACTTAACACATATCCTGTTCACACATTTGCATTTCTGTATTCTCTTCAAACAGTTGGTGAGAACATAAACTCACTCACTTACTTACATTAATGTAAGTAAGATGGCACTGATGGTTATTCTCTTTCAAAGAATAATACACACTGATGTTTGATTCATTTGACCCCCTCATAAGAATTCACCACATACAGTACTTCAAAAACAGTTTTTTTTCTTCTTCTTGTTAATAAAGTTACATGTAAAAACAAGCAAATTTTAAAGACCTTTATCAGAAAAATAAAAATACAGAAAAATCAAGTTACAAAAGCTTTTGAAAAATCATATGGCAATCTATTCCAATACTATTCCAATACTAAGAAGTATTTCGAAAGGCAGGAAGGGATAGAATTGGTTCATAATAGTTAACAGAGTTTTGAAAAGATTGTTAACCTTCACTGAACTAGTTATTACATTTCTGAAACTTTACCTGGAAGATTTGTATTAAATCCTAAAACAGCAAAATAAGAAACTATGTTGATGACACTTCCCCTTTCTTTTATTTCATTTTTCCTTCTGCAGCTCATCTGGAAAGATTATGTTTTCTTTGCCCTCCTAATCCCTCAACTAGCTTTGTGAGGCTTTTTATGCCATCTGAGCCTGGGCAGATGTTGAGAGTGCACGGAGCAGCTGTAAAGTGGAAGACGCTAGAGAATCCTCAATCAAAACTTTTCGTCACAGCTCTTACAACTGATTTCTGCTGTTTGGCTGGACTTAAGCGTATGTTATTGCTGACAAAGCTGGGGAACAATAGAAAGATACACTTTTAGAAGAGCTATTGTAGTTCAGAAGTGCAGCTTTACAGCCAAATTACTAAAGGATGTTTGTACGTTTTCCAGCTGTACATTTTTAAAGAAAGCCAAGTAAGAAAATGCTCACCCAAGTAAGAAAATGCTGGTATGTTCCAGGAGTACGGGAAAGCCAAAACAATCGAATGATAAACCAGAAAGGTCAAGCAGAAGCAACAGATGAAAACAGCCACGAGCCAGGGCAAACCCCCTTCTTCAGACACTTGCTTGAAGATTCTTGAAGACTAAATGCAGGGTATTTTAAAAGAAATGGCTTTCAGTGAAGGCTACATCCTCCTGTCAGTCAAACACTGCATAGTTTCATCTAGGCATGAATCCAAAAAGACGTGGAATCATTCTATTTTTGTCTCCCATTGCAGTGGAAACATTTTTACAGATTTGTGGCAAGGGCCTGAATTTTTATGGTGGTCAGTTAGAGGAGGAGAAATGTAATTAAAAGCTCTGGTAAGGTTAAACCAGCCCAGAGAAAAAGGACTGAAAGTTTTTAAAGAGCAAGATAAGTTAAAATGCAGTTATTTGCAAGAGCCAATAGAAAGGCTGGAACTCATTGCTTAAAAAAAAAAAAAGACACTTGTGATATACTTGAAAAATCTGTAATTGCAACTGTAATTTACATAACTGTGACGTATAGCTTAAACTTCAATTTATTTAAAATTATATTCTTGGCAAATTTATATGCACAAACATAAAAACCTGTATATCTTCCTAATATATTTTGTATGGGAAGAAGGCATTTGGGAAACATTCAGAACTAATGAAACAGAATCTGATCTGTGATAGCTTAGCCATCACCATTTGTCTAGTATACTAAACTTCTGGACTTGGAAAACAAAATGCAAATGTGTAGGAACAGCACTGGTAATGTTTCCACCAGTGATATTGTCACTCTTTATATTCTCAAATGGGAGGAAGAGTGATCCCTTATTTTATTGGATTGGAATCCGCTGATTCTTTTCTACTCCTCCAAAACATGCTTACTGACTACATCAAATTGAAGCTTTCCTGCTAAACACCACTTGACGATTAAAGTCCAAAAAAGAAACAAATGCCCATCAAATGTCCTATCCAACTTGGCTGGAGCAAAGTGGCAGGACATTGGAAGCACTTGATTGCCTGTCATAGTCCTCCTTCCACTCTTTCAGGTTGTTCTGTCTACAAAAGGTCTCTATGTTTTTAGTGAGTCCTAACGAATACTGTGGGACTTATTACATCTGTAATAACTGGCTATTATTACAGGAAGCTCAGAGCTAAATCACTTTCTATTCCAAAGACACTTGACATTACTTAAAATGAATCTTAGAGTTCACTTAGTATGAAAAAAAAACCCAATTCAAAATAAAACAAATATACTCTGATCCCTTCACATATCAACATATCAAGGTATATGTGGATAAGAAGTGAAACATACTCCTCCTTCAGTGGTAGTTCCAGCTCAGTGATAATATCCATACATCTTAAAGTTCTGCTTGATGCAAACATGTCCATTGCTCATTGACAACAGCTCTGGTGTGTCCTTGTGAATGAAGCTTCACAGAGGACACACTAAAAACAGATATTTCACATACCAGTATGACACTCACTGTGATCTGAAGATCTATGTATGTAATACATGGATTGCACAAATGATGTGACTCCTTCCCAGGTCTATATCCTAACTTCAAGGGAGGTCATAGGTCATCAATTGTGTCTTTTGACTGATTTTTCTGAAATGACCTGAGATTCAGTCATGAGATTGCTTTGATAATTCATGGTTCATCCCTTAGCAAATTGGGGTAAACAGTCAAGGCAAGGTGGCTCTCTTTGTCAAGCTCTAGCAGTAACTGAAAGAGTCTTTGTTTTTTAAGCAGCAAGGGCTTAAGTATCTATCTACAGTATCTATCCCACAGTGTTATACTGTAATAATTGGAGAGGAACATTGCAAGGCATTAAAGGATAAAAATAAGGCTGATTCTACTGGGAGGCGTGGACTGCAATCCTAACATATGATCCAAATGTCTCCATTGATAATTACTAGTTATGGCCATGATATA
Organism: Liasis olivaceus; assembly: GCA_030867105.1. Lineage (NCBI taxonomy): Eukaryota > Metazoa > Chordata > Lepidosauria > Squamata > Pythonidae > Liasis > Liasis olivaceus. The sequence continues at coordinate 94,303,038 of CM061349.1, read as the reverse complement.
GTGCATTTTGGATCAAAAGCAACATGCCTGTTGTTGAGGAGCAACAGCCCAGGAAAGCTCTTGTCCTCATGTCCTGTGTGGTTTTCCCTACAAATCTTAGTTGCCCACAGTGGGAAACAAGATATTTTTTACTTAATTCAACATAGTTATTGTTGTCTTTATTTATCTTATTTTTATATTCCTCTTTTCTAGCCGGAAAACAAGTCACTTTCTCTAGTCTCTCTTTTGACACTGCTGGATGGTTTTGCATTGGGGGTAAAAAAGTTAATTTTCTTTTTCAGTCCTCATTCCCTCCCTTGAATCGATAGAAGTTCAGTCCCAGAATGGACTGGTGTATGCACATACCTATAAATGTTTGTCCATGGACTCTGAGACACATGTCCTGCAGCACTGAGAGTTTATTGCTGGATAATTACATTTTTCTTACTATATCTTCAGCAAAAAATAATGGCTTTCTTGGATTTCAAGTCAACAGAAGACTGTCTAGGGCAAAGCAAATGAATTCAGTTTACAAAAAAGCTAGTACTTTCCATCAACACCATGTATGACCCACAATTCATTTCCCCCAACTTTCCATTTATTTCTATACTTACATTTCTTGTCTGACATCCAAGGAAATAACATAATTGAATTATTGCCCTGCTTGCTGGGCCCCATCCTGTCTCCACCAGAACTTCATGCCTAGAAATATATACTTGGAAAATAATATGCATTACTTCTTGTTTTATCCCAGTCCAGTAATCTACAGTTTGAAGAAAAGGAAATGCCACCCTTTTTCTTATCATCACTACTGATCCTGTTTTACACCTCAACAAGTAAAAGATGCAGAAATTACTTAATTACCCTTCATGATGTTTCTGTAGAGTAACCACAAAATGACCATGCTTTACCAGTAGCATTGTTCAGGTGGTCCCTGGGTTAAGAACGCCCAGTTTACGGATGACCCATAGTTAAGAACGGAGCCTACTATAACAAAATTTGAGTTAAATATGCAATGATTTGTGCTAAATACACAATGGTTCAAGTTCATTACACAATACTACTTGTATAGTATTATACAATAATACTGTTCTGGCTTACATACAAATTCGCCTTAAGGACAGGTCTTAGGAACAGAACCCTTTCTTAAACTGGGGACTACCTGTATTGGAACAATGCTGTTTACTTCATAGATGCAGCAAACAGGTGGGCCAGATCAGTCAGTTCTTATTGCTGATAGAATTTGGCTGGCTATCAGCTCAGTCTTTGCCTCAGAAGACTTCTGGTCATCCTTTGTCACCCATTTGACAAAATAAATACTGTCCAGATCAAACTTTTTCAGGTAATAAAGCAAGAAGGCCGAATGTCATTCTGCATACTGGGTACACAGTGCTCCTTCCAAGATCTATCTAGAGCAATGTTTCTCAACCTTGGCAACTTGAAAATGTGTGGACTTCAACTCCCAGAATTCTCTGCTGGGGAATTCTGAGAGTTGGAGTTCACACATCTTCAAGTTGCCAAGGTTGAGAAACACTGATATAGAGCTTATTTTAATGAACTTTCTAATAAAGCTATGCTTTAGCTCAAGGTGAACCCTAATCCATTGCAGATTCTTTTTTCAAATTTATGTTCTGGTTTTCTGCCCATAGGGCACTTTAGAACAAACTATTACTTGCTGCAGGTGAAACAGATGTCTCTAACCCAGGTTGTCTGAATTAAGAAATGTCCATGAAGCTCCAACCCTGATATGTCACAGCAGCTATGCTAAAGGAATCCCTAATAAATAAATGGTGCTTACTTAAGTAAAATGCTGGGGGGGGGGGGGGGGGGAGGAGGGGATATAGTGAATTCAATGCCCAGGAGCATCAATCTTCAAATACAAAGAGAGGAACTAAGGGGAAGTTCTTTGCTTGCTATCAGTGATCCTACTGATCTCTATGGGATTACAAGTACAGGTAGTCCTCAGTTAACGATGGCAATTGGGACTGGAACTGCTGTCACTAAGCGATGCAGTCATAAATAGCTATGTCACATGACTGCGCCACTTAGCAATGGCAATTCTGGCAGTCCTGGTTGCTGTCGCTAAACCAATCACTGTGGGCTGTTAAGTGAGGATGTCACGTGATCGCCATTTGCGACCTCTTGCCGGCTTCCCCATTGACTTTGCTTATCAGAAGCTGGCAAAGAAGGTTGCAAATGGTGGCCACATGACCATGGGATGCTGCAACCTCATAATTGCAAGTCAGTTACTGAGTGCCCAAATTGCAATCACCTGACTACAGAGACACTGCAACAGCTGCAACTACGAGGACCAGTCGTAAGTACCATTTGTTCAGTGCCATCACAAGTTTGAACAGTTGCTGAACAAGAGGTCATTAACCAAGGACTACCTATAGAGATAGAAAGCAAGGAACTCCTTTTAGCTGACACTGCTTCTGGAGCTTCATCTCCAACCAACTGATCCTCCTTTGTGGTTTTTCAACTTCCCATTCTTCTCCTTTCTCACCTCTTGCCTTCTTTTCATTGCAGCTATCATTTTAAACTTCTATAGACACAATAATTACAGTTTTACTTAACCTTATCTCCTATTATCCCTCCCACAGATCATTAGCTTCTTATTTATTATCATTTTTCAAATAATGCTATGTTGTGTGTCTCTCTTCTTCCAGTTTTTTTCTCCTTTGAAGCAGTCCCCAGCCCTATGCTTCTCATTTGGCCCTACTGATTTGTGTTTTATTTATTGTTCAGCAGTATCACCTTCCTTCTTTTTCACACTATTAGCATACTACTAGACAGCATGTAGAGTTGATGGAAGAGACTGAGGATGGGTGAGCAGGTCTTACATTGCTAACATAAAAGCCTACATTTGAAGCTCCAGTAGCACAGCACTTACGGTCCAAAGCCACCCACCCAATGCAATGCAGTTCAAGATGTCTTTGATGAGGTGTCTTCTGTTTTCTCAAGTCACAGTTCTGAACTGGGGACAAGTTAGAGCAAACAACTCTGAATGGGTGCAAGGCAGGTCAGGCTAATTCTAGAAACCATTATAAAGTCTTCAAACACAGTTTAAAGCATCTAAATATTTTCCACATTTTTTTTTCACAGTAAAAAACCAATTTTTTAATGTGAAAAAAATGTGGAAAATATTTAGATGCTGAGGAAGATCCACTTTGTGGTCATCTGGAACTATGAAATGGGTAATTTGGGCAGACAGCTCCCACAAGTTTTAAATGGTAGAGAAATAGCTATGCTGGCTATTAACAATTCAGTGTTCACCCTCTCTCCATTCAGCATTCATATCAATGTCAGTGGAGGTGGAAATAGTCCACCTGAATGCTCAGTTTGCAGGAACTCTCATCGCTTCTCCTTAATCTCATGAGACTGTATTAGGGAGTATCAGCCCTACGTGGTAGACCAGGTCAGAAAACAGATACCACCAGAAAAACTAGAAGTCTAATTTATGGGTATAGGCTATAATAACAGAATCTTGAAACCTGGGTTTCCCTTTCTCTGCTTCTTATACCCAGGAGAGTCAAGGCAGGCCACTTTTGGGTTTCTTTCTCACCCCTTCTCACCTTTACAGGCTAAAGTAGTAAGGGCTGCTACTTATTTTCTTCAAAGCCATTAATTTTGGGATCCCCAGCATAGTTTCTATGGATGTCAATACATCTACACCAAGGTCTTCCTCCTTGGTGCCCTTGAGGCTTCATGCCCTACCTGCCAACTATATTGTACATAGGCAAAATCTCTCTCTCTCTTTGGCAGTTAGAGTGCCTACAACATCTTTCAAGAGTCCAAATGTACCCACTACCCAAAACTTTTAAGAATTTCTGTTAATTCATCACTTCCTTTGGGCCTAAGAAAGCATATGGAAAGCTCAGTAAACAAATGTTAAAAAGGGTTTCTTTTTAGCTCTGGTGTCAATTTATATACCAAAACATAAAGGGTTGCCAGCATAGTACATTGGACTCATACCCCAGATTAAGTTTTGTGGCTTAGTAATATTCACAGCAAATTTGAGATAAACAGTAGAAGCTTTCACTTCAAAGATGGGAAAGATTTCTCAGATCAAAGTACTGCAGAAATGCTCCCAAGAAAAGAGCAGCTGGAGAGTAAGGAAAAGCCACTTCTCAAGCAAATCCTTACAACATGAAGATCTTCCTTGTAGGTTTTGAAAGCAGGTTCTTGAATAACTGACAGAGGGGAAAAGCCTATTCCTATAGGCGAACCCTTTTTGACACATGAGAGGAGCATTTTTACAAATCTTAGATTGACTTTGGACACTATCCTTGTTTTTCCCAAACCTTAGGCTAAGAATTTTAATTCCAAATTAAGATTTAGTGGGAAGGAAAAAACTCATAAGGACTGTTGGGGGGAATTCCCCCCTCCTCCCTCCAAAAAAAATAAGGTTCTGTATTTAACCTGATGGATCAATACTTTTCCTTTGAGGCAGTAGAACTAATCAGTAAAGCATTATACCTGTCAGGTTTAGCCCAGGAAACTCCAGGAGACAGTACAGATTCAATCCAGCAAGGTTTATTTGGCTTCACACCATTTACAGAATCTTCTCAGACTGAGATCAGTTCCCAGGCTCAGTAATCAACATGACTAGCATTCCTCAGAGAGGGGCCAGTCTCATCCTCTTATCTCTCCCCCGCTCCTCTGGTGATGAGAGTACATGTTTCACTACCCTTGCTCTATCTCTCACATACCAAGAGTTATTTCAAGTTTTTGGATTCCTTCACACAATGGACAATCCCTTCAAATGGAGAAAAAACAAAAGAAGACAAAGAGAAAGAATTGTATTGATGGAGGGAGGGAGCAATACATAGAAAAGTTAGTGAAATTAAGATTACCAGATATCCAGCAAAAGGAAGACATGTCCTCCTTTTTGTCCACATGTCTTCTTTCTGGCAGGCATGGTCTTCAAATCAAATATTGTCTGGCTTGTTTAGTGTTCTGGTTTTTTGTTTTGTTTTTTGAGGGGGTTTGGACTGTTTTCACAACAGTGGTCATTCAAAATTTCATGTACTATAACCTTGTAAATTGTCCGCGTCTTTCTTTCCTGGTCCGTCGACAGACTAAACAACCTAGATTTATGTTATTTATTTCCCGATTCCAGCAATCGGCTTCAAACCAGCCCCTTCAAATCTATGACCACTGTAGTCTGTAGATCACATGACTCATCATAGATTTCTATGGTGAAATTTGAAAAGTGCATTGTTGTCAATTGTATACTATCACTAGCATAAGTTCTTGAAAATAAAGATTTATTGGAAAAATATTGCAATTGAAAAACCAGTCTTTCTAATGCTGGAAAAAGTCATTTCATATACATGTAGGCCTAAGTACATTTTTTGGCAGTTTGTCACTGTAATGTTTGTCGTGGATGCCAAGAACGTTAAATAGTGTGTCCTCCTTTTCCCGCCGTTTGTCTCCCTTTCTAATTGTCCATGTCCTCCTTTGCCTGCTAAGATATCTGGTAACCATCAGTGAAATGAACCTTCTCACTTTAGGATTCTTTAAAAAGCCCTAGAGCTCCCCTCACCTCAGAAAATGAATTTATATGCCCTCTTTTCCCTATTCGCCAATGCTTGGGTTACGCTGCCTCTGAACACTTCACAGCAACTTCTGTAACCGCTTCCTTTGAAGCAATTCCTTTCTTTTTCTCCTTCATGTTCCACTGGTACATTTCCTCATAGCTTAGCAATTACTGCTCACACTTTTGTTGTGCACCCATTACAAAGCTGGCTTTTGCTGGAACGCTATCAGAACTTGCATCCACTTTATCTGCCAAGGCCAGAGTGGTGGTTGAAGACATAAGGTTTCAGAAAGCCACTCTGAATGGACAAAGGATCAGAAACTCTTGATCATCTGGGCCATTTTTTTTCCACCTCTCAATCTTTGGGCCTTCTTCTTTTTTCTTCGTCTTAGAAATAAGATAAAGGGGAGCCCTATAGAAAATGCCTCAAACTCAGAAACCAGGACTCACACTCCATGTTGCAGGGGTATGGCCCTGCAGCTTTATCTCAATTTCTTTTCAAGCATATTCCACAGCATTTTTGTTTTTGTTACTTTTGAAACAAGTAAATGATACCACATGTGGAAATTCTAGGCTTCCAGCATAAAGGCAGACAGGGGCACACCCAATGGTATTTTTTAGAAGTAAAAAGCCCAGTCTCAAGAAAAAAATTAAAGCGCTATGTATATAATTAGACTAGCCAATATAAATGCATTGAACAGCACTTTCTTTTCTTAGCTTAGTAATTGTCCCTTGAAAAATAAACTCTCTCTCAACAAGATGTTAGCCTCGTAAAATTACAGGAGGTCTCCTGTTATGTTAGTTATGCAGAAAGAGCCCTGTGAAGGATAGTGGGATGAAAAAGCCAACTAGAAAAACCCCATGATCAAATGGGGACTTGAACCTGAAGCTCCCTGGACTGAATCTCCCAGTCCAATATTTTAACTATACTGATATAAGATTGCAATCTCAATGTACGAGGATGTTGTATTCCTTGGCAACTGGGCTTACGAGCAATATGTCCCGTTAGTTACTACAGATCATAAACACACAAGACTAAATTTGCTACTCTATAGATATTACTTCAGAACAAAACCCATTGAATTTGGTGGGATTTATCCTGAGTAAACGTGCATAGGATTGGACATTACCACTGATTTGATTGCTATCTATTTCTGAGTTTCTTTCAATAACTTTTGAATAATCCTTCTCTCTCCATGAAATGTCCTCCCTCCCTTCCCCCCACCCCACCCCCAGGTTCAGATCATCCTGACCATGTTGGCCTTTCACAGGGCCTTAAAAAATTAACTGTTCCCTCAAGCTTTAGGGGAAGGATGTTAGTGGAGCCCAGTTTATGTGTTTCTTGCATTGACGAGGAACTGAGTATTTTTACCTGGTGTCTTTTATTGCTCTTTTTACTGTTTTTATATTTTTGTTTTTGTGTTTATTCTTTTGTTAGCCACTGAGAGTTATCCCATTAGAATGGGCAACCATATAAATGTGCAGAATAAATAAAGAAACTCTTGAACTGGAGGTGTTTTAATTATTTGTATGCATTCACACAGATTTTTCCATGAGAAGCTAGAACTCTGTTGTAAAATTATGGTTTGTTTGGGCAGTATAATCTGATACCCTTAGCCCTTCTCTCTTGGAATCCTTGTAACTTGCATAAGATATTATGGTATCTTTTAACTTTATATTTCTCTTTGTTTCATGAACACCACAGAGACGTTAAATGCTCCAAGATGAATCTTATTAACAGATTCTACTATTATGCTGCCTGCCCTCAGATACTACAGTATCTATCCCACAGTGTTATACTGTAATAATTGGAGAGGAACGAGAAGTAGCTACTATACCATAATTGAACTTCCTTTCAGTCTTTTTCTTTGCCTTGTAAAAAATAAGACATTGCTGAAGGTATTTGTGTTTGTGGCTTCTTGTCGGACGTGCCAGTGATGCCTCCAAGGCCTTTTCATATATTCAGACATGTGTCTCAGTGTGAATGTTGCACAGAATATTAAGACTCCAAGATCTGTCCATCCTGCTTGAAGATATAATGGATCCTTCACTTCTCAAACCCTGTAATTATTCTTGGGGTAACTTTGAAGACATCAGGCGTGTATCATGGTGAGAAAAGTTTCAATTATCTCCTGAGTTTGTGAATAGAATCATTTTAAGCATTTTCTGAGGAATACAGTCATATTGTTCATATACCCAATAATGAGATAATCAAACCTTTACTCACTGTGACAGATGATAGACAGACAGACAGAATATATTGCTGGGGCAATTCAAAAATAAATGTTACGTAGAGCTGCCAGCTGACTACATAAAAGGCTTAATCTGCTGCAATAACTTCAGCTGTATCTGATTCTCACAAAGCAGTAGATAAAGCTTTTGAAGACTTGGATTTAATAAGACTTATCACTGATTAATGACTATAGGGTAAACCATTGGGGGGGGGGGGAGGAAGAAAAAGCAAGCAAGCAAGTTCCTCCTTAATTCTGCCTAAATAAAGTCTTCTTTGTCAAGCTCAGCTTCTAGTGAAGTCCTGGAAACATCCATATATTGGTAATATTTCAGAAGTAGTTTGCCATTGCCTTTTGCTTCCCGGAGTACTCTGCACTCCAGTATTCCCTGATAGCCTCCAGTCCACATACGATCCAGGCCCAATCCCATTTAACTTCCAAAATCACACATGGTCAGCCAGGGAACTCAGGAAATGACTGGGAGAAGGAATCCAGAGGCTGTTAGGGAAACATCAGGTGCCGAAGAAACCTCTCCAGAGAGGTGGGAGAGTCATGCAAAAAGACTCAGACAACCCACCCCACAACTCTGTGGTGTATAAGAGGAAGGGAAGGGAAAGCAGGGCAGGGCAGACTTGCAAGATTTTGTAACTATAGCCTACTTGCCAGATGTCTAGTAACCCTAGTATTATATAATTGTGGTTGAAGAGATTAACATTTTATAAACCTGGTACAGGTTTGAATTTAAAAAAAAAAAAAATCTTTGGGGTGCACCAGTGTTTTTCAGACTTGGCAATTTTAAGATGTGTGGACTTCAATTCCCAGAATTGCCTAGCCAGCATCAGGAATTCTGGGAATTGAAATCCACACATCTTAAAGTTGCCAAACTTAAAAAACACTGGTGTATACTATGCTATTGTGTAAAGAAATTCATATGGGGGGAAAAATCTATCAGGGTCAACTTCATGACACCTAGGAGAAAAACTGCTCACAAAGTAACAAATACTGTATGTAGTATTGCCATAACTCATTTGGTCAGATATGTTACAAGTTACATATATTGTAGTGGTGCTAAAGACTCCTTAGCACCAGAAATCAAAAATACTCTTACATGAGTCAAAAACTGATATGTGCTCATCTTTGTATGAAAAAAGCGTGAGATCTCTATCTCTACTGATTAAAACAACATAGACACAGACTGAAAGACTTGGCACTCACTGCAATCCCTGAATCCCTGTATATGTATCTTCCCAATTAGTCTATATGGCAGAAAGATTCTCACTCTGGGAGAAAATTGTTATCTCCTTCCTCTGTTTGTCACTCTCCAAATGCTTTTTATGAATCATTCTTGGCCTATACTTGTAGTTTAGAATCTTTTCCAATCAAATACATCCAGGCAAATTGCTTCTATTGTTTAAATTTTGACTACTGCACAGGACAAGCTGGTTTAACATTCCAGAAAATGATTCTGTGCATGATTCTCTGGAAAATAGAATGTCTAAACTACAGGATTAAGCTATGCATGATGTGCTGCATAAAATCAGAAAAGGCTCATGAGGAGCCTTTGCAATTTGTTTAGTTAAATACTGCTCTCATACATCCTGTGTCTCCTATGCCCTCTAGCTTTAAGAAGCTGCATTTCTCAGTCCTTAGCATGCAAGTGTGAATTCTGGGGCTATATATTTTTCAGTTCCAAATAATGATGGTATGTAATAAAATAGAGATGGACAATATATTCACTAAGAGAAAGCCAATCTGATATAATGATTTGGAACAAGGAAGTGGGGGCAATCTCTAGTTCATGGGCCACCTATGACCACATATGCCCACAGATCTCTCTTAACCCTGGCCACCTGCACGTAATGGACTGTGAAGCAGTCAATGTGCTCTTGAGCTCTTTTGAAAAAAAGGCAATCTATAAATGTAACAAATAATATAAAATAAATACAAATTAAATTCAATATGGTATGATCCTTTCAGATCAATGCTCCCTTGTATTCAAGAAGCTTGAAGAACAATCAGATGTCTAATCCTTCCTCTATATAAAATGTTTAGGTCTCAGGGAGAAACATCCTCTGTCATATTTCAGCATCTTGCATGATTGAAAATTATCTGTTCTGCTATTCTTTACACACACACACGCACAGTGAGTATCAAGACACTGAATGATATCGGACTGACCTTGTCAACAAATTTAGAATTGTAATTGCCTCTGCTTCACACTTTCAATATTTTTTTTACAGCTTGAAAACATTAAAAAGCATTGAGCTAAAAGAAAAATATGGAAACTTAAAAACCAATATAGTTAAAGGAACCAGTAGAAAGTGTGACTCTGTTAGGGCAACCTACCAAACAATTATGATAGCAGGCAATAAAAGAAGATGAAGTCCAATACATGCAGAAGGCACAAAGCTGGGGAAGGCAATTTTAGGAATAATATCTTTAATCTGTAAAATACACTAAAATGCCAGTAAAGCAGACATCACATGCATATGTATTAAGCAGTATTTCATACTCATTCCCTTTTATGACTTTATAAATCTCTTTTCCCAGAAAAAGCCGCTAAGTGTCTGTGTACTTGGAGATGTGGTCTTTACACTGCTATAGAAGCTGTGTCACACCTGTGTGTTCTCACACTGTTGTCCATTTTTAGGACCTGAGCATGTTTGTTTCAGGCACACAAAGTGATCTTTCCTCCTGCGTTGCTTGTGGGCTGCCCATTGTCTGACTGGCAGCTTGTCTTACCTGACACCAGCTTCAGCCAAGGCTTCCCCACACAGGTTCAGCTGCCAAGTGCTACATGGAGGTGTTTCCTCGTAGCAGCTGCTCATATTTTTTTCTTTTTTTAATTTAGAAATTATGCCCAACAGGTAGATGGGGAAGGGGATTTTGATTGAATTGGGGAGTGGAATTCATAGAAATGGGGAAATGCCCTCTGTTGTGCAGAAACTTGGAGTTTCTTAGCCCCCCCCCCCCCCCCTTTCAGGAGACAGAGGTAGAATCATTCTAAGATGTGATTTGAATTGTTTGGAAGCACCTTTCACAAAACAAATTGTGAAAATAGTCCTGTCAGTATCAATAAGGATCTTTTTTTTGCATCAGTGAATTGTCCCATTCATGACTGAATGTTGTGAATGGGCTACGTTGGCACAGAGTTAAGAAGAAGAGTAATGTGGCTGGAAAAAAGAATCATGTGAAGTAGACACACTTAGTTGTCTTTGGTGTTTTGATTATCACATGCATGTGATTAGTTTAATGATCCCATTTAGATATGATGACTTGCAGGTGCTTTTTATATATGACATCTAATGGTGTTCTTCTGCCGACAGACTGGCTCCTGTTCATAGATTAAATTCTCCTGCTTCCTGAAGCCTCCACAAGTCCCACTAATCCACTATGGACAACTGGGGATGCTCTGTTGAGCATACAAGGAATTACAGAGAAAGAAGAGGAAAAGCAACTCTCTTGCATAAATGGAAGCGTCTTTTCATACAGTGACTGTCATGAGAGCACCAGCTCATTAGGGCAGGGTTCCTCAGCCTTGCTGGCTGGGGAATTCTGGGAGTTGAAGTCCACCCGTCTTAAAGTTGCCAAGGTTGAGGAACCCTGCATTAGGGGATCAGATGTTCTCCCAAATTTGATTGCCCAGGAATAACAACCTCTTCCCCACCATTACTTCTCCCTGCCTTACCTTGCCACTTCCTCTGTCTATCAGACGTGTGTGAACAAAAGAAAGAATAGGGGTGGGGTGTGTTGTTTGTTTGTCTGGATATCAGCTGGAAGTGAAAGAAACAGGATCACATGAAATGTGTGTCTGGGTATTAAACCTTAACTGTTAAATAATTACATGAAGTTTTTTTTTTTTTAATGTGGTCCTACCTGCTCTGGCAATGCAGAACCAGCATTCTGTTTGAAAGCTGACATGCTTCTCAACTAAACGAAAATTGTGCACTTCTATCTTGTGCTCTGATAAAAGGGATTTGTAGGCAGTAGAATCTTTTCTGTCCCATTATCCCATTATCCTATTTCTGTCCCATTATCCTATTTCTGTCCCATTATCAGATTCCTTGTCCACACACACACACACACACATTTAAAACAAATTATTTTATTTCAATACAAATAAATCCATGGAAGCTGGCATTCTACAAAGTAAGATTCCATTTGTCAAGTTATGGTACAGTAATTAGACTCTGCCCTCACTCAACATTCCCAACTAGACTCAAGAAGGTTAAATTAAATTAGATTTAATCCAGAGAATTAGGAAGCTATGCAGATAAAGAAGTTTTCTGTCTCATCCTCTTGGTCTTTTTATATATTAGTCCCAAGGTCTGAAACCCAGGCCTCTTCCTTCTGCCAAGGAGTGTCAGCGGGTCAAAACTGTGTGATTGAAGCCTTGCCCCTTTTTTATGTAGAGCTGCCATCTTGACTTTTTTTTAAAAGCCCCCACCACCATTCCTTCCAGCCTGGGAGGTTTCTGCCATCTATTTTTTATTTACAAAATGGCTTTGTCTGGTGTGAGAATCAGAGATTTCCACTTCACTGACTTCAATGTTTACACCATCATACATTAACATTATTGCCACAAATGCCTCTGTTCCCCAGTGGCACTCAAAAAAATAAAGTGACAGGTGATTGCAATATAGAAAAATGAAAAGATATTCTGATGTGGCAAAGAACATCCTGAGGAATTCGAAGAAATCTTGGGGGATGTAAGGACTGATCAAAGCAAAGTAGAACCAGCAGTTCCAGGCTAGAGAGAACCATTATGAAAACATATCACAGCTGCCTTCAGAGACTAACCAGAGACTAGCCAAGTACCCCTCCCAAGCTGCTTCCCAAAGCTCTTGAGGTCTGTGTTGAGACTGAGCTTCAGAGCCAAGGCAAAGTATAGGCTGGAGAAGACATACTGGGAAGCAGTATGAAGTGTGCAAATATTATCTAAGTCTCCATGAGCATCACAAGCTAGAAATGAACCAAGAGTATGATACAGCTGTAAAAAAATGCAATCCTAGGCTCCATCAACAGAAGTATAGAGTAAAATTCAAGAAAAGTTACTGTTTCTCTCTCTTTTTTTTTTTTTTTTTGGCTTAGGTCACAGCACTCCTAGAATATTTCACAAAGTTTTGGACACTACATTTTAGGAAGGACACTGACAGACTGGAGTACATTGAGAAGATGATAAAGGGCCTGGAAGAAAAATCTTATGATCAATGGTTGAGACCTCAGAGAGGAGAGGACAGGAGAGGAGAAGGGAAGACAAGACTATAGGGTGACATAACAGTTATCCTAAAGTATCTGAAAGACTGTCATTTGGAAAATGGGGTATGCTCATTTAGTTTTGTTCCAAAAGATAAGAAGCAATGAGTTAAATGACAAGGGAACAGATTTTAATTGGATATCATAAAGAACATCCTAATACTAAGGGCTGTTCAACAATGGAACAGATGGCCTTGGGAACTGATGGACCCTCCTTCCCTAGAAGTATTTAAGCAGATGTTGTACCTGTTGGGGGTGATGTAATAGTAGATTCCTGCACTGGAGAAGAGGGGCCTAAGTCTCTCATTTCCAGCCTTTACCATTCTATGATTTTATAAAGCATAGGCCCTGTTTTTTGCTCTAATACAAGACCACCAAAAGTTATAAAGAGGGAGGTGGATTATTTAAAATATTCTAAAATGCCCAGCTGCCTGGCTGCTTGGCAGTGGTACATGACTTTTTTCCTCATACAAAAAGGAACATACAGCCACTTGCTATGACATAGATCTTCCCGTTGCCCAAAAAAACAAAAGAGAAGACAAGGGTACATACTGAAGACCATCTATCCAACCCCACATATAGGTCCTGCCATTGCTGAGCACAGACCTGATCAAGTAGGAAAGTAGTTGCACTTCTGGTTCCAAGAATATCATGGGGCAAACCAGGTTTCAGTTTTTCAGGTGCAAAAAGATTCTGGAAAGAGGGTTCAAGGAATGAAATAATCTGGTTTATACAATAAAGCATTTGCTTGTTTATTCCATGAGCAAGGAATGTAAGAGGTGTGAACATTAACATGAGAAAAAAAAGGGTGCCTACTTAAATTAGCACTATGTGAGTCAGTGAGAAGTTTGTAAGTGTTCCAAATTCTTGTAGCCAGTTCTGAATAGAGGCTATAGTCACAAAGGCATTAAGGTACCTCCCAAACTTGTTCAGTGTGGAGAGAAAGATCCTCAGAGTAAAACAGCAGATCATTCAAGTAAACAACAAAAACAAATCTTTAAAAGTTAATAAAAATGTGATTCATAATTTTCATGAAAACTGAGACTCAAGACTAACCCGAACAGCACTGCTGTTAAGACTTCTCATATTAGGTAATAAAAATAAAAACACTGTATTTATCTTTTATGCAAAGCAGATGTAAGCTCTACTGAGCTCTTATTGGACAAAAATGTGTGCTTTCTGCAGATTCCAAGAGCTCAGAAATTGGGTGAAGAGACAAGCAATTCATAAGGGTTACAGAGCTCAGATGATGGCAATCACAGACTTTATGCAGCAAACCGTCCTTCTCCTTAACAACAAAAGTAAGGCCAATGACAGGAAGGAGGATGGGTGGATAAAGCCTTTCTTTCTGTAAATTCTCCTCTATACATGGGGGGGAGGGGGCATTTTTGCAGGACTTTGAGCTTCAAGAAGAAGATCAATAGTACAGAAAAGATGGGTGGTCAGTCTGTATATTTGGCAGGCAAGGCAGAAGGGATTCTTACTGCAGGGTGTGAGTGGTGGGGGCTTGAGGCCCTGCAGGCTATGAGTTTTAGATACTGAGGAATCAAAAGTTATGCTATTGAAGGGATCAAAAACTAAATTGGCAATGTTAACTTCATAGCTTTAGAGTATGCACAGAGTTCTCTATAGCCAAGCTTCAATACTAACAGCACTTAGCAAAATAGCAAGAGGAAGCAACTAACCACAGATGAGCTAGCTCAGATAATAGGGAAAACTCCTCCTAAAGAGACTAAGTCTGAAGCCTGATAAGGAGGGAGGACCCAGAACAAGGGTCTGCAGGGACTGACAAGGTATAAGAGTTAGGGGGAACTCCTTTAAATTAATGTAAGCAAACAAGGGGGGGGGGGGAATAGAGTTAATGTAAGCAAACAGGGGCGGGAAATAATGTATTCTGTTTAAGTTTCTTTGACTGGCTGTAAAACTCATCTTCATTATAATGGTACTAAGATCTGCCTTTTTAAAAATACTATAAAAGGCTGTGGTTTTGTCTCCAAAGGTGTGCCACCCTGCTCTCTCTTGGTGCATGGTGTGGGCACCCAGACTTTTGCTTGGCCAAATAAAACACTGCTTAGAGAAGTCCCTGCTTGAAATCTTTTATTTTGTGCTGCTGATTGATTTCAAGTTTTCTGGGTAGCCGTGAACCTTACACTATCCTACTCCCAATAAATATGCAGATTGTGGATTTATAGTCATTGGACTCCCAAGACCACTGAAAAATGTAATTAGGTTGCAGAAACTCCTGATGATTGTTGATGATGAGTAGGGAGCTTTCAGTGCACTCTGTAATTTATTTGTATTTATTTGTTAGATTTCTATCCCTCCTTCCCTTCAGAAGCTCAAGGCAATGTACATAGCACTCCCTCCTCCCATTTTTCCCACCACAACCTGTGAGGTAGGTTGGGCTGAGAGAGATGACTGGATCTATTTTAACACCTTAATCACTAAACTACACTGAGCAGAAGCACCAGCCATCAATAGTCTGGGCAGGCTAAATAGATAGAGCGTATCTGCGTGTGATGGCAGATTCTGTGAAGTTGCCCATGGTGCCAGAGACTACTGGGGTCTGAAGTAGTGTTTCCAAGGCTATCTGGATCCATAGGGTAACAAGAATGGTTAAAAATCTCATCTCCGTGCATTTCTAGCCCCTGGACACTGGAAATTACAGTTTCCTAATAGGCCAGGAAGTACAATACCTAGCTAATGCTGCAAAAGAGGGACATCTTAGCAAGGCCAGATTCTCCACAATATAAACCAGCCTTATGAACATTGGTGCAAGTTTTCTTAGGTTGAAAGCAGAGCTCTTCTCACTCTCAGTTGCAAAGATTCAAGTTCCAAAAAAAGAATAGTTGAATTTTCCTTTTCTGTCCAACTCTGCTGCAGTTTCTCAACTCTTCATTAAAACAAAAACAAACAAACAAAAAACCCGGATTAATTAATTAATTTAATTTAATTATTTCAAGCATTTGTGTGGCCACCCATCTTAAACCAAACTCTGGGCAGCTCACAACCCAAAAATAAAAACCATATATATCAACATTGAAATAAAAACGTTAAAACAGAAAACAAAAAAGATCTGGCACCACAGCTAAACTTTCTCATGCAGACCACAAGAAGTTTGTCCCATGCCAATCTCACCCTATCCCAGCTCTAGGGGGAAGTCAGGTCTTTTTGGAAGGTTAAAAGGATGGAGGCCTGCGAGGCCTCAGGGGGAAGAGTGCTCCATAGGGCAGGGGCTGCCACAGAAAAGGCCCACTTCCCAGGTCCTGCAAGATGCCAACATTTAAGGGAAGGGACCAGGAGCACGTCTACCCTATCTGATCTGGTGGGACAGGCAGATGTCCTCAAGGAGAGGCAGTCCCGCAAATGTAGACATAGTCTCTGGGGTGCCCTGATTAATGAGTTAATCCCATATTTCATTGTTTAGTCTCATCAGTTAAGACTTTTACTCTAGCCCACATCCTGCACTAATAAGTGAAAGTCAGTGGTATATTCCCCCACCTCTACTGGAGGAGGCAAACTGCAGACAGCTTTAGTAAGCTGCAGACTTACAGTTGTGCGTGGGATTAATGGATAGGGAAATGAGCAAAAGAAATGTACAAACTAGGCAAGAGATTAAGAAAGTAGATAACCAGAATTGGTAAATTACACTTAAGGAAAAGAACAGGAAATAGTGATTTGAACTAACTAGCCAGTTCTTTGGCTCTGAGTTTCTAATATAAATATTTGTGCTTTATAGAACAAGGCTATGAGCCTGACAGTAACATTCACTGCATATATTCTCTAGCTTTCAAATATACACTCACTGGCCCACTGTTTATGGACCCACAGATAGACTCATCAATAATAGGCATGGATTGAATAAACAGGAGCCTGCAATTTCATGTTTAGATGATGTAATTGCCAGAGTCCCTCTTCCCCACCATGTGTCCAATGAACACCTCCTTAGGTTTAAATGGAGATATTTGCTGTTTGCACAAGTACTCAGACTGAAGCAAATGTGAATTGTTGGAGATCTGCCTTCCTGAAATCTAGGACAGCAAATACATCCTCAACAAAATTGACCATGCTGTGAGTGAAATCCTGACCCCATTAAGACAATGGCCACATTTTCATTGATTTCAGTGTGGTGCAATTTTCAACTTATGACTATGGTATAATTATCTGTTTTCAGCCAGAAAATAATAAAAGTATGCATAGCCTTACATTATCTAACTGGTTTTCAAAATTGCACACTTCATGGAACCATTTCAAGCGCTAATTATGCACCGCAGTGTTGAACTAAATAACAAATCCTAAATTTTACTGCTGTCTGTTGGATTCTGTTTTTCACGACATTCTGTGAAAGGAGCAGCTGTAGCCCTCGTGTTCATTTCTGTCCAGAAAGATAGGGGAAATATGCAAGCTTCCACAAGGTTAACTTCAATTCCGCTGCACCATTAAGAGATAAGCAAAGGAGAACAATAATAAGAATTGCCAGACCAAGGGTACGAAGCATCATGTTATATTATGATGCTCACTTCTGCCAAACCACTGAGCCACTCATTCAGAAACAGAAGGTGGGATGTCCTCTCTTTGCATCTTGCATGGGATAGTGACATAAGAGGTGGAAGTGATGGAGAAACTATGTGGAATTTTTGCATTTGTGAGATTATCGTTCTCATCTTCTAAACCATAAAAAGGAAAATATGCTCTGCTGCTGACTACAGGAACCCAACCATGCAGTTTCTTGACAGCAGTGCAGGAGTATTTTGCTGTCTCTTTCCGAGAGTGTGGTGTTTTGTTGTTTTGTTTTTTGACTTTTCAGTCTAGCCTACAACCCACAGATTTTCTGATGGTCTCCCAATCAACTCCTAACCAAGTCCAGCCAAAGCCGGCAAAGTGCTGCCACTTGCTAAGCTATAACACGGCTTCAGATTCAGACACAAGCCCTGTTTAAGCCCTCACCTGAAAGTGCTGAGAACTTAAAATAAGGAGAGAATAGGAAGACCCTCATCCTCACTTCTCTCCAGCCTCCAAGCATGAGGTCTGAAGGGAGATATGTGAGTTCAAATTGGAGTACAGCTGTCAGTGTAATCTTGATGATTTGGGTTTCAAATCACCCAGATAGCTTTACTCACATTCAGCATGAACGTAGCTTTGTTTCAGATCTCCTGCTAAAGACATGAAGGATGAAGAGAGACAGAAGCAAACAAGTCTAGATGCGCCCTCCCATTCTTTCCCCACTTTTTGTTCTTTGTATATTGAGGGTGCAAGCCTACCAACCAGGAGTATATAAATCATGCTGTTTCACAAGGGAGGCTTGGCCAGCTCAGAATGTTGCCCATTTGGAGCACTGATGAAATATAATGTAAATTTTCAGAACTTTCCTGGAGGTTAAGTTGGCTACTGGCTGTAGGCTTTGAACAGAAGCAGAAGCAATACGTTTCTTAATACCAGTTAAGCAAAAATGACATTTTGTCCTCATGTCCTCCTTTAGAGGCATGTGGTATGCTGAACTCACTGGTCTTTAGTCTGATTCAGCAAGACTGTTTTAACAAGCTTATATTCACTATTTCTATTGGTTTGGCTGGAATATACACAAGCAAAGGAATAATGTAGGTCTGTTCTTTAAAAATGCTCTTTTCTAATTATTCAAGTTTTTTGTTGTTCTTTTGTTGTTTTTCCTCTCTACTGTCCTCATTTTCTTTGTTTATTGACAAGGATCACAAGGCTGGGAGAAAACTCAATCAATATGCCAACATAAAGGAGAAGATATACAGACAGATAAAACATAATGGCAGGAGTATATTTATTCCTATATACCATAAAACGTGTTGTGTATGAGATCTGGATATAATTTCAGCAGCTAAAATCCAATAACTGAAATTACTCACAAATGCCTACTCTCCTCCGTTCATACAGTGATGTCTTTCTCAATATCTCAGTAGCTGGGCAATTGTAAACAAGCCTGTAATGTTAGACATAAGAGCTTGAAGGATTATGCTTTCACCAGCAAATGAACTCATTCAATTAGGTATTCTTTCAACAATTTATTACAATATACACCAGATGCAGAAATGATGGAGAATTTCTAGCCCTACTTCTTGATGTTTACCATGTGTCTGTATATTTATTAAAAGATCTGATTGTCATTTAAGTCTTTGAATAAATTTGAGTCTTTGAATAAATCACTGATGAATTATGTCAAACTAATTTCATTTAGAATGTATTACAATCTTATGGATGCTAACTTTGAAATGTGCTACTGAACTCAGTGAGATTAATTACTGTACTAAATAAAAATGCATAAGATTGCAGCACTGAACACATTCTTAAATCAACAAGGCTTCATGGTGTTCAGCTTGTGCTTAATTGTATGTATGATCAGAATTCATTAATGAACCACAGAAAGAGTTATTTAAGTTTCTTCCAAAATTCATCAGAACTTTGTATTAGAGAAGATCAAAATATGACATTCAACAATCTGAATTAGATCCAGATATTTTATTTTCACAGTGAAAACAACCCCAAGTAACATTTTGCTCTAAGCCCTCTAGTAAACAGGATGGGGAACAAGTGATTTTAGAAAAGTTCAGTTAATTCCTAATATTATTATTCAGCCACCAAGGACTTGGAGATGTTGCATGTTGGTGACACTTCAAGGGCTCTACTCTTTGAGATAGTATGTCTGGTGGCTGTATATTGGCAGAGCAAGTTGGATCTAAGTTATATAAAATTGCCTCACTTTATGAGGCACAAATAATACATGGGTCTCTGCATAATTTGAAAATCACTGGATTAATGATAACCTTGATGAATTACCCAATTTCCAGAAGAGCTTGTACTCCTAAATATGGCAGGGTGGTCCTTTTACAGGAGTAGGTAAGATGAATCATTTTCTTCAGCTCTTCTTTTCAACTGAATTGCTTATAACAAAGCAATCTCTTTACTCAGGAAAGGAAAGTGGTTTTGGCCTGTGACTGTTCTCACCTGCCTAGAGCACACTATAATCAGGCTAGTGTAAATTCATTTTTTGATCAGTGGAACTGTTATTAACATGGGGTTTGTTGATACTTGGAAGACCGTCCCTTCAGAGGACAGATGTGATCTTCAACACAACTAGGATAGGACTTTATCTAAGGTAGTTTACAACTTTAGAGATGCTTGTAAACTGCCCAGAGCTGTTTAAGATAGGCAGCCATACAAACGTTTTAAATAAATAAATAAAATAAAATGGAAACAATGGGAGGGAGGGAGGGAGGGAAGGAAGGAAGGAAGGAAGGAAGGAAGGAAGGAAGGAAGGAAGGAAGGAAGGAAGGAAGGAAGGAAGGAAGGGGTTTGTGTTGCAGTGCATTGGCTTGCCAGATTTTGATTTTTCTCCCCTGGGGCCTCCATTTTTTAATTTTTCGCTGCCTTTTTTCCCCACTCTCTTTTCTTTTCCTATGGTGTCTATTTGATCCTTTCCATACTTGTTGCTTAAATTGGGACTAGTATGACCTGACAACCCACCATTCCTCTTTGACAGCACAACACCAACCAAATCTAGTTTCCAGCCCAGAATATAATCAGTCTTCTGTCATCAGAAGAAGCTTTTCCTGCTTGAATCATCACAGCCCCTCTGTAGGGCAGGATGTCAAAAATCTATGTCTCTTTGCAGCCTCTTTTTGGAGCGACGACCAGGCTACCATTTTTAGATTGTGGCCACAAGTCTGAGTATATCTAGAGTTGTGGAGACACTGCCTTCTTCTGAACATGAGCTGGTATGAACAACAATTATTTCTCTTCCTGTGTTTGCCTGCTGTTAGTACTGGATCTCATAAACCTTCCACACTCACCTACCCATCAAACAGCTAGGATATTTAGCTACACATAGACACCATCATTAATGCCAGACTGCCTTCTTTTCTCTTCCCACCTCCAATACTACCTACTGCACACATATGAGCAACATTCCATTGCAATACTCTCCAGAAGAGGGATAGTTTATAAAGCAATGAGGTATAGAATTGAGACAACCTGAAGGGAAAAACTAAACATTTCTAAATGTCCAAAGAATCTCAATTTCAGTCACTTGTCTTAATGCAATCTAGTCAATTCACCTTCCAGTTAGGAATGTTCTTTGTTTTTTTGGCTCCCAGTCAGAATTAAGAGGTACTACTAATAAAGGAGGAATGGTTTGTGATTTGCCCAAAGCTGAAATGGTGTCTGGGTAAATTAAATGAACTTTCTTTTCTTTGACAGCACCCTGATTTGTGCACCTTTCCTGCCAGCAGGTGACCTTGACAAAGCACAAAGGCAACAAACTAGGAGAGGAAGCGAGATGGGGATGTATTATCCCAATCACCAGTGAGGACAGCACAAGCCAGCACCAAGCTCTACAGAGAATTTACAGGATGCAGTAGATAATCCAAACCACCACATTTATGATGGTAGGGCTTTTTTGCTGACATAAAAAAGGATGAGTGAAGCTTTAAAGCAGTAATGAGGAAGTAACCTTTGCGGCAAGAGATTATTTGAAACTCCAAGCAGCCCTAAAGAAGAGAAGGAATCAGTGTTTTATTAACAGGGCAATTCTAAACTAAGAGACCATGATGTGGTGGATAAGTCACCAATTTTACAAAGCCCTTGGCCCAAGGGCTGTTGCGTGGGCTTCTCCTGCAAAAGAAGCCTCTTGTTTATATTACATTCCCACTGAAATTAATTGGTTGGGAATTAACTATGGAAGGAGGCAGCCAGGGAGGTTTTTTCCTTCATTAATTCCTATATGGAGGAAGTGGGAAATTCCAAATCAGAGGCCAATATGGAAAATGTTCACTCCAACCAACCCACACATTTTTATACAAATGTAAAATCCAGGAATTAGCTTTATGCTTTATGATTAATATACTTTATAGTTTGACCCTAAGTTCAGTGTGATTTACTCCCAGGTAAGCGCATTTAGGATTTTAGCTAAGAGTTGAGCAGTGAAGCCTGTATTTCCCTTCAGCATTTCACAGATTGCTCTTTGTCCAACTATATTCACAATACTGAAGAAAAATACTGTGGGTTTCCTCAGTTTCTCTATACTATCTCACTGTATAGTACTTCGTCTTACTGTAGCACATAATGGTTATATGCAGGCTTAGGACTCTTATGCTTGAGAAGTCATGGAATCTGGCTTCATGTATACAAGTTTCTACAAAAATAGTATGTTTATTGATTCTGTATATTCAGATGTTATGATCTGTCACCTTCCTATAGCACCAGCAGTTACACAGAAAAATCAAAGTTCTATACCAGACTTTATCTCAACTCTCTTGAATCCAGGTTCAGAGAAAACTGCAGAATATGCTGATTATTTAAAAAAAAAAGTTTAAATAAAAGATCCATTTCTCAATCTATGTGTATCTAAAATACTTTTTTAATCTTGCATAAATTCACAAATAAATACAACATTGTAAATGTATTTTAAACATATTATACACTCATGTCAGTTAAATGTTTTACATAAAGGCATAGCACACCGCCTCTTACACATATATACCTTGAAAGGCAGCAATTTAATGTAATCCCCGAGAGTTGGCAATACAGTATTGCCAAGATAAATAACATGGATCAATTTCACAGATAGGCTACAAGATAAATAAATAAATAGATGCTATCACATTTTATTTGAAATAGAATTGCTTATAAAAAGAATATACAATAATTTCATTTGAATAATTATTTGATATATATATTATATAACCAGTTAATTTAATTTTAAAAGAAAACATTTCTTCAATAGTGGAAGGATGCGAAAATGAATAATTTATTCAGCCATACTGAATTATGAAAGGAAGTTGCTTTCAAGACAAATTAAAAGGTGTTCGTTGCTCAGTTTCATGGCATCTGAAAAACAAAAACAAATCCAGGCTTGCAGATGTGTTCTTCTTTTCTTTGCAATTATCCGGTCATTAAATAATTGATAAGTCTCTTATTTAACTATGTGGCCCGGGATGATCCATTGAACAAATAGGGAGTAGCTGGTTCAGATTGTAATAGGGTAAGGATGGCATAGGTTTTGCAAAGTGACCTAAATATACATGTTTTTAAAAAGATGTTTTTAAAAAGGAATGTCAGAAATGAATGTTTGGCTCTATTCTGTATAAGCAGATTCTCTTCAGAAGCATCTCCCCAATGTAATTGGGCAGTTATAATTGATAGGATAGTATAGCTACAGTCATTTTTCCACATTTAAATGAGAATATGCTAGATGCATGTTTCTTTCTTGCAGTCTGAATGGTCATGGAGCAGACAAACTCCAGATAGCTATGAAAGCAACTAGAGTCACTTCTGCCACATCTGGCCTGGAGGACCAAGCTTAGCAAAAGTGACCTCCCATTCCACCTGCACGGTTCCCACCATTGCATCATAACTTCCTTGATGTCCACCATGCTATCTGCTCCACCTGGGTTTTAAAAAGGGAATGACGCTTCTTAAAACTATTTCTGCACTCCAGAGCTCAGAGAAAAGAGGAAACAAAAGGAAATTATCTCTAAACAAAACATTCTAAGGTATTCTGAAATTGCACGAGCCGTCTGCTAGTTTTTAAAATGGCAGTAAAAGTAATGTGTGTATTGGAAATGAAATTACAGAATGACTGCATTACAAAGCTGCATACATGTTTAGGATGTATTTCTGAATTAAAATAATGCTGGTTTAGGAGTGGCGGATTTAGATTCAATACAACATTCACTCTTTTTCCCATGAAAAGATAATTTGGATTTCAATCCTAAATCCCATTATAAGGGAGAAAGCCTAATCTGACAATAAATAGCTGTTTTTCATAAACTTCCTTTTCAACTATTTAAGGTGACTAATTCTACTATGGTAAATGAGCTTCCCTAGCCCGGTGTTCTTATAAGTTGGATTTCAGTTCTTAGAAATGAAATCATGGAGCTGAGATTCAGTACACCAAGAGGGCACCAGGTTGAGGAAGTCTGAACTAACAGTTACATTTTAAAGAATCATTCTCATCCTATCTTCCCTCTACACTAAATATCCACCTAGCCAAATAACCTTTGCCATTGGTTACATGCTTATAGGAGGACAGTAATTCCTTTAAAAGAATCAGATGAAATCTTGAGTCTATTCAAATATTTGTGACACAACATATTCATTGAGGAAACAGAATTCATATATCATTCAACTAAGGACTGATATATGAGCAACACTGTTGTTATCAAAGGAGAACTAGCATGCACTTACCATATCCCAGGAGTTATTCAGCAGATTAGATCTGTACATTTCTTCTTCGTCTACCAAAAGCTTTGGCTCCAACATTGGTAGGTACAAATGTGCTCTTGCCCACACCTCCTGATCTGCTCAGGAAATCTGCCAAACGATGGGTAACGCAAGTCGCCGTGTTACATGCTCTCTTTTGTGCTGTTACACTGTTTTTTCAAAGAAAGAAATGAGAGTTAAGGTCTTTGATACAAGCTTCTGAATTAAACACCACCTTATTTTACAAAAGAATGCACTGTGCTGCCTGCTATCTGATCCCAGTTCTCCCCAACCCCTTGTTGGCAAAACCTCAAGAATGCCAATCTTGGGGGAGACCGGGCTATTTTATGTGATGATGAATGAAAAAGGCTTCCAATCTCTTAGCATCCCCTGGAGTGCAAACAAACCCAAATCATTGCCTATTCTTCCCCAACCTGGCACAATCCAGATCTGTGGGGACAGTAGCTCTTAGCTTTTCTAAGAGGGCCCAAACCTTGGACTTCCAAGAATCACAGTCCTGTAGCATCAGGTTGGCCAATGCCACTGCATATGAGATGCTGGGAAGCAAGAGGAGGAGAGGGCTGTTGCCTTCCTCTCCAGAGTCTACATTTCTTAGAGCCATCTGGCATATAAGATATCAGGACAGTGAAATAGATTGACCACAGGTATGGTCCAACTTGGTTTTTCTGCTGTTCATCTTTGACAAAAATCAGGCTTTTGAAATTCCCTTGATTTCAATGTTTAACTTGATCTAGATTGTTCCCACAATGAATACAAAAAGTATATCAATCAATGTTTTAGTTATAGGCATACTCTGTAACCTTGGATTATCTTGCAATAAAATATCTTCAGGCTGTTAAGTCAATCCAAATAAGTGACTCCTTCATGAAAAATCAAATATATAAATAGAAATATAATATTAAAACTCTTACCTGGAGGAAGTCAAACAGAATATTTTTAAATATAACTGAACAATATTGCTCACATTTGGAAACCAGTTGTTGCATTTCTACACTTCTGAACAGATGTGCAAAGTTCATGCTATCAAACTCAGTGTGAACTTTTTCACTGACTTCATTGGATTAAAGTCACCATCTTACTTATTCATCCTGTACTAAGCAGATATTTAGTGCTTTCAAAATACTCTTGTTTAAGCAACAATTACAAACATTCACACTGTGCTCCTTATAGCTTGTGATGAAAACTCTTTAAACTTTGCTGCAAAACCCACATTAAAAAAAATTGTATAAAATAATTTATAATCAGAACATAGACCTATTCCTTATAGAAAAATAGGTTTATTGAACAGTTGCATGATCAGGCATGAAAGAGACATTTATTTATTTCATTTTTTACAATGAGTAGCCTCAAATAAAAATTAATGCTTTATTATTATTCATAAAATAAGAATCTAAAAAAAATCCGTTGAAATTTCAAGGCAATGTTACTTATTCTGATCAATTTGGAATTTGGCTTCTGCTTTTCCCCAACTCCCTACAACAGTGTATGTGTATGCATTTTGTCCTTAATTTCCTAACTTGGACTTTGCTCTACTCCAAGCATTTCAGATCTAAAAGAACACAGCAAAGTTAGCAGTGAAGGTTAGATCCACATCATGCATCAAGTTAAATAAAAAAAGGAAACAAAAGAAGAAAATAAATCAAAGAGGAAACTGAGCCCATCTAGTTGCTTCCGAGGGCTTCCTCGTAGTTTGCATAGCGTTCATTTTCCAGCTCACTCAACACATTCCTTTTCTTGCCAGGCGTCCCAGCCCCGACGTCAGTACGAGGGTATGTTTGCAACTTGTGCAATTCTTGAGACAGTTTGCCCAGCACACAAGTGCTCAGGTTGGCACAACGTTTGGAAATAGGTCTATCCAAGCTGCAAAGGGGGAAAAACATGCCCAACAAAGTAACCGGGGCAGAAAAAGGAAAGAAAGAAAACACATGCGTAGTCATGCCTTATTCCTCCCCCCTCCCCGCGTTCCTCCCCACCCCCCAAAAGAACCCCTCGGAGTATGTATTAAATACAAGCCCATCTCCACGCCGTGCCTTCAGGTGCAAGTTCCATGCAGTGTCAGTCCGAAGAACTGCCTGAGCAGCGGATAGGAGGCGCAAGTGAGCCATTGCCCGGTCAAGCAAACGGGTTGGGGGGCGTTGCGATTGTTAGCAATCGGGCGGGGCGAGTGCATGCGTCGCTGAGGCTTATCCATTCCTCATGCTTCACCAGGGGAGTTCAGTAGGAAACAGCTGTAAGCCTGGGCTGGACAGGGAAGGGGGCGCTACGTGCAAAGAATGTCTTCCTTCGTCCAGTGTCAAAGAACCTTCTCCCTGTGTGCCCCCCCCCCCTCCGCATGCACTAAGGCGAGGGGAGAAGAGCTGAATCCCGCGGGCTCCGTTCACTTGGAAGAGGGGGGGGGTGAGAAGGGAAGAAAATCAAGACCTACCTCTTGCTGGCCCATTTTACCAAACCCCTTTCTCTTTTCACTTCAAAGCCTTCTCGTATGTGTGTGTGTATACACACATACATACATACATACACACACATATATACTTATAAGAAATATATATACACGCATGTATATATGATACCAGAAAAAGTAACTCGGTAGTGAGTTAGCGACAAAGGTGCGCGGGGGAAGCAAGGCCGACCACCCGCAGCGCCCACTGGCCGGAAGGCGGAAAGGGCGTCCTCGGGAGGCTGGAGAGGTCCGTCTGCCTGCCCACTGCCCACTGCCGAGGCCACTCTGCCGCGGCTGGCACCCGGGAAGGAGACGAGGGGACGGGACGACGCTTTCGAAGCGGAGGGCTTCCTACCTATTTCCTTCGCTGGCCTGGTCCGGCTCTTCCGCTACCATCTGGACGTATTCCTTCACCAGGGCGTTGAGTAACCTCCGAGCTTCGTAGTCCCCCAGGGCGCCTCGGTCGGTGACAGGCTCGAAGCCCGCTCTGCGTGGAGACAAGCGCGCCCTGAAAGCGCCGCTTTTCTGAAGCAGCGGTTCTCCTCCCCTCAGGAAGCCGGGGTGGGATCAGAGGCGGGAGGGAGCGGCTTTCCCAGCCAGCCCCCGCCAGCCTTCCCCCCTCCCCCGGAGTCGGCTTGGAGCGCGACTCATCTCTCCCCCAGCCAAGGGGTTATGCGGGCTGGGGGATTACGAATACTGTTGCCCGATGCAACTGGAGGGCTTCCGATGGGGAAGGCTGTGCGACCAATCCATTTGCTGGCCAGGGGGAGAAAATCACAGCGTGGCATGGATTATGATTTGCTGCTTGCTTATATGCTTGCGCAATTTCTACTCCGCTTTCTACCTTCGTTCTTGCCACCTCGGAGGCGAGGCAAGTGGCGACCGAGCTGATCTTTTTATAAATTATAAAGAAGGGTGGGAGCACTGTCCTCTAAAAGCTGGTTGGTAATCCGGGTGAATCCGCGCCTGGCGGGTGCCCTAACCCTTCTTCTTTTGCCCCTTTCCCAACCGGAGCTCCTTCCCGTCGGAGGACGTCTTCGCTTCGCGCCCCCGCCAGGAGGGAACTTCAGATACCTCTCCTCCCAACGGCTGCAGGTAGGTCCGCTGTCGGCTGCCTCTTACCTGAGCGGGACGGCCTGGCCGTTCTCCATCTGGCAGGCCACCAAAGCGTAGACGGCGAGGAGCGAGCAGAGCTTCAGCACAGCCATAGTCTTCTCTCTGCAAGAAAGGCTCGCGTTCACTGAGGAGCCATATTGCACCCTTTGCGGCCCTGCCAATTCCCCTCTGCCTATTTAGGCTGCAATCCCATCGACAGGCGTCCCAAATGAAGTCGATAGGATTCCCTTCTGAGTCGAGAAAGCATAAGACTGGCTCTGGTACCTCCAAGAAGCACAGCGAGGCATCCTTCCTGAGCAAATGTTATGCGCAGGACCAGGCTGGTGTAAAGTGGGAATTCTCTGAGGGTAATAAATTATCCGTTAATTATGCGCGTACAGAAGTATTTACAGAGAATTTGCCGGTCTCCAATATCCATTTAGGAATCTTGGGAGCTTCGGCAGAGTTCTATATTTACTATCGCAATTGGGCAGAAGCAAGTCAGATCGTTTGAGCCAAGAGATGAGGACCAAAAATAGAACCGTTCTTAAAGAAAACGAGTCAAAGTGGCGAGATGTGTTTATGTTTAAAAGGTAATGCCTCGTTTTTATCTTTCGTTTTAAACTGGGGGGGAAAAACAGCTGAATATACTGAAACAAGTGATCCTCTGAAAACGTGGTTTGGCAAAGCTGAAAAATCGGGGTTTGAGTCATTTATGGACAGGAAAATAAATATATCATTTATTTTGTAAAATACAGAAATAATTGTGCACACAGAATTGTAAGCTGTCCATCACACATTATTTCTTTGTCTCCCCCGCCCCCCCCCCCGTTCAAACATTTCCATATATTCAACATGTTTTTTTAAAAAATACACTTCCCAGTAGCATCTCCAAGAATATGTATTTCTTACACTCTTGAGTTTTCCTGTCTCAGGTCGTTTTGCAAACAGTATGCCTCCGATCCGAAAGCCCCTGTGCCTGACACTCACACGCACAGAGGTTCACTTTAAGTTCTTCCCTATTTAGACTTTTTCATGTAAAGAAGTCTATAAGGAACTTCTGGGTGCTACAAGAAACTACTGTCTCCGGGGAGAGGGGTGCAGACAGAAGGATGTTTTAAAGGGTATTTTCAATTAATATGTATTACCTTGATTACAACCCTTAAGATTATCTTTGCTTTAAAAATGAGTTAAGTCGCACATGGAAATTAAAATGCACCTTTAGTTTTTTTATGGAAGAAAAAAGCTTTCGTGTTTGCAAAGACTCTAAATTTTATTTTAAACTTGTAGGATGGGCATTTCCTATTATTCCCCAACATCCTAAAATATTAATTCGTATTTTTAAAAATCCAGAAAAGACTATTCTGGATATACCAAAAACCAGGATAAGTCTGGCATCCTTGAAATGTAAAACCTATGAATGCAGGGCACTTACGGCTTTAAGGCTGCGACACTATCTATGGACCTGGGAGTAAGTCGTCCTGAAACTCAGCAAGACCTACACTAAAAAAGGCATGGCCAGGATTTCTGCTGCTGGAGTTGTAGGGCCGCTGTGAAGAGCGGAGCTAGTAGAAGAGGGCTTACCTTCAAATGCAAAGCTTCTTAAGGAAGAGTGAAACGTAGTGGAGGTTTCCTCGGCGTGATTTTCAGAGTCGTGGTGGTCTTCAATGGTCAACGACCCCCTTTTATACATATCACCAGGACAGAAGTGTGTAGGCGTTCAGCGAACACTCGTTCACCAATCAGCATCTCCTTTATCACTATAAAACCAATCCACGACTGACTACAAAACTCCAACTCCCGAATTACGTCATTCCCAGTCACTGAGTATTCCATTCACAAAAAAATTGCCAGTCATTTAGGCACATCCGATAGGTTTATTTGCATTTAGGTCACTGAATAGCTGGGGTGGAGGTGGACAGCAGGAAGGGACATATAAAACGATTAATGAAAAGTAAGGAAGATAGCCCCAAGTCATTAATAATACTTAGACCTCCCCTTGTGTTTTATCCCTCCAAGATCTCCCGTTTATTTTTGGTGAATAAACTTAAAGGGCAGGTTATTTACTTATTAGAGGCGACATCTACTGCAAAAAGTGCTGCATTGCAGAAAAAGGACTTCGGTTGGCATACGTCCTTTCTCAACTTTGCATCTAGCAATGACCACAGCAGCGGGAGACGATCAGTAGAGAATCCCTCTTTGAACCCTAATTGCAAAGGTGGCTTCGGAGTCAGAGAGAAGCATTGTCTCTTCCCTCAACCAGCCTTCTCGTGTGCGTGTGTGTGTTAAATTCACATGCCTTGGTATGTTCATACCTTTAATATGACCAAGTAGCCTAATCTTTCTCATAATTACTCGGAAATGGGACTAACTAAATTCAATGCCCAGGTATGTTTAGATTCCCACCATCATGATGGCATCGAAGAAAGTAGGGAATGTCTGTTTAGAGGAGTCTGACCAACCAGATCTCCTTCCAATGTGTCGGATCACAACTCCCATCAGCCCCAGCCAGAATGAATGAGAATGGGAAGTTATGTCTGAAAGCCCTGGGCTGGGCAAGGCTGGCTTGGGATGAGAGTTGCTGAGGAGTCAGCTGCGCCCTGGCAGGGGCTTCCTTCTCCAATTCCGGATTCTACCCATTCTTTTTTTTTAAAGGCAGCCAGCTTGAGGGCAACTCCTTGCAAAGAAGAAAGACCTCAGGAAGGACTGACTTCCAAGTAAAGACCCGTAGACTCGAGCTGCCCGTACACATTTTGTTGCGAGGCCTCATTTGCTAACACTGGTTTCGGAGGCAGGTGCCCTGAGAACTTCCACGCCTGGACCTAGAGGTGGTCCCTTGCAAAGCATGTGGGTAAGTGGGAGCGGCTTATTCCAACTCAGTGGAATTGTCCGCTCCTCATTTAACCCCTTGCCGCAGAGAAAGCAGCGTCTTCTTCTCCTATTCAGCTGATGCCAGGTCTTGGTGTACAAACGCATCCAGCACCAAGCGCAGAAAATCGGAGACCATTTGTTCCATAGCCGATTCCTTTGGAGGACCGGGGTTCAAGTCACCAACACCCAAGTGTTTCCAGCCTTCATCTCCCTTGGCACCTGTCCGTTGAAGGACCGACACACAGGGAAACTCGTGAAGGCAATGCACGACAAAGTAATGAGCAATTAACAACTTCTTTCCTGCCAGTAGGCATTTGTCTGAGACACGGCGATAATCAACCGGCAACGGGGGAACGAGGATATGAAAAACAAAAGCAGCCTCCCCAACTAGGTGCCCTCAAGATATATTGGACTTAACCGCCCCCACCCTCCAGAAAATTCCCAATCCATTTGGCCAAGGGGAATTACGGGAGGTAACCCAATACGTCTGAAGAGTGCCGGGTTGGGGAAGGCTAGTGGAACCCCTCAAGAAAAGCCCCGACGTTTTTTGCAAAATCTTCACCCCTCCCATCTCTCGATGGAAAGCCCCAAAGCGAGGATTCCCTGGGATGGATTCCATTCTAGCAAGGCTGATTTTGGATCCACTCTTGCTTCGGGAGGGAAGCTATTCAGCATGCCCTGCTCTCTGAAAGGCTTGTCTTCTTCTTCTTTTAAAATAAGAAGAAGAAAAGGAGAGACCCATCCTCAACCTATCGAATGGGCTAGCCTGAGCCCGTCGTCTGGTGATGGAAGGCAAAGTGGAGAAAGAAGTTACCTGCATCCTAGCTGGGGAAGTGACATAAGAAGGATCATGGTGATCCCGCAGGAGATTGATTGGGGCCTCCCCGTCCCGCCTGTCTAAAGCTCTGGGATTGGGAGAGCGTGGATGGTCACGGCCGCGTGTCTGGGATCTAGCGTAATTCACCTCTCGCTGCCAAGCGTTACGGCCGGATCGATTGTCTTAATGGGGAATTGCATTGGCAAGGGCTGGGCCGGGAGCAGCGTTCGCGCGCTCTTCCTCTCGCGCTCTCTCTTGGAGCCTCTGCTTCAGGAGTCCTGGGCAGGTTCTCGCCTGCCCAACGGCCTATTACCGCCCCCTCCCAGCCTGCCCGACCCCCCCCCCCCGCCCCACACACACTTCTGTTCCTGGGTTGAAGTGGTCACGTTCCGCCCGGCAGATCTCCAGCTGCTTCGCTAAGCCCCTGGCATTTGGAGCGCAAAGAGCAATATCCGCAGAGGAGGTGGAAAAGCCTCTCGTGGAGAGCGACAAGGGGCCAATCCATCACTCTTTAAAGGACTCTTAGTCATTGTCTAGCAGCTGCGGAGTCGTGTCTGGCGCTCGGACACCTGCTCCATCCAGGATGTTTGGATTTGCTATCTGCGCTAGACATAACAGAGCACCCTCGGGCTCCCGCCAAAAAAAAAGGAGGGAGAGTGATGAAAAGTGGAAAAACCCTGTGAAGGTGTGTACTTCCCTGCGGGGGTGTTGACTCAGGAAATCGCTCCGTTTCCCTGGAGCAGGGGTTTGTGCTTACGAGCTCGCCTTGTTCCCTTTCCTATCTGCCTCAACCCAAGGAACGCTGGCTTTTCCCTCTTGAATGAAGTTGAGTTAGGATTCTTCCCTCCTTGGCCAGGAAGATGAAAACTCGGCCGTTCTCCTCGAAGGATGGGAGAGTTGGGTGGTTGGTGCATGACTAAAGGATAACTCGAGCTCATGCTTTTTACAATCACCCTGACAAGAGTGGGTCAAATTCTTCGCCAGTTTCTAATACTGTTGGGTCCGGCTTCCCCTTAGCCCCGAGGCACCACTATATAGAGGAGAGACCTGAGGAGCGGGAAGGGGATGGTGAGGTGACGGCGGCTTTAGAGAAAGTGGCCTCGGGCGGGAAAAGAGTCAACCCAGCAGGTTGTTTGTTCTACTAAAGCGGGAAGCCTCTGGGTCTCCGCCGCCCCGGAGAATCCTCGTGAGCCCTAAGTGAAAACCTGCCTTCCACTGCCTTTATCAAGCGGGTCTTTTTGTCGGGAGAGGCAATGGACGGAGGTCGTAGAGGCTGCCAAGTGCCGGTCACTTCCTCCGCCACATTAAAAAGCGGGGCAAACTCCATGAGCGGGATCCTTCCTCCCAAGTGGGACGGATTGACCGGCCCCGGCAGCGGAAGACCGAAGATTTGGAGGATCTTCTGGGCAGCCGAGGTGGCGGGAGACGCGGGAGATACCTCTAGCAGGCACCCCCGCGGCCGCTTCCCGGGTGACAGGCGGGCTGGCTCCCTCGAGGGGTGACCCCGCTGCCCTGTTTTCTTTCCCCTTATTGAGAGCAGAGGCGATGTTGCTTTATTCCACCAGCTCGAAGGCATTGTTCCTCCGATGGAGTTCTGGACCTGGCCTTGCTGGAACAGCCAGAGCCTCAGCTGAGCTGACAAGGGAAGGGAAGTAATTAGCTAAGTGGTTTCGCGCCGCGGGAGGAATGGCGAGGCGTTCAGCCGTTCCCCAGTTCTCTGGCAGCCTGCCTCCTTCAACATGTGGAACCTAATTTGGAACAAGGGGGCATTGCGCCTTAGGTTCCAATTCCAAACCCGTATTGACTCTGGAGAAGTCCCATTCGATGCAACCGGAATTCTCTGGCATTTCTGGCTTGCCGGTTGCGACTGTCTTTGACTGCGAGAGCCAGTGCACTAATCTGAGAGTAAATTACGTTGGATTCTAGACTAGCTGTTTCTACGATCACGCTGCCTAGTCCGAGGCATACTCTCTCAAAGAGTCCCATGGAGCTGGACACCTATAATAAATTTGAAATAATAATAATAATAATAATAATAATAATAATAATAATAGTAGTAGTAGTAGTAGTAGTAGTAGTAGTAGTAGCTTCCATGAAACAAAGTTACCTCTGAATACACGTGCATAGGATTGAGTGCTTCTGTACAACTAAGGCTTTAAATGGTTAAATTAAAATCACTGCATTTGGAGACTACACTTATTTACAAAAATCAGTTTGTCACAGATTTGCCACAGATTCCCAGTGGTTGGGAAACTCACTGGTGAAAGTTGGGCCAGGTACGCCCACTCTCAGCCCGATCCCCCTTGAATGGCTGCTTCTATGGAAGCCACCTTGAACAGTTGAAGGAAAGGTGGAATATGCATTCAACAAGCAAACAAGGGCCCCTGATGGCTCTGAGAAGGCCAGTAAAGCAGAAACTGCCATTTCACTTGGACAGCTTAAAGAAGGACAACATGGCTAGGCTTTTAAAATCTCTGCCACAAATGCGGCAGAGTTAAAACTTTTCATGAATGAATTAATGAGTTTCTTGAAGTTGCAAAAGCCCATCAAAGGGAAAAGAGAGCGAGAGGGAGAGTTTCTCAGTTGAACTTGTCTGATAGATAGATAGATAGACAGACAGACAGACAGACAGACAGACAGACAGACAGATGATAGTGTGTGTGAGAGAGAGAGACTGTGTATGTATGTGTGTGTGAGTGAGTGAGTGAATGAATAAGTGAGATGCCAATTTTTTGTGGCACTTCTCTCAGATGAATTTATTGAAACTCGGGGTTGCACTGCACTCATAGTAGAATTTAAGGAACTTTTAAACCATATCTCATATTCCTCTCCTAAACTGATAAACAATCAAGTTTTAGCATCATTGAAACTTAGATCAAAACTCACTGCAGTGTACAGAATGATCCAGCCATCACTGTAGTAATACATTAGCAACGAAATAGCTTTTACATTGCCACAGCACTTGCTTGGTGATACTATCAATACCCAGAGTTGGAAGTGCTTATCTGGTCAGATGACAGCTGTCCAAGCACCCCTCAGAATTTCAAATTTTGATTGTTCAGGCTTCTGGGCATCAAATGGAGTTACTCAATGCAATTTTGTTTTCTTCATGTTACAGAAACTGTCTAGCAGCACAATCCAATACATATCTATTATATTTACACATCAGCACAGAAGTGGTATTTCCACAGCTAACATCCCCATTCAGCCCTACAACTGAGCCACTGCACTGAGAATTGACCAACCTTTAATAGAAGATCAGACTATAATCTCACTTTTTTTTAGGACTAAACCCCATTCAGATCAATTGATTTACTCCCATGTAAGTGTGTGATCCCAACCAAAATCTCTTAAATGCATATAAAATAGATCTTATCAAGAGTAATTAATAAATAATAAGAATTCCCAGTAAATCCAGAGGATGGAATAGTTGGGTTTTCATGGAAGGTTAAATAAACTCCTGGAAAGAGTTTATAGCCAGGAAGGAGAGAGCACGCCCAGCAGGTTTTATAACAACCAGCCAGCCTGATGCCGAAAAGAACAGTGGAGCATTAATTAGACCAATATGTGATTGTGCCAAACCAAGGAATGCTGCAAGGTCCCTACAATGAAATGCAAGGGATTGTTTCAGTCCCTGTGATAAGATGTAAGAGCATCATCTAATCATTTTAACAGAAATGAGACATTATGTGAGTTTTGAGAGTTTCCTACTGTATTTCTCTGGACAGATTAAGAACATTTGCCAAGGTGGCTGGGACAAATGTAAATATTCTTTCATTTAGATTTTTCTTTGAAGTCTGGAGGTCAGGTACCTCTTGTCTCTTGCAACTCAGTTGGACAATCCTTCACATGTACATTCAGTACATTTCACAGAGGTCTGGGGTCATCAGGTGGGCGTAGGATAGGAGTCTAAGCCTACAATGCAGAAAGATCATTTAACCAAGTAGAACTTACAACTGAGTAAACAAATAGAACTGCCTTACCCAAAAGTAACTTGGAAACTTAAGGCAAGTTCTCAGGTTCTCTATCTGGTCCACTCTCATATTAGATCTCCAGCTAATCAGTTTTATAATAAGTCCCATTGATATAGCAAACAATTATCTCTTTAGATACACAACAACCACACAAAGGGAATACTGTATGCAAAATGGTCCCAATTCTATGAATCACTGAAAACTCTGAGAATATTATGAAGTAGGCTTTAGAATATCTGCGAAATCATTTCCATATGGCTTCTGCTTCACAGAGGCAGTCCTATCAGTGTCCACTACAGTATGTATATATGCACATGCAGCCCTGTCACCTTTGAATCTTGATGTACATTAGGAGGGTGTAAAATGGGTACACTCTGTATCAGTGCTTCAAATAAAAGCATCAAGGGGGAGGGCAATCTATCCTGATTTGCCATCTTGTACCAAGAAAAATATAGCAGGATAGCTGCTAAAAATGCTTCTCTTCACTGAGATTCTTCAAAGAGAGAGTTCAATCAAACTTCACAGAAGTAAAGCATCCCTTTGAAATTTTCACAACCCTAATTTATGCACACATGCATATATCGGCATTTAGCTGCATCTATCTCTGTCTAGCTAGCTAGCTAGCTATTTTAAAAGTAAGCAACATTTTTAGGACGGGGACATATTGTTGCCCCCTTCTCAATTCATTGGGAAGCAACGCAACATTGGTATATCTAATTTCTAATTTCATATCTACTTTTACATCTGCCCATTTATACACCACACACACACACACACACATGTGTGCACACACACACACACACACGCTTAACATCCCTTCTCCAGAAATTCTAATAAAAACTGGGAAATAAGGGGGAAACTCTGACTTTTCCAGTGGGGGAGAAGTTTAAAATTATTTCCCCATTCTGGGAAATCAGAATGGGCCAGCTTCCAACCTTGGGCAAACCTTACGCCCATGCCTGACATTATCTGAAAGAGTATGTATCTGTAAACAAAATCCATATAGAAGCAATATCTTCACTAGGTCATTAGCTGCTTAAATGATCCAAACATGGCAGCTTAACATGGTGTAGCCCAGATGTGATGGGACTGCAACTGTCAGGATTCTCAGGCAGATGACTAACCAGGAAATGTGGGATTTGGAATCTCAAACATCTGTAGTTGCCAGTTTGGATAGAGAGATCTCAAAAAACGCAACCTTGAACTGTGGATATAGAAATGCTCAAACAGAAAATGAACACTCATTATCAATTTTTTGCTTTCATATTTAATCCCTTTAGTAGGAGTCCCTCATCAGTGTGCAGTTGGTGTATGAAATTTCTGAAATATTTAATCAAAATAGTGTAACACATTATGGAACGGTGACTTACAAGGCTATGAAAAGGCTTTTCTGGAAAAAAAAAATGGCTGTCCCGCAGTATCTGTTATGTTTTATTATTCACTAAATCGACATCTTGTGTTGTTTCCACCAGGAGTAGTGCTCAAGGTAGCTATAAAAAAAAATCATAATTAAAACTTTAATTAAAACTTGTAAGATAAAAACACACAAATAATAAATGATAGCATCCACACAATTAACCCTCACTTCAGCAACAATCAAATTAAATGCAAAAAAGAAAAAACCTGTCTGAGTAAACATGTATCAACTTTTATTTACTTATTTATTAAATTTGTATGCTGCCTGACTCCCAACAACTCTTGCAGAATGCCACCATGTTGGACCACTGGAATAAATCCATAAATAATAAAAACTTAATATTTTTTATTAAGATCAAATAAAAAGTAGTGAGCAAGCATTCAAGTTCCTCAAAATTCTCATTAGTGTGGGGGAAAATTATAGAGTAATAATTATTCACTTTGAAGCAGTAATAGCAAATGAAGCAAACATGCAATGAGTCATTTTAGAGCATCATTTTCCTTCCTTTTTTGTTTCATGTGAAAAGGGGTATTTTCGTTCTCTCCCCATTATGAAATTTAGCTGAGGAATTCAAATGAGCAATATTTACTGAAACATATTTCTCCTTTTTCTTCAACTTCCATGCAGCTTTTATATATACACACACACAGCATAAAGAATCTGGAAGCTTTAATCAATAAAATATGAGAATTAGGCTATTAACTAAAAATTGTGATGCTGATTTTTAAAATTCTAAAATTTCTAAACCGCTTAGGCTCTGGTTACCTGTCTCATTATGAGTCTACGTATACAATTATTTAATCCTGAAGGAAAAACCCTTTTGAACATACTTCCATAGATTAATGACCACTTTTCAAGCACAAAGAAAAGGATTTTCTTTCATGTCATTTCCAAACTCAGTGAATTCTCTTTAGAAATCAGTTGCCTTCCAAACACTGCTAATGTTTCTCAGCACTAACAGATTTATTGCCCAGGACTTCAGCCACAAATGCCCCCCCAACAATTGTGTGCACCTGGGCAGAAAAAAAAAACCCATACAAGGAAGGGAGAAGAGTGGAGCATACAGCAATGTTCATTTATTTCAGTTTTTGTAAATACCCCCTCCCCATCTGCAGAATCTGAGCCACGTACAACAGAATAAACATACAAAATAAGAACAAAAAGAAAGACATACAATTTATAGAAATTCCCCAGATGGTTACCAGAAACATTCAGTCCTGGAATACTGGATATTTTAACAACTGTATAAAATGGCAGGAGGGAAGGGGCTACTGAAATCTCCAGAAGCAAGGAGGGAGGCCCGCAGTGAAAAAGGCTGGTCCCTGGCTCCATGTCCCTTTACAGTGGGGATTCTAAGCAGGCCTTCTTGCTGCGTTCTCGCAGAATGGACAGGTTCAGTTTAGGTAAGGCAGGGCCACACCTTACAGGAATTTGTGAATCATCACAGGCACTTTGAATTGGGGTTGAAAGCCTACTGGTAAAAGCAACTTGGTCTTTGAAGGATTGAGCCTAACCAAATTTAGCCCCATCTAGATTCTGATAGCTTCCAGACACAGTTCAAGCTTTCTATGGCATTCCCAGCCTTGCCTGAAGTTTTCATGTACGAGTGTCATCTGCATCCCTTTAGGCAATCGGGCAAGATACTATGGTCAATAGTATCAAATGCTGCCAAGAGATCTAACAGGACAAGAAGGGTGTGGTCCACCATCAAGGACCAGACAAGGTGGTTTTCCAAGGTGACCAATGCCATGACATCTGACAATTCAGCCACTTGAGCCTAGATCTTGTTTTCTTTCCAAACTTTCACAACCTCCATTTTCTTCATCTAATTAACACACCCGCTTCCCAGATTAACTGGCTCATATGACCCAAAGAGGCTCCAATCTTACTGTTGCCATTCTGGCTAAAAACTTTGACTTTTCTAAGCATGCCTCAGATTCTATTTAACTGCCATTCTTTTCTTTAGCAGATACCTTCTTTTTCTTTCTTCCCTTTGCTTTTATCCCTTTTCCATATCCTTTTGACTGGTGCTTCTTTGGTTATTTTCTTCTGTTCTTCTGACTCTTTTCCTTCTATTGATTTCTCTCTGAGTTCAACACCAGTTAAATGACAAGCTTTTTTTGTCACCAGATTCAACTCTGGCCTCTTTTTCAGGAAGGCACCTTAGAACTAAAAAACCAAAAACAAAAATCTTTGCTCCTATCTCAGGGCATTTCCATTTGGAAATGGTTCTGTTCCTTAGTCCCTTCTT
The DNA here is from genome assembly GCA_030867105.1 of Liasis olivaceus. NCBI lineage: Eukaryota > Metazoa > Chordata > Lepidosauria > Squamata > Pythonidae > Liasis > Liasis olivaceus. The sequence goes on along the minus strand of CM061349.1, from coordinate 94,263,918 downwards.
TTGTGTGGACTGGAAAAACTCAAATGTGCTAGGAAGATAAATGCATTCTGAGAGGCAAGGAGAGCTATCAAGGCATAGCCTACCATGGGAGACTTTTGATGAAATTAGTAATTTGATGGAATATTTCTGCAATATTTTCCCTGAAAATATTCTACCAAATTAGTAATTGCCACTGCTAGTGTTTCAGGAATTGTTTGTACCAACACCATGTCAAACAGTTAATATTATCATCATCTATTTTATAATCATTATCTCAGAAGCAAATCAAGAATAATGTCAAAAGAAGAATCAATTTAAAAAAAACGAAGACAGAAATATTATGTCATGGATTATGACTGTCATGTTCCAAAACTTCTCCAGAACCCAGGGAAAAAAGTCTGGCCCTGCCTACTTTGCATCATTGCTAAAACCAGTGTAGCCTATTTCCCACCCCCCATGTTAAGTGCAGCCTCAGGCCATCAAAAGGTTACCCATGCCTGTACTCCATAGGAGAATCTTGATACAAGAATGGCAAATACACCTGGAATATTCTAGTTACTGTTTTAATCATGGTCACAGGACTAGTATATATACTGGAAAGTGTTCAACTCAAAAGTATTTTAGAACAACAAATAGACAATAGCATGTAAATAGCTAATGCTCTTGGGGGGGAAATGATCCCTGAATATCTAAAGAGCACAGCTGAATAGCCTAGCTTTCCACCCAAAGTCTGTTTCAACAACTTTTCAAAGCAGAAGGGAAATAAAAAGGAAGAATTACCGAAGTATTCTATAAAGATTTTCATAATGGCAGTTCCGTAATTCTTGCAGTAATAGCCAGAAAAAAACTTTTTAACTAAAGTAAGAGTGAATATTTCAGATATCAGCATGCATTAATATTTTAAATAAAATTCATTTGGAATGTCATTTGCTGAAGTTTCTCATTTTTGAATGAAGAATTAGCAAGTTTATTTAATTCACACTTAACAAAAATTTTCTATCTTTACCCACAGAATAGATAAAATATATTCTATTGTGTGTACATTTTATAACACGTTTTTATGGCTGAACTGAAATTAAGTGTAGCACTTGAAAGTGTAGCCTGTTCCAAGTCTGTGTAATTAATATCCTGCCAAAGAAATGTGTTGGGGAGAAGTTGGGGAAAGATTCAAAGATGTATGGTGGAATTTAAAATGATTTCTTGAAGAGAGGGCATACTGTGATGTTTGGAAATGTACATTCCTATGGCCTGAGTTATTTATATCCACTTACAAATCTCACAGAAGAAAATGTAACAAGTACCACAATTAAATTAGACAGGAAATAGCACAAAATCATAAGCTGAACCCACTCTTAACTGCCTTGTATATTAAGCTTTACAATTTTCCTTCGGTACATTTAAGAAAGAGACCTAAGAGAGAGACGTCCAAAGCCTAAAGAAGTGAAGTCGATCTCTCTAGATTTCAAAACAAGTGTCAAGAAGACGCATCTCTGCTTCTGGCCTGAACAGGCGTTCTCCACCCCATTTAAATCGGTTCTCAGCAACGCTGCGTTATTACATAAGTTGCTTCGCTTATTGGAAAAGCCTGCCTAAAGCAAAGGCGCAGGGTGGAGCGAGGGTAGAGACGGCATTGGCTTGCAAGCGCCTTCACTCCTCGCAACACGTGGCCTCAGCGCCCAGCTTCTGAAATTCCACCGACAGAATTTGGAATCCTGACGGGCCAGAAGGAAGCGGGAAACAGTGCCACTGGGCGAGAAGACCCGACCAATCCGGCTCGCCACGGCTTGACAAGCAGTTCCGGCATCCCATAAAAACACGGAACAAGGCAAGGAGGCGTTCTGAGGCTGGACTACCGTGTTGCCAATTCGCTGCTGGCCTGGGAGGTGCTGGGAGTCTGAGAGGGAGAAAGGAATGTGGTCCCAGGGTCAGCTGGTGGGCTTGGGCGCCGCCGCTGCTCTCCTCTCGGTCGTGCTGGCGCTGGTGGTGAGGCAGTTGCTGAGGCAGAAGAGGCCGGCTGGCTTTCCGCCTGGTCCGGCGGGGCTCCCTCTCATCGGCAATATCCACTCCCTGGCCTCGGAGCAGCCACACGTCTACATGAAGAGACAGAGTCAGCTGTACGGGCAAGTATGTTCGGGCAGGAGGGCGGCGGATCAGAAGGGAATCGGCAGCCTGTTCAGCACTCGCATCGCAGCCTCTCAGCTTTCTGCTGTCAGGTGCACGCCACATAGGTTGGACTACAGCTCCCATCACTGCACGTCCCTTGACTTTGCTGGTGTGGGTGATGGGAGTTGTTGTGCAGGGTATGGGAGGACACCCGGTTTGGGTTGGCGCGTTGGAGAAATCAGGCTGCTGATCTTTATCAGGAGAACGATTTCTTCTCGTTTCTTACCGACCCAGTGCAACAAAGCTGAAAAGTTATTGCGAGGGCAAGCTTACAGTGAAAAACAAAAAAAGCATACAATGTTGTGTCCGTGATCTTTGCTACATTTGTACAACCTTTTACCTGAGTGTGGCCCAGGGCAGAGAGAATTAGTGTACAGTCTATATATAATTAACTTGCTGGGACAAAATCCCAAATAAGTCATTTTATAATTGTGGTACATACATATCAGAATGTAATTTCTTTGTATTTTGCTTCACTATATGCGAGACAGAATTCTTAATGTGACAAACTTGCTAAACTATCTTAAGGTATGCTTTGTGTAGTTTTTCACTTACAAAATAGAACACTTATAATCCACCCGTTTCAATAAATTGTCCTCCAAACAGATTTGTCCAGTATAGTGTTAAAACTGTCAGTTTCCAAGTTATCCAGATTAAAAAAAACAAAACAAAACTGTTTTCTTTCAACTCTGTTAAAGTATACAGTAAGTGCCAAATAGCTTTTCTTCTCTGCTTATGCTTTGAATGAGCATTTTAAGCAACCAGTTGAGAGCTGGGAAATGGGGATGTAAGGGGGAAAAAAGTCAAAATAACTTGTTACTAGAAAGTGACAAACAGGAAACTCACTGTGTGTAGTGTGCTTGTATGGTGACAGTAATCCTAGCCACAGATAGGACTGGCTGAATAATCTAGTGTTTCTAGAAATTCTCTGTGAATTTTGGAAAATATTTATGAATGAAGACAATATTTGTAAATACATATTTCATGTACTGCTTACAGTATATGTTAGGATATACTCTGAAAACAATACAAAAAGTGGCACTCCATACTTGGGTATCAAAACCCAAATTTGTGGGCTTCATACAATAATATTAGTCAAACAAGAAACAGTCATTCAAAGAGAAAGATCATAATGTATGTTAATTTAATTATTGGAAATTATATGCAGGTTTTTTTATTTGTTTTTAAGATTTTTAGTCTTGATCTTGGAGGCATATCAGCTATTGTACTGAACGGCTATGATGCAGTAAAAGAATGTCTCATTCAGCAAGGAGAAGTTTTTGCAGATAGGCCTTCTCTACCTTTGTTCAAGAAGCTGACAAAAATGGGAGGTACATGTGTTGTCATTTGTGATTTTTATGGAATTTTATTGCATAAGACCATTGCTTTGAAACATGTCTATAATCTCCTCTTCTATTCTAAAGAAACAGCCTTGAATATATTTTTGGCCACATTTATATATCCTGATTTGAGGTGCAAAAATTAGACAAGACATACAAGTAATGCATGTTGAGATTACTCCAATCAGAGTTCCCAGACCAGGGAAGATGAACCTTGACGGAGTCACAAATAGGTCCTCATATGCCGAACAATAGCCCATCTGACATATGACTTCCTAACAGTGCATATCTATGGAACACATACGTATTTGTGTTGCATCCCACTTTTCTTTGTCACACATGATCATGCTGTGGGTATACTTGCACTCAAACTAAATACAGCAGTGGTTGCAATGAAGCAGTGAACATATGAAGGAAGTGTGATTCATCTTTCTGATGAATAGAGCCTGTTGATCAAAGAATACTGAACAATTCTGCTTATTTACTAGGGTAACTGCCATCGTTTTAGAAGAAAGAGGTGCATCCTAAAGGTACAAGTTAGCAGAAAACATTAATTAAAAATCTAAAGATATACTGAATACAAGATAAAAATTAACTAGATAATATGGGATGAGGTGTCATCAGTATACTGATGATACTCAATTGTACATCTCCGTCCCGGGTGCACTAAGTGATGCTGTGGATGTTCTTTAGCGGTGCTTGGAGGCTGTGGAGGTCTGGATGGTGAACAACAGGCTTAAACTGAACCCTGGTAGCTGAACCCACAACCCGAGTGGCTGTGGGTTTGGGGCTCTTCCGTATCTGGAGGCTTACCTTCTTTGGTCCTGGATGGGGTTGCACTGCCCCAGACAGAGCTGGTGCGTAATCTGGGGGTCCTCCTGGACTCACAACTCCTGCTTGTCACCAAGACCTGTCTCTGTCACCAAGCATGGGGACTCAGTGGGGTTCACAGTACTGGGGGTGATTGGTGGTTTGAGGATGCTCTTTCTTTTAGTTTTTGTATATTTTTGTTATTGTATATTTAAAGATTTTTATCATTTTTTAATCACTTTTTTACCTGTAAGCCGCTTAGAGTCCCTTATACGGTGAGATGGGTGGCGTATAAATGTGATTAATAAAATAAAATAATATGCAACCTAGCTCACATGCTTTTGATAAACCTCCTGTAAAACTAAAAGCTGTAGCCCAAATGGATAGGTAGAAACTAGAGAGAGATTAGAGGGAATAAAATGTCAAATTTGGCAGCCAAGAACAACCAGGATATGCTCAGGAGGTGAGCAGGTTTTCAATATAAAAACACATGGTCATTCCTTATGAGGGCTTTGCACCTTAGACTTTTGGGCTGTCAGGCACAAAAGGAAAAGTTTTACTGATCCCTAAACCAAAATACCCCAGAGGACAGAGATAACAGAAGTCAAACCACAAAGAGCAAAAAGCCACCGTCTTTAGCAGTAGAACAAAAAGCAATGAACATGAAACTGATGACCATGAAGGAAAAGAGGAACAAAGGTGTTGAGAACAAGTGGCAGGAAATTAGAGTCACATACAAGTCACAAAGATGTATCAGTTGGGCCAGCCAAAGGGTCAGTAGCAGACTGAGTAGGTTATGGATTCATATGCGGAGGCCAAAGTTAAGGCAAGCAAACACCTAGTCTTATGCTCCTCAGAAAATGAATAATAGAACAGGCTCTTAAGGCTAGGGGTTTCTGATAGTATGACCAAAACTACAGTCAGTATTCCAGGTGGCATCTCACCATAAGATTATATAAGGACATCACTGTATTTTGATGGGTTTTTTGTATTGGGGATTTTACTCTCTGAGCCTCCTGGCATCACTGCTGTATAAATTTGATGAATGAATAAATAAATCCATTCTCTAATTGTTCCTGAAATGGAATTTCCTTTTTTTTTCTTAATAGATGCCATGTGTTAGGCTGGCATCATTGAATTATAATGCTGCATGATGTTTAATACTGTTGTCTTTCTATGTAATTGAATAGAAATATTTTTTAGGCACATGCATTTTTCCAAATGATCCTGTTTAGCTTTTTGTTTTTTTAATGGGACTACTTTGTGGACAGTTAAAATGGTTGATAATTATTTAATGAAAGAGGTTTCTTCACTGAAAGTGTCCTTTTTGGAACTTTATGGTAAGTTTGTTGTGGTAGCTGCTGATATATGTCTATTTTCCTTTATCCAGGGGTGATGACGTTCTTGTAGGTAGGAGCCATTTAAAAAAATTGAGTCGTTGAGTAGAATAATGATGTTAGATGTTTCTGATAGGGCCAAGATGTTGTTGATTCTTTTTTTAAAGAAGAAGGGCAAGTTTGTTTTTTTTAAACAGTATGTTAAGCATATTGGTGGTTTAATGCACTTACTTCCTTAGGTTTCTAACCAAAACTTAGAAAGAAATTATGTTCCCATTGTTCAGCAGTTTACTAACTATTTTTAGCAGAAATTTCCATCTGAAAAAAATAGGGAAATGGGATAGATGATAATAAAATTATGAATTAAATATATCAATATGTTGTATGTTTCAGGTTTACTGAATGCAAGATATGGCAAAGGTTGGACAGAGCATCGCAAATTAGCTGTAACTAGCTTTCGAAATTTTGGATATAGTCAAAAGTCCTTTGAAAGCAAAATATCAGAAGAAACAGTTATTTTTCTTGATGTTATTGATACTTACAAAGGCAAGGCCTTTGATCTAAAGTACTTGATAACAAATGCAGTTTCAAACATTACTAACTTAATTATTTTTGGAGAACGATTTACATATGAAGACACTGAATTTCAGCACATGATAGAAATATTCAGTGAAAATATTGAATTGGCTGCTAGTGCTTCTGTATTTTTATACAATGCTTTCCCATGGATTGGTAATTTGCCCTTTGGAAAACATCAACAACTTTTTAAAAATGCTGCTGAAGTCTATACTTTTTTACTCCACCTTATTCAGCGTTTCTCACAGAATAGGAAATCTTATTCACCTCGACATTTTGTAGATGCATATTTAGATGAAATGGATAGAAATAAAAATGATCCTGAATCTGTATTTTCAATGGAAAACTTAATTTTTTCTGTTGGAGAACTCATAATTGCTGGAACAGAAACTACAACAAATGTCCTAAGATGGGCAGTCTTGTTCATGGCTCTTTATCCTAATATTCAAGGTAAGTAACCTGCAATTGTGGTGACACTGTGCTGTTATGATTAAAAGTGTGCTTTCCAAGCAGTGCATTGTAATGATAATTGAAAACATCATTTTTCTACTACATCATTTAATGCAATTTATAACCGTACTATATCCCACATTCAATTATTCTTTAAAGATTTGGGTTTCTTTTTTTCTGAAACTTCTGAGATTTGGTTGATATATTAAAACAGTGGCATGTCAAATTATTGCATTGGGGAGGTTATTTTGATGAGAAAATCAGGCTTCTTTGGCCAAGTATTAATCAGTCCCTACTAGTATTTTGGGGAATAAATTGCAATCAATATTATAATTATTTGGCATGAATTATTGGCCTTGTATGCTGAACTTGAAATATTTTATATATATCTTCTTGCCTTACCTTCACCTTTAGCAAAACAAATCTTGACATATACAAAATAGGTGCAAATTGGCTATGTGGGCAATTTTGTACTGGTTTCTTAATATGCTAAGAAAAATGTATAGAATGTATGATTATAAAATGAATAACAGTTCATGAAATATCAAACTTGGTTAAGAGATCATGAGGTATTTAAAATATAAAAATAACTGTGACTGTTACAAGAGTGCAGGTGATATGTTGCCAGAAAGTTTTGCTTGTAGGACTTAAAAACTGTTGAAAACCTAACACAAGATCCTTTTAGGATTGTTTACCTTGGGTGGGGGGAAGTATTTGTGGACATAAGCCATGCCATGAATTCTGTTTTTACCTTACTAGACAATATAATCATATTTATAGACGAAGTTGCCTAGGGACTCCTGTGATGTATACCATCACTATATGAAAGTTTGAAGCAGTGGTTTCTTTTAAACAAAGTTTTTTATAATAAAAAATACAGTTTGCATATATTTGTGAAGTAGTAAGAAATTGCTTTTTAAAATATTGTCTGTGTTGAAACTTCTGTTAATAAACAAAAGAATCAAAATAATGAGATAGAAAGAGGTGCACTGAACTGACACCATGGGGTTAGTACTGTATTAAACAGAATGACATTTAACCAAGTAATATGAGAATGATCGTTGTGTCATTCCCAAGATAAAACATGGATGAGCTTACAGTTCCTTGTGCAATAATTACTTAGTTGGAAGAAAGCTCATAGCTTGATGACACAACACATACTTTGTACTTAAAACATCCCAGGGGATACTCCACAGTTAAAAGTACTTTAGTTAAAAGTAACAGGGAGCAGGTGATGGGAAAGATCAGACCTAGAGTTCCTACACTATCAGTGCAAGAACACAAAACAAGTCTGGAGTCTTCCACATTTCTTAATTTTGAGCCATTTCTCAGATGCATGATTATGTTCTAGGTTGATTGCATAGTGTACATACAGCTTATATACATACCTAGATAGAGAGAAACAGCTTTAAAAGTACCAGGAACAGCAGTCACACAGTTCTTTGTAGTCCACAAGTGTTCAAGTGACCATGTAAAAAAAAAAAACTTTGTAAATCATACACTGAAGTTTCATATTTAAGTACAAATGTTACAGTGTACACATAATGTACATGCCTACCTACAATCTAAAAGCTTTCTTTCTTAACAGGACAAGTGCATAAAGAAATTGATTTAGTCATTGGACCCAACAAAACCTCATGCCTAGAAGATAAGTGTAAAATGCCATATACAGAGGCAGTGCTACATGAAATTTTAAGATTCTGTAATATAGTGCCATTAGGTATTTTTCGTGCAACTTCTAAGGATACAGTTGTCCGTGGTTATTCGATCCCTCAAGGCACTACTGTAATCACAAATCTCTATTCTGTGCATTTTGATGAAAAATACTGGAGTAACCCTGAAATGTTTTGTCCTGAGAGATTTTTGGACAACTCAGGACAGTTTGTCAAAAAAGAAGCATTTATTCCCTTTTCATTAGGTAAGCATAAAAATGTGTCCATAAATCCAGGTGTGATAAACTTATGAATAAAGATATAATAAGTATGATATAATATGTAACAATAAAATACTTTAAATATTCTGCTTTGATCAATAACTTTCTTTAAATGGTGGTTTTTATTATTAACCTTTTTTGGAAGTCAGTATAAGAACTCACAGTGGTGGCAATGCCTAACTGAACTTGAAAAAGTGAAACGGAGTCAGATCTGTTTAGTACTTGGATGGAAGACCATCAGGATATTCCAGGGATGAAAGTTAGACTAGGAAGTTGAAAATCACTTTCTTATCATTGCCATAAAAGCTATATGAACATCTACTTGAAGTCACCAAGAGTCAAGCTTGATTTGAGTGGGATTTTATTTTTACCTCTACAATACAAGAGAACAAAGAGATCTTGACTGGTAAACATTTCATGCTATCATCATTGTTTATGTTTGTACACTACGCAAAGGTAGAAATAATGGAGTTTCTCATAGTTGGCTGCCTAATGGTTTCCTATATCTCTTTTTTTCCAACTCAGCTTAAGACTGAGTCTGCAGAAGATTTCAGTACATACCTCTGAAACTTTTCTTTTCTATTTGTAGGTCTCCACTTAGCAATCAATAGGTTTCATTTTTACCTTCTAAAAGGCTTTTTATGTGAAAAAGGAAAAAATGTGTGTTCAGTCATCTTGTCCAGGACTGAACTGGACACAGATAGATTAAAGAGGTAGACTAGGGTAATGGCTTTTTCTACCACTTCAAAACATCTTACTTTCCCCTCAGATGTTTTTTTCATTACTTCCGTTTGTCTAGCTTTTTCATTTACATGAAATCCTGTATGGTCTTGTGGCAGATACGGCCTTGCTGGCTCTGGGTTCTTGTGCTTTCTATTGAAAAAGCAAAACTAGAAGACAAAAAAAGAAAAAGTTAAAAAGAAAAATAAACCTGGGACATAATTAAAAGCAAGGGAAAAAAGAATTTAAAACTTTGGAAGTGTCTGAGTTTTTTCTTTTGTGTATGTTTATGTGTGTGTTTGTATGTGTGTGACCTTAAGGAGAAATACAAACATTTTAAACATTGATATTCAGTATTGTTATCCAGAATGACATTTGTACAGATAAAAGTAATCTCCTAGGGAAAAGTATGTTAATATAGCTAACAAATGGTGATCAGTTACAGTTTTTCAAAGCTAGTTGTTTTATCAGTTTTTCAGCCACAGCAATTTCCTATGTGTTTAAAAAAAAGACACTTTTTTGAATGAGATATATTTTAACTTTCCAGAATTTTGTGGTAAGAAACATGTTAGTTAACAATGGGAATTGAATCAAGTTATTAATGTTACATGTTTATGCGGTTGGTAAAACAATAGCTGGATTTATTATGGGGGAAAACACTTTAAACAAATATTGAACAAATTGTGCATTTCCTCCAAAGATGCAATATGTAGTGATTTGCCTACAAATGGTCACAAACACAATCTACAAAAGCTGCTGAAATTACTGTATAAAAACTTAGGTGCAGTGCCACCAATGGATTATCTTCATGGTGAATTCTCAGTGACTTGCTGAAATAGATACTGTGTAAAAGGAATTCTATACTATAAGAGTTCCAGTAAGTTTCACTGAGTTCAAATCTCAAATCCTTCTCTCACTGGTTCTTAAAACTTTCAAGAGATTCTACAGGAGTTTTATATAATGACAAGATTGCCTTGCTTTTAAATAAAATGGATATGTGCTGTTTTTCAAATGGCATTACTGGTTTTAATAAGTTTTATATATTGACAAAGAGATGGTTGGAATTTTGCTTACTTGAAATTTGTAACCATCCTTTTTAATAACAGGTTTCTATCAATAATTCTATAAAATCTCATTTTCTTCCTTATATTGAGCAATTTACCTTCATACTTAAAAAGAGGATGATTGAGGAATTAAAAGAGGAGCAAAGTCAGGTATCTTTAAAGTAAGAATTGAGATAGTAGATATGGATTATGGTAACACCATGGTAATAAGTTCAGTGCTAATTCAATTTGTGTTCACTGAATGTTGTTTGAATTTGTAATTATATATATATATATTAAATGTCTTAATTGAAAGGCAGCTTGGCTTTATAGCTACTTGAGAGAGAAACATTTGGATCTTCCTGCAGTAAATGCACTAATTTAAAGAATAGCTGTTGAATCCTATATAACTACTGTGTAAGCATAATGTGTTCCTTGCAGGAGAAATCTCTCCAGAAAAAGCCTTATTTAGCATCCTCTACCTTTATGATGAGTTTTCTTTTCTTTTCTTTTGATTTGTTTTATTTTATCTTTTATTTCATCTTTGGAAAGCATTTCCAAAATTAGTACCTGTCAAGGTTATCTATTAAAAAAATTCTATTTTTTTAAAGAATTAAGAATGTATAATTTTAAATTATAATTTATGTCTAAATTGTATGTATGAATGTATAATTTTATACATTTTAATGTATAATTTTATACATTATAATTTGTATAATTTTAAATTATACATAGATAATTTTTAAAAAATCAGTAATAACAAATTACTCAAAAACATGATTTTGTTGATTTCTTATTTTCATTGTAGAGTAGTCCATAAACATACATAGATTCAAACTGAAAGTACATACTGTATTTGGTATAGATCAATTTATTACCAATGTGATTGATTTTTAAAATGAACCTCTATTTTATATTTTGCTTTATTTCACATGTAGTCCTTGATAAAAGAATTAAACATGATTGTTTCCTCTGTCTTTCCATCCCCTCCCTTTCAGGGCGAAGACACTGCTTAGGAGAACAGCTGGCCAGAATGGAAATGTTTTTATTTTTTACTGCATTACTTCAAAGATTTCATCTGCATTTTCCTAGTGCTTTGGTTCCAAACCTTAAGCCAAAACTTGGCATGACATTGCAACCTCATCCATATCTCATCTGTGCAGAGAGACGATATTAAATATAACCGTGGGAACCACAGAGGCATGCAGAAATTATGATATGATACATGTCTATCCCATGTTGCCTTGCCTAAATGAACTGATTTCTGACTTATATTTCTGAAAACGTAACCAAGCTTTCTGAGAAGCTAAACAGGAAGAAAGGAGTTTTAATTTTTTTTTTTTTTAGAGTGAGGAATGGAGGAGCATAGTCTGATCTAATTTAACCATTCAAGTCAGGGGAGGGGTTACTTCCAGTACCTTTCACGGTCAACCCATTGGAAAAACTGAAAACATCTACCAACGCCTTTACAAACCTATCCCTGCCTTGTCATTACTTCATCATCCAAAGGCCAGCTGATTTGGCTGCTCTCAGAGTGGCTACACCCTCAGCCAATTAAAAGTAGTTCAAGTCATTCCAGACTGGATAGACAGCTTTCCTGTTATTTTGAGGAGCTTCTCAGTACTTTAGGCATACAAGATCTGTAGACTCTGTTGTGATTCTGAAACCACCTTGATCCCACGTGGAACAAGTAAGTGAATATGAAGCATTGAAGTTATTTGAGCATATCTTGTATGCCTATCTTCTTTTACATTGATACTCTCCTATTAAAGACAGTATAATACAACTAGATAACCATTTAGGATAGAATGGCAATAATGTTCTGAGCCTTGCAGCTCGGACCACTTTCATAAATATTTATTTTATATGAGGCATTTATTAAATACTGTACATATAAAGGAGTATTGGAAGAGTAATCCCTTATGAGACTGTATTTTAAACACATCACAGTGTATTTAATTCCCTTTTTGTAAAACAGATGCAGCAATAAATTGTCTGAAGAAAAAAATCTTAAGTCTACAAATTTAACAACTGGCTAAAACATCATTAAAGCATGTATGTGTAGTTGTATTATTGCTTCTGCTTCACCAAAAAAGAAAAGTAAAAAGAAAATTTGGGGAAAAGTAAGGAATTTTTGAGTATATGTCTAAGACATACATCCAAATTATATACATACATATGTACATACATACATACATATATACATACTAGTATTAAGTGGGAATTCAATTTTCTCTGCGCTTCTGATACGGAGTATTCATTGAATAATATAAAGCAAAGATACTGGAACTGAGGGGAAAGACATACTGGCCTTTCAGTTGAAACAATTATGCTATAGTAATGTTATTTCTACTATCTAGGAAACTCAGGGTAAAGTATACATTTACTGTTATTAAACTCAACTATTTTGTCACTTTTATTGTCAATTGGATAATACTGGGACATATGTATCCAAGAAAGAAATTTGTCAATTTTTATAAAAGTCTTCCAAAGATTACATATGATATTCTGTTAAACTTGCTATGCTTTTAAATTTCCAAGAAATATTTAGTTATGTATTTAAAAGGTTTAATTATGTATTTAAAAAGTGGGCTGAGTTTTGCCACACATAATATAGTATGTTCTTGTCTTCTTTGTTGTGTTTTTTCTAGTTTCTTACTTTTGGGGGCAGGGATACATTAAAACAACAATTTTAAAAAAGAGGCATCTTTTGTAATTTTTTAAAAATTGCATTATGTCCACAACATATAGTTTAGGTCTACAGTATTAGCAGAAAGTATTTTGTTTTGCTTATCGGCTGAAATAGAACAATTACATGTCTTCAATTTTTAACAGAATTCAGTGGCATCTTCAGAAATGGTAGCGTTTTCCCGAGATGCAAAGTTTTTGTATATGTATGCAGTCCATCTTTAAAACTGGAGCATTCTGTGCTTTGTCTGATTATAATTATTATATATGTAAAGAAGAGTCCCCAGATGCCTTGTGATGATATGGAAAAAAACATCGTTTTCTTGGCAACAATATAGCAGTGGTTTGCTATTGTTATCTTCTGGGTTTTTTTCTTTTTAACTTCCCAGTTTAACCAGCAACCCTGAGATCTGCTGATAATTCATTCTCATTCAAGTACTAATCAGGTCTAACCCTGCTTAATTTTCTCAAGATCAGCAAGGTTGGCTAGAGGCTGCCATCTGCTGTGGGTATAGCAGAAATGGTTGCATGAAATGTAAGAAGTGAGTTAAGCTTTAAGGTGCCTATAAACAGTTCTTGTAACTTCTTGATATTTATGGCAGTTGGCATAAAGTCACAAAGGATGCAGAATTGATCCTGGTTTCATGTGATGTGGGATTGAGAAATTGCAACTCTTGATTAAAATAAAAAAAAACTCTTGGTTTTTATCATCAATATGGTATGTATAACCAACCTGGGAAGGCAACAGAGAAGAGTTAATTATTCCCAGATCTTTGGGGGAATGAAATAAGTGTGTTCAGATTGCTGGGTTCTCATGTGTCATCTGGCTGCTGCTGTGTGCTAGACGTGACTGTATCTTATGTTGGATACTTGGGACAGGATAGTTCTGTTGGTAGCATCCATTCTACTGCCCATTACTTTTTTAAAAAATCTAACAGAAATGGTCTCAGATGTGAGGTTCAGAAAAGCCCCAGAAGAACTATTATGGAGGAGCTTAATTTATGTTTCCTTTGACACATCTGGCACAGCATAAGACAGGACACTCTGTGGTTTTCTGTATAGAGCAGGAGGAAAATGGAAATAGATGCCTTGTGCTGCTCTGTCTGGCATGCTTTTCCCGGAGAGAGAGAGAGGGAAATGGATGAAAATTACTCTCCAGCCTATTTTTGACCCATGCAAACGGCATTGATTATGCAAGTCTGAATCTAACCCTCTCAGTGTAAAAGATTCAGCGCAGCTCTCCAGGAATTAACTAGAATGCTTGTCAGTCCTACTTAGATGTGCTAGGTGTTGAAGCTTTAAAAAACAAATGTATTATAAATTTCTTTGGATTGTACAGTGTTTTAGATGGCTTTCAGATAAAATGCTATCATAAATGCATTAGCATCAGCATATACAACAGTGATGTATTTTTTGATGTATAGTAAGCAGAGTGTAATATGCATGGGATATAATCTTTCCTTTCTGAACCTGCAGATTGATCCATCGATCCAGTTAACAGTGATTTGAAGTTGTAGGTGATTAACTGATACAGCTTGCTAATAAATGCAGTAAAAAGTGAAGTCTCTTTCAGATCATGATCAGTTCTTGGGGATCTCATGGATCTCATCCATGTGTTTTTTGTGACAACAATATTGCCATTATCTTACTCTGGGGTGGGTTTTTTGGTTAAATGTATTTCTCCATCTATCCTACAGCCCTGAAGTCACCCACTCAGCTACTAATTAGGTCCAACCTCGCTTAGTTTCCAACCCAGCCTAGGTCAGCCACTTGTGAGACAAATTATAATAAGTGGAATGAGGACACACAGCTTATTGTTTGTTTCAGCTACAGATCATGAAGAATAAAATGTGAAAGATACTCTTGTCTTCTAGCTATAGTAGGATCTAGCTTGTTCAGTTGCTTCAAACAATGCTTGGTGGTGGTTCTCTCCCTGAAATGAGAGAACGGCACTTCTAACTTGCCAAGGGGTTATCCAAAGAGAGAGGACACAAAAGAGAGCTTCCAGTGTAAATGCTGTACCAAACATGCCTTTTCTTTCCTTCCCAGTTCCCTCACAATGTTGTCTTACATAAATACACTCCCAACAGCCCACCAGGCACTTATCTTTTGCAAATTGGGAGAAGAGAATTATTATAATCAGATGGGTTCACGAAGAATGTGCGTGGCTTCTGTTTTTTCTCAGATTTTATAGGCAGGTCTTGATTAAGCAGGAACTTGTGAAGTTTAGTTCATTCAGAGCACTAGCTGCTAAGCATCAATGAAGGATTCCGCATGTGTAATTTCACAGGCGGCGATGTTGCTTTGGAACGTAGCCGTGGCAGAGACGGAGAAGTATTTATTATAATGGTTGCTGCCAAGTACAAATCAAAGGCATTATATTCCATGTATCTAAAGGGCTTTGAACTTTAGAGAGGGAGGGGATGGATAGCTTGGCTTTACAAAAAATAATTTAAAGAAAAGTAGGACAAGACAGGCTGCAGGGATTAGAAATGATAGAAAGGGAATTCAACATAATTCTCTAAGTCAGTGTTTCCCAACCTTGGCAACTTGAAGATGTGTGGACTTCAACTCCCAGAATTCCCCAGCCAGCAAGGCTGGCTGGGGAATTCTGGGAGTTGAAGTCCACACATCTTCAAGCTGCCAAGGTTGAGAAACACTGCTCTAAGCATTGTTGGAAACATCCAACAAAAATGGTTTCATGACCTTTTATGAGATTCTGATGGAAAATAAAATACCCCCCCACCCCCCAGTGTATATTAATGGGTAGTTATTAATATACAGTGTATATTGATGTTACAGTATCCTTTATAAAACTATGATACCAGGAAAACAGAATTTTAAGACTGCCATCTTCCTGATGGTACTATAGTTTAACTTTTAAAAGACTAACCTCTTTTATGACATTAATATTAAAAAATGGCAGATCTTGAGGGATAGAAAAAGAGGAGGAAGAGGAGCATTTTGGCTAACATCCAGACTATAACATCTCTGTGTCACCAATTCTCCTTGACGAAGCCAGATCCATTACAATAATTGAACACATCAATAGAACAAGAATTTATGTATGGATAACTATTTTTCTGACCATTATAAAGAATTCTCCCTAGCACATAACAAGCAAAGACCAGTATGAAACAAAATCTTATGGTCAGACTTTTGTATGCTGATGTAAATAAAGTGAATCACCCTTTCAACCAATAAGAGCAATGTATAACTAGCTGACTACTGGCTTTGAGCCATAGAAAGACAAATTGGTTCCTTAAAGCAGAAAGCCAAGGATCTGACTGTACAGATTTTACCAAAATTAACTGTATTTTGCATCCAAAAGATACTTTCCCACCACGATTGTGTATTATAATAATTGTGGTTAATAAAGCATCTACATCATCTTGATGTGAAAAATGTGATCTTAGTGAATTATGGCCCTTGGCAGCTAAATGTTGTGCCACATAAACCATCCAATGCCTAGTACTCTGCTAAATCTGAGAATCAAAGGGAATCCCATCATTTGTGTGCATTTTGCAGTTTAAACAACATAGTTTTGTGAACTTCTATGAAGTTCCTTAGTAGGATGACCACCGAAAATTATAATATGAGCAATTATTTAACAAAGCTGTTGTATGTCAAGAAACCAGAAAGGATGGGGGGGGACGGGAGGGTTAATATGGTCAAAATCTGACATTTTTTTCCATTGCAGAACTGAACAGTTAGATTTAAGTTGCATGCGTGCGCGCGCACACACACACACTTGCAAACTCTTAGTTGGCATTGACCCCCTATGAAGACACTATTAAAATTAGATTGAACTGGAGTCTAGACAAGATTTGTGTATCGTATGGCTGGTATGTTCATAAAATATCTAAGCTGTGTTCTGCTTTTCCATAGTTTAACTAAATAAGCCACAATAGGATTCCCCCAACACACTAATCCAAAAACTTTAGCATATTAATTATATTAGCAGGGTTCATATGATAACAAAGTCACAAACAAGTTACCCTAGTTTGTATGTCTCATGAACCCTGGTTTTGTATTTATGCACATCTATATGATTTTTTTAACTTCATGGGTGACAATTTAGCAATCCTATTTCTGGATAGTTCCACATGAAGAGGTGGGGGGTGGGAGGAATGGGGGAAATGATGACAAGCCATCATGATATCATGACACAAAGGACATGACATGTAGTTGAGGCTGCCGTCATGAGGCAAGTACTAAGTTAGGTCTGTGCAATGGTGTCATAACATACACGTCCTTTTGCTGTCCTCATGACTTGTTATAGACATCTATGTCTATGGGTTTCCTTAGCCCATAGACAAGTCAAGATAAACTCTGCTTCCTTCTGCCTGGCATAAGTCTGTGCAGGGTCTTCAAAATAAAGCAAAGCAATTTGGTGATTCCAGTCTGATACTCCATATTAATGGAGTACCTTGGGCTCCAGCTTATTTTGATCACAACAAAGCAAAATAAATGCACTTTCTGATCTTCCTGATCTCATCTAGCAGTGAGTGATTCTGAGGATAACACCGATCAGAGGAGATGAGTCAAAAGGCTGAGTCACTCTGTCTTTTGGCAGCGTTGCTGGAACACAAGGAAAGCACAATGAGAGTGGCAGGGGGACTTTCTAAAACATTTCACACTGTGTGTATCCCTTTTTAATGCATCTCTCTAAATAATAATGAATAATAATGATAACATAGAAGTTTGGGTGATTCTTTCATTTATTCCTTCATAAGTGCAAACTGTTTCCCCTTAGTGGGTTTTCATTAAACATGGTCAATGGTTTTCCTAGCCTTTGGAATAGTTCAATTGGCAATTGGATTTCTGATATCTCCCATTGACAGAATATATTGCAAGCTTGAACTTAGTCATGAAATCTTAATGCTTTGTAGAGATTTAAAAGGACCTTAAAATGCTTTAAATGGAAACATTTTGATTATCAATGATTTTAACTTATTTTTATTAATTTTAATTGCTATTCCAATATTGTTAATTCTTATATTTGTATAGTAGCCCATTATGAGACTAACGCAGTTGGTAGTATAAACATTTAATGAGTGAATACATGTGTATAATATGCTTGTGTGTGCTACACATTGATCATGGGTGAGAAACCTATCTATGGAAGGCCAGCAGAAGATCGGGAAAAGCTTACTTTGTCCTCTTCTTCTCCAGTCACTATCCTAACATTCCTTTAGTGGCTTGCCAGCTGGCACTTTCCTCTTATTTTTATTTTGTATGTTTTAAATGGGGGAGGGGGTTGAGGGCCAAGTGGAGGTGGAGTCACACCAGATGGGATAAGGGAAACCTTATCCTTTCCCTCCCCGTGATTTGACCTTGGACATTCTTGCACACCCAGGTGGTGTGTCACCTACCCAAGAGCAGCGGGGGCTCTAATTTTTTATTTTTTTTTTTACTTTCTCCACCTGGATTAAGGTGCAAACCCATGCTGCAATCTTACAACAAGCCATGGCTTCAGATTGTGGTTAAAATTCTCTGCCTGAAGTAAATTCAAGTGACACACTGTTCTTGTTATTTCTGGATGTGTCATGTTAGCCCTGAGGAACACAAATGACTCAGGGACACATTTGCCAACTTTGTGAATAAGCAAAAATAGTTTCTGCTCAATGATGGCCTCCTTATGGGAGTTTCATAAACATTGCCAACCAAGTTGAGAGCCAGTGTGGGGTACTGGTTCAGATGTTGGACTAGGACTGCGGAGATCCAGGTTGTAGTCCACCCTAGCCTTTGGGTAGTTACTTTCTTTCAATCCAACCCACATCACAGGGTTGTTGTGGGGAAAAATAGGAGGAGGAGGAAGGGGAGGAGGAAGACTACGTCCACTGCCTTTAACTCCTGAAAGAAAAGCAGAAAATCTAAGAAATAAATATCCAAAGTTGATGTTTATTGCAACATAAATTCCAGTGTGATTTGCAGATCAAACCTCTGAAAGCACAGACGAAAGATTCAAAGACATCATACATGTTCAACCCCAATTTATCAACTGCTCCTCTTACAAACCAAATGTAAGTAAATCATAACTATATCTCACATTTAGGCCACAGAGAAATAAAGGACACATAATTCCTAATGTGTACCAGAAATACTTTTTTTAGAATGTGTTGTAAATCATGAGAAGTAAAAATTAATGCTACTATGATATCTAGTGTATACTGAATTTCAGACAAGCAATTTATTTTTTAAAATAGTATAGTGAAAAATTTTGTAGGATTCATTCTAAACAAAAATATTCTGTTGATTCAAGGTAAATTAAACAAGTCTTCAGAACACAATATCAAATATATATCTAAGTATATTATACTAAATTTAAAACAATGTGATGCTATAGTTAAGAAAGCACACACACACACACACATATACAGACATGCATACATACAAATTTTAGTATCTTCCCCAGGGCCAATATTTGCTTTCTTAACTTTTATTTATCTTCTGCAGCCAGTCTTATTTCTAATGCTGCCTTAAGTATCTCTGGAACAAAAACTCACAATAAGGCAACATTACTTTGAGAACACACCCTCACACTGTATTCAATTTCCTTTATCTTGGATTTATTACAAAGGCTACATCTGCTTTCTATTTTCTAGCTGAATGCTGATGGCTAAATTCAGGTATCTTCATTCCAAAATTTTGTATTGCATTTTTTTTTCAACAGTAAGAGACTTCTAGAATTTGCTCTATAATCTATCCAAAGTCTGAGCAAATCCGAGGGAAATCAATGACTCGTGCTCCCATTATTTTCAAAACTAACAGATTTGTCTTTTTCAAAGTGGAGGGCAAATCAATCCCTCTTTTGATCTTTCTACAGTCTATCTCTTCCTGAACATTAGTTGTCATTTCTTCAGCAAAAGGATTTTTATGGTGTTTTAAAATATGTTTATTTCCAGCAGAGTCTCTAGAATCAACTCTGTAATAAATTATACTTTCTAAAATCTGGCTTTCATTCAGTTTGATCTCAGCTCAGCTATGATAAAGGTGCATCATTCTGAGTCTCATTAGATGTTAACTGGCAATGGTTTTCAGTAATCTGAAAAAAAAAATCAATCTTGAACTAGGAATATGAGGTGGAAATGAGTTCTGTAAGCACTTCAGAAATTGCTTAGTGTGAGAAAACTGCAATCCTCTGTGGGGGTGCAAAATGTTCTGGAAGCCATGAAAGTAGACTGGAACAAAGAACAGAGAAAGCATAGTGTAGAAATGAACATAATCTGCTCTCACTATTGTTGCTCTCACGTATATTCTAGTCTCTGATAGATGATAGGGATAGGAAGCCCTGACTTCCTCCATATATGAGATGCCAGCTGTGTGACTGCCAGTATTGTCCGTATCTACAAATAGGTTGAAGTGGGTGAAGTCCACACTGAGGCTTAG
Source organism: Liasis olivaceus (assembly GCA_030867105.1). NCBI lineage: Eukaryota > Metazoa > Chordata > Lepidosauria > Squamata > Pythonidae > Liasis > Liasis olivaceus. The sequence continues at coordinate 94,243,487 of CM061349.1, read as the reverse complement.
CTAAAAACTGGAAGGCAGCACAATGAAGGTGAGATCCTGAAGACAGAAGTACCCAACCACAATGGTTCTACACTTGTTGAAATTTGTGGAGCCCTTGATATATCAAAGGGAAGGTTCTTGAACTGAAAATGGCTTTTTCTCTTCCACAGTGAAAAGGATGATATGGCCAAATTGCAATATGGAAATAGGTGTCTTGTTCCCACAGAGGAATCACTGTGTTTGGCAGGGAGATAGGAATTGCTAAGTATTTTTTGTAGGCAAAGGAATGAAGCAGAGATGAAATTCCTAAGGTTGCCAAAGAGTTCTTAATTCTTCCTCCCCCTCCCAAAGAAGAGCAAATTGGATATATGTCCAATTAGACAGTCCTAGGGAATGTAGCAAGAGTTCTAGCAGCTGGTCATTGAAACACACAGGGGGAAGACGATGTTTCAAGTACTGGATCATTTCCAATGGCCAGTTTTATCCCTATCCCAGGCTTCCAAGGCTCTACTTTACATTAATTGGAGTCCATAGTGCCCTACTTAGGAGCAACTGTAAATCCCAAATAAATCATGACTACCAAGGAGCCTTTCTCTTTAGTCTCATGGTTCTGTGCCTTTCAGCCATTTGATTTTTGACCCAATATCACTGCTGGTTTTACAGACTTGGAGCATGCTCTGGAGGGTCCCAAACAGAATCTGGAGCTCTAAGGTGCCAGAATTTCAGTGGATGAGCAAAGGAACAATCAGTTGAATTGTTACTGCATGGAAAAGACAGGAGTAGATGAACTAGCATAACACTGATGGTCAAGAATGGAATGGTGAACTATATCCCATTTTCAGAGTGGGAAATACCAATGGCTCTTTTCCTGGTTTGAAGTGACACAATAGCCCCTTTAAACAAAAGATTTTTCCCTTGGATCTCAAGCATTTTCTAATAAAGTCATGCACAAAAGTAAGATGGCCACAAAATTCCACAATATATAATTCCTCAAGACAGGTATAATAATTCTTGGAGCTAGCCAAGTACTACTGAGTTTAAACTCAAATATAGTTAAATTCAGCACTCATGTTGGATCTAACCTAGAACAACAAACCCAAAATGGTGTGGTCTGAGAAGTGTTGAGCTGAGTTTAAGCAGCTAAAAGCAACCCTCAGCAATTGTCCTGTGCTACAAGTTCCAGACTGTACCTTAACTACTGTTGTCTTTGAGAGATGCGTTGGGATACTGCAACCCCTGATTAATTAAATTAATGCAAGCAGGGCCTAATCTGGTGGTTTTCTGAATAAAAAACAATTGGAGAGGGACTGTTATTGGTTTGTGTCAGAGAAAGAAAGTTATACCATTCTATATGCCTTTGAGAAGCTACATCATTACCTCTGGGGCCACCAAATTTGCTACAGGAAGCCCAACACAAGCAGCAGCTTGACTGGAGCCTTGCCAATCAAACACATTCAGGGGAAGACGACCACAGTGGTGGTGGCTGTCATAAATTCAGGGACATATAGATCCAGGCAGGACATAGGCTAACTTTTATTAAGAAATACTGCTTCAATACATAAGTGGCATATACAAGCATAAGCTTTGGCCAATAATAAACAATGGAATGATTTTTTTCCCCTTTTCCGTTATGTTCTGTTTCTTAGTCTCTTTCTAGAGGCATGCTTTTATCTGGATGAACCATCCCAAACCTTATTTCTAGGTTCTGACTTATACCTCCAACTCACTTATTTCTCCAATCTATTCCTCCTATAGGTAATCCCCGACTTACAACGGTAATTGGGACTGGAATTTCCATTGCTAAGTGATGCGGTCATAAAGCATGACATCACATGACATTGGTTAGCAATAGCAATTCCAGCACTCCCCATTGCCATGGTTAACCAAATTCCACTGGTTGTTAGCCAAGGACCCGCCCCAATCCAAGCCATTCCAGGCTTGGTCCCTCCCAGCCCCGAGCCTCAGTAAGGTAAGGGACTGCAACTCCCTCTCCCACATCTCTCTTCCCTTTTGGCCACCCTGCACCCTACCTTGTGGGGCGGCAAACAGCCCCAGAACTGCGTGGCTCAGGGGCTTCTTGGCACACTGTGGCTCTGGGGCTGCAAAAAGCCCCTGAGCCACAGTGCATTGTGAAGCTGCAGCCACCCCGGAAGCCTCAGCCACCTCAGCCCGGCCCAGCAGTGCGGCACAAAGCTGCAGCTGCCCTGGGAAGCCCCAGCTGCCCCAGCAGTGTGGCATAAAACTGCTGTGCCCTGGGAAACTGCAGCAGCATGGCACGAAGCTGCAGCCATCCTGGGAAACCACAGCCACCCCAGCCCAGTCCCAGACGCCCTCACTACCCTTCACTCCGAGGCCCCTGCCGCCCTGTGCTCCGCTGCCCTAGCTGACCTTCACTGTCTTCTTGCTCCCACTGCTGATGAGGCATGCCCAACCTGGCCCTTTTTGAGGCAGCTGCTTGCCAGATGACACCATGTTCCCCAGGTCTTGTGAGGAAACTGCTGTGCACGACCTGGGGAAGAAAGCCTCATGCAGTCAGCAGCTGCCTCACAAAGGGCCAGGTTGGGCCTTAACTGCTATACCAAATTGGCTCTCCTACTTTGTTTATGTGCAGGTTATTCTGTTTGTGTGTTTTGTGTATAGTGTATTAAGTGTCAAGACTTCATATAAATGAGCATCTCACAGGTTTTCCTAGGAAACTCAAGGTGATCTCAAACCAGCACTGGGCCTCTAGTCTCCTTTTAAAATGGGGGTGGGGGTGGGGAATGATCCATCAAATATTACTCCCCCCCCTTTTATAAAACAAAGTAATTCCTAATTACCTAAATGGTGCCATGCCTATTGGCTTCAAATGAAATAAAATAATTAGGCTGTAGTTACAAATACAATTCAGGAACAGCAAGAGATCTACCTGCCACATCCAGGTACAAACGGATATTTTATATAAAGTGAAATTGAAACTGAGTCAACATAAAATGGATCAGGTTAACAGATTTTATGAGAATATAGTAATGTTTCTTTCAAAGGTTGTCCCATTAAATTTTAATTCCATAATATTTCTTATATGTCAGACACCATGTAAAGCAATTAAAACGGAGTTTAGAACATTTGTTTATAGAAAACCATCTTTTAATTTTTATGAAGGTTACATACAGAGTGAAAGTCAATTTTTAATGACCATCTAGCATTAGCATAAGTCTGTAAATATAAAATCTGCTGTGCCATGTTTTTAAACCTGAATCCTGAGAAAGAGTGGAACATATTTATAACATTGACTAAAAGAATAAAATCTCGTAATTATTAAAATAGTTAAATAGCTTGTATGTTCTATTGCAGAACAATGAGAAAAAGGCAACAGGGATGTACTTAGCAAACCAGCCTGAATACTCATTGGAAACCTGTACATTTTTAGAAAAATAAAATGGCAGGTTATTTACCACAGTAAAAAAAAAGCATCAAACAGATGCAGAAGGAATTCAGTTTTAACCATAAAGAACCCAGAACCCAGAAATTCTGGTTGCAGTCATCTAATGGTTAAATCAATCCAATAACTTTGTTAATAAAACTCTTGCAAATTAAATTGATGGGAACTGAATATTGACAGGCACAGTGATTTTAAGGTTCACATTAAAAACAAAATACCAGTTCTTAAACCTTATAGGCATTTGTCTCAAGAGCTTCAGTAAAACAGAATGTCCTTGTAACTTGGGTTTTTCATATTGATTTTTTCCCCAAACTGTACATTCCATTTTGATAATAAAGAGTTACTTTCAGGAAGGCAGCAAAGCAAGGTACTTGAACACCAAGCTGAACATAAAATCTTCTCACCATGTTCTCATCATGGAATGCAGTATTCAGTAAATCTATGAATAAAGTTGTTGTTTTTATTTCCATGTGGTGAAAGTGCATAGAAGTGTGATAATGTTGAAGAAATAAATGTCCTTTCACATTATTCAGTATACTATTTTTCATACTTCTCTCATGTCTGTCAATTTATAGCCAGCATTATGGGTAATAATATACATTCTTGGAGAAGTCCAGAACACTGTTATGAAGTCTTTCTAAAATGTTTTTTCTTGTCCTTGATGTCGTTCATCTTCTTCATCTGCTTCCTCAATGACCTGAATCTCATCTGTTTGACATAAAGAGGTATTTTCTGAATGTATATTTCCTTCTGGTTTATTTAGTTCCTCTTCTTCAATTATTTTCTTCCATACTTTATGATTTTCATTCAAATGGTATATTAGTTGACAAAATATTCGCTGTCTGCTTTTTCTTCTTTGTAGTTCTGCAAAAGAAAACACGTTTTCCAAACTTCAAATAAATAACACATTTTTGTATTTAGAAAATAGACCACATGTTTACATATTATAAAGAAAAGAGGGGGAGGAGAAAAAAGAGGCCTATTGTCATTTGGAAGTTACAGAAGAAAATATTCAGAAATAAGCAAGCTTCCTGGATAATGCATAAAGGTGACATACTAATGCAATATTTGCTTTGACATAAGTATCCGAAATCAAATTGTTCAAAAAAGCATCTAGTCTTACTTGTTCCCAAATCTTCCATTTCATCTTCTTCACTATCCTCTTCTGCATCATAATCCTCAGAGTTTTCCATCTCATCTTTTTCAACCCACTGGCCTGGAAGCAAGCCAGCTGCATCATAAGAATTGCAAAGAGGACCAACAATGTGGGTAATAAAAGATTCTTGTAATTTGGCAAGTTGAGGAGAATGCCGGTTCATAAAAGGGCTAACAGGTAACCCCAGATTTGCTTCTTCATCTCCCTGAAAGATACATACAAAACATTTAGAACAGATTGGATAGAAAACTAGAAGAAAAAAAGGGACTTCTAGCATAATCTTACCTAGTGTTACAAAGAGCAAAAATAAGTAGAAGTTTGCTTTTAAAACTCCATTACACTTACACATTTTCCAAACAGATGAAATAGGATATACAAAGTGGACATGTGCTATGATCAGCTTAAGTGTATCTTCACATAAGCAACAGTCTAATATAGGAATAGGCAACCTGCAGGCTTAGTATTACATTTGGCTTTTGGCATGATTTTAGGATCCCTCTGTAATTTAAGTGTAATTTAATACACTTAAATATTTTATGATTCAATTTTATGCATATAGTTATTCCATATATAAGATTATCTGCATTATTTTCTCATATATGTTCTGCTTACACAAGGTTACCTGTTCATAAAATTCATTAATAATTCCTTCTGTCCATTTCAGGTGTAGTTCTCTGACTTTGGCTGGACCATTGATATCTGCGAGCTTGATACATATCTGACATATTAACAGCCGATCGCTCTCATTGCTCCATTCAATGCCATGTCCATTCATGTTTACCTATTTAGAAGGGAGACAAAGGCATAAAGCTTTCATACCTTTTCATATACACATTCAGAAGCCTTCAGGAGTTCCTTATACAGAGTACAGTTTCATTTGTTCATATATTCTGCAGTATTCATATTTAATTTGAACTAATTCCTAGATATATAGCTTACTTCCAAGGAAGTGGGCATGTACACATGCTTATATGGGATTTAAGTGTTACTGAATACAGTAAATTGGAACCAACTCCTCTTCCTTCCTTCCTTCCTTCCTTCCTTCCTTCCTTCCTTCCTTCCTTCCTTCCTTCCTTCCTTCCTTCCTTCCTTCCTCTCTCTCTCTCTCTCTCTCTCTCTCTCGAGGAATTTTAAAGAATTTAAAGAATTTATTTATGTTCAATTACTTGAATAAGAAAATAATTAAAGTGAATCACATTAGCCAACCTGACAGCCACTCCTCAATGAATCCTATGTAGCACTCAAGGGTCTGTGGAAAAGCATAGTCTTCACTGATTTCCTAAATAACAGCAAAGAAAGGGCCAGCCTGACTTCAGGAAACAAAAGAATGCCAGCCACTTCCTTCTTTCTAGGGGGTAAGAACACTCAACATGACCTCTCGGCCTGCATGAATTGGGCAGGCAGATTCTGCCTGGAGCAGACAGCCCCAGAAACCTGAGCTATGAAGGGTATTTTAGGTAATATTGAAATGCATACTGAAATGGGTCCAGAAGGTAAGGCAACAATGCAGCCTCCGCAGTACTGGCATCACTCTGATGTACTGGCTTCCATCAGTCAGGCAGTAGAAGGTCATATTCTATTCATGCTGTAGCCTTTGAATCATGTTCAAGGATAGTCTAGGAAAGGCTGCAACTGGTGAACTAACTGGAACAGGCCAAAGTCTCTTCTAGCCGTGACCTATCCCTGCTGCTCTAGCAGGAGCCATAAGTCCAGGAGAACACCTGCTATTCTGGGAGAATTCCACCCTGTCAAGAGCTAAAGATGGGGCTAACCTATTAGCAAAGAGCCTATGCAAAAACAGCAGTTTCATCTTGCTAGGATTCATTCTGAGTTTGTTCCTGCTCATCTAATCCCTCATGGCCTCCAGGCACTGGATCAAGACTTCTATCTCATCTCCCACATGACTCAGGGTAGAGCTGTGTTGTTGAGTATTATCAGCATCCTGATGAAAACTCACTCCAAGCCAAAGGAAGATCTCTCCCAATGATTTAATGTAGATACTGAATAGAATGAGGGTGAGGGCCAAGTTCTGGAACAGTCTCTAATCTAATTCCTGCTACAGGTCATGCACAAGTGTGACCAATGTGGTCTCCATCCCATGCTTAGGCTTGAACCCAAACTGTAAGGGATGCAGATAATCTGCTTCATCCAGAGCCCTCTGTAATTGACAACTCACCATAACACCAGTGGAAATACCTAGCTCTTTGTAAACTGTTTAGAATTTTATTGAATCTTAGTGAAAGTCAATGAAGGACCTTTATGTTTTAGGTGATTAAAGTATTACAGGATGTTTCCTTAACTCCCATTCATCAAAACTTCATGTCAGTTCATTTGTTGTTTAGGCTCTAGCAATTTTCCATCAGGATATCAGTAACTTTATTAACCTTTATTAATCTAAATCATTCCATGAGACCCAGTTTTAGTGCAGTGGTTTAAGGCACCAAGCTAGAAACTGAGAGACCGTGAGTTGTAGTCCTGCCTTAGGCACAAAGCCAAATGAATGACTTTGGGCCAGTCACTCTCTTTCACCCCTAGGAAGAAGAAGGCAATGGCAAACTACTTCCAAAAGTGTTGCTGAGAAAACTACAGGGACATGTTCAGGCAGTCACCAGGTGTCAAAACATAAGATAATGAAAGGAAATGAAATAATGGAATGGAATGGAATGGAATGGAATGGAATGGAATGGAATGGAATGGAATGGAATGGAATGGAATAATTCCATGCAGCAGACTTAACTTTTTAGGTACTACTGAACACTTCACAATTGTTCTACTATTTCACATGTTTCCATGTTTCCAGCTTCCACTCAGAACAACATGAAATCCAACAAACCCTATAATGCAATCAAATTTACTCTGGCTCACTACAGATTTTCAACAACAGGATTTAGATTAGGCATTTCTTAAACTGGAATATTCACCCAGTGAATTAAAATAGTCATAAATTAAAATACACATGAATTAGCACCATGAAAAATCTGCTATAAAACAGATCCACAGAAAATTTATTGCTGCTAATAATTCTCAGCTAAAACTTCTCAAAGGTATCACAATCCATTCAGGGGAATGTTCTCTTTTGCCAGTCTAGTGTAGTAGGCCTGTACTGCCTTACATTTAGCAAACTGATCTCAGTGTTTTCCCTGTTATCTACTTGGGCGACCCTATTACAGAGCCCAGTGATATCATGCATAATATCAAGAGTCTATACATCTGCACATCTTCCAGTGTGATATATATTATTTGCTTACCACATTTTACATAGAATAAATTTATCCATCCATCCATCCATCCATCCATTTATTTATTTATTTATTTTTAAATTTATATGCTGCCCATCTCTCCCAGAGAGATTAACCAGTCTCTACAGTATGTAAAAGAATAAAAGACAAATTAAACAGTCTAGAATTTGGGCTGCTCCAAAACCAATGGAGACTATCACTGATATGCCACATAGCTGACAAATAATTAAAATGCCACACTCTGTGTGGAGAATTCTGTTGAGCAAGAATGTGTTAAGAGGTTCAACATCTTTTCTGATGATTAATTGAACTGAGGCCAAGTGTTCCTACCACTGTAAAAATCTTAATCAAATCCCCAGTGCGTGAATGTCTGTCACACCAAACAATTGTTTGTTGAATGGGTATTATCAAGATTTCATTGACATTATCTATATCTTCAGCGTTTCATTCCCTCTGATATCACTGATGAACCTATCTCTGGATTATCATTTATGTGTCTGATTAAATGGATTATAAACCTAGAAAAGCAAAAGCACAATAAACTTGTGCTTTTTCCTCTTCCCATTGCTTATCCTTGTTCTTTGTTTCTGTTCTGAGACTTGTACAAATTTGTAATCCGCTACATTGGATTACTAATTATGAATTTGGCATGTCATAGTGAATTAGTATAAAATAGCCAAGAAATTTAGGATATGGGTTGGGAAGAGCTCTTAAATACTGAAACAGACTAAGATACCCCTTCACAAGGCTTTTATGTATGATTTTTTTTCATTTTTCTTAATTGCTTTTGTATTCTATTTTTGAGCATTTTTAATGGGGTAGAGACAGTTTTAATACGTTTTCCCTAAATGGGCCAAATTAGGCTGTTAATTTGAGTCTCTAAATCAGATTAAATATAAATATTTTAAATAAATATTTATATACCACTTATATTTTAAAAAATCTCAAAGTACTTTTCATTTTCTATACATAGAGAATTCTGGCCAGCAATTCTCCAGCCAGAATTTCCCAGCTGGCTGGGGAATTCCAGGAATTGATGTCCACGCAACTTAAAACTGCTGAGGTTGAGAAACACTGGTCTTAAGGGAGGCTCAAAGTATGCCTATTCATGCTGGCTAAAGAAGGAGGTAGACTCAGAAATTTCTGAAAACAGACAGAACTAAGGGCCTAATCTGGCCCCTTAACAGTAAGTGTATTAAAAGCTGCCTGCCCCATTGTAAAAAGTACCATTGAACTGGGATGATCACTGTGGAGGAATTGTTGCTACATCCATCCTAATCCTTCCTGAACCGCTACCTAAGTAGGTAAAGATTGCTCTACCCCACATTAGGACTATTTTTCTTCCTGATTTTATATTTCTTTATGTGCAAGGGATTCTTAATGCAATGTGAAAGTGTATGGGACACAAACAAAATGTACGATGGCCTGGTAAGGAATTACCATTTCAAATTACCCTGATGTAATACATTAAAAAGCCATCCGAAAATTATTTATATGGCTAGAATGTGAACTTTATTGGTCTTTATGCAGATACAAATGTCTGTAACAATTTGGTTATAGTTTGGCTTGGTTAATTTAACTTTGTTCTATATTTTTCATTAGTTTATAAACCTTTTGTTTATATACTTTTTATTTACTGTATAAATAAATAAAAAGTATACAATATTGCTTATATAGTATACAATAAATATATATTGTATATTTTTACACATTTCTATAATATCTATGAATAATAATGAATAATAATCATAATTAGAACAACAAACCTTGGCATTAAATTCAGCAAGAAAATCAAAATGTTTCTTGAGATCTGTTGCAAGGATTGCTTCAATCACTAAGAATCGAAATCGTTTGAACTGCACATGATCAAGATTAGACAGAAAATTGTATTCTGGTAGAGATAAGAAGAGATTCCATGCAGAGGCTGCATGATGATTTTCTAGAACTGATTTATCATTGTATAATACAGCCTGCAAAATAATTAGTACAAATATTTTAAAAAGTGAAATTTCACAAAACTCTAATAGCTATTTAATATTATCATTGAGAAATTGAACAAAACAGTTATATGGGGAAAATTATGCTGAGCAATTGGATATAAATCTCTAAACAAAAACACTACCTGAACTGGATTCAGCAAACACAGATTAAGTTCAATTTCCTACTGTGGCCAAATCTTCAAAGCACAGAGATTTTTGGTGAAAAAGAGAATATCCAAACAATATTATAGAGTGAAAACAGGGCTAAAAGAAACACATTCCTCTTTTGTGATTGATCTGGCTGTCTTAGCATCTGATTCACAGTGATCATGGGTGTGTCAGTTGTGTACCATCACATGTGTAACTATATTGTGGAGAGAGGGATTGTGGCAGTCCATAATAATTCCACCCTTCTCACTAAGCAACTTTGATGTTTTGCTTCTGGTGATGGGTCAAATGGGTCAAAGGGCAGATTGGGGATGTTACTAATGTCTCTGCTCGCCCTGCTGCACAGTTGCTTCTTAGATTGAACGTCCCAGTATGGTATCACAATGAATATGGATACAAGAAATTAAATGTGAGTACAAAGAACCAACATTCATGATAAAGGTCGGAACACCCTTCCCCTTGAGATCTGCCAGGCCCCTACCCTGCTAGTCTTCCAAAAAGCCTTGAAGACCTGGCTTTTCCCACAAGCTCTGTGGTAGTGGGAGGCTGGAGCCCAGTAAAGTTTTTTTGGATATGTGGGGTGTGTGTAGTTTTTGGGGCACCAGGAATTTTTATGCTTTTTTTAACTGCTTTTATTGTTTTTACTGTTGTTATATTGATAAGATATGTAAATCTTATAAATAAATAAATAAAGTCATTGTCAGATTACATCAGGATTTCAAGGCTGCAATGACAATTAACTTGACACATAAAGCAGGGCATATTTCAATTCAGTTGTTCCTGGGCTTCAAAGAAATTATCTGAAATTGGAAGATTTTAATGGACTTCATGGTGATCAGACTATTTCCTACTGAGAGTGGTGCAATAAAGCCTATTCTGTCCTTGCATGGATGAGGAACTAATTAGGATGGTTTAGTTCCAAAAACTCATAGCTTTCAAAAGATTCTTGAATATAAGAGTTGTTGAGGCTCTCGTCTTACATTAGCATGAGATGAGACAGCCTGTCGACACTTCCAAATGCCCTCTCTAACCTCACAGGATCAATATTACATCCTGATTGTCATGGGAATCAATGGTGATACAGGCAATATGAAGTTTAAAGCATATATCAAATTCATCACAAAAGCATGTATTTATACTTAAAAGCAAGCAGCAAGTTGGCCAGCTTTGTGGATGATACCACACTATTCAGCTTGGTGAAAAATGAAAAAAACCAGAAGGAGCTCCATTCACTCAGAATAGAGTGAATGGTCAGCTAAATAATAAATGCAGTTCAAGTGAATGTAATGTGATACACATTGCAGCAGAGAGCCTTAGCCTCACATACTGTATACTCTAATAGGGTCTGAGCTGCCTATAACTAATCAGTCAAGAGTTCATGGGGTGATAGTGGATAATGAAGATGTCATTTCAATGTGTAGAAGCTATGAAAAAGGCAAATTTTATCATAGGAATCATTAGGAAAGGGACTGAAATAAAACAAATGAAAATGTAGTGCCCTTACAAAAATGTACATCCATCCATCTCTAAAATACTGTGTACAGTTCTGGTTGCCACATTTGACATGAAAATGATTAGGGAATTTAAACATTTTTCGTACAAGAAAAGCTAGAAAGTCTAGGACTCTTGAAGTTGGGAAAAAGATGTTTGAGGAAGGGTGTGTAAAATCATGCCTAGCATGAAAAAAGTGGGCAGGAAAAAGTATTTCTCTGTCTCAAAACAGTAGGACCAGGAGCCATCCAATTAAGCTGATTGGAAGGAGATTTAGAGCAACACTACAGCAACAACAACAACAAAAAACCCCTTCATGCTCCATATAATTAACTTCTGAAATTCATTATCCCAAAATGCATTATCCCACCTTGTAAACCAGATTACCAGGCTCTTGGAGGCCTTGTCTCCAGCTGCAGCTTCTGAATGCCAGTAATAAATCTCTCTTTATCCACAATTTCATCAGGAATGAGAGGGCAAAGCTGGCTTGCATTACCAAGATTTGGGTGGATGCAGAGGGAGGTGTTCCCCTCTCTGAAGTGTGCCCATCTAAGTTTTGGGTGTGAGCATCAGTGCAAGCCCAAGGCAAGAGAAGAGGGGTGGCAACTAGCATGCAGAAGGCTCTACAGAGGCACTGTTCCACAAATAACTGGATGTCAGGCCTTGTTCCTGAAGTTAGGCTCAAGGGACAAGGTGGGACTGCTGTTGTTGTACCATCCCCTTCTGCATAGGAGTATCTCTTCCTGAACTGCTTAACCTCATCACTGGGCTGGCAGTGGAAGTCCCCAGGCTCAAGATGTTGCAACTTTAACCTCAGGGAGGAATCAGAAGCAGTTTGGGAATTCATGGCTATCATGAAACCACTATCTAGTTCCAGGTTATCAGAGGTCTGAGTCATGTGGGAAACGACATGTTAGATCTGGTTTCTGTCTTGGAGCTGATACAATGTGAACTGAGGATTGCTCCTGGTGATATTATTATGTGAATGCACTTATTCTGTTAAGTTTATTGGTTTTAATGTTTGTTAACTCTAATTAGGTAGTAATCCAATTATTAATTAGAGTAGAGTAGTACTAAGATTAGTAATCTAATCAGATAGTCCTCGGGTTACAACAGCAATTGGGACTGGAATTTCCATTGCTAAGCGATGCAGTTGTAAAGCATGACGTCACATGACCTCATCGCTTAGTGATGGCAATCCCAGCAATTCCAGTTGCTGTCATAACCTGAGGACTGCTCAGGTTGTTAAGCGAGGATCTCATGTGACTATGACATGGGAAGAGGCAGGAATCCAGACAAGCAGGCTGGCAGGTGAGAGCTATGGGCAGGCAGGCACTATGAAGTGCAGATGGGTGGGCAGGTGCCATGGATGGGCGCTTCAGAGTGCAGGCAGGCAGGTACCATGGGCAGGCACTATGGAGAGTAGGTGGGTGGTATGGAGTATGGGGGGGGGAAGCAGTGGGAGCAGAAGAGACTTGTGGGAGCATCTTGTTACCTCCTGCTGGCTTCCCCACTGACTTTGCTTATGGAAAGATCCAAAAGGTGATCACATGACTGCAAGATGCTGCAACCATCATAATTGCAAGCTGGTTACCAAGCACCCGAATTGCGATCATGTGGCTGTGGGGATGCTGCAACGGCCACGACTTCGAGGACCGATCCCAAGTCTCCCTCATTCAGCACTGTCGTAACTTTGAATGGTCACTGAATGAGTGGTCACAAGTGGCATATTTATTTATTTCTATTTCAAATTTAGTCACCAGCCATCTCACTCAAGGAGTGACTCTGGGTGGTTTACAATAAAACAAGAATAAATACTAATTAAAATACAATAAAACAATGTACATAAAGAATAATATTTAATAATAAATAAATATTTAATAAATACATACCCCTAAATAATAAATAAATGTGATGATGACCACTTACTTGGATTGGTTTAAAAATGTGTTAAACTTATGGAGGACAGGTCTATCGAGCTATAAACATTAAAGAATCAATGTTATCTACAGGTGGGGGTGGTATGCCTTGAAATACCAGTTGCAGGAGGAACAATAGTGACAGAGGGGTGTGTCTCCTTGTGAGCACATAAGTATATGCCTGGCCAAAGTAAAAAAAAAAAAATGTTGCACTAGGATAGGTGTTAGCCTGATCCCACAAAGCAATTTTTATGTTATTATGTTCTCATTGCATGCTTGGAGCTATTACTTTTCCGCAAAAGAAAAAAAAATATTTTAGTGCATCCACAAGCAGTCATCCACTGGAAATGTTTTATGTAGCTGGGAGGTTATTAATGTCTATTCGAGTGATTGGAATGCCTGAACCCTCAGTGGTTTGCTATCTGCTATGACAATTTTCCTGTAAAATATATTATATTTGTAATTATTTTTAAATATCATTGGGTAAACTAAGCTGCTCCTAGTTTGAAATAAGTGGAACAAAACTACATATAGCCATATACTGTTCCTTGAAAATGTTGAATGTTAGAAAGAGGAATGGAGGCAGGACAGAAAGAATAAGAAAAAGAAATAAATGATCATAAATAGAAGGCTGCTGACTCTTGATATTGAAAAATAAAAAATATCTCATGTAATAATGCAACAAGGCTTTTTAAATGTACTGCTCTGCAAGTATAAAACTTAAAATATCAGAATTGCTGGCAAATATGATTATAGTTTAATGCTAAATTTTAACAGTTGAATTAGAGAGCATATATGACTTTTCACATTACCAGTACTACAGAAAGCCATCTTACCTGTGGAGCATTTGTTGCTACCAGAAAAGCATTTGTCCGACCAGGATGATCATAATCATGCATGGCTGCTGCTACATATAAAGCCATTAATTCTAAGGCTGGAATATTTGATGCTAAATATCCATAGCTTTCATCTACAACAGGACAGCTTTTGGAGGAAACATAGGCAACATGGCCAGCTGAAATATCACTTTCTGTATCCCAAAAATTAAGCATAAAAATAACATTTAAACAATATTCAGAATATTTATAAACATTTTCAACATACCTAGCAATCCACAGATTTCATTGTGCTGGATCCAGTTAACTATTCCCTCAATCAGGACCCTATTTGTCAGAGTAAAGCTTTTCATTCTTTTCCTAAAAGTCCCCTAAATTACCCCAACATCTGAGCTAGAGAGATGAACAACTTTCCAGAACAGTGGGAGAAGGCACAAGTGATAAAAATTAAAAAACACATACCTTAGTATCTCAATGTACTTTATATAATATTAAACAATTCATTCAATTGACATGATGCTAAAAATTACAGAATGTTCTAAGGAAATATATATTCATTGAAACAGCATGTTGGAATGTTGAGTACTATTTCATTTTTCCAGTATAATAATTTTAAAAAGCTTTAGTTAAATTAAATACTTTAAATATTTTTAGCCTGAGGGGTTTACTTTAATAATTAAATAAAGAAATATTACTCTAATGTATTTTAGTTGCTGGAAACATGCTGACCAGTCATGCTGAGCATTGCAGTAAAATACAGGTCTTATTCAGGAGTAGGGTTCCAAATGAAAACAGTTTACTTGGCTAAGAAGTAAAGTCAGTCAGCAATTTTCCAATCAATTCCCTAAAATCTGATTGTAAAAGCCACTAAATGTTAGCTTCAAGCATGCAACCTTCAAACCAGTGCATGTTTATTTCAAATGTATTCTTTTTATCCTACCAGGCACAGCCTCCTTGTGGAAGAATGCCACAGACATACCAATGGTGGTTCCTGTCCCAGAATCACTGTCTGTTTGCTGGAATCCAGGAATTGGTCTTGTTGTAAGATACCATACGGCATGAAGAACATCTGTTGCATGTATTCGATTGTGATCTAAAATAATAATGTTTTTATTAAATGTAAACATTACCATTATATATGAAGAGTCAATCACCCAAGGAAACAAAAGATAGAGGCAAAGGCAGAATTCTAATTCAAGAAAAAGGGCCTCACAGATGATAGCTTCCCCCCTTCCTTGCATTAAACAACTTGCACGTCTGTTCTTCATCAGTTAATAGACCACCAGAATTTCAACTCTATAGCTTAGTCATACTGGGACTCAGTGAGATTTTCACTAAGACTCAGTGAGAATTTCATTCGTATCTCTCATTATTTTTTTAATTTAGCAAAGCCTTACACACATTTTGTTTTATCTATTTTTCTTATTATTACTTTTTAAAACTCTATTCTTATCCCATAATTTGTAAGATTAAAAAATAAATAAAAGAAACAGAAATAAAATACTACTAAATTACAGTAATAGTTCCTTACAAATATAACATAATAAAACACAATGGATGGCTCAGATGAATAAATTAGCCTAATTTTGTAAACTATTACTTACAGGGAATGTCTCGATAACCATTTTCTAGTGCTTGAAAGTAGTTCATGAATTGCTGAATTGGAATTTTGAAAATTTCAAATAAACCAGTGTCCTGAAACAATGTAAATGCAACCTAAAAACACAATAGACACATATTAAAACACCATGATAAACATTTCAGTTTTTTTTCAGATTCTTTGAGAATGAATGTCTGTTTTTTCCTCCTCTCCTCTTTCTAGCAGCCCTCTGCCCTGCCAAGGGTTGCTCCTGAGGATCAAGAGCACCTCAGCCTGAACAAGTGGGGCTAACAGGCAGGTAAGGAAGGGAATCACCTTAATTATACAATTTATATTGAATTGAATATAAACAATTGAAACTATTAATGTTTTTGGTCAAAATCCAACTAATATTTAAAGCTAATATAACCTACATTTGCTAAATCCAGCTTCAGCCAATCTTTGAGATTTTCTTCCTATCTGATAAATCTGTGCAAGTGTCACAGCTATATATGTATATGCATATATACATACTAAAAGGGCAAATCCGAGATATATCTCAAATGAAATATCCTTAATTAATTAAGGATTAATTAATTTACAAAATTAATTGATCTGTAAGTACATATATTAACCATTCTTTCTCTATTATAGAAACATACAAATACACATACAACATATACATTCCCCTCCCTTTCAGTAAAAACAGCAGAAAGATTTGTAAGAGCAGTTGTGCAGTCATTTCCACCCTATGCTAACAATAGTTTTCAACAGCTTCTTTTATTCTTATCTACCTCCTCCAATTACCCACCTCCTCCCCATTCACATGGAACTATCTGAGGAAAGAAACTGTTCATTTTGGAAAATAGATATATGCAGACATATATCTATATGTATTTATATGGAGAGAATAGCTTTCAAAATGTTCATATATGTACAATTAAAACTATCAAGATACAATATACAGAATATCTACAGCAGCAACAAACCTGACTGAGGATTCTTCTAGATTTATCTCCCATTTTTTGAACGAGATCAAATATTTGAAAATTCCAGCTGCTCATTTCCTCTATTAATGAACTGTGGTTTTCTGTTAACATCAGCTCTAATGAAGGATCCTCCTCAATCTATGAGAGAAAAAATAATAATAAATAAGAACAGTAAGATGAAAGTGACTATCACAGAATAAAGCACAACTATTTTGTTAGTATAAAATCAATTCTTGATTAAAGCACTAGTCAGAACAGGGAGGAAAGTCTTCTGGAGCACAACTGAACAGGGGAGGGGCTGAATGGAAGACTTTAATTCAGTACTGCAACATGGGCATTTTATGGCATGCGCTGAATTAGGAGAAACTGAACAGGGATTATTTTCTACTATTTGAATACAGACTAGAATGTATTTGTTGGCAAAAATTAGAAATGATATTCTGATTTCCAGACTAGATCTTGCCCTAGTAATCTAATACAGTTTTTCATTTCTAACACCTAATCATCATTCGCTATAGATTTTTGTCACAGAATGGTTACCAAGGAAGAATCCTTTTAGTAGTGGCTGGGATATTTGTCACAAGGGGAAAAATTAGGCCTTTCAAATTAAATGTAAAACTGCAAATCAACAACACAACAGGGGTCTATAACAAAATGTTTCCATGTGGAGTATTCTTCTTCACATCAATTAGACATATGTCCTCCTCTGGAATATTCCACTGCATATACTACCAACAAAAATAACTCATTCACTATTCTGTGACACTGAACGTGTTCAGTCCTCACCACATTGTTTTTGAGGATTCTCAATTTGAAGTACCGTATTTTTCCGACTATAAGACGATACTTTTTTCTAAAATCCTTACCCTAAAAATTGAAGGGCGTCTTATTTAAGGAAGTCAGCTGAGGCAAAACTACCCATACTTTGTCTCTGCAGGCAGCTTCCTCCTGTTGCTAGCCTCCAATCACGAGCCTTATGTAACTGATGTCAGCTGATGCTGAACAAACCAATTAGAGGAAGGCTTTTGCAGAGAGAAGCTATGGGAAGTTTCACTCGTGCTTGAATGTAATCAGTTATGCAAAAGAGCCTGGAAGTAGAGCTGCAGAGAGACAGTTTGGACCTCCTCCCACCTAGTGTATCAGGTCAATGTTAACTAATTACTAAATAAAAATGTGTTCTGCACTATCTTTAAAATATTGATTTCTTAGTTTGGGGTTGGAAAAATGGGGGTCGTCTTGTATATGGGGCTGTCTTATTGTCAGAAAAATATGGTACTTTTTTCCAATTTTATTTATTTATTTATTTCTGTAAACCGCAATCAGGGCTTTGCTAAAGCAGTTATAAGCAGAGCTCTTTTGTTAATAGCACTTATGATTCAACAATTGAAATCAATAATGATCTACAAAGCACCAACACCACCATAAACCGTCCAAGTCAATTATTTCAGGACATTGTGTGCGTGCATGCGTGTGTGTGAAAACAAAGATGTTCAGAGAGCCAGAATGTTATTCCAATTATAACTTGAGAGCAAATTGATTGAATGTGTTACCATCATATGAAGAAATATATGTACATTGTGTTTTTAATAATATGTTTGGTATGCATTTACTGCATCTTTTTCTGATTTTGACATTTTGAAAACTTCAAGATTTATTAAAGAAAGAAAAACAAAATTCAGTTTAAATAATATTATAATAACAGTGTTGAAGTATAGAAGTAAGTAGTTTTTTACAATAAAAATCAAACCTCTTATTAAAAACACAGGTCAAACTACCATAGGTATTCCTGAAATAATATACTTACATTAGACTGAAAATTCTTAGTTTGATCCATTTGACAACTGTGATTTTTTGCTTCTGCCATTTCACTGTGCAGTTTCTCTGCAAGATGGCTAGAGTCTTTTGAAACATTGCTATTTCCATCCTCACCTTAAACAAGTGCAAATAATATTAGCAATTTAATCAAAACAAATTTGTTCAACTTCAAAAAATATAATGATTTCCTAATCTAAATTCCATTGTATGCCTTTATAAAACATTTGAAAATACTGGAATTACTGTAAACTGTTATGAGATTTTTAAAATAGAGTATACAAATGTTTTAAATAAATACTAAAGTATCTTAATTTTGAAAAAATAGTACTTCAGAAGTTTATAATTTTGCCCCAAATATCCAATGTTGCAAATGTGGAAATGCACACATTCAGTTCATCCATCTCTTCTTTTCCTTGACCCTGACATTTCTGGTAATTCATCAAAATTTGCCAGTATTCCAAAGCATACTTTGGGCTCGAGACTTCTAAGGGAAAGTAGAAACACTCCTCTCCACAAAAAACAACAACCACCACCAAAACATTAATATGATATAGGCAACTTCTGAGTCCACAGACATTCATACAGTTTCATACAGACCAAACTACAATACATATAGTATAGAATTTGGACATGCAACCCCTTTTTGAACCAAAGGCTACATTTGGCCTTTGAATGGTGTGTCAGGAACTGTTCTCCAGAAACATAGATGGGGTGAGAATTTAATTTAATATACACTGCCATATAATTACATCTTAATTTAATTTGAGCTCATGGAGCATTATACTTTAGAAGACTATATACAGTGCTTTAGCTTTAAGAGTTATCCATGTCCTGGTGGTTAGTGATATTGAAGGATCTCTAGAATCTATCAGAATATGTACAGTCCACCTTCCCTTAAGCTCTGAGAGAGAGAGAGAGAGGAGAGAGAGATGCTATGCCACATTGTATGAGGCTTTACATGACTTCCACCCCCCGCCCCTTCCCTCCCCATGGAGTTTGAACCTCATAGAATAAGATTTGGCTCATACATCTGATGATTCCCAAGAAAGATAAACAAGTGCGTACTGACCCCTGGTGGTTAGTGCAACTGAAAACACTACACAGGATACACACTGTGTAAAAATAAAGAATTTCCTCCCTCGAAGTTAGGGGGTAAAAGTCATATACAATCTTGTACCTGGGGGCATGACATAATGTAATATCTTTCTGGGAGAGTTCAAGGGAAGATGGTCTTTATATACCATTCTGATAGAAAACATCCCTGACCTCCTCAGACTGAACAAAGAAATCTGAAAAGAGATTCTGCTCATGTAATTTCCGTTACACATAATGTATGCAAACAATTGGAAGAATAATTCCCATTTCAGACCTTGGTATTCAACCTGGAAAAGTAAGGAACAGAGAAAGCAGAGTTGGGGACATTCTCTCTTTCTCTCTTTCTCTCTCTCTGTCTCTCTCTCCCCCACCTTTCATCCAGGAGCAAAAGACAGCATATATAGCGCTTCCTCTTCCTATTTCTATAATGCTAACCCTGTGAGGTAGGTTGGACTGAGAGAGTGATTATCCCTAAATCATCTGGTGAGCTTTTGTGGTTGATGGTGGCTAAGTCTCCCCACTTCTTGTCCAAAACCTTAACCACTATACCACACTGGTTTTTAATATTAAAGACATGGCTAATGAGTACAGCCTTCTGCATATTTATATATTTCAGGCATAATGTCTCAAAGGGTGGGTGTGGTTAAATTTTACTTCCCTCTCTCCCCCTCTTTCTCTAAGTCATACCACCAAAGTATGGTGGTACCTGGGCCTATTTTGAGAAACAATAGAAAAGGATTTTTTCTTTCTTTCTAGGGTTTTTCCTGCATGTTCAGGGTCCACTTTTTGGATCACTGAATACTGATCCATTGGTTGCGATAGGAACTGACCGACCGGCTTGTCGCCCAAGCCTGACATTGCGGACTGGGAGAGTGACTGGCCCAAAGTCACCCAGCCGGCTTTCATGCCTAAGGCGGGACTAGAACTCCCAGTCTCCTGCTTTCTAGCCTGGAGCCTTAAGTATTTATTAATTATAATACTCAAGACTGCAAGTACCATAGAAGCTCTTGTAATTTAATTGTCCTCCAGGTAAAAAACAACGTATCACGTAGCAGCAAGAGATTTATACCAACCTGCCTGGCCTATCTCACTCTCTCTCATCAACTCCTCTGAAACAGGCTCTCCAAAAGAGCAGATTATTCCTAGGATAATTATGCAAGCTCCACTGCATAATATCTCTAAAACAGTTTTTTATAAGGATTGCCTGCACCATTAATAGGTGTGTTGGATTAAAAAAACAAGTTTTTTTTGGTATTCAGCTTAATATTATCATCAATTATATCTTTTCAGCAAGTATTCTACCACAAACATGCATATATTGAAAAAAAGAATTAAAATTTAGGGTTTTAATTAGGACATGCATTGTTCTTTTCGTAGGTTTCTTTTTTTCCTTAGGACATACAGTACATTGTCCTTTTCTTGGTTCTTCTGTTCTTACAATGTTTAATGCTGTATGCCACTCAGAGTCTTTATGGAGTTGGGTGGCCTCCTAAATTTAATAAACAATAAAATAATTCTTCACCTTCCAGCATCACCTCCCACTGTATTGGCAAGCCCAACCTTTCAATACTGAAGTTTTTTGGGAGGAGGGAGATGGGGAAATCAGTAAAATTCCCATTTTCTATACATGTGAACTCTGCTCATAGTTTTCCACTTCACACAATTCTGGATATGGAACACTGTAGCTGAGAATAAAATTAATAGATGTGGGTCACCTGAAGTGTTTTCATGAATTCATATTCTTAAAGGAATAAGTTATTACTGAAACAAGGATGTTAAATATTCACATGGTCTGTAAACTTACCTGATTTTTGGCTTTGACATTCTGCTACAGATTCAAATAATGAGTTTGCAACAGAGTTGAATACCTGTCGTCTGCAACTTACGGAAAATAAAACAAGATAGAACAGTCATTTTTTTTTTCAGGTGCTAACATTTCACACATTTTTAGACAGTGTATAGGAAAAGAGAGAAGTCTATAAAAAAGTAAAGGCTGATGCCAACACAGAGAATCATCAATAGAGAAAGGTAACTTAAGTTCAAGGAAAAGCAGCCAACTATATACAAACCAGTAATTTTTTAAAAAATTATTGTAACAAGTTATTCAAGAAATGTGATTAAAAAGAGTAGTTTGGGGAGGGAACTCACAGGATGACTCCTTCTATCAAATAAAGGTACTATACATGCTAAATAACTGATTAATTAAAAAGAGATCATTACCTATTACAGGTATAACATGAAGATGTTCTAAATTGTTGCTGAAAATCTGAAGAATTAAATGTGCTTCCCAGAGATTTATGTACATTAATACTAGGTTTAGTAAGGAAATCAGCAGTATCAGGAAATTCCACAGGTGATCGGTGGTACCCACTGGAGAGAAATCCATTACTGGGTGCAGCGCCAGGACTTAGATTCTGAGAAATTCCTAAAGTGGAGATGGCAGAGAAACCAAAGAAATAAAAAATGTGTTAGAAGAATAACACATGAAAAACCACTAGCTCAACAAATGTTCTTAATGGTTGCGGAGGGGAAGGAACTCCTCAAAATAATTTATACATTCACTGTACATATGTACATGATTATAAATGACTTGTAAACATATAAAACTGGCAATTTAAATTCCATTCATTTGGCCAAAATACACACATCCCTTTTACAAGTAGCCAAGACTTTTCTGTACCCTTCTATTCTATACTCTTCCCTGGATTGCCAAAATCTGTAATACCTAAAATAGGCATTATACAAATGGAACCTGTAATATAATGTTGACGGACTTTATTGAATATTCCAGCAAATTAGCAATGACTTCTCTAGAATAATCTGATTTTCCTTTCTTCCCCGTACCTAAAATTTGATGGCCAGTGAGCATGCTCAGTGCTCATAATGAATTTGCAAGGCTTTTTTTTCACCTTAAAGTTTATTCTATAGATTTTTTGATATTTCTGCAAAACTTGGATTTTCCTGCCCATTGTCTCTTTTAGAGAGCCAATTTAGCATAGTGGTGAAGGCACCAGGCTAGAAACCGGGAAATGGTGAGTTCTAGTCCCACTTTAGGCATGAAGCCAATTGAGTGACCTTGGGTCAGTCGCACCCTCTCAGCCCTAGGAAGGAGGCAATAGCAAACCAATTCTGAAATTTTGCCAAGAAAACTGCAGGGACTAGTACAGGCAGTCACCAGAAGTCAGAGGCACCGAAACAAAAACAAAAGCTTAAAGGCACCAAAACAAAAACAAAAAAAGCGCTTCCCTTTTATGTATCAGTGACACTTATTTTAGCTACATAAGCAATAAGCAACTCACATCCTTAACTTCAGTAGCAAACAGAATGATGAAGACATTATCTTTCACTATTTTGCAAAAGATGCAATACATTACTTGAACAAGCAACAAAATAATATGTTTTAGTTAAAATGCACTTAAAACAATCTAAGCAATATAAAATTTTAGGATGTATACATGTATTGTTTTCAAAAGAAATTATATCACTCCATGGACACTCCTATAGGCAACTTACAAATAATTGTTACGCTCTTACCAGCTCGTCTAGAACCTGCACTGCTTGCTGAGGTCACTGAAGATGATCTTTGCTTCGGTATTGTCAACAGGTTTGTGCTGACAATAGGCCCATTTGGATAAGATCCTTGGCTAATTGAAAAACAGGAAAAAAATAATTTTTCTTCTCTTATTTTACTCAACTAAAATACAGGAAAGTACGTTTTAAAATTGTAATTAAATGTAAGCCATCAATCAATCATTACAGCCAAAGGTCAGGAGTATTTTTCTAGTCAAAATCCACATATAAAGTTGTACATGCCACATATAAAGTTGTACATATTTCCAAATAAGATGGTACAATACAAAAAGATGGTCTACAGTTGACCGACCTTCTCTAAAGCTGACTTATTCATCTTGTAAAATTTATTCAGATTCCATCCTAGCCTGGAGTTTATTACTCAGATGCTTTGAATATAATTTGCTTATGACACTTAGTAGACTGATTAGGTAAGTCTTCCTTATTATCTTTCTTATAAACACAGATTATTATGGCTACCCCCAGTCCTTAGGAATCTGCCCTGTTTGACAAATAAACAGAGATGTCAACAAGGAGGCCTACCAGCTACAATTCAGTTTAATTATTTCAGGTAAGACAAGATCATTACCTGGCATCTTCCCAGTCTTAAGTGACTCTAGTTAGACTACTTCTGCTAAGTAACTGGAACCAGCTATCCAGAGTGCTGAAATCATGATATACATTTTCACTATTGTAATTAGGTCAGTATAGAAAGCTCTCCCACCTTGAAGAAGGATTGCATTGGCCAGGTTCTCTCAAAAGAGAAAGGAATTCTTTTGCCTGACTAAAAGGATGAGTTGAGGCCATGGATCTATTATAGCTCTCTACTTCTTCTCCCTAAGGATACATTTATATAGTGATTGGAGGCCAGACAGAAGCTGATAATGGGTCTCAGAAGAATAAAGTTTGTAAACAACACAGGCAGCCTTAAATGTCCCTTTTAGTGGCTGGCATTCTCAGTCAAACCATTGTTGATCTTTGTTATTCAGATAAAGGGGATACTTCCTCTTCTCTGAAAGAAAGATTGATTAGAATTTGCCTATTATTTTACAAGTCTAAGGGGCAGTCCTGTGGGCCATAGGCAATTAAACCTCAGTAATTTCTAAAACATCCTGTGACTTTTGAGCCATTTGAGTTATAGAATTAGCATTTTTTTCATCCCACCTAGGTCACGTGTTAGTGTTAATGACTCCCAAATTCTGGGTATACCTTGCCTCTGTTTCCATTAACCTATTATATAGTATTATAATTAATATAAGGGGATGATGGTAACTTTCTAGATGTGGCACCACCTCTAACTTTAAAAGATAAGGTAGAAATTTTGGTGAGGTGATCCAGTAGTCACCAATTGACCTCCTCTCCATTCTCAGTTCAGCTGGGTGATCTCCAATTAACACACCATTTAAAATGCAGCGGTCCAGGCATGTGGTCAACTTTCAGGTTGAATCCCATCAAGTTATACCTTTAATCCTTTGATGAACTTGGATGGAGAAGTTCCACTAAGGATTCATCCAGATAGCAACACTTAAATTGTCAGGAGAGAGTATGATCATCTGAAATATTCCCATGATAACAGGGTACATGTATAATCTTTTAGGTCCAGTCATTTTTCCTGCTTATTACTACCATTTCATATAAGCCATCAGAGCAACACAGCAGTGTAATAATTATAAGTGCACCTTATGCATAAAGAACTCCAGACACAGATACATAATCGATATATTCACAGATATAATAAAGATTAAACAAACAGAATTGCAGCTAGGTGCCATAGAATAGCATAGAATTGTAACATATTTTAGAAACATAATAAAGAGTTGTGCTGTATCAGACCACAGGCCTAATTACTCCAGCAATCTGTTGTGGGAAGCCCAAACATAGGACAAAGGCACAAGAAAACATACTTTTCATGCTCCCTAGCAACTATGCATTATTATCAATATCCAATAAAAAGCAACCACATAATTTTGAATGCTGAAGACACAAGCCCTATTGAGGGAATTTAAAAGCAGGGGTGCACTTGGTCGCACTCTTTCAGTCTCTGATTCAGTCCGTGACACTTTTTTTTTTTTGATATTGCAATGCCTTATCTACAAAGTGAATATAAAATTTACAAAGCACAACATAATTTAAAAGAAATAGAGGACCATCACCTAAAACAGTTACAGGTAGTCCTCATTTAGTGGCCACAACTGAGACCAGTAACTCAGCTGTTAAGCAAAGCAATTGCTAAATGAAACCGTGACTGTGCTTATTATCTTACTTCAGCTTTCCCTTGCTTTACAGACCTGTGAAGGTTGTAAATGCAAGAATTGGTCATAAAGTTACTTTTTCATCACTGTCAACTGTGAATGTGTCAGGTTTAGCCCAGGAAACTCCAGAAGACAATACAGATTCAATCCAGCAAGGTTTAATTGGCTTCACACCATTTACAGAATCTTCTCAGACTGAGAGCCGTTCCCAGGGTCAAACTACAAACATCACTAGCATTCCTCAGGGAGGGGCCAGTCTCATCCTCTTATCTCTTCTTCGCTCCTCTGGGGATGAGAGCCCATGTTTCATACCCCTGCTCCACACTCCCACAGAATGGTTGCTAAATGAGGCAGTCACTAAACAAGGACTACTTGTATAGGCCTTTTCTTAATACTAAGTTCATTGTTCAGAAGGAAAAAGGAAAAACTAAAAAGGTTAGTTCAAATAACACATCGTTTTTTCCTTATCACTACAATCATAGAACATATACAAGTAGTCCCCAGGTTAAGAACACCTAGCTTACAGACAACCCGTAGTTAAGAAGAGAGCCTACTGTAGCAAAATTCGAGTTAAATACACAATTATTTGAGTTAAATATACAATGGTTTGAGTTAATTACACAATACTACTTATACAGAATACTGTTCCGGCTTACATACAAATTTGACTTAAGGACAGAACTTAGGAAAGGAACTCATTCTTAAACTGGGGACTACCCGTATTGATGATTTAAGAAAGTTATAATATAATTGATTGAAAGTAATGGTTATGACATTGCATAATATTGATTTATTTTTTGCTGCTGCCTATTAACGACGCAGTATTTTTTGGTGAATAATGACTGAAGAAAAATTGATAGAAATAACATTTCTGTTCCTGTTGTCTTAACTCTTAGAGAAAAAGTTTTTAGCTGTGGCTAATTTTTTCTGAGAAATATATGCCAGCAATTTAGAAAATCCTGAATTGCTAACAGTTCATTTCTGGGATATGTATTGTATTAATATATTTAAACAGGTTGCTTCCTACCAAAAAAGAATAGTCCAATCTTCAAATACTGCTCTCCAGACAATGCTATTTAATTAGGAAATGGAATGTATGGTAACATATTCCTGGAGTGCTTTACCATTATACCCTTTTATTTATTAACTTGTCCATTGTGCAATTCTATCCCCTTTAATTAATGCATTCTATTTCTTATAACACTAATGTGTAACCCTATATATTAGGATTAAGCTGACACATGGAAGTGCCAATTTAATCCTAATGCATACTGAGCATGTATTTTTATCAAATCTATCTTGGTATGCTATTTGAAAGGAATACTTAAGAGTTAAGGGAACATTTATGTTCTACACTTCTCTTTAAAAAATGAACTAGAAAATAGCAGCTATGCTGTAAAACTATGCCATCTGCTGTTTGAAATCTTTAAAGTACGTATGAAACATTTAGGTTTCATTTAATTTAAACATTTAGAACTCAGAAGAGTTTTAAAGCCTGATGTTTTATTGCCCAGATAGAGAAGACAACTTTCAATATATTTTCTATATTTCTAGATCTTGCATGAAATTGTATAATTGTAACTAGATCTCCCTGTTAGTCCTTTGATTCATTTGTCTACTTGGAAAAAAAGTTATAACTTATTTAATGTCTGTATCTATATCACACAAATTAAAAAGTAGTTTAAAATAGTTATGTTTCTCAAAGACAGCATGAATTTCCTCCTAAAATTTGCCCAAAGTGACTATCTCCCAGCATCCTGTTTCCCAAGGGGAAAAAAAAATGTTGTCCCCAATAGTTTTCTGCCAAATAAATTCAGCTAGTGGCCTTTCCAACGGGGAGAAGTGTAAAACATTTGGAGTTTATTACTGAATGCACATTTAAAAAAAAAGAGGTGATAAAAAATTGGGAACATTTTATAATAAACAGGTTTATTATAATGGTGGTTAGTGAAATCTGAAACATGTTTGTTTGAATCAGTCAATAGTATCATTCAATAGCTATGAAAATATATTTGTGGAAAATTTGTAGATAGACTCGGTGCAGTTAAACAAGAAAACATATGATTCTCAGGCTTAAGGAAAAATTATTATTTCCCATAACCGTAACTGACTAAATGCTTCAAGTGGTGCTAGACTCCTATTTTTATTTCAATATCCAATAAATAATTATTATACAGAAAATGACTTATCTTTAATTGCAATTTCATTTCCTAATTCTTGATGTTCAGAATTAGTGATTGCCATTAATTACTTACTAAAGTACCTTTTTTAAACATCTTGAATGAATGAAGTAATTCATTTAATTACATACATTTTTACACTATTATTATAGTATTTGAGAACCATACATTGATTCAATTCAATACATTTGTCTGAATATTTTCTACTGTAGGTGAAAAATAGTATGTATTCTATATTGGTAAGATGCTAACCTTGAAAGATTATACTCATGGTGTGACCTTTTGCCATTATTGCGTTCCCATCTAGAAACTGGATCAATGGGCAGCAAACTTGAGGTTCCTAAACTTCGCCTTAACTGTGGCGTTGGTAAGCTATTTCGGCTGCTCAGTACCTATTGAACAAGTTAAGAAAAATTATACTTTTTTTTTTATAAAGAACCATTTTAAATCATGCTTTGTAGTTCTCAGCAGTACAGAACTATGTATTAGTATCATTCAATTTAAATCAAGTGTATCAAGATATATAATAGCTAGCTGAAGTAATTAAACTTTAAACAACTTTAAACTTTAAAAAGTTTGACTACAGCATCATCAGTTCTTTTTATCCATTTATATTGCTGCTGTAAGCACCACAGAGGATTGCATTTATATAAATGTATTAATATCTGTACTTCGGGCAACACAGACTCCAACACTGATTGGAGGACATGCTGTGGTAACACAGGGAGTTCATTTCTTTGTCAGTTAAACAGCCTTCAATAAGGAATGGAAGGTTGTCAGTTTGGCTGGAATTCAAATGTCATACAGGGAAATTACATGACTCAGAAGCGTAGAGACTGAAATAAAGATCAAAATAGACAACCTGAAGGAAAGCAAGAAAAGTATAGGTGAAAAGGACTGAAAAAAAACCAAGGGAGCAGGTTAGTTGAGGTGGGGATTGAAAACAGTTGTATAATGCTTAAAATGAGACACCACGTGATAGGAAAGGAAGAATGCTGACAGATCAAGAGAAAAGTGCCTTATGCTAATGGAAATGGGATAAAGTAGGCAACAGTCTGAAGAAGGAAGTTTAGGTAACCGTTGGCAGAAGCGACAAGAACTTGAAATTAGGAGGCAAGTAGAAAATAGCATAGGCAAAAACTGCTAGGTTGGGCTGGGGCTATGCACTTCTGAAAGGAAGAGGATGGGGAGGCAGAAGAACTTTGAAAACAAGCTTTTTGGGACAGTGAGCCAAGAGATATGTTACTGTTAGAGTGATATTCTATCATATGTATAAAGTTAGGTACATTGAATTAAACAGCCAATTCTACATGTCTGCTCACATAATCAAGGCACATTGGGAGCACAGTGTAGACCACTGATCCCAACCTTCTGCTCCATGCAGGAATCCAGATTAAAACATTCATGCTTGATGCTGTCCAGGCATTGCTTAAATACTTCTCTGCCTACTCCATTGTTGAACTGCTCTTTCTCTCGGAAAATTCCTCCTAATATTCAAATATCTACTTTTTCAGCTACTTGAAGGATGAAATTGTATCTAAGTAATCTCAGATAGAGAGAGAGAGAGAGAGAGAGAGAGAGAGAGAGAGAGAGAGAGAGAGAGAGAGAGAGTCTGTTTTCTTAACCTTTACTGTCCCAGTTTGTCTGAAATCTTTTTAAATGCAGGTGCTCAGAACTGGATGAAATATTCAGTGTGATGTCTGATCAATGCAGAATAAGGTGAAATTTTACTTCCCATGATTTGGATTCTGTTGAGGCAGCCTAAGCAGAAGCAGCTTCTTCTTTTGCAGCCACATCACAATGATGATATATTCAGTTTGTAATAAATTACTATTCCAAGATTTTCTTCAAGTTATGATTACCAAGACAGATAACTCCTATTCCATACCTGCATATTTGATCTTAATGTCCAAAGTGAAATACTTCTAATTTGTCTCCCCAATTTTATTATTTTATTTTCCTCCCATTTTGCTAATTTATTAAGATCATTTTGAATTTTATTTCTGAATTCTAGAATATTAGCTATCTTACCAGTTGCATGCAATATATTAAGCATTCCCTCCATCTTCTCATCCAAGTACTTAGTAAAAATGATGAAAGGATAAGGTCCAGCACTCATTTCCTCTCTCCCATATGATAAGGAACCATTGATGAACACCCTTTGAGTATGATTTGCAAGTCAGGTATATATCCATTTAACTGGCATGCCATCCAATACATACTTAATTAGCTTACTCATTAGAACATAATGGCATATTTTGTCATGTGTTTTGCTGAACTCAAGATATATTATGTCTACAATATTCCCATAATCCATCAAGGAAGTTACCCAATTAAAATATATATATATGATAAGGTTAGCTTAATTAAGACATATTCTTGAGAAATCATAGAATTTCTCAATCAATCACTGACTTCTGGTAATCAATGCATTGTTTTCAAGATGCTTAGGATCCTCCTAGGTATCAGCATCAGACTGATGAATTGTAGTCCCTGGATCTTTTCTCCTTAGAAAAAGGAACAAAATTCGCCTTCCTCCAGTTGTCTGACACTTCACTCTTTCTCCAGGAATTTCTAGTATAATATATGAAATGCCAGAGCATCAGCAAGTTCCTTCAGCATCGTAGAATGCAATTTATCTAGTCCTAGAGATTTATGTATCAAAGTATGTTTTTTGACCATGTTCCTGTCATCCTCATGCTTCAATCCCATCCTTTTATCCTACCCTTCACAACTGCCAGGTGAAATACATATCCTCTTCCTAAAGAAAGCTGTGCCAAAATAGGAGTTAAGTGATTCTGCTTTTCCTCACCTATTAGCATTTTGCCATTTTCATTCAGCAATTGATATACTGGCTCTTTTCTGTTTTTTTTTAAATTTAAAAATATCTGAAGAAGTTTTTATTGTTGTTTTTAGCATTCCTTGCCTATCTCATTCTGAGTTTCATCCTTCTGATACTATACATTAGACAATATACTTTTCCTTCATGACCCATCCTTTTTTCCACTTCTTATATGCATCTCTTTTCATTTTCATTTTTTGTACAGCCACACTGGCTTCTTCTGCTGTCATTCTTTTTTTCTCTTTGTTGAAATTGCTTACAATTGTGATTTTAGTATATCTTTTTAAGCACATATCAGAAACTCCTTTTCCTATTAGCTTCTCCTGTCATACTTTTATCATTTCTCTGTGTTTATTAAAGTCCAAAGTTCATTTTTCAAGTAGCCCACCTGTAGTTTTCCTTAATATCAAAAACATGATTATCATTTTCCTCCAATATTCCTGCTTCTTCCAGTATGTCATCCTGGTCTCCTTTATTGATTAATATCAAGTAATTAATATCTAGTGACGTTCTCCATTCTTTAAAGGAGAAAGGTGTTAGCAAGACAAGTTATGAACAGTATAAGTAAAAAAAAATGCTGTTGGACCCAATCCTCCTTATTATTGGATCAAATTCTGCTGAAATAATGTTAAGGGAAGAGCAGAAGAGAAATTCAGGAATACTTCAAGCACCAATTTCTTTATTACATTGGAAGGTATTCAAATACGTTATGTACATGCTATGTATTGATTACAATGGTAATATTTTAACCTTGTGCAGCTTACAGTCTCCTCTTTCAGGTGAGTCTTCCATTTCTGGACAGGAATAAAACCCCGGAAAGGGAGTAAACAGGTTAATCTTTGGCCTGCATGAACCTGAGAAAGCGCTTAGCAAGTTACTGATGCTTTGAAGAGAAGAAATCACATGAGGAGGAAGGACTGGATCAGACAGAAGATCAGACACCATGTTGTGAGTCTGATTTAGTACAGAAAGATCAACTTCAGTTCCACTGCATGCATTCTGCAACAGAGAAAAATAATATTGGCTATTAATAACAGGTGCTTTTATCTTGTACAAAAATATTTATACAAATAGGAAATATATCTCAGATATTCTGTTAAGATACACAGAGTATGTGATACATAATATATTTTAATAAGTAAAGCTTGTAGAAATATACTGTAATATTAAGAGAGTTAATATAAAATATTTGAAGTTTTGCCATTTATTTACAATTTGGGAAAATATTTGCAGCCTGATCTGCATACATAAAACTGTATCATTTCTAAGCTTTTTAAATCAGTGAGAATTGTATAAAATTTTTTGCACAATACTAACAGATATATTTAAATCTTTCTTTTCAATGCATTTTGCTGGAAGGGCATAGCATTATAAGTTAAATGCATTTTTTTAATTAGAAAGTGAAACACAAGTATACAGAAGCAAGAATTTGTTGCTACATCATATGAATGTTATACAAATAATACTGAAGCATTGGTTATTCTGCATCGCATTTTCCTGAGGCAGAAATCTCATTTTGCAGATCTCCTTTTTCAGAGTTATTCTGAAATTATCCTTGGTAAAAAAAAATAACAAATCCCAGTCTTGCTTCATTTTGCCCATATATAATGCAACTTCATTGGAATTTAATATCTGGCTTCCCTTCAGTCATTACAGGAAATCTTGGCCTTCCAGACACTGTCCTCTTATTCATGAACTTGCTTCTATAAAAGGCTGACAGGGACAACTAAATGAGATTAAGTAGTTATGTATTGTAGACTAGAATAAAACCATATGCATCTGAAGTTCCACAATTGATAGCAATCAAGACCAGGGTGGTGGTGATGGTGGTGGGATTGTATTTATCTATGCTTCAAGGTTTTAACCCTAAGCTTTTTCCTGTCTCCTTTCTCAGTCATTAGCTATTTTGTCACTTTCTTCAAGACAAGAAGAGGCAGTTGTGTTGACCTTATGGTTCTCTCAAGCCTAAGAACTACTGGTTCTTGTCAACTTCATTATCTCCTCCTCCTCCTCCTCGAGATTTCAGATCCTTCTCTCCCTTACTGTCTATGGCTTTCTATCCAACCTTTCTTGACTCTCTACTCATTTCTCTTCCCAATACCAGGAAAGGTCAAGGCATCTAAAAATGATGGCTGGCCTTCCTGGTAATGATGTTTGGGAGTGTACTTGTGGACAGTCTTAGCATAATCCACTTGATCCACAAGAGGGTGCTAAGAGGTTTCAAATTCCTGGAGAAAACAAGAGGCCTCTGTAATATGAAAGAGCTGGATATGTGTCCAGTGGCAGGTAAGGGTGCTAGCTATAGGTGGCCTGAAATGGAGAGACCTCCATGGAAGCATGAATTTTATAATTATAAATGAATTTGGCCATAGGTTAATTAATAGGATCAAGCTAATTGTCTTTGCTGTAAGGTGTCATCTGTCCATTCCATTTCTCTGTCCAAATGTGGATGATGGGCAGAGGACAGGTAAACTTTAACAGCCAAAACAGAGCTTAAACTTATAAGAAATTGAGCTTCTGTCAGAAATGAGGTGATTGGGACTCCAGATCTTTGTTGAATGAAGGGGGATGCCACAACAGGGACAGGGATGGGGAAGGTGCTATAACAGGGAATAAAATTAGCATTTTTAAAAAAGACATCATTATAACCAGAACAGCATCCAGGGTCTTGATACATGG
Organism: Liasis olivaceus; assembly: GCA_030867105.1. Classification (NCBI taxonomy): domain Eukaryota; kingdom Metazoa; phylum Chordata; class Lepidosauria; order Squamata; family Pythonidae; genus Liasis; species Liasis olivaceus. The sequence goes on along the minus strand of CM061349.1, from coordinate 94,210,298 downwards.
TAGGGAAGGGAATACAATGGGAAGGAAAGGTGATACAACAGTCCAGAAAGGGAAATGGGTAGCTTTAAATAATCAATAGTGCCCAGCATCCCAGGTATCAGTACTTCTCTCACCAAGAAATGAGATACATACAACTGATAATGGTGGAGTAGTTCTCACAATTCCCAAGAGAAGATGGAGTGAAAAGACAAAAGGGTCCCCTGAAGGTTATCTGTCCAACTCCACACATCAAGATTCTGCTTTTGCCAAGTATAGATTTTTCAGACTCCTTTCCAGTTCTAAGAAATTCACAGGAGTAAACTGGTGTCAGAGGAATTGGCGAGGGGGAAATTTTCCATGCACAAAACAGAAGTAGAAGAGTCATAGAATAAGAAATATTCTGGCTTCTGTTTCTTTATGGCCTTCCAGAAGGCCAACAGGTTTGGGGCCATTCAGATCTTCAGAAAGGTTATTCCACAAGGCTGTTTCATATTTGTCAGGCCAGGTAGAAGGATGATGTGCTGAGGTTGCAAATCTTGCACGCTAGGGAATCAAAAGTGATATTATCTTGGTCCCAGTGAATATATCAGTTGTGAGTCTGTAGCCAGTCAGTTCCCAAGACTATCAGGAAATATAATGGGGAGCCTAAATAAAGCTGCTGGGATTCCTAATGATTGCTGAGTTGTAGATGTTTGGTGTACTCCGCAATGGATCCTAAGTGTGAAGCCTGCCATCAATCATTCAATTTTAAGAGGGGGCTGGATGGGATGAACAGGCAGAGCATATTTTTGTGTTATGGAAGTTTCAGTGAAGTTGCCTGTGGTACCAGAATCTACTACTGTATGAAGTTTGAACCTGTAGTGTAATTGTATTGTAGTGAAGATGGAGTTTCTTATCCTCTCTTACAGCACACACACATACACACACCCCGTTATAAAATCTTATAACAGTATGACTGAGGTAATACTGAATTCATTGAAATATACCAGAACTCCCAGTAGGGCAGTCTTATTTTTTTTTAAAAAAAGTTCTAAAAGTAATATTTTAACACCACATATTTTTCAATTATTCAAACTGTTCACAACAAAAGAGAAAGATTGTCTGACTGTAGAAAATTTCCCCAGATTTCCTGAGAAAGGATCTACATTATTTGATGCAACTTTTTAGTTACAGGGCAAATTTTTAATTGTTCCTTTGGTATCTTCTCCTCTTAGAATTCTTTTTATATTTTAGAGGTACTGACCTGATGATGAGGTTTATACCATTGTTTTAAGTCCCAATCCCAAAGAATCATCTGTAAGACAAAAAACAGGAAGTTATAAGCAAATAGTCTATATTTGGCAAAGTTCAACTCTTCAAGCCATGAGTTACAAATAAAAAATACTTCTATAAATTATCTGTATTTGCTGAATTTAGCTGCTGTATTTGCACTTTAATAAATAAAAAGTGAAGACAAGGAATTTCCTGAAAAATAGTTAATTAGCTTAAAAAGTAATTCAAACTATTTTGAATTTGACAAATTTCTTTCTCTGTAAATAATTTTTCAATAAATAATTCATAAACAACTTTGTTTGTTCAATTTATATAGCCGCCCATCTCACATGTGACTGTGCTGCTCACAAAGTTAAAACACAGAAAATACAGAAAATACCCAAAACCATACAGAAAATAACAAACATCATACAACAAAAATTATTAAAACACATTCAAATTATAAAAACCATAAAAACATAATATACAAGAGTAACACATTCAAAATAAAAACCATAAAAACCATAAAAAACATTATGAGAGTGCAATCTAATTTATTAACAATATAGACATTTAGCAGGATCCACACCACCAAATTATTGTTTTCCATTTCAGAGATAAATTAGAGACAATGGGACAGGCACATGTAATTTATTCATGTGCCTGTCCCATTGAGAGGTAGTTCTCAGGTTACAATGGCAATTGGGACTGGGATTATCATCGATAAGCAATGCGGTTGTAAAGCATGAAGTCACGTGACCACATTCCTTAGCAATGGCAATCCTGGCAGTCTCAGTTGCCCTCATACCCCAGGATGTGCAGGCTATTAAGTGGGAAGAGGCAGGAATCCCAGGTAAGGAGCCTGGGGTGGGTATGTGCAGGTGCTGCCATAGGCGGGTGCTGGGGAGTACAGGTGGGTTTGCATGGGCCGCGGGAGGGCTGGTGGAGGTACTATGAGTGGGCACACACCATAGGGCGCAGGCAGGTAGGGGGTGTTATGGAGTACTAGATGGGCTCCTTGGGAGAAAAAGCAGCAGGAGCAACTTACTGGGGCGACTTGCAATCTTTCCTGTGGGCTTCCCTATTGACTTTGCTTGTGGGAAACTGGCAGTGAAGGTTGCAAATGGTGATCATGTGACACAGCTCACTGTGACATTGTAATTGCGATCACATGACCACAGAGATGTTGCAACAGCCAGAACTTCAAGGACCAGTCGTAAGTCCATTTTTTCAGCACAACTGTAACTCTGAACGGTCGCTGAATGAATGGATGTAAGCCAAGGACTACCTGTATTACTATTCACAAATATTTGATCCATGGGAATGAAAAGAAGGCTTGACAATGTCTTTATTGATTTAATTAAAGCTTCATAAAAGAAAGATGGTAAAGCCATTGTAGGGGAGACAGGTAGCTACAGATAGAGAAAATCAAAGTTCTCATAAGGAGTGCCAAAATAATGTCTAAGTAGCTGAATTTCCGCAGAACTACCTTAGTACTTTAGGATTCTTTTCCATTAGAACAATGGATTGGCCAATTTATTCTTAGCACTGTGGCTTAATTAGTTAGAAAGTGACTTAGCAGTCTGGTGAGGTTTCCAAATACCTGCACTTTCATTAGAACAACTTCCTTTAGCCTTTGAAGTTAGTACTTACACTAGGGCTGAAAAGATCTGGATGACTACTAGATGGCAGCAAAATCATACAATATTAACAGCTTGCTGCTATTTATCGGCTGTCTGAAATACTGCAGTTCAGATATGGTACACCAGTATTATCTGCGATTCCTCATTGTTATATTTTTGCACTCATTGCTGTGTTTTTTAAATAGCGGCTCTAACCCGCGTTCAGTCGAGTTCATCCCTTGTTGACCTCCAGCAGCACTCTAGATGTCTCTTCTCCTGTTTCATCTCCCTCAGCTCTTCCGTAAACCACAGGGAACAACAGGATCCACAGGAAGGGAGAGGCCACATGGGTGCAACACAATCCAAGGCCCACAGTCACCCTCTCATTCCAAGCAGCAACTAAGGCCTCAGTCGGACTGTGCAGCCGACCATCAGGCACAACCCATCAGATTATAAGAAATAATGCTTCTGCTCTATTCTATTTTAGTCAATAACACCTGGAATGTCATTTTAAGTTCTGGGTACTGCAGTTTAAGAAATGCTGAGAAATTAGAATATATGCACAGAAGCGAGATCAAATTGGTTAGGGGCCTAGAGATCAATCAAATAAAGAGAAATTGGAAATAGATAACTTTTGCCTGGCAAAGAAAGGATTAAGAGGTGATTTGATAGTCATCTTCCCACTAGATCTGGCAGGGTTGGGCATGTTCCAGGTCTCCTCTGTGAAACAATGTCACCTGGTGGGGTCTCTGTCATAGCACCTGCCTCATGGAAAAGCCTCCCCCCAGAGATATGAATGGCCCTGACCCTGCGGGCCTTCAGGAAAGCAGACAAGACTTGGCTTTTCCCCAGGCATTGGGGCCAGGATATTGATGGAGCTGGCATAGGATGGTTGTTGGATGAATGCAAGTTGTATTGGGGTCTCAACATTGTTTATTTTTTAACTGCACTTTGTTTTTATTTTGTTCACTGCCCATTGTTAGATGGTGGCTATATAAGTTTCTTTAATAAATATATGGCGAAGGATTTTTTTTTTTTAACTGTAGGTCTTAAACCATATTAAAAAACCACAAAGGATCTAATTTACATTTTAGGAACTTTTTGAAGACAAGAGTTATCAAAGAATTGGAAGAAGTTGTGGAGGGGAGTTTTTAATGAAAAGATCAATTGTCAGAGGCACTACAATTCTGAATTTCCTGCATCAGCAAGAAGCTGAACTAGTTAATCTTTGAGCTTCATTCTGTGATTCTGAATGTAGGCAAAGATATTACTTTGAAATGAGACAACAAGGTGGTGCTCAAAATGTAATTCTCAGAGAAAGGATTATTTAATTTAGGTTTATGATTCTCATTTTTTATTCAGTGAAAAATGAGAATACTAAAAGATGTTACTCAAATAAAAACATATAGCGTTAAGACTTAACAGACTGAAGCCTTCCTTTGAAAGTGAATCATTTCAAAAATGACTTGCTGCCTCATGAAAAGATTGCTGATATTACACATTGTCTAAATAGTATGGTAAAGAGCCATTGTGGAATAGGTATTGCACTAGGACTGGAAAACCCATGTTCAGACCTATCCCTAGCCATGGAAATTGGATGACTTAGCTACTGTTACTCTTTCTCAGCTGAGCTCTCACAGGGCTGTTGTGGTAAAGATAAAATAAAGGCAGATTCCTAGGTATACCACCATGAATTCCTGCAGAAACAGCTATAAATCAAATAAATAAATATCAAAGACTTGGTGACTATGATGTGAAGAACAGTGGTTATGGGGTTTTTGAAGCCAAATTTAGGATCCACTGAAATCCAGCACTAACAATGTATGCTTTGTCTGTAATGCTACCAATTCCATGTGTAGAGCCTATCAGACAGCTTAGCACTCTAGCACATGGATGAGATGACAGAAAGGTTTAATGTATGTGAGGCATTAACATACCTTTTGGGACAAGCCAGACCAATACAAAAGAGATGGGTCCCATTTGAATGTGAGGGTACCAAATTGCTGGCATTTATATAAAGAAATGGCAGAGCAGCTTTAAGTTAATTCTGCAGGGGAAACTGACAGGATATGAAGAGCATCTGATCTGAAAAGAACCATCTTTACAGGATGTTGGTGATTATTCTGATTGTTTAAAGGGGTATTATAGAACTAGGAAATGAGTACAATCAATCAAGAAAGTCACAGGCCCACATCAATAAACTGACATACCAGAAGAAAGCAAAGACTATTCTATACAAATATCAGAGCCTCCAAGCCAAAATTGGACAACTGGAATGCTTAATGCTAGAAGAGAATGTGGATATAGCAAGCATTGTGGTGGAATGAAGATTACCACTGGGATAACAGTTATCCTGGGATACAAACTCTATAGAAAGGACAGGGAAGGGTTTTCCTTTATGTCACAGAAAATATGTGGCCCCATGAATTAGACCTCAAAAATAAAGCACATTCTGGAAGATACTGAGAGTTTCTGTACCAATCCCTAAATGTAAATTAGCATTGCCCTCCCGCCCGAAATCAAGAAACTCAGGTTGATCTTCAAAACATGTAATCAATGAAGTATCTGAAAAAGAAAGAGTAACAGTAATGGGTGGCTTCAATTTTGTTTTCTAGTTCATATAAGCTAGGAAAAAAAGTATGTTCTGGATGTGACAAAGAGACCAATGTTTATATATGCTAGGTGAATATGGCTAAACATAGCTAGACATGTAATGGTATGTGGGAATGATCTTGGGAAGCAGGGGAAAGAGCCACAACCAGGGCAATGGTCGGATAACAGGCAACTTAGCCCACAGCAGGAATGTGGGTATGGCCAATGTCTCACAAGGGACCCTCCCTAGTTCCTTTGGTTGTAAAGGCAACAGGGGAGAAATGTACTTTCAGACTTGCAAGATCCTGTTAATGTAACCTTACAATAAAGTTGAAGTAGTTCATCTGGGCATGCTTCTTGTCTAGATTACCTTGCAAGGCCAGCAAGAAACCAGCATGGTTTTTGCAAAGCTAAGGATTATCCCATTGATCATGTATTGATTGATGGTACCAATCAAACAATTGTCGTTAATTTTTGTTAACAAAAGTTACTTTGCGTGGAGACATTTTTGGTGTGGAGAAATGGGCAAGAAAGGAGTTTGTTTCTCCATTATACTGCTTTTTCTCCTTTAAAAACAGGTACCAGAACTCCAGATGGAACTAGTTACTTACATGCAGTAGTTATCTGTGAATTTACACACATGGGTGATGCATTTGTGCAGGGCTATGTCTGTAATTACAGGACTGTCTGGCCTACATTCTGCCTGTTATGTATACCACGGAACTAAGTATGATTCCTGTTAAACCTTTCGATTCAGACTGACATAGAGGATCTGAGAAGGAACAATATTGCCACCTGACACCAACCAGGGTAGGAAGGCAGATTGTGTGAATTCACAGATTACACTTGCAGAAGTCCAATTATAAGTAAGCAATTAGTTCTTCTTTGTTACTGTGATTCATGCATGTTTGAGTAGCTAAATTGTTCTTCCAAAGGTTGCAGCTCTCTGAGGACAAGGCCCAGTCTATAGCATTTGATGAATGCAGAAGGCAAAGCCCACGTGGCTGCCTGGCATAGATCCAATAAAGGGACTCCTTGAAGGAAAGGCACAGCCACTGGCTTAAAAGAATGAATGTGACTGCAAGGAGATACAGCTGTTTAGCCAGCCATAGCAACCTACCATCCATTTAGAGAAATCTTATGGGGAGAGACCACACCCTTTAGATAGACTTTTGAATGCCTATCTAAAGGCATGTTTTGAACAACATCCTACAGTCCACGCAGAAAACAAGTGCTCTTTGGATATTGAAAAAATGAAGCTGTTTCCATTGGTGTTAAAATATTGGGGGGAAAGGTTGGCAATATAACTCACTGACTCAAGTGAAAGACAAGAGAATGTTTTTTTAAGATAGGATATACCTGGGCAAAAACTTTGTCTTTCTGAAAGATAAGAAAACTAGAATAATTTCAAAAGGCATACAGTTTTCCTTTTTGGAGAGCTGATGTTAGAGTTAACAAAAATGCTGTCTTCCACAATAGAAAGTGAATGACTAAAAGAAAACTATGATTCAGATAAAACACCTAAGACAGATGGATAAAGGGCAGATTGGTATGGCCTAGGAGGTGGCAATAATATTAGTGGGTATGACATGGCAAAAAAACCAAAAGATGCCACTGCAACAGAACTACAATTCCAGCCATTTTAATATTGGCCATTGCTGTTCCATTTCATGACAGCTTGAACGAAGCTGGGTCCCCAAAGCTACCTTGTCTTTCTGCCTGCAGCAAAAGCCTCAAGTGTCTGCAGAGTGATCATCTCAGCTGCTCTGTAATATTTTTGAAGTAGAAAGACATAGGATAGCTGAGATCACAGGAGCTATGCTTGTAGATTCTCTGGCTGAGGCACCTGCAAGCCCAACTATATTGCGGAAAGAGTCACATCAAACACTTTTAGTGCTTGAAGTGATTCTTTCAAGAGCTGTAGATCTCATGGGGGGATGTGACTGAGTTTTAGATCCTATGCCAATGATGTGATTTAGCCCACATAGGGCATCTTAGGGGAAGATTCAGCCTGTGGATCAGATCTTATACTCCACCCAATGTTGATGTTCAGTCATTCAGTTGCTCCCAACTATCAGTGACCTGATGAACACCATTTTGACAGGACTGTCTGTTACTAACTGCTTATTTGAGATTATGCTTATGTGTCAAAAAACAATGGAGAGGGGAGGGTCAGTAGCAAGTTTAACAATAACAAATACCAGTTAATTAACAAGTTCAGCCAAAAATTCATAGTAGTTTATAGCAACTTTTCCAACTGATGCTAGGTTTTCCCCAGCAAGTGTGAATGTGGGACTTTGAATGCATGCTGGGGGCCAGTATTCCATAAAGTTTGTGGAGCCAGACCTGAAACACAATTTAATTTTAATCAAATAAAATTAGAATAATTAAAAGCAATTAATATGATTATTCCCCATATCTTAATAACTGTTCTCTATTTATTTAGTTAGCAAATTTATATAGCCCCCTCTCACAGAATGTGACTCTGGGCAGTGTACAACCACAATAACAATTAAAACAATATAACAATTATTACAACACTCAGAACATTAAAAAAAATTAAAAACCCAATATTGTGGGAGAATATACTACAACTCTTGGAGAATCTCTGGTGGCTATATGAACCCTCAGTCTAAGTTTTTGTATCTCTGTTCTAGAAGAACTGTTATTTATGCAAATCAGAGATTTATAGTAGAGTCATATATATGTAAGTTCCACGTAAGAATGTATAGGATTGCGGCTTCAAATTTATAGTTATGCTATCTTAACACAGGCTCAGTACAATAAAATAATGGATGTAGATGCCTACCTTCATAATTGCGTCAGAATCTACAAGATGTAAAATTTGAGTAGAGCATCAATATTGTAGATGCCTAATAAATGATCTGAATTTCCATGAGCTGATCTAACAACCTAATATTGTAAAATAGTGTAATAGTGTAAAAGTACGTGGCAGACAAAATACATTTAATGTTATCTTGACATCTATCTTATTCAACATTTTTATTTATTAAAAATGGTTCAGATCTGCTAACAGCATCTCTTAATACCAGTCAGATCTAGCTCAGTAAATAAATATTTCCATGGAAACTAAGCACAGCATTAACCAAACAAAGACAATAACACCATAGCAACTTGATTCAGAAGACAAATCTGCAAAGACTTTTAAAATTTATTTTGACACAAAGAAAAAGAAACACTGATTTTATAAAAAGAGCATGTTATTATTAAGCATATTATGTAGACTTTCTTCTAGATTTTTAAACATGAAAGCTTGCTGGCTGCTCTGAAATATATATTTCCCTACATTTTAGAGAGTTTAGCTCCAAAAGAAAAAATGTAATGTTAACTCCAACTTCTTCCACTACGTTTTCTACGATCCTGAGAACCTTTCACTGCCTTGTTCCACTGTAGGCATAGTAAACACATGCCTAGAAATTTTGGTTAGGTTAAAAATAAATGGGAAAGGTGAACGTATAGGATAAGAGATCGTAGAAAATCAGGTACGCACTACCTTTTGGACCCAATAGTTCTCTCCTCACAAACTGCACACTTCTTCCAGCTTGCAGGTATTTTTCACTGACATGAATCTGGTTGGCATTAGAAAACTAGAACAGGCTTCTCTTTTGCTTCCTTATGAAGATTTCAAGTTATGCTGACATACTCCAAAGTAAAAATTAATAAAACTGAAATATTTTCATTGAATTCAGAATTTCCATTTGGAAACCACTTTTCTCATCAGTAATTTTAGTGATTGCTTTTTAAAGATCTTTACAACTGTGATAATTTAGTATTTTTGTTTTGTTTGTTTGCATTTTATTACTTTTTGTAAAGGATCTTGTTGAAGGATAGAATATAAAGTAAATAAAAAAAAATGTTCTTTGGCCTGGGAGAAAAAGACATGTCAAGAGTAGGCAAATTATTTCAACTAGGGGGTGCACTTTTCAAACATACAATATATCTATATTGGCTTGCAAAGATTGGACAGCCAGTTTTTACAGATCAGCAATAAATCACAGACCTCTGGACATTTAACTCTTATATCAACACTCAGAGAAACTTGGCAGAAGATATTCAAACACAGCTCTGCTAGTTTAGAATCGTTATAGTGGACAAGAATTAAGTCTTAAGACAACCACTGATTGCTGTATCTTGACAGCTCTAGAAAGCAGCTAAACTATGAACATATAATGGTTCTCAGCCTGGAAATTGCTGCTTTTAGTGTCTACATATTTTCAGCCTTGCCTGTGAACCTTGGACTGCAAGAAACTTTGACTAGTCTGAACACTGACTGGAACTAAGACTTTAGCTAACAATTTCAATTTTGAATGCTTTTGTGAATTTTAATGCTGGACTGTTAATGACTCTGCAAAAGCCTAATAGCATCAGAAAAAAACAAATGAATGGCTCAGGCCAAACATTGTCTAGTACTCAGATTCCAATATTTCTCAAGACTTACAAAATATTGCAGGTGCATATCATTAAAAGGGGGGATATTTTTAAAAAAGTGTTTGGGGGGGGAGATATAAGAGAAGCGTCACTTAAAAAGAAAACTTTATTATCTTTGGCCCAATATCTTAGTTTCTTCATTTTAAACTGTGGTCTTGTTAAATAATTCAGAGTACAGATGCTAAGATTTCCATCAATGGATGAGTAGAAAGAAAATCTTTCTACTTTACACCTTACATGTTTACTTACAATTTTTAGATTCCTCCCTATTATATAAGATTCCAGGTGGCTAACAATAATATAAATAGTTAAAACAAGCAAAACAGCACTATAACCATACAATTAACAAAAACCCATTCCTGTAAACACAAATAAAATAAAAAAGAGAAAGATGCCATCAGAAAATAACCATCTTCCAGCATCTGTCCCTATAAAGGCAATAACCTATTATTCTCCAAAGGCCTATCCACCCCAACCTTCTTGAAATACAGGTAGTCCTTGCTTAATGGCCACAATTGAGACCAGAATCTCAATTGTTGAGTGAAGTGGTCATTAAACAAGACACCGATGTGACTGCTTTGCTCAACGATCGCAATCCAGGCATTCCCAGTTGCAGTCATTAAGCGATCTTCCAGGTCATTAAGCAGATGGAACAAAAGGGCTGCCTGGCAGGCAGCCCTTTCGCTCTCCAATGTTCCCGCAGCCCACCAAAGGGGTTGCCCTCCCCTCCATGTATGGAAGGGAAAGCCTTCATTGGGCTGGAGGAACAGAGCTCAAAACTTCAGGATTTGAGCTCCATTCCTGCAGACCGCAGAAGGATTTCAGCTCTCCTCCATTTGCAACCTTCCCTGCTGGCTTCCCTATTGACTTTCTGGGGAAGCTGGCAGAGAAGATTGCAAATGGCGACCACATGATCATGGGGTGCTTGGCAACCATTGTAAATTTGAGCCAGTTGCCAAGCACCTGAAATGCTGCCATGTGACCACAAGGGGGGAGGTGCAGTGCAACATTTTATGATGGCCAGAAGTACTCACAGGCCATAAAGCACCCTTTCCGAGTCCATCGTAATTTCAAACCATTGTTAAATGAACGGTTATTAAGTGAGGACTACCTGTATAGCATGGTGAGGTGGAACAAACCTGGAGACAGGGCATTATTCCAAGAGGCCAGGACCTCTACCAAAACCTGCCACATTCTGCACCACTTGCAGCTTTCCAATAATTTTCAAAAGCAGTCCATACATAGTGCTTTGCAGCATTCCAAACAAGAGGTGATAAAGTATGAGTTACTGTTGTCAAGGTCTCACTTCTGTTATGCTGGATTAGCTCAGTGTTAAAACCTGATTTCGCAACTGTCCAAGAAGCTTATCTACCTTATCACTGCAATATCCCAATAATGTATTATTTTTCCCTTTCCATGCTCCTCAAAGGAATTTCTCATATATTTGATCACCTGTTTTTCATCTTGCAATGTCTTGAGTAATCTTTACATCTTGTGTATAAATTCTGAAATCTCTCAAAATTGTTTTTCAAAGTAATTTTAATAAGTAAACTATTTTACTTCTTTTTGATTGTTACCTACCTTCTGGTTCCTTGTTTCTCTATCTAAATAAAGCTTATTAATTTGGAACCTGATGTTTAACTGTATGCTTCTGGCTATTCAAGTATTATTTCTTTATACACCTGATGACTCATTCATGCTAAACTTTGAATAAAAAGAAATAAAGGATAAATTGTTTGAATTTACCCAACAGTGATTAGAAAACAGCTTGCTGTAGTTGTTTACAGATAAACGCTTTCCACATTTTACTTGGGATCAACAGAGGTATGGCTACTGCAATAAAAAGTAGATTAAGGAGTATACTGTAATAAGATAAGTATACTGTAATAAAAAGTACAATAAGAAGTATACTGTAATAAGAATACTACAGATAGCTCCTCCGTGCTGCCCCCCCCCCCCACTGTGCCGTCTCATTGTGGCGAGGTAGTGTTCCTGGGAGGGATGAAAGAAGACTTGAAGTGTGTGTCCAGAGTATATAATCTCTGCAGGGTTACCCAAGGAGTGAAGGTCGTCCCAGCTACCCAGCTAAAACCAGCAGGCACTACATTGGGCAGAACTGATATAGGAAGATGCTGGAGGTGGAAGATCACTTTAGTGACAATGGCAAAGGCATCATTTCATATTGCATAGGAGAAGGCAATGGTAAATCACTCCTGTATTTTACCAAGAAAACATATCAATAGAAAATATAAAATGATTGATGATATAGTACCAGATGATGGGCTTCTCAGATTGGATTGAACTCAACATGCTGCTGAGGACAGCTGAGGATCTTCATAAACACCATGGTTTATGACATGGCTGGGCTGCTGATGTTGCCATGCGGGAAAAGAAAATCCAAAGCTATGAAGACAGAATGAAAGCGGAAACATGGAACATAATAAGCATGAACATGACAAAGCTCAACACGGCGAAAGATGAAATTGTAGATTTTTGGGGCCCTGTTAAAGCCCCTAACCCCAATACACATTCCCAAAGAAAACAAAGCACAAGCTTAGCCATACAGTGTTAAATCTGGGGACTATCCTGTTACAAAAACACTTTCCCAGGAAAACTACATTGACAGCTTAGCCACCAAACATTCAGAAGGCCAAAGAATTATGATAAGCTAGGAAAAGATATTGGGAGACAAGAAGACCTGTGCGAAAGTAGAAGAAAGTAACTTCCTAGAAAGAAACTATGTTCATGGAATAACTGCCTCTTTGTTCCTTTAAAAACCTCACTGTCTCTATAGTCCTGCCCCATTACCTCATAGTTACACCCTAATGGCCTCACTGACTTCACTAGGCACATGAAGTGTTATATCCAATGAAATTCGTGGCTGCTCTATCCAATTACATGTATATTCTAATTTGCAAGAGTCTATAAAAAGTGACTGTAACCCCATCTATCTTTAGGCCTGTCTTTTCCCCCAACACTGTCAATAAACCAATTTGTGCTTTAATGGAATATGTCTAGGTCTCCAGTTGAAATTATTCCTAAAATATTATTCTACAAAATTAAATGACTACACATTGACATCTTAGATATCAGCAAATTGAGATGGACTGGAATTGGATACTTTTAGTCAGAAGATCATGTTGTTTACTACCTACAAGGTGAAAAACAAAGAAGGAATTTGACTGCATGTCCTTGGGAAAGTCTTTCTTAAGCCAGTGCTGAGAATCTAGATTAGATCCAAGCTTAGTTTCTGATCTTTCTTGTGGAATCAAGCAATCTTCTCCTTTAATTAAGGACTTAAAAACTTCTAACAAAGAATGGCTCCTAGCAGTCAAAGAACTCAGCATCTAGATCTTAGACTAACGGGAGTTTGATTATAGCTTCTGAGCTACAAATCTGACAAGTTATTCTGCTGCAGCAGTTAACTTTTTAAAAAAATATTGTTAATAAATAGTAACAAAGCTCAGGTTTTCAGATACTATTTTTTTAAAATGTGGAATATTCTAGTTTCTAAGCAAAACAAACTCCCAGTAATGATGCAATCTGGGGAAACAGAAGTTTAGTTCAAATAAAATTGCATTTCCAAGAATGAACTAGCAGGCCAATAAATAATATCAATTTTGCAAACATTTTAAATTTTGAACTCCAATTACAGTCTGGATATTATGACCTCACTTGAAGAAACTCAGTGTATTAATGACAAATGATTATATACACACACAGGGTTCAATTTTCCCTTCCTAAACATATTTTATTTCAAAATTAAATTGAAATACCATGTTATAGTTCCAAAGTATAGGAGGAGAAGGCAAGTGACAAAAGCGTGTTGCAAAATAAGTGCCATCCATTGCAATGCAAATAGAAAAGGACATGACTTGTATCATGATTGAATGGATGTATTCATGAATGTCACTAGAAGTCAATCAATTCAAGGGTGTCTGTATTTTCCTCAACCCCAGACTGAAAATTAGGAAGCTATTTTTAAAACTGATATGAAATACACTTATTCTAAATCCCCCATGCCTTTTTGAAAATTTCTGCAACTACTGATCAAAATACCTCTTCTGGACCATTTCAACAGTCAATGAGTTGTGGACTCTGTCTCAGATAGAAAAGTTGCACTGGGTAATTGTAGCTCTGCAGACTAGCAACTATGCTGTGGAGTACCTTAAGATGACCTTTCATCCCCAAAGCTATTTAACATTTATCTGAAGCCACTGAGTGAAGTGATGTGGCGTTTGAGGTTGGGTTATCATTAGAAATGCTGCTCTTGTTGTTATTTAGCATCCTTATAAAAAATCTAGGGAAGAATAATATCATTGTTCAAAAATTTAACCATCTAATAAAAACTAAAAGAAAAACACAAATTAATGAACAATAATACAACAAGCATCCATCTCTATCTTCAGCCGACACCTGAATCATAAAAAGCCATTCACGTTCGTATCTAGATTCAATGATAGGCTGCATGGCAATCACCAGATTGAATCCTGACAGTAAAAAGACTCTATGGATGGTTCCAGATTACTCATCCTCAAAAAGAACAGATTTTTAGCAGGGAGGAGGGATTCATTTTAATAATTAAAAGCTTAAGGAACAAAAATTTATTGACATATCAAATATGTCCTTTCTTGGAAGTGAATAGTTGTTCATGCATTGGTAACCTAAAATTTAGATTACTTTCTATAGTCTGGAAATTGCAGTTGGTGTAGAATCTGGTGGGGAGGATGCCAAGTAGAATGCCAGTGATGATGCAATTGCATAGACTGCATATTAGTTACCAAGCCAGGCTCAAGGTCTTGTCATTGGCATTTAAAGCACTAAGTAATTTGAGATCGAATCAAGTAGCAAATTGCCTTCTCCAACATATACCTGTATGATTGTAAAGATCAAAGGAAGACTTGCTCTTTGTATTTTGACCTGCAATTTTTCATCCAACAATCACTAAAAGTGGGTCTTGACTATAGTAATACCCCTTCTCACTCAAGGATACAGGTGATGAACTGTCTCTTTATCCAAGCATGTCTTGTTTGAATATACCACTTGATCTCCATTTGTACAGAATTTGTACAGAATTTAGATTTTTGGTTTAAATATTATTAATATTTATTGTATTCCACTTCAAATCATTATTTATTGAGTTGGTAAATCAAATTAGTTTATCAAATATGATTTGAGTTATCAAATATGATTTGATAAACCAAATCAAATGTGACTTGATAAACTAATTTATAAACTGGTAATCACACAACAGACTTCCAGTGAGTAACAATATAAAACATTAAAAACATAATAGAATACAGCAATAAATGGCATAAACTCATAATATAATACCACAATAATTTACTCCCCCAAGCCAAGAGCAATTACTTCCCTTATTCCCTGAAAGATCTCAGGAACAATTCCATATTTACTAGTACTTAGAAAACCAACTGCGTAGATGCCAACCTAGTCTTGGGGGAGGTGGAACTACTCAGTTGATCAGGGACAAACACTGCCTCCCCAAAATGAGGATTATTAGTAACTTCTCTTGTGAGGAATTTATCAGATGGGATGATTCCACTTGAAAGATTCCACTTCCAAGAAGTCTTTCCAATGCCTACATCTTCCTGCAACTGATATTCAGGGAGACACTGTCCTTAAAGCTGGAGATTCTATTTAGCCATTGATGTTCATAACTTCTACTACAAATGTTAAAACACATGCCCTAAATTGCTCTTTAAGAGATGACATTGCTTAAATCCAGAAATTATGTGCAAAAATGCCATTAACTATTTGTCACTCAATACAGAAAGAAATCAAACATGTTTTATTTCCTCTACATTTGAAAATCTGATAAGTTTCCACAACTTTGAGCTGATGATACTTAAAACTGTCTTGCCCAGTAATAATTGTAAAAGCCAGTAACTTAAAGTGAAAATTAAAATGTCATCTTTAAAAACAAGCTAGTAGGTGGTCTTGTGAACCATTACCGTTAGGAAGATCTCTAAAGAGAGGGGGTAAGTGGGAGGGCCTCTCAGTGGCAGACATTTTTCCTTAGCCCAGACTAACACACTACCTTGTAGGAAAGATCCTTGAAGTTTATTTTTAAAGAACATTTACTGTATTGTTTAGGCAATCGTTTCCATTGCTTATAAGCCATTTTGGAAGGACTGTTATCCTGAAAACTGGGATATAAATAATTTTATTAAAAATACACTCAAGTAAAGTATCCTGGATTAATTAACACATGTAGTGTGTTATATCCAGACAGAGACATGTAACCCTTAGAGACTCCTTCATACATTTTATGGCAGTAAAGAATATGTACCCAAATATGCTTTCAGCAATGTCAAAACCCCTCTTTTGCATTTCTGTGGGAGGAAAGAGATTTAATTTCAAGCAGACTTTCTACACATACCAATAAAATTATAATTTCTGGGAGGGAACTTAAAAGAAATAGGAGAGTAGCAAAAAGAAATAATGAGAAACAGTTAATAGGAAATTATACGGATGACTGAAGAAACAAAGAATATGTGGAATGACAAGCATAAATAAAGCAAAACAGCAGTAGAGATGGAAGTATATAACTCACATTCCATCCAAAACACTCACAAATGGCCGTAGACCATTTGAATTGTAGCAAAAGTTAACATATAATATTTTCCTTACGTTTCACCGTAAAGTGAACTTCACAAAATTAACAGATTTGACTCAATTTGCTTTTACAGGTAGTCCTCGTTTAGCAACCACAATTGGGACCAGCAACAAGGTTCGTTACGCAAAGTGGTCACTAAGTGAAACTGTGACTGTGCTTATGATTTTACTTCAGACCCGCAAAGGTCACAAAGTTGCTTTTTCATCACTGTCGTAACTTCAAACGATTACTGTCCAAGGCAGTCACTAAATGAGGACTACCTACAATTAATAAACCAGTATTCACTCAAAATCAAGATGATTTTCACTACAGATGCAATTTAAATTGCAACATGTTCCTAAATATTTATTTTCTAAGCAATTCCAATGAAGCCATGTCTTCAAAATGAGGTTGTAATTGTGACATCTGAAGTCCGAATTTCCTTTGTTACAGTCAAGTTCAACT
Organism: Liasis olivaceus; assembly: GCA_030867105.1. Classification (NCBI taxonomy): domain Eukaryota; kingdom Metazoa; phylum Chordata; class Lepidosauria; order Squamata; family Pythonidae; genus Liasis; species Liasis olivaceus. Next base: position 94,193,324 of record CM061349.1, on the reverse strand, counting down.
GATTCCACTGTAAAAAATAAAGACATTATAAGGTAATTGCTGGGTAGAATGACGCAAAGTTTCCACGACAACAAGTACTGTAGTGTCTGCCCTTGTACTTCCTCATCTGTTTGCTCTCACACCAGCAGCCTGACAGTACAGTCACTACATCCTGTTTCACTTAAAAGATACTGAAATTTATAAGCTTTAACTTTAACCCCTAACCAACCTTTAAATAGTATTTAAAGTATCCTTAATACACTACCAATATTTTGATTTCTATATTTCCTTAACATGAATATTAAATATTAAAAACAACACATGTATACATTTCAAAAGACATCTTTAAGCCCATCTAAACATGTATTTGGAAAAATGTATCTTAATGCAGAGAATATGAAAAATAAATACTTTGGCTGTCTCTGAAAATTATTACAAACCAATAATATTATTGTAATATTAAAATATCACTACCAGTTTTATAGAAAAAACTTAATGTATAAATTAGTAACTTTAAAATCAGTGACTGCTGGTTTAAAGCAGTAACATGAAGCCAGGAATGATCTACTATGAGTGCTTTAACTAAAAAAAAAAAACTGAGGTGCCCCACCTCAACATTTCCAATTGAGAAAGGTACCAGAGTAGACTTGAAAGAACACTTACGCCCACCTTTACAAAGTTACATCCAAAGTTTCAAACAAACCTGTTTTGCAACTCCCCCAGTTTCCTTGATACCAGTAAAAAATCAGTGTAAAACTGATGGCATCTTACTATATATTTCAAATGGATTTACTGGTCAAGTAGATATTTAAAAAGCATCCAAGAGAAAATGTAACTCTGTTAGATCCCAGAGCATAAACACTATGAGGCCAATATGTTGAGGCATATTGATGATACCTGACCCCAAAGCAGTAAATGACCTATCCAGCAGTTTCATGTAGATATTAAACAGAAGGGGAGAGAGCATCGAACCCTGTGGTACACCACAACTGAAGGGCTGTGGATGAGATCTCTCCCCACCTGTCAAAACCAATTGAAACCAGTCACAGAGAAAGGAGGAGAACCAATGTAAAATAGTGCCTACCATCCCCAACTCCCAAAGCTGATCCAAAAGGATACCAAAAGCTTCTGAGAAATCAAGGAGCATGAGTTTACCCCCACCTCAGCTCCACTTCAGGTAATCAACAAGCACTACCTATCCATATCTGTACTAGTCCCCAACCTGAAATGGGTCCAAATAATCTGCTTCCTCCACAATCCTCTGAAGCTGAAGCCCTTCACAGTCCTGAAGTTCCACCCTCTCATGTCCCCCCAAGTCTCTCCAACCCCTCATTCTCCTTTCCCAGGCCAAAGCTTCCATTTGCCCCACCTACTCACCCCAAATCTACACCCACACTCATGCCAGGTCCTCACAGCAGCCCAGCAGCCCTACCTCAGCCTGTATCTGCCCTAGGCACTTGATAATCCAAGGAGGGAGGTCAGGCCACTACAAAAGCTCTCTAACATACCCTGTCACCCTGCCCTACCCTTTCTTGATAGGAAAACCAGATGTAATTGGCTAGAAAGGTCAGGGTGGTTGACCCTAAGTCCAAGGGAGAGAGCCAGAGGGGTGGTGTCCAGCTTCAGTCTGGAAGATGGTCCCACAAGACTCTGTGAGGGCAGCAGCAATCTCCTTGTGGTAATTACACTGTCCAACCCAATACTGCCAACCCCAATTCATGTCCTTCGAGGTTCTATTCAGGGCACCTTCCAATGTATCTCAGCCCTAGGTAAAAGCACCCCAGGGAACCAAAGCATGGGTCTAAAGTACTTGACATGCCAATTGCCTAGCAAGCATCAGTTTATTATCTTTGTAAGAGTTAAAGTGTGGTAAGGGCAAGGCCATGTGAATTTCCCTTACATCAACAATCCCTAGGTATGCATGACTGTAAAGCCCTTTGGACATTACATTCTAAAGTTTGGGCATATTCAACTAACTGGATGGGGTGCAATGGGCTCTGGCTCAACCCAAGCAGGACTGAGTGGCTTTGGGTGTGTGGGCCTCCCAGTACCAAGGTTTTTCCATCTTTGGTTCTGGATGGGGTGGCACTGCCCCAGACGGACCCGGTGCACAATCTGGGGGTCCTCTTGGACTCACAGCTCCTGCTAGAAAAGCAGATGGCAGCCGTGGCTAAGAGGGCCTTTGCATACCTTGGGGTTGTGTGCCACTTGCGCCCAATTCCTGGACTGGGAGGCTCTGCTCACTGTCACTCACGCCCTCGTGACCTCCCATTAGGACTGTTGCAACAACCTCTACATGGGGATGCCCTTGAAGAGCATTTGGAAGCTTCAGCTGGTACAGAATGCAGCTGCCCGGGATGTAAATAGTGTCGGCTACTCGGCACATGTAACACCACTGCTTCAGGAGCTGCATCAGTTGCCAGTGTGTTTCCAGGTGCAATTTAAGATGCTGGTTGTCACCTTTAAAGCCCTTCATGGCTTGGGACCGGGTTACCTTAGGGACCGTCTTTTCCCAGTTATTTCTACCTGCCTAATCCAGTCCGGCAGGATGGGCATGTTCTGGGTCCCACCAGCCAAGGAATGTCAGGTGGCAGGGACCAGGAGACGTACCTTTTCTGCTGTGGTGCCTGCCCTCTGGAACATCCTCCCTCCTGAGATTAGGACGGCCTCGACCCTTTTGGCTTTTCAGAAGGCCTTGAAGATGTGGCTTTATGCTCAGACCAAGTGTGCAAAGGGCCCCATTTCATGGTTGTGCTGACACCAACTGTTTTTTAAGATCTCTTGGATATATTTATATTTAATTTTCTGTATTGTTTTAAGTGTTTGTTATTATTGTCAGCTGCCCAGAGTCAATGGTCTGAGATGGGCGGCTATATAAATTGAATAAATAAATCAACAAATAAATCCACAACTTCCTCACAACTAAGCACTGCAGCAATTGAGAAGAATGTGCTCCCACTTACAGGAAGGCTTCTGCGCATGTTTATTGAATATGCTAACAACTCTCCTGCCAACCTTTGCATTCTATGTGCAAAAACCTGAATAAGCAGCAGCTAGATGGCCAGGAATGCCCAGCAATTTCCCTTCAAATAAGGCTGGAAGTGTCTTCTTGATCCTTATTCATTTAAATTATTGGCTCACAATGGGGAAAAAGGCAACATAAAGTTACAGGGGAAGAGTATGTTGCAAAGGAGGTTTTAAAGAAAAAAACTACAGAAAACATGCCGTGGGCAGCATACAGTAACTACAATCATTGAGTATATTAATTCAGCATATTTTGATGACACATTTTCTTTTTGATTGTTGAAGCTGTTAGGCTAGTGTTGTTTAAAACTACTTGTGCAGTCCCTGTTCATTGGATAAGACAGCATTCTGTTGTCATTTTGCTGTCCATAGAAGACAAATAACTTAGTGGAAACCTTACTATACTGCATTCCATTTTGACAAATTAATTTGTTGTAACATAGGGAAAAAAGAGCAATTAAATCAGAGTTCAAAGTACATGTGATCAGGCTTAACATACTTGCTTCCTGAAATAATTTGGAATATAGTATAAAATAACTTGTAATACAACAGCACATAATAAGTTATACAAAGTATTAAAAATACTAGCCACTTAAAAAACAATGTAATGTAGCATGATAAATTGTTTATTAAATCCATGGTTTTCTTTCCTGAAGGCTTCAATTGACTGAATGATATGCCAGTTCATTTCTACAGTACCACAATGCATTTTCTTTCACACAGAATAATACTATTATTCTTCTGTTTATGTGAAAAACAATATCAATTTTTATATTCAAAAACTGACATTTAAAGATCACACATTTACACAAACCTTTTTCTCTAAAAAGTCAAAGAAAAAAGTATGCATTAGACCTTAGTGTCCAACAACTCAATCTTTAAAATGAAGTATATCGTGCCAATTTCCACTTTTTAAAATGCTCAAGCCCTTTAAAATGCCTAAGCCCTGTAAGCTAACCTGAGATTCATGGGTACATTCCCTATTTTCTGGATAACTAGTTAAGGAAACAAGTCAATCCTAAGGTGTTTTGTAGCAATTATCTTCCTGGAATGTTTACATGGAATGTTAGTCTGTTCCAAAAAAGATGTTACCAAGCTCATGTGAATGAGCCTTTCATATATTTTCTAGACCTGATTAGTTTGAGCCTTGGCTCTGTAATATTGGTAAGTTCCATTTCAAGAAAGTGGTAAGTTCCATTTCAAGATAGAGTGGACATTTTAGCGGTCATTGAAGAATGTGACACTGTTGCCTGAGAAATTCAGTTCTCTCTCTCTCTCTTTTTAGTAAATCCCAGTTGTATGATTCTTACTTGAACAATATTTATTTCCAGATTTGTGCAAAGGAGATTCAACTCAGGAAACATGTATTTCACACCATATTATACCCACTGAAATAGCTTTAAAAATTTAAAAAAGATCCTCTTATGCAACTATATAAATATGTGATGCTTTGAAAGGAGAAATATTTTTTGCAAATTTTGAATTTCTTCTTTCCTTTGGTATTTTATTTTTAAAAAATTGAATTTCAGGATAATCTGTGGTTTCTAGTAGCCTGAACTTAACTTTCACTGCCTTATTAAGTTGAACCATTTGAAATGTTATATGCTACCAATAATAAGATTCTTGGCTTTTACAGACTCTAATATGGTTAGAAAATTTATAATGCAAATCATTGGATTTGATAATTCTTTTAACATTAGTTAATGAAATATTAATAACCAATATTCCTGTTTTCAAAACCCACTTCTATTAGTATCATATAAGCATAAAAAAAAATGTTCAGTCACAGCAAAAGCTTTATAAACTACATATTTGCAATAAAGGAACAGTGGAAGTATAATTCATGCATGAGATGTACTTCCTCTTTTGCCATGGCAGGTGTGACGTTAGGAAAGGAACTTGCACTGCAGAAACACGCAAACTATCCATTTATTTAAAATCTGCATATCCTTCCCATGCATGTTTTTTTTTTCAAAGCTTACGCCAGCTGCGTAAAAATAAGAAGTAAACTATTTCATTTTTTCAGGAATCATGGTTCTACACAAAGCTATTCTTACTATGCTGAATCATGTATATAGTCTCATACAGAAAACAAGTACTTTCACTGTGAACAGTCTCTGTTAAAGTAGCATACAAAATGTCTCATTTGCTTCACTCATGGATGTATATAGCATGTCTTTTTTTCTGCTTGGATTATTTGAGCTGTATTTTAATGATGTATCATTATCTGGTTTTCAAAAATCTCAAGTTACAAAGATGTGCTAAACAGTGACCCAATCTATTTTTTCTGTATTTCTTCAGCACTTACCTGAATTAAAGAATTTGTATTCTTTTACCTTTTTCCTAAAATGAAACTTTAAAATGTTTCATCTAAAAGCCAAATTGTTTTAAGAATATACATTTTTATACTGCATTTCTCAAAAACCAATATTTTAAGAAACAAAATTTTGGAAAAGTTATTGCAATATTAAATATTAACATTAGTATTTACTATATTAAGTAGTAAATAATGTTATTATATTAATCTGTAAAGCTGACTTCTATATTAGGAAAGAAGGATAACTTTTTTAAAAAATTGAGAATTGATACATTTACCAGTTATGGATTTATTTGCCAATGTTCTTATTAATATTCTTAAACAGAGTATTAAGAAATTAATTGATACAACATGCCCATTATGTTATTACAGGGTTTCCCATTTTACAATGTATATATTACAATGCAACTCTCTATGTCTTCAAGTGGTTAAGCTCAAGGGCATATACTGGATTGAAGCCATTGCATATTTATAAAATTATGTATTTTATATCAGTTAGCAGTGAACTACTTTTGAAATGGCTACAGTACTAGAAAACATAACGTACCTTAGAAGGAATAGTTACAGCAGTATTTTTGAACATCATAAGAATTTTTCTTCCTTCTTATATAAATACAAAGCTATTTTTTTCAGTTATAATTCATTTAACTGAAAATCTACTATGCAAGATACAACTTCATATTTAAAAGTTCAGGGAAGAAGATACTTTAGAATGCCCAATCCAATCATATGCACAGAATAAACTCAGTATTCCTTAGAACTCACACACACGTAGATATGCACAGAACTGCAGTCTTACTGTGCAAGTTAATTAAAAAAACATGATGGTACGTAAGATACAGCCAAATCACCAAAACTGTAGAGATGCTTTCTTCATTTGTTAATAGATAATTATTTCATGTGGTCAGTTTTTCAAATTACAAGAATCTTTCATAATCAGTTTATTAGCTATGAGGCTTTTCTAGCAACTGACTATGTTCCCTTGAATTAGTTATAATGTAGTATTATAATTTTTAATCTTATCAGTGTAAGATTATATATCAACCTTAAAATGAGCAACGTAAATTATGGATCAATCAAAAGAAATTTTGTGCCAACTCATAACCTCTTTCAAATACAAGTACTGCTAACAAAATTGGCTAAGCACAGTTAAATATATTTGAAAGCAATACAGTAACACTGTGCCTAAGGTCTTTTTAGAATTGTATTTTAGTTTTTCCACAGTCTCTACGCCATTTTCTTAAGAAAACGACAAGTTGGCACACCTTTCCCAATGTCTGTTCCTTAGGCCTTTGTCTTTCCTGCCATTTCCAAAAATATGAAACCTTTATTGGTGTCCTGTTTGTCAAAACAAAATGGGCTGTGTTCATGTCAGTCTGCTGAGTTTTTGTGAATAGCTCAAAAGCCACGTTATTGAAGAAACTTCACACAACAGTTCCTCCTCCTTTATATCAGCGTATATTAGAATGAAAAAAGTAATATCGAGTTAGTTTCAAGAGTTCACATAGCTCCAAGTTAATCTAGCTTGTATTCTTTGTGAGAATCTGTAGACCTCATTTTGAAAATTCATACTAAGTTTGTCCTGAGCAATAAAAGGTATCAGATGGTGCACAGTTACAAAGTCCTTTAAAAGTTTAGTTTGGCTTAGAGAATGCAGTTTTGTTTTGCAATTTATCAACTCAAGCACTGTAACATGAAGATCACCAAGAAATTCTGCATTTATCAGCATATACAGATTATATTTGCTGCAACAAACTAACCTGGCTATTCCTCTGAGGATATAGGTTTTAATTAGGTGAGTCAGTTACATTCATCTTTGAAGACTGCATAGTCCTGACCAAATTACTCAGATACCATTCCCATAAGCGCTACGCTGGAAAACGGCCACCTAACATGATACCAGGTTTCTTTATTAGAGCTGCAGGATGCTCGTGCAGAAAGCCTCCCCTCGCGCTGCGCCTTAAGTCTTTCTTTGGCAGAGTCAGGCTTACCTGTTCTTTGGAAATGCAAGGCAACGAAGGTCTCCTGGACATTTTGCAGCTGCCATAGTAAGTGGCAGAAGTCTCTCCCAGAGACACGCAACTGGATCTTCTCCTGGGTCGGATCACAGGAACTTTGTGCTCTGCGCTGCTGGGCAACTTCGGATGCGAACACCGGAGGTGCTGCTGTGAACACCGACCCAGAGGGGAGCGAGGAGAGAATATGCAGCACTCGCCTCCCAGCAGCGCCAACAAGCATCCCGCCGTCCCGGCGAAGCAGGACAGGAGCGGTCTAAGGGGCGGAGGCAGAGAACCCAGACTGGTGAGCGACACCAGCCACACGAAGCTGGAGAAAACCAAAATCAGGAGGCTGCTGCGGAGTTTGAGGCTCCGCTGCAAAAGGGTCAGCCCGGCCACAGTGCCAAGCATGGCCAACAACCGCCCCGCCATCATCTGCAATTCGGCTGGTGGGGCTTGGGGGACGCCCCCCGTCGCTTTGGCCTGGCGGGACAGCAGGAGCCACTGCAGCGCCACCAAGTCCCCCGCGTAGCAACAAACCGGCAGCGCCAGAACCCACCAGAGGCCGCCGGGCTCGTCCCGGGCCAGGTAGCAGGTGAGGAAGAAAAAGGCACAGGCGAGACTGAAGAGGGGGCTCAGGCACTGGCAAAGCCCGAGCGGCGCCAACAGTCCGGTTGCTTCGTGGCGGCTTGCAGCTGCGCCCGCTTTCCTTTCGCGCTCTCCCCAGAGCAAGGACCACGCCAGGAGCGCCAAGGAAACAGCCGCGGCGCCCAGCCCCAAGACCAGAGCCCGGCGCGAGGCGGCTGGGAGCAGCGCACGGAAGTCCAGCGTGGGGCTCCGGGGCAGGGGAGTCGCGCATCCCTTCGCGTAGCCGTTCCGCAGGTTGGGCTCCGCAGAGCCGCGAGCCGGAGGCTGCTGGCTGAGAAGTTTCTTGAGCCCGTGGTGGAGAGGAGCGGAGGCGGCGACTTCTTTCTCATCCCTCATGGTGGTCGCGCGGGAACAGGCTGGAGGAGGCGGCGGCGGCGGAGAAGAAGGAGAAGAAGCGGGAGTTCGTCAGCTTCTCCTACCTCCTGACCCTGCCTTCTTCATCTTTTCCCAAGAGAGGAAAACCAGGGAAAAGCCAGCAATAACGAGCCTCGCTCCTGAAGCGAAAACGGCGGCGGGATCGCAGAGTCCAGACTCGGAGCATGGTGGGTAAAAGACAGAGGGAGGGAGAAAGAGACGGAGAGAGCGAGAGAAAGGTAGAAGTACCTCTTTCCCTTTTCCCCCCGCTCGCTCTCGGAGGGAACGCGCTGTCGCCTCCCAGAGTTCCACGGCGGCAAGGTCCGCACGCGCTCTCCCAAAACACACCCTCCTGTGACGGCACTCTTCTTTTTTTGCCCGCCGCCCGCCCTGCAGGGCACACGTCATAGAGTGCGAAAGGGCAGGCGATCGGAGAAGCCTCAGAGATGTGTGTGTGTGTGTGTGTGTGCTTGTGTGTCCCCAAAAGAAAGGGGAGGAGTGAAAGGGTTAGCAGCAGAGTCCTGTATGGCTGCTGAGAAATAAGTTCCACCGAGTTCGGGGAAGTTTAATCCTTAAATGAGAATTAAATCTGCTGTCTGAGGCACGGGTTGGCCCTTCTACAGTCTTGGGACAAGACGAGAACTTGGCTTTAAACGACCCGCTCTGGCGCTCGCTTCCGATTCCCACCCTTTCCTCTGATTCTTGAGAATTTGCAAGAATTCTCTCTCCCCGCTTTCCCCTGAGCTACGCTAGGACTCTCTGTCTTAATGCTGAATTCAAATCAGATCAAATTTATTGTTACGATCAAAGATCGGGAATACTAAAAGAAGTTAACATAGCATCTGCCCGACCGATTCGATCCTGCAGGGTTGGCGCGCTCCGGATTCCTTTGATTCAACAATGTCAGGCCCCCGGAAGCGCGGCTCGTCTGTAGCAGCGCCTACCCTCTGGAACAAGGTCTCTCCACCCCCACCCCCACCCCCACCCACAATCCGGATGGTCCTCACTCTGCTGTTGTTTGGGAGGCTCTTCACCCAGACTTTTGGCAAGCGGAGAATGAGACCTCTCACTTCATTATGCTTGCCATCTTTCATCATTTATCTTTTACTGATTTTATTGTAATTTCTTTGATTGTTGTGCACCGCCCAGGGTCACTGAGAGTTGGGCAGTGTATAAGTTTAATAAATGATTATTAAACAAGGATAAAATTAATAAAATTAGTAAAATTAATATTAACAAAATAGTAAAATTAATAAAATAGCTCTGGGCTGAAACGTTTATCACATTTATCACATTTATTCCAAAATGTTGCCCTGTTTTCACACAGAATTTGGCTACTGTGTGGGTAATAGCATTGTTGGAATCTGAGAAGGTTGACATGGTATTCTTCTGCCCTTCCTGGGAGGACAGGTAATCCCTATAGAGAGCCATGTGAAAATTGCAGCGGAACAGCACATATTAGATAGAGTCACAAGGGCAGATATATTCTTTTAATGGGATTTTAGTAAAACTGCCCTGGGATAGTGCTGATGGAGGCAACATTGTCTAGCTCTGAAGAAATCCTTCCTCAGCCTGGGGAAGGTCAGTGTATGTAGATAACTTGCAGGTTGCCAGAAGCCTTTCATTATCCAGGTTCTGGTATTTTGGGAGAGGGTGCTAGCTTCAGTGTGATATTCAGTGTCAATCCAGGCTTTTGTCTTTTTTGCCTGGTCAAAGTCAGAAGCTAAAAGTGAGTCTGTGGCCAGCCCAGAGGCCCTCAATTTCTGGTTCACTGTGATAATCATGGCGATGGACGCTCATCCAAAAATATTAGGGGAACCAGGCCATTAGGGAAGTGTGTAATCTGAGGCCAACATATCAAGACTAAGTGCCATACTCTTGCTACTATTTTGGGCATTCCCATCTCAAGCCTGAGTGCTGCACTAGGAATGTTCCTTGGGGCCACAAGTTTGGACCTTAAAAATTTTGTTTGTATAAGGTCGGCTGCATTTTTCTTCATATAAAGTCCTACCTGGGCTGTGTATAAAATTTGGGTGAGGATTTTGGCCTCAATTTTAAGGCTGCTGGTATTAATTCCTTTCCTTTGGAGTAGAATCTCTTGATGGAGTAGAAGAATCTCCTGTTGAGGACTTTGAGGCTCTTTGAATAATATATTTCTGATGGGCTTTCCTGAGCATGGAAGACCATTCCCAGATATTTGAAAGTGAACACCTGTTTGATATTATTTCCATTTATTATCTAACTAGTTTCCTTGCAAATACCATCACTTTTGGATTTTTGGTAGTTTATAATCAAGTTGTTTGCTGGCTTGGGTTATGGCTTTTATGGTTATGATACTAAGTTTATTCTTTTTGCCTCCTTTCTTCCTTATAAGGCATAGCAAATAGGACAGGTAGCCTTATCAACCCAGAACTGATACAAGAAGGGTGTGCTCACACGGCACACCTTCCCTGGGACTTCCCAAGGTGTAAACAGCAACTTTGAAGACTATGGGCAGTGAGAATAAGGTGCAAAGATCATTGCCTGTCCTGAGCTGCACAGACCGTGCAGTAACAAAATCACTTTATTACCATGCCATGCAGAAAGTTAGGATTTTGTGCTCCAATGTGCATCACTTTACACTTACTTAAACTAAAGCGTATTTGCCGTTTGGTTGACCATTTTAAAGAGATCCTTTAAACTGAAAATTGCCAGTTTATTTCTGTTTTTTACCAGTGAGTAATCCATAAATAGTCAAGTTCTTTTATCCCATAACTGCTGTGTTTACTCACACTTACTTGGTAAGCTTTGCTAAAGTCTTTTTGAAAATCCAGATTTGATGAGGCAGGATTTACCTTTGCAGGATCCATGCTGATTTTCCTTCCGTCTTATTTCTCTGCGTCCTTAAGTTACTTTTGATTACTGTATACTTTCCTGGCTCTCTCTTTCAAAACTGGTATCACACTGGCTTCCCTTCAAGTCTCTGGTACTGAGCCTGACTTAAGGGACAAGTTATATATTTTCACTAAGGCAACACTTTCACATCTGAGTTCTTTCAGGATTCCCAGGTACAGCCATCAGAATCAAGTCATTTGTTACTGTGTAGATTCTAAAGGTGTCCTACAAGTCTGTGAGAAAGTCAAGTATCTGCATTACATCTTCTGTAATAAAGACATATACAAAATAGGCAGTTTCTCTGCAAGTGCTATATCATAGTTGAGTACCCCTTTCATTCCTTTGTCATCTGATGACCCAACTGATTCCACAGCTGGTTTTCTTCTTCAGATATATTTGAAGAAGTCAGTAATGTATGTATATATGTATGTATTTATTTGTAATACATTCCTCAGGTTTGGGAGGTTGCATTTCTTACTATCGCCTTTCACTTTTTCTGCAAGAGTTTGTGCTTCTTTTTATTCTCATTAAGACAGGTTTTCTGTTTCCTCAATGAAGATTTATTAATTTTTATAGCTTCCTGGACACTCATGGAAAACCATGCTGTCCAGATCTTAGACTTGGTTGATTCTTTCTTACATTTTGAAATTAATTCGATTTGTGCTTTATTTATTTATTATGGGATTTCTCTATCACCCAAAACCAGAAGATCTCCAGGTGGCTTACAGAATTTACTTATAAACACAATGTACATCATAACATTAGTCAAAATAGTAATCCAAATAAGTTACAACATAATGTTAAAAGTAGTAACTTGAATTTATTGAACACGGCACTGCTGATATAATTAATCCTTGAAGGCCTTCCCAAAGAGCCATGTTCTCACCAGGCTCTGGAAAGGCTACAGGCTGATTTTGATCAGCTGAGATTTCCCCATAAAGTAGTCATTATGAGGAAAAGGGGTTTTATTTATTTATTTTATTTATTTGCTTTGATTTCTGTGATCCCGGTTTCCTGTTAAAACCGGGGTCTTGTTAAAAACAAGATATTAATATTTAAAATTTAAGAACAGTAGGAGCAAATAATTAATTAGTAAAAATTTCACTAAAAAGCAGATTGGGAAACCAAGTTTTAAAAGTCTACTAGAAGGACACACAGACACTGTGGGAGAGAGGATTGTATTCAATTTTTCCCAGTCTGGTTGGACCTCAGATATGTAGATTTCTAGTGTGTATGGCCACTGCAGGGAATGGGTTAAAACAATTATGAGCCATTGTTTAAAATATGACTCTATTCAAACTGATAATTTTCTTTTGGATAACATTTTAATAAATATATTTCATATATCATTCTGATGCCTTTTGAAATAGGATAGAATGCACCTTCAATAATGTTTGTGTCATTATTAATTGCATTGTTTCCTTTTTTATGGGATAGTATAGCCAGAAGAATTAATTCCATGACCTTTAAAAACAATTTTATTGTCTTATAATATACAGAAAAAAATGGAAAACGTAATAGAAACAAAAATAAAGACGGGGAAGAAAGAGAAAACACATATGTAAGAAAATAACCCAGTTTTTATGCAGCAAATTAAACACTGACTGGAATATCAGAACTACAAAAATGGGAGCATGCAAGTATTTGGCAGGTCACCATGAATGACTGGTGAATTACATTGGTCTTGATGGGTTATAAGTTCTGCAAATATGCTGTGATCATTTTATCAAATGTTCTGAAGACATAAAAAAGCTTGTGCACTGCTTCTAGAAAAATCCTTACATCCATGGATTTTTTTAATAATGAGGCATCATGTCTGGAGTATTGGCTGAACTCAGAATTCTGTCAAAACAATTGCAGAGGGAAGATATTACATTGCCGTAAGTTGTCTCACAGTTGTCAAGACAGTATTATATTTCTGCTTCCAAAGCAGTCCTGGTCAGAGGTGACTAAGATAGTTCTACTGTATAAAATGTGTGCTGTACACATGCTGAATTGAATTAACACTAAGCTGTTATAGTGAATGCATCATTGAAAGAACTGGCAAACAATAAGTAAAAGTGAATGATGGTAATAGGCCTCCCAAAATTAAAATTCACTCTGAGAAAATATTATGAAATATAGTGACTGAGCTGTGTATCATATAGAAAGTCTTTTCCTGCAATTGTAAAAAACAGTTAAGTAGTAGTATGCATTTTAATACATCAAAATCTATTATCTAATACCTATATACTTGCATTTATATAAACTTGCATTTGGTGGGTCCCAGGAGGCAGACCTTCTGTGCCACTGCAGAAATGAAGCAGCTGCAAATATTTCATTGGTTCTGGTAAAATGGGCCCAGTCACCATTGGAATAGGGAATAACAGAGGATATAATATTCTTATTTTCATAGCAAAGGATTGGTTGTGCGCATTCTCTGAAGTCCACAATCAGCTACTGACAAACGTCCAAGGTACGAAGGGAAGATAGGAAAGAAATACCATTTTCAAGAGAAATGATATGTCCATTCTTAGGAGCAACTAAGACTGTCCCTGTGCTTGAGTAAGAACCGTGAGTCAGGCCAAAGGGCAGAACTTCTCACAAACAATATTGTGTTAGAAAAGTAATTTTCCAAGAAATAAGCAAAAGTGGGCAAGTTGTGAACATTTTGAAATGTGGCTTATTTGTGGGAAAAAAAGAGACTCCAAGAGGACATTAATATGGGACAGTCCAGATTGAGGTTGTTAACATTGTTAAGTAAATAAAGTTAGATAAACCTTTTATGAATGATTTAACTGTAGGATGAAAAGCATAGAAAACAAATCAATTAGGCAGTAAGTAGCCTGACAAGACAAGTAAATCCTGGTTCTTTAAGGGTAACACGTAAAATAGCAGGCAAAGATAGATATCTGCATCCTTCTGCAACCCTTTACATCACTGATAAACACCTTTCAATTAGCTAGGTATGATGCCTTGGTTGTATATATAGAGACCTTGGATGTATTGCCCTAAGTATCAGTAAAATGCTTCTCTGCCAATCAGTTTAGTCCTATCTCTGTGATGTTGTAATACATACAACATTTTTGTTCAATATTTATCAAAAAAGCTGAAGCTTACCAAGATCAGTTTTATGAAGGTACCATATTATTTCTTTAAAATACACATCTACCAACATCAATACATCATTGACTTAACTGAAACCTCACTCCTTGTTTTTTTTTCCATAGCCTAAATTATGTTGCTATTTGCAGTAAACTTGGCTATGAGCCTACAAACATTTCTGCTTATTTCTACAGTATTTATTTAAGCTGCACTTTTGTGTCTCCAAGAATTGCTATAAAAAAATGGAACTATGCACTGTTCACTGTCAAAAAGAAAACTATGAACTATTTCTGAGCCTCAAATTTATTTTATGAAGAAAAGTATTCTGCCTAGGATCCAGACACATTTCCATGCCAAAAAGTGGAGCAAGCGAGTAGTTCTATCTTCAGTTTTGACTCTTTCTGATGTCACTGTAGTAACAGCATGTATCCTATAGCAGTTGAAGGGTAATTGTTTTTTTTAAAAAAGTGTGCTTCCCCAGCCATAAAAAGGTAGCCCTCTTTTGTATGAGACAAGATTTTATAGCTCCATGATTGTTTACTATCATTAAATTCCAGTAAAAGTACTGAGGCTTCCTCATTGCTGCCAAACTTTACCACCAGCAAGAAGGATCTGCCATTGTGGTTTTTGCAGCCATTTTCACCCCAAAATATATGCTGCTGAGGGCCTCCAAGACCTCCAGGCCTCATGCACACTGCCAGATCCCTCACGGGTGCCACACTGCTCGCTGCTGAATACTGATCCGTGTGCCAGGTATTACTTTGTGGCCCGTGATTATTTTTAAGGTATCAATCTGTCCCTTCCCCTCCACAAGTTGTACCAGGCTGGTCTAACACATGCTTTCATTCCCTACATTACAAATTGTACAAAGCACACATTTATTATTCTAACGAAGGAACTATTGTAATCTACTTTTAATCTATTTTAATAGTTTAATTCCTAAAACCCAGAGAGTAGTTTAGAAAAGATTTCTAAAGTGATTCTCTTTGTATAAACAGTAAATAACCAAACTATCACCTCCTTTATAGAATTCTATAATAGGACTATTTGGAATACTACTGATCATTGCATCTGAAATAAAATACTGTTGAACTGCAAAAATAAGGTGAACACTTAACTTAGAAAAAGTGTGAAGAGAGAAGAACATGATAGATTTATGTAAAATTATAGATGATACGAAGTAGATGGGGATGGTTTTTTTTTTCATTCTAACATCATAATTAAACCTGGGGTCATCTAGAAGATAATAATAATAATAATAATAATAATAATAATTATTATTATTATTATTATTATTATTATTATTATTATTATTATTATTTTGCAAGATACAATAATGGCTGCCAACCTGGATTGCTTTAAAAGAAAAATAATTTTTGGAAGATAAATGTATTAGTGGTTAATAACCACTTTCCTGAATCAGCCTTTCTGTGAGATGAATTAGATTTCAGCTCCCATAATTCTACACCTGCTTGGCTAAAGAATTATGAGAATTGAAGGAATCTGGGGATTTGAACTCCAATACAAGGAGAACACCAAATTGGGGAATACCTATGGAGGTGCCCTGTAGTGCTCATGTTTGTTTGCAGACTTCTCACAAAGAGTTGCTCACTATGAGAACTAAAGGCTGAGTGAGAATTAACCTTCAGACTGATGTGGTATGGCCTTTTGTATGAATTTAGGTTCCTCATATTTGTGCAGTTTGAACTACAGATATGGATCAGAGGGGGAAATTTCTTGATTCCAGAAAAAAAAAACATGGGTTCCAGAGATTCTGCTGAACTGTTTCAGGCAATCTCAGAACACTTTAGTTGATTTGGGTGGGGACAAAAAAAAAAAAAAAAATCTGGGTGGGTTAAGCAGCAGAAGACTGGTGCCCCTTCTTGCCCTTCTCTAGATTCTGGGGTGGCATATCCCACTGGTCCACCTGCCTCAGTGATATTCCAATGCTTTCCCTCTCCTCAGCTTTTTCCCTGCCCTGACCCATTTTTGCCCAGAACAAAACAGCCCCTTTTAGTGTCCTGCATGGAAGAAAATACCAGAAACAAGCATATTGTGTATACTATAGACTGTTCTGTACATGGAACAGTTGTACATGGAAAGTTTTGCACATTCCCAGTTTGAACTGGGAATGCAATTATATGTCCACAAAAAGCCAGTTAATAAATCTTTCCTTTCTCTGTGCTATAATGAATAAAATGAAATACTTAAAGGGTTGGAAGAAGGAGAAGATGAAGAGAATAGATATACCTCGGCAACAAGAATATGTTTTTAAGGCAAGCAGGGCTTTAGCAACCATTTTAAAAGTCAAACATTCAAGACCAACATGTAAAGAACATTATTTACATTTTGATCTTTGTAAAGGTCAAATATTCCATTACAGAGTTCCTTAATGAAAAGAGCAGAGGAAACAGAAATTAAGAATGAAAGCAACTCTTTGTTTTAGCAGCTAGGCCATCTGCTGTTCTTCCTTAGACTGGTGTTGGTACAGAGAATGTAGCTTGGGTGGTTGTTGCTTGACAACTAAAGGAAAAATGGTTGAATAAACACAACTTGCAAACAAGATAGGAAAGAAAAGAATATTTGCTGAACAAGACTCTCAGCTCTGAAAGTGCATATAGGCTAAACAAAGACATAATGAAAATAATAGATTAAATAAATAATAATCAAGGCAGTTGTCCTTTCTAGTAGTAAACATGGGATGGCAAGAAGAAAACAACAAGCCTAGTTTTTTAAATACTCCCAAGCTACTTTTTGTTAATGTCAAATCTCTGTTTCAATCTCTTATTTTTGCTGGCAGAAGGAGGAGTGCAATGAACTAAATATTTTCCTTCACAAGAATTCCTCATTCCACTGTTTAAGGAAATAGCTCAGAGCAATTAGGTTAAATTGTTTGTGGGAAAAGATAAGGAAGAATACTGTTAAGATATGGGAATTCCAGAAGCTGATACGAAATTGGAATGTGCAGAGTCCACCCAATCTGGTCCAGAATGCTTTGGAGATAGGGCAATCTTATTTTATGTATGGATCCCAGTGTGAGATGCAGAAAAACAAAACTCCTCCCATAATTTAATATAGGAAGAAGAGGTGGCATATTGGTTTTCTACTAGAAAGAAGTGGAACTCACATAGTCTCTAATGTCTTGTAGAGCCGCCTTTACCAGAAGCTCTGCCATAGCATGGTGATTATAACATTTGCCTGGCATGTAGAATATTGCTGCTTTGAAACTCAGCAGAAATTAATAAAACAAAAAACAGATTTCTCACTTAACAACAGTAATTGGGACTGGAATTTCCATCACTAAGTTATGCAGTCGTAAAGTGCAACGTTACAGGACTGCGCCACTTAGCAGTGGCAGTTCCAGCAGTCCCCAGTTACCATCGTTAAGCGAATCATTGCAGCTCATTAAGCAAGGACTTCACGATTGCAATTTCTGACTTCCTGCTGGCTTCCCAACTGACCTTGCTTGTGGGAAGCTGGCAGAGAAGATTGCAAATCGCGATCATGTGGCCACAGGATGCTGCAACAGTTGGAAATCCAGCCTGGTTGCCAAGTGCCTGGATCACGTTCACATGACCACAGGGGCACTGCAATACCAGAACTTTGAGGACCAGTCGTAAGTACCACTCATTCAGTGCCATTGCAAGTTTGAATGGTTGTTGAACAAGTGGTCATTAAATGAGGACCACCTTATATACAGATAGTCTTTGCTTAATGACTGTTTAGCAACCGTTTGAATTTACAATGGCACTGAAAAAGTAACTTTACAACAGGTCCTTGCACTTATGACTGTTGCACTGACCCTACAGTGAAGTGATTGAGATTTGGGTGCTTCTCAGCCCACGGGGGTTTACAACTGTCACAGCATCCTGCAGTCACACAATCACCGTTTGTATGCTTCACAGCTGACTTCCAACTAGCAGTCAATGGACGGAGGTGCCGGTCCCCATTACCATTGTTAAGTAAAACCAGGCAAAAAATCAATCCATTGCAGAAGGAAGGCCTCTCCATTGAAGGTTACGGACTGCACTCTACCATGCTGGTCCAGTGCAGTTGATAGATGTTTCCTGGCTTCTCAGGCTAGGGCCTTGAGAGGCTGACTGGCCAGAAGTTACCCAGCCTGCTTCTGTGCCAAAGGGAAGACCAGAAACTGGGTTTCCCTACTCCTAGAACAATGCCTTAACTACTACACCACCTAAGGCTCTCGCTCTCTCTCTCTCTGTCTATAAATGTGTGTGTGTGCACTTACGTGTGACTGGAGAAGTGATGGAAGAGTCCACTGCTGCATTCATATTTTAAAAAGAGTAGGAAAGGGGGTAGTTTCAGGGAAAGGAAAATAGTAATTAAAATATTGCAAGGTTTCAAATCAGCAACGTTCTACATGCCAGGCAATTGTAAAACACTGTCCTATTGTAGTACTATTGTAAAAGCTGCTCTAAATAGATTTTTAATTTTACAGCTGGCTGTTCTGCCTGCATGTGCACTGTGATGCTTTTAACATTGTATAAAAAATCATTTAACTTTTGAGAGAGAGAGAGACATGCTGATAAATAAGAGTATTCATGTCCAGTAATCCCCACCCATAAGGAAGCAACAGCAGGGACATTTTCCAGTGGGAGGAGGTGGCAGCCTGCTGCCCAGACTGAATACAGTCCCTTACAAGCTGTTGACAGTGTGTCTCAGTCCACACAGGATTTTTTTTAAAGCTTAGAGTCGAACCAAGTGCAAGGAAGGAGCAGCTCAAGGGTGCAGTGCAGGTATGTCCGGAAAGGAAGAGAAAGAATGGGATGCTACTAGAAGGTTGTAACCTTGCACCGAAAATTAGCAGTTGTGCAAGAGACAGATTAAAGGGAACCGGCCAAAGGGATAACAACGCAAACAAATATTGCGATAGACCTCACCAGGGGTCAACCCAAGGCAAAAAGGCTACTTGTTTGTAAACCACGTAACAAGCCCATGTTGTGAGAAACCATTTACTTTTTGGTAACTTGAGCAACGTACAATTTCAGTGTTTTTTACACTTTGCAGCGTTCCTTCAAACCAATCAGTTCTCAGCGCTGCCCACAGACTGAGAAGCCGTGGTGTCTCTTTCACCTTGCCCTACATGGCGAAACGGCTACTGTGACACTACACCACACTCTCCCCAAACCGACCGAGCAATAAAGCCAACTTTGCGCTCTCAGCACCGCTCTCCCCGTTCCGTTCCTCCGCTGCGCGCGCCCCGCCTCATCGAGGATCCAATGCGCATGTGCATCCAAGCACGGGCACGCCCACCTTCTACGATTCCTGAAGGGGGAGGAGATGGCTCGGCCAAGCAGATTGGGATCGGAAGCTCGGCAATCGGCTGCCCTGCCTTGACGGAAAGGGAAGGAAGTGTCCGGGTCCAAACCTATCGCTTGCCGAGTTCGCCGTTGCTTTCCACCGTCCTTTCTGGCCAAGCGCCGGCGCTGCTCTCCGAAAGCTGCCGACATGGTGAGAGGCGAAGCGTCGCGGTTGGCGGGAGGGGGCTTCGGGGCGAGCGCGGAGGCAAGGGAGGGAGAGGCCGCGCTTTCGTTGTGGGGGACAGTAGGTGTGACTCAGCACCTGTCGGCGATGGCGGGTTTGCGGCCCAGATTGCCTTGCTTTTATCGCCGACTTTCGAAACCCTGAGCCCGCTAGCAGTGGCCTGCGTGTCTCCCGTTCCTGGGGTTCCCGCTCCGTACGGCCCAGTCCCTCTCCCCCCACTTTTTTTTGCACGCTCATCAGCCCTTCTCATAGGCAGCTCAGCGGACTTTTCCACTGAAACAGGCATTCGTTTCTTTATTTTTTTTGTTTTGTTAATGTATCTTTTACAAATTGAGTAATCAGAAAAGAGTTTCTAGATAGAATCCTAAATTGTGCTTAGGTTTATATTTTCAGACTAATACAAAATATGGTATCCTTCATCCTTTCACACATTCCTTTAATCTCAGGACCCCACCAAAGGAAGCGGGTCCCCACCACAATTTTCTCGCAGTGCCACTATCCGGTCTCAGTAGACACAAAACTTCCTCACTGCGTATGTGTAAATGCACGTGTATGATTCAGCGTTTTGGTCTACTTCCGATCTCCAGCCTTTTGCTGGATTTGGTTGCAGAGAGGAGCGAAGGAGGAGACGACCAAATCCAGAGTTTTACATATCTAGAGATGCATCCAGTGCCTTGTAGACATTGGTGGATCTTGTAGACATTGGTGTCACAAAATAAAATCAGACAATAAAATCTATTAAGTCAACCTAGCACAGTAGGTATACATGTATCAAAGAATATAAGAACAGTACATTCGCGTGTTGTAGATAATATAAATAGTACACAGTACAATAGTATAAAGATGTATCTTAGTAAAATTTGTTGCATTAAATTAAAACAATAATTGTTTAATGGAATCTTGTCAATTTTAAACAGAGATTACTTAGTTAAATTACATTTTAATTTCTCACATTGTAGTCCTATAAAGAATCAAGTAAATTTCATTTGGCTAAACCTGGATAGGAATGTCGATGTAGTAGCTAATGAAACACTTTTCTTTAGCTGTCCTCAGATCCCTGTTGTTTGATCAGTCAATAGATGTGCAATGCTGTTCTTACTGAAACTGAAAACAAAACTGTTTTTTACCAAGTTAGATTGCAGTTTTAGCTTATAGACCTCAACATGCAAATTAGAAATGTGGATTTATTTCTAATCACATTTTGGAAGTGAACTGCTGGATATTAATTTATCAAACATTTCCATGTTTGCCTTGATTCTTAATACTATGACTTGGGTTACGTGTCCATGCTGTAAATGTTTGCTGTTTCCTTCATCAAGCTTCTTTTTTCCCATCTTTTATTTTTTCTCCCTTTGTCAAGCTTTGTCCCCTGCACTTCTTAATAAAGCTTAATAATTATGAATAGTATACTTGCAAGTACTGAACAATCCAAAGATACTATTTGTGAGCCACCTAGAGTCAGTTATATTGTGAGATGGGCAGCGTATACATTTGATTTGTGAATAAATAAATAAATAAATAAGGATGTGGAGGTATCCCCAAAGTGGGAAGATTGCTTGAGTTTCAATAGAAGAGAATATATGTAGCTCAGGGTTGAACTGTGGAGTCCTTGGGATTTTCTGAAGCACTGAAGATGTTACCTAGCCAGGTAACCAAATGTTTGGAAGAAAACAACCAAGCTTGGAGAACCCCAAGGATTGCTTGAGTCTGACTTGGAGCACACTTGCTGTACTTGTTGGTGACATTGTAAAGAAGCCATGTTTTTTTGTAGTGTTGCAAGGTACAACAAGAGTTTCCATACTGGATCTGAAGAATCTTTCCTGTTTTGGAACTGCCTACTTCACACTTCTACAATTTTGTTCATCTTTATCTTGAAAAGAAAATTAGCCATTGAAATTATTTTGGATAATCTTAGAAGTCCTAGTATTTCCAGAAACTTTTTTTTTTCAGTTACAGATATGATAATCCATAGCACAGGTGAGTTTTTGTTTTTATTTTTCCTTCTTTAATAGCAGTCATATTAATGAATCCCTTTTGTTCACTTTAGTTTCGCAACCAATATGATAATGATGTCACCGTTTGGAGTCCTCAGGTATTATTTTTGTCATTCTATTCTTTTTCATCTGTTTCCTTTTCTCATCAGTTGAAGGATAAATCAAAGGATTTAAACCTTTATTTGAAAGCAAAACTAATAACAAGAAATTTGCAAATATGTATAAATGAGAAATGTGTTCTTTATAGTAACAACCTGTATGAATCATTTATACATAAGAGAACTTTCCAACTGGAAGGAAGTTCATTAGGCTTTCTGTGCTACTAGCTATGGGAAATGCAGCTTAACCTACTTAAGGTTGCTTGTGTGATGCTAGGCCCAGAAGTATGAGGCCACTGAGTCTTTGAATAGTAAGATAATCGTATTCTGCTGTTTGCTAAATTCAGGAACAATAAGGAACATCTGTATAGATTAAGAAGAATTTGGCAAGCTAGAATGGGTGTGGCCTGAGAGAATCTAAGTGTAAGAATGCCACACTCACATTCTCTTTTAAAGTTTTGACTTAAATTATGTCAGACTGAGTCAGGTTTATGGAAACCCTGGTTTGTTGATTAAACCATACTTGAGTAGGTTCACGTAACATTCAAATCCAAACAAACCACATTATGACTAAGCATGATGTATAAACCAAAACAGTAATGCTATTCTCCTTTCTGTGATGGAATGTTGTTATGAAGGCCAGGCTCAGGAAGATAAGCGTGTTCTTAGCCCCCATCGGGAGCGTGAGAAGTTTAAGAAGATGAGACTGGCACCACCCTAAGGAATTCACAGTGTTGTGGCTTGCTGGCTTGGGAACTTAGGTTCAGTCTGGAGAGATTTCTGTCTTGAGGTGGAAGCTAATAAACGCAACAGAACTGTATTTGCACTGTCTCGTGGAGTTCTTTGGGCTGAGCCTGACACTTTCCCTGCTTTCATTTGTTGAATAGTTCTGGCAAGCTCAAAAGCTCTACCAGTACTATGTCATTTTTTTTATTGGTCTGATAAAGATACTTGCCATACTATGGATTTTAGCATATTTACTTGGAAGTTTTCAAATGAATATAACTCATTACTGCAACCTAGTGTGTATTTGGGGTCTCTCTTTTCCAACACAGCTGAATTCCTGGGGCTAATTATGTCCTGAGGTTGCACACTGTACTCAGGCTCATCAGAAAGTGTTATTAATTTGTGCTCAAGTTTATTGATGTATTGCAATTGTGTAAAGATGATGTTAAGTCTCAAAAACTGTCACGGAATATTTTTTTATTCACCAAGGACAATGTTAAGTAACATTTGAAGAAAGCAAACCATTGCAGAAGAAAGAATAACAAAGCGTTCAGTTTCAGCTCATTGGATAATTTGGAGGCAGCATTTCTGTCAGCCCAGCCTACCTCAGGTGGTTGCTGTGGATGAAAGTAGGATGAGGAAGACACACACACACACACACACACACACACACACACACAAAGAGTTTCTGAATGAAAGGCATTCATTATTTGTTCCCTTTCTTATTATTGCAGGATGCTCAGCTCATTTGTACCATCAACATATTCATAAGGATATCTTTTGTTTTTAGGGTCGAATTCATCAAATAGAATATGCAATGGAGGCTGTCAAACAAGGGTCCGCAACTGTTGGACTAAAATCAAAAACCCATGCTGTTTTAGTTGCCTTAAAGGTAAACTCAAGAGGAAAGCCAGTTTGTTTAAAAGCATATGTGATATATGAAGCATTCTAATAGTTACAACCTTAAAGTAGTTTTTCCCAACCTAGAGAATATACATGCTGGCCAAGAAGAAAAGTGTTGTAATCACTTTTTGTTTGTAGGGCAAGAGCTGAGAAGTCTGTTCTGAATAAATAAATACTGTATTTAGCTTGAGTCAGTTTAAAATACAACAATATTTTAATTATTGTACTCTTTATTGTTGCCTAGTACCCGATGGGCAGAAAAGTGGGACATAAATTGTATAAATGAAGTTTGGGAGCATGAACTGTAACATACACCAAGTTTTTAGAGTAAAATGACGAGAGAGAGCCAAGCAGTGATAGATCATGTGGCAAAAACATCAGGATATTATTTGATTGTAAATGCAGTCAGAGAGAGTTGCAAATTTTTATTGTAGCTGTGTGTGCTATGAATAATAATAATGCAGTTTCCAGCAGTAAAGACTATTAATTTTTCTTGATGAAAACAATGGTGGGATATCACTGCATAGGCTGCTTTCAGGTTCTCAATAGGCACATCATTAGGCCTGGCATGTAGGAATATTGGGGGATAGGGATGGAGTTACAAATGTTAGCTTACTGAGCAAAGACAGACACAAGATTTTTGATTCTTTCACTTGCAGTATTAGTAGGGATGTGCTAAATTCATCCATTTGGGAACAGAAGATTCCAGATTTTTCTAGAATGTTCCATTGTCCTCTAGACTATGTCAGATCCCCTCCCAAACTACACTATACAGATATGGTTTGCAGGTTTTTGGAAGTAAATCCTCTGAATGAGAAGCCATTTGGGTGGTCATAGACTGATTGCGTAAGGCAGCTTATGTTTACATAAGGACTAACAGTTCATCTATCTTTACTATAGCTGTTTAAATTATTAATAATGCAGTGAAACCTCAATCCAGTGGATTTTAGATGCAATGAACAAAATTCCCACTGTATGTCATTTTACATCGTTTTGCATAATGACATTATATACAAAGTGTCAATTTCTGCAATGATGTGCCAGTGATATAATTTGCTATTGTCACTACAGATGATATACTCTCTAGTCTGACAGTGAGAAATAACGCACACCTTCTCCCCCCATAAAATTTAGGTTTCACTGATATTTGTCATTATGAGTATATGATTCATAACTGTTATTTTTGGGTATCTGTGTTTGTTTAGAGGGCACAATCTGAACTGGCTGCTCATCAGAAAAAAATCTTGTATGTTGACAACCATATTGGTATTTCCATTGCTGGACTTACTGCTGATGCAAGACTCCTATGGTAAATTTGGAATTTGAGTATTTGATTGATTGCATGTGGAATTGTTGTCAATTTATAAATATGGTGTGGATCTGTATCTGATTCTCAATTCATGCTCTTAATTCCTGAAGTGATACATAGGCTGTATCCACGTTTCTCCATCTAAATCTTATCTACTGCAGTTGCTGCACACCATAACCAGCTCTCCTGATAAACATTCTGCTGAATTTAAGTATATGTGCAAAACATGTTCTTAGTCATTTGGGAGAGTGTGACAGTATTGTACAAGAATAGTAGTGAGCAAGGCTAACCCCACTGCTCCTTCCCTGCAGTCACTGAACACATGGAAGAGCTGAGGGTATAACCTGATTGAAAGTGCCGATGGTGGAGTAGGTGGAAAGAGGCAGAATGTAATTGCTGAAGAGCATCCAATAATTTCATGCCAGTATGAATTCACACTCCTTGCCACCCTAGCTCTTTTACGATCAAGCGTATTATAATATCTGTACAGTTATGGTTTCTGAAGAATAAACCTAAGAAATGCTGAAGCTACAAATGGAAAAAAACTGTCTTTTATTCCTGCAGCAATTTCATGCGTCAGGAGTGTTTGGATTCCAGATTTGTATTTGACAGGCCTCTTCCAGTATCTCGATTAGTGTCTCTGATTGGAAGCAGTATCCTTTTTTCTATGTGATAATTGTTGTGGGTTTCTCATAGTTGCTAATATATTTAACTCTTGGATAATCACCCTACTGCTAAGGACTCAGCCAGTTATATTGTATAATGTATTGCTTTTCAGGAAAGTGAGGCAATACAGGGCATTAGGGGCAGCTCTCTTTGATGCGAAAAATCTATTAAATGATTGAAAATCTCAGCTACATAACAGAATAATAAAAGTTGAACATAAAATAAGAATTTTCTGGATTTAAGAGAAACAAAATTCATCTGCTGTTTAGGCACATTCATCCACAAATTTTACTTCAGCATTACACAATAATTTGCATGTGTTAAATTTATCACTTGTTAAATACACTACTATTTTAATATTGCCTCCTATCATTTCAAAGATTTCCATAATGCAGTTAATATATGTTGAACATTCATGTTGAGTATTTTGGATTTTGTTTAACATGAATCCTGTTTTATTTTTTAGTGCTTATTGAAGGTGAGACTGGGGGTGGGTTTCTTTTCATTTTCTCTTGCTGATTATTTTAAATTCTATGAATAAAATCCATTACCACTTACACTGATGGAACTGCAGCTTTCTGAGAACAGGGGAACACTGCTGAATGACCACTGTTACTGTTACTTTCCATTTGTGTCCTGTATCTTTATAACCTGACTGGGGGGGTGGAGATGGGGGTTGCTTTTTAAATCTTGAAGAATGTGTAGGAAAGTTCTCATATGAGTGTGTGAATCAGCTTTTTGAGATGTATTCCTCAGCTTGTTTAAGAAACACAGATACCAACGCAACGTTATGGCAGAAGACCATATGGTGTGGGACTTCTTATTGCAGGCTATGATGTAAGTACATCATCTGGGGGAGATTTGTTGCTGTATATTTTTTTCTGAAAAGTTTTCCTTCCTAGAGTAAACATGGTAGAATTGCAGCAAAGAGGGTTCAGAATCTTATTCTGTGTTATAAAATAATTTATAACTAATTATGAATATTGAATAGGAAACTTGAACTTGGAACTTTATCCAAGATACATTTCAATTTTAGTATATTATTATCCAAATGTTTGGGATTTAGTTTCTCATCAACTCCAGCCAGTATTGACAATGATAGGTAAGGGTAAAATATTTCAAACTGTTTCTGAGCATCAAGCTCTGTAGAACTTATTTTTGAGAGTGAGACTGCTGTTTCAAACAGGAAAGGAACTGTTTTAAAAGTGCTTGAAATAATTTTGCATTTGAAGTGGGAAGTTTTGGAAAGGTTGTGCTTGAAACAGTTCAGAATAAAATGTGTTGAATGCCCCTAATAGCCAGGGGCTGTGAGCTACACTGTAAAATAAATGGGAAAGCAACATATATTTTATCTGGGTGGTGACACTGTGAAATACTACATGTAAGCTGTCTGATAGATTCCTCCTTTTTTAAAAAATGTCATTTCAATTTGTCAGGATATGGGCCCCCATATCTTCCAGACTTGCCCTTCTGCAAATTATTTTGATTGCAAAGCAATGTCCATCGGTGCAAGATCCCAATCCGCTCGAACTTACTTGGAACGACATATGACTGAGTTTGCTGACTGTAAGTAGTGTGTAGTGTGTCTTTTATTTTGTTTGGTTTTTTTATAGATTTCTCATTTATACTTTTGGTGGTTCATTGCTGAACAGTTACAGTGGTACCTCAAGATACAAATTTAATCCGTTCCGTGACTCTGATCGCAAGTCGAATTGGTCGCATCCTGAAGCACGTTTTCCCATAGGGTTCAATGTAAATACGGTTAATCCGTTCCACCCTCTGAATTTGGTCACATCCTGAAGCAAATTTCCCCATAAGGTTCAATGTAAATACGGCTAATCCGCCCTCCGAATTTGGTCGCATCCTGAAGCACATGTCCCCATAAGGTTCAATGTGTCAGCCGGCGTTGCACGGCTAGGAAATTCCCCAGGCGTGCTTTAGTCAGCCCTAGCGCAGAAAAAGGAAGTGCTAATGAAATCTGAGAAAGGCTCCCGCACGCACAGCCGGGAGCGGGAGCTTCCCCCCCCACCCCCCGCGCCGATTCCTCTTAATTCCGCGCTCTTTCCTTTGTGCATAGCCCTTGGCGCATGCGACAAAAGCACAGTGAAAGCAATGGGAAGGTTTATGTAGCGTGCACAGCAGAGCTGGAGCTTCCCCACCCCCGCGCCCGACAAAAGCACAGTGAAAGCAATATCAGTGCGCTGGAGGGAAAGGCTTATGTCGCGTGCACGCACAGCCGGGAGCGGGAGCTTCCCCACCCCACTGATTCCTCCGCGCTGTTTCCTTTCTCCATAGCGACAAAAGCACAGTGAAAGCAATATCAGCGTGCTGGAGGGAAAGGCTTATGTCGCGCGCACACACAGCCGGGAGCGGGAGCTTCCCCACCCCACTGATTCCTCCGCGCTGTTTCCTTTCTCCATAGCGACAAAAGCACAGTGAAAGCAATATCAGTGCGCTGGAGGGAAAGGCTTATGTCGCGCACACGCACAGTTGGGAGCAGGAGCTTCCCCCCCCCGCGCGCGCTCAGAAAGGCTTATGTCGCGTGCACGCACAGTCGGGAGCAGGAGCTTCCCCCCCCCCCCGCGCGCTCAGATTTCATTAGCACTTCCTCTTTCTGCATTGCTTTCCTTGGGCTTTTGTCCTTGCACTCAGATTCATTAGCACTTCCTCTTGGAAGCCGCGACCACGTGGCAGCAGGGCAAATGGCCGCGGATCCGGTTCGTAGCTTGAGGCGGAGTTCGCATGTTGAGGTAAATTTTTGTGGCCAGAGCTGGTCGTATCTTGAAATTTTCGTAAGATGGGGCGTTCGTATCTTGAGGTACCACTGTATTTGGCTATCAATCATATGATGAGGAAGTTGAAAGTGTGTTGAAGTAACCCATTCAGTGCAGAAGATACAGCATTCCTGAACTAGTAATAAATGTAGTTATTTTGCAGGTAACCTGAATGAACTAGTGAAGCATGGACTGCGTGCTCTGAGAGAGACACTTCCTGCTGAACAAGATCTAACTATTAAGGCAAGGCTGAGATTTTTCTTTCTTGCAATTGGACCTGTGACTGAAGCATGGCTAACAATAGTTATGAACATTGTGGAAGGGTGACACCAACCCTATGTAATATTAAGGAAATACAAAACTGAATTCTGAGCAAGCTTAAAGTCTTATACATAGTCACTTCCAGTGTTTTGCAAAATATAATGAGGTTTATGTGACATGCCAGTTCATGACTTCCATACCAGGAACTATGCTTAAATAACTCTGGTCCTGATAGGTCAAATAGTTCTAAGCTATCATGAGTGGGTTCCTTCATGGAAAGCCAAAGCCAACAGATCACATTGTGGCCTACTGCAGGTGGTCCTCGGTTTACAACGGTAATTGGGACTGGAATTGTCATCACTAAGTAATGCTGTTGTAAGGCACGACATCACGTGACCCCATTGCTTAACAACAGTTCCAGCAGTCCTGGTTGCCATCACTAAGCAAGGACCGTGGGTTGTTAAGACAGGACCTCATATGACTGCAACTTTCCTGCTGGCTTCCCTGTTGACTTTGCTTGTGGGAACATTGGAAATCATGATCATATGACTGCGGGGACATTGCAACAATGAACTTCAAGGACCAGTTGTAAGTCCCCCACGTTCAGCGCCATCATAACTTTGAATGGTTGCTGAACAAATGGATGTAACCTGAGGACTACCTGTATTATGTGCCAACCAGGCCAGTAATCTAATCTGAAGACCTGAGGTCTGTGTATTTATAGACATTATTTAGGTGGGCAATGTGCAGTAAGCTTTTGGAATTTCTAGAGAAAACATATTACTGTATCCTTTATTTATTTAACTTATATGGCTGTCTATCTTGCAAGCAACTCTGGGTGGCAAGCAGAGTTAAAAACATCAATATAATTATAAATTACAGTATATAGCAAAAAAAAAAATTCATAAAACATGGCAGCTAAGACCATCAATACTAATAACAATAACTCACTAGCTCAATTAAGCTCCAGACCCCCATGCCTGGGAGAATTATTGTCTATTACTTTTATATAATTATTAACCATGTTTGTCCAGTATTAGTTATGACTTAGGATACATCTCATACACCCTTCCATGGTTCTATGCTATAACTGTTCCATGGCAGACATGAGAGCGTATAGATAGAATGCTACATCTTTGTAGTAGTGCTCATCTGTGATCTGATGCTGGGAAAGATTGAAGGCAAAAGGAGAAGAGGACGGCAGAGGATGAGATGGTTAGATAGCATCACTGAAGCAATGAGCATGAAACTGAGCAAACTCAGGGAGGCAGTGAAGGACAGGAAGGCCTGGCGCAATATGGTTCATGGGGTCACGAAGAGTCGGACATGACTTAACGACTGAACAACAACAATCATCTGTGATATATTTCATCAAGTGAGACATTTGTGGTCAGCATTAAAAGATGGCTTGATCAGAAAATGTTCCCTGATTCATGCAGATGGCTCTTTTTTTGCTCTTACTTATGTAGACTAGTGGCAGGAGAGTATGTTACCCTCCAGAGTTTCTTGAATGTTGACTCACAGCAACTCCAGCTAATCATGTTGAAGGATTCTAAGACATATAGTTCAGAACTTTACGGATTCTCTATCCCTGATATATTTCTTTTTTAATCTTCTAGCTTTTAAATATGTGCTTTAAATATTACTTTTATGTAAGTCTTTGTGGGCTTAGGTGTCATTTTTGGGAAGGAAAAGGTGTATACTTTAAAATGCATATGTAAGGTAACTGATACATGGAACACCTCTAGCAATATATTGAAATGTGTATACTGTATGATTCAGTCCAATTATGGCCTCAGCAAGATCAGTATAATCCACTCTCATTACTTTTTGAATTGCAACATAAAGTATATTCTGTATTACTTTCTTGGGAAATGTAGTGAATTTTCTCATTTTTTTACAATTATCATTTAACAGAATGTTTCTGTTGGGATTGTTGGTAAAGAAATGGAGTTTACTATTTATGATGATGATGATGTAGCACCATTCCTGGAAGGTCTGGAAGAAAGACCACAGAGAAAGGTATGCAAATCTTAATAAAGACACATTTTGTAAATGCTTTATTAGGCCATTTTTTCTTTGCTTATCTCAATATTTTTTTAAAATCTTGATTTGCAAGTAACAGGATCACATGATGAGACTTTCCATTCTGAGGACTTTTTCTAGATTGCCCTGTCCTCAGAAATTAGTTGACTGGTGAACTAAGAGAGTGCCTTTGGAATATGATATTCTGTCTGTTTAATGATAATTAACATAATTATCATGATAATTATAGTATTTACTCTTGAGACTACAGTATCAACAGTAAGCAGTAAGCAAAAGTTTTCTTTATCTAAGCCTTTTTAACCTGACTAGTATGCTTTGGATTTTAATTTCTGCAGAAATATGGATCTTTTCCTGTCTTGCTCTCTTAATGATTCCTCCCAGTGTGATGCAAACACATTTCCCATCCTTTTTTTTCCTATGCCCAAAGCAGACTTTTAGAAAAAGTGGGAGAATCAGTTTCTTTCCATATATCCATTCCACCGGCATATTAAGCAAATTGGACGTTTTTACTTAACAGTCTAAATGATTTTTTAAATATATTTATACCCTACACATAAACATTACAAATGATAACTGAAGGTATGACAGATAAACGAGCCAATTAAAGAAGTACAGATACCGCAAACATGAATATTGCGTTTTTCTGGGGATTGAGCTAAATCTTAAATATATGAAAGTAACGAAACATTTAAAAATATATCAAACCAACTTTTGCCTTTAATTTACATTGGAGTATTAAAGCAGAATAGTAGAGTATTGAAAGTTTGCCTGTCTGTACTTACTTACTACTATATTGAATATGGGGGGCGGGATTGTGTATTTGTATATATTTTGTGAGTTTTTTCCCTGTGACAGTTATCTTAATTTCTTTTACTCTTTCAAGCCTGCTCAGCCTGCTGAAGATACAGCAGAAAAGCCTGAGGAGCCAATGGAGCACTAATTACACTGCATAAAGTATAAGTTACTTCCGAGGAAATAATGCTGGGAGCATTATTTGTATTTTGGTAACTTAATTTTGAAATTCAATGCATACTGTAGTGATAAAGCATCAGTCTTTAAAATGAATTACCAAAAACACATGTTGGCAGAAAAAAATAACTGATCACTTCTGTTGGGAAGAAAAGATGTCATTTTCTAGAAGAGTATGAAAAATGTTTTATATGAAGAAGCATGTTGCTTTTATGTTATAAAAAAATCTCTGAAATAAACTTGATTCTTTTGTGAAAAACTCTGACTTTTTAAATCCTTAAATCAATAAATGGTGATATCATTTGATCCCACTCTTATGAGATCCTGTACCTGTGTCAGTATTTCTAAATATCTTGTTTTTGTGCGTCTCATATCAAGTTAAATTGGAATTTATAATCTATTTGTAATTATCAGATTGGTTGACAATATAGAGTGGGATCCAATTAATTTTTTAGAAATCCACAGAAAAAGGTTTCTACCAGGGATGTGTAGAATTGAATGGGGGATGGACTTTTTCAGAGAATTCCAGAATGTTCCATTTCCTCTGGACCATGCTATTCTGAAGACAGTTCAGGAGTTTCCAGACACTGAAGATGTTCTGGATCTTGGATGTTCCATCTGGAACACCTAGAATTGCTTCCAGTTTGAATGATTTCCCTTTAATAATGGCTGACATACGCAGAATGGAGTCATCCAGAGCGAAAAATGTCCTGTTTTAACAAAATGTCCCTAGTTTCCGAGGTGTGGTGAAGTCTGCTGCAAAGGCAGAACTGAGAGTTAGTGCTAAGAGAAGATGCCTTTTCCAGAACAAGATCTCCACTCAATTTAGGGCAGTTCCCTCCTTTCACTATGCAACATCCACATTATTAGGTGAACCATAAAAAGCAATAGTAACTTCGTTGGCTATGAGGGAAAAAGATCTCAAAAATCCAGAAAGCAGTATTTTTATTAGGAAAATTGTGTGTGTGTGTGTTGCAACATTCTGAGTTTCAAGAACTATTTCAGGCAAAGAAAAAGGGGGGGGCAAAAATGCAGCTGATATTGGAGCCACTAAGATCAAAGTGTTGGAGAGCTTCAAACATGAAGTATGGGGGTAGAGTGATCTCAAAGCTTGCTGGGAAAAAGAAGTGGATTAAAGTTTGTAAATTCTGTTGCTTTGGAAATTAAGCTTTTAAGACTTTCCATGCTATCTGAAATTCACAGATCCCTTGGCTGCTATGAAACAGTTTATTTCTGGAAAGGCAACCTGATCCTCCAGATACACTTCTCAGGCAATTCAGGTGATTACAGAAAATGGGGAAGAAGAAAGTTGGTTTCATTTTAGGACTCCAGACAATTTATATTGTAATCTTTCCAATGAACTACTCACACTTGTGTGTGCCTTCGAGTCAGTTTTTGAACTGGTCCCTGCAGTTTTTTTGGCAAGTTTTTTTCAGAAGTGGTTGGCCCTTGCCTCCTTCCGAAGGCTGAGAGAGTGACTGGCCCAAAGTCACCCAGTGGATTTTGTGGCCTAAGGCAGGACTAGAACTCACAATCTTGCGGCTTCTAGCCTGATGCCTTAACCAATATACCAAACTGGCTCTCCACACCTAGGTACACAAGTATATATAAATTCTACTTTAGAGGACATTTAAAAAGGGGGGGGCTGTTATAGAACATAAGATTTGTTACAGGAAAAGAACATTTTTCTGCTAGCAGTTGTCACTTTAAGGAAAATGTGGTTCTTTGATAAGCCAGATTTATATTAATGGTCCATCTAAGTGGCAGGAATGTAAACGGTTGAAATCGTTGGCTAAACAGATTCCAGTGAAACGCATAACAAGTAACTAGACTAGTTACTTCAACTCTGCCTTATATTGGTTGCAAGATCTAGCTGGCGATTCGTGTGGGCTAATTTGAGATTCTGCAAAAGTATCCTCAGAACTACATAAGTATATTCCCACACACGTGTACGAACGTGTGCCTACGCTCACTTTCTACAACTTCCTGCAGTGATTCCGCTTTCACTCCGAGTGCCGCGCAGCGGCTCTGCGCAGCGCCTCTAGTTCGCCAGAAGAGGACGGACGTCTCCTTAGCTGGCGCGCGTTTCTGCTAACGGAGGAGGCGTGTCCTGAAAGGGCCGCCGTAGCAGCGAGGTGGCCTGTGCGCCGAGGTCTTCCACGTCAGCTGGAGCAGTCAGCGGTGCCAGCACGAGCGGGGAAGGGAGCTCTGCGACGGTTGATCGAGGAGGAGGCGGCCGCCGCTGCTGCCGCGCGGGTTCAGCAACCGCGTCTGATTCTGCCACGGTATCCCTCGGCTGAGGTAGCTGCGGCGGCCGCCCGGTTTGCGAAGGGAGGGAGGGAGGGCAGGCGGGCCCGGGAAGCGCTTGGATAACACCGAAAATGTGGAGGAAGGCAGGCAACGGCCCGAGGCGGCGGGCTTTCCGGGCGAAAGGTTCGAGTCCCGGATATGGTAAAGGAGGGGATCCCTCTCGCCGCGACCCTTCCTCCGCCTCTCGGCTCTGCACCCGGCTTTCCCTTCCCGAAGACGCCGCCCTTCGGATCGTTCAGCGGGGCCCAAGAGCGACCAACCCGCCTGGCCCTGTCGGGGTGGGGAGGGCTTCGTGGCCCTTCCATCGCAGGGCGTTGGGGTTTCACTCCGTTAGGAATACAGAACGGTTTTCCTCTGAATCAATGAAGGCAAAGCGGGGTGAATGTTCTGCTGGGGCTGGAGCGTCCCTGCCTTTCAGGGGTTCGTTTGGGGTTCAAAAAGCAAGGATGCCGTTGCTCACTGAACACCTAGGCCAAGGACAATCCATGAAACCATAGCATGTGAAAGAGCCATTTGGGCCATCCAGTCCAACCCTCTGCTCACTTTTGTGTGTGTGTGTGTGTGTTTTTCTTATGTCTTCAAATCAGTCTTGACTCCTGGCAACTGCCTGGACTAGTCCCTGCAGGTTTCTTGGCACGGTTTTTGGAAAGTGGCTTGCCATTGCTTCCTTCCTAGGGCTGAAAGAGAGTGACTGGTCCAGGGCCACCCGGCTGGTTGTGTGCCTAAGGTGGGACTAGAACTCATGGTCTCCAGATTTCTAGCTTGATGTCTTAAGCACTACACCAAACTGTTTACTTTTGTTGTTGTTGTTGTTTAGTCGTTAAGTCGTGTCCGACTCTTCGTGACCCCATGAACCATATTGCGCCAGGCCTTCCTATCTTTCACTGCCTCCCTGAGTTTGCTCAATTTCATGCTCATTGCTTCAGTGATGCTATCTAGCCATCTCATCCTCTGCCGTCCTCTTCTCCTTTTGCCTTCCATCTTTCCCAGCATCAGGGTCTTTTCCAAAGAGTCCTCTCTTCGCATTAGGTGACCAAAGTATCTGAGCTTGAGCTTCATTATCAATCCTTCCAATGAGCAATCAGAGTTGATTTCCTTTAAGATTGACTGGTTTGACCTCCTAGCAGTCCAGGGGACTCTTAAGAGTCTTCTCCAGCACCACAGTTCAAAGGCATCAATTCTTTGGCGTTCAGCCTTCTTTATGGTCCAGCTCTCACAGCCATACATTACTACTGGAAAAACCATAGCTTTGACTATGCGGATCTTTGTCGGCAAGGTGACGTCTCTGCTTTTTAATATGCTATCTAGGTTTGCCATAGCTTTCCTCCCAAGGACCAAGCGTCTTTTAATTTCAGGGCTGCAGTCTCCGTCTGCGGTGATCTTGGAGCCCAAATAAATGAAGTCTGTTACTGCTTCCAAACTGTTTACTATGGGAGTTCAAATTAGAGCATCCCAGGTTAATATCTGTCAAGCTTTCCCTTGAGCACCACCTATGAGAGTATTTGCTAAATTACTAAAAAGAAATCTTCCAAACTGCTCTAGTCAGTTATATATTTTATCACTTTAGCTGTCCCTTAAAGTCATAATAGTGGTTCTGCCTTTTCCAGCTAGCCAGCAGCATCTAGCCTACATTGGCTGATTTCCAAAAGCTAGGCAGGCTCAGATCTGGTTAGTACTTGGGTGGGAAATCTTCAGGAAAGCCCAGAGCTCTAGGCTATATTGGGATATTGGAGGGAAAACCACCCTGGAAGAAGGCAATAGCAAATTACTTCCATATTGTTGACAAAGAAAGCTATATGGATGTGTCTATTTAGTCTTTGGGAATAGAGCTTGATTTGAAAAAGTCTACTGTTTTACAGAAGCTTAGGCCATATAAAGAAGGGTCATACTCATAGGTGTCTGGTACAAACGACAATGATGAAAAATGGCAAAACATGTATCATGGCACAAACCCAGCTTTTCATATTTGAGTCTTGATGTTGGATACAGGTACTTAAGGGATTTGTATCATGTCATCATAATATACATTTCATCACCCACTCACCCATCCCCCAGGCTCCTGTAGCTGCGCTGGATTGGATCAAGGGTTTGTCTGTTCCAGCTATCAGATTCCCATAGTAGCAAATCAGAAGCCTAATGGGATGCTTACAGCTGGGACATGCATGTACACCATTTTCCAGCACCTGGAATTCATTCTCTGAATACATGAGCTCCATTTAATCAACATGGCTAATTATTATCTCTTATGGATTCTTCTGGTTTTTGATGTGTTGTATAATCTGCTTCTCTAGCTCAAGCCCAACACTAGAGATGTATTGTTAAATAAAAATGGTAGCTGGTTAGATTGGAGGTTCCTATAAACTGAACTCCAGTTATGAGATGCCCCAACTGGAGAGTTGCAGCAAGTGGCAGCACTTACTCAATCTTTCCTGATCTTGAAAAAGCTGAGCAGGACTGGGACTGGTTGAACCTGGAAGAAGCCATTTGGGTGAGGGGGAGGTGGTGTAGTTGCTTCAAAATTCTTATAATGTTGCTTTTGTCATGCCACAAAGCCAGCTTTTCATATTTGAGTCTTGATGTTGGATGTAGGTAATTAAGTCAAGGGATTTGTATCATGTCATTTTTAGATGGGCTGGTCAAAACCTAGTTGCAGCATGTTATAGAATTATAGAAAAGCCATTGTGCAGTATTGTATTTGTCACTTTATTATGAAACTCTTCCAGTAATCCTCAGCATCAATTCTTTCTTGCATGTTTCATGGAATTCTAACTTACAGAAGTCAGATTTTTTTATTGAGCCATTCAGAACAACCAGCATATCATTCTTGGTCATTTGTTATATATTTAAATCCCCCCCCCCCCCATAACTCTATGTATACACATGTGAAACATTTATTATTTCTCTATCTATCTGTCAGCATGAGTTCTCCAGAAAAGATTATTTGTAAGCCAATTGGTGCACATTATTTCCTTTAAACCTTCTACTCTGGAAATTTTAAACAAGAACAAGATTTTGGTTTACTTTCCAAAGTTTAGGGGATATCACATTTTATAGAAGTTTGTAAACCATCTGACACTTCAGATGTGTTTACATTTAATTTTTTTTTTTTCTTGAACATTCACAAGAATTTCTAGAATTCTTTTTGGAACTCTTCCTTATCTGAACTTTCATCCATTCAACTGTTTATCCTTGATTAATAGTACTGTTCCCAATAATAATATTTGGTATTCTCATACTGCATCTCTTCATTTGGAAAACTATATTTAGTCTTTCTTTCTTTATACATTTGTTTATTAAATAATGTACTGATGAAATAAAACTACAGGACCAGGAAAAAAATGCAGAATTAAAAAGAAAAATAGACTAGGGACAAAAAGAAAAAGAGGGGAAAGAAAGTAAAAATGTGAATGTATGGGATGTTACAGAGAAATACAATAAACATTGATAATTCTTCTATCCAATTACACTGTGTGCACAATTATTAGGCAAGTGAGTATTTTGACCATATCATTTTTATGCATATCCTGTATAAACCTGAATGCTTATTGGATATAAGTATATCAGGTGATGCGTATTTGTGTAATGAGGGAGGGTGTGGCCTAAGGAGATCAACACCCTATATCAAGGTGTGCATAATTATTAGGCAGCTTCTTTTCCTCAGGCAAAATGGGCCAAAAAAGAGATTTAACTGACTCTGAAAAGTCAAAAATTGTAAAAAGTCTTTCAGAGGGATGCAGCACTCTTGAAATTGCTGAGATATTGGGGCATGACCACAGAACCATCAAACGTTTTGTTGCAAATAGTCAACAGGGTCACAAGAAACGTGTTGAGAAAAAAAGACGCAAATTAACTGCCAAAGATTTGAGAAGAATCAAACATGAAGCTACCAGGAGCCCATTATCCTCCAGTGCTGTAATATTCCAGAACTGCAACCTATCTGGAGTGCCCAAAGTACAAGGTGTTCAGTGCTCAGAGACATGGCCAAGGTAAGGAAGGCTGAAACTCGACCACCACTGAACAAGACACATAAGTTGAAACGGCAAGACTGGGCCAAGAAATATCTGAAGACAGATTTTTCAAAGGTTTTATGGACTGATGAGATGAGAGTGACTCTTGACGGACCAGATGGATGGGCCCGTGGCTGCATCAGTAACGGGCACACATCTCCACTTCGACTCAGTCACCAGCAAGGTGGAGGTGGGGTACTGGTATGGGCTGGTATTATTAAAGATGAGCTAGTTGGACCTTTTTGGGTTGAAGATGGACTCAAAATCAACTCCCAAACCTACTGCCAGATTTTAGAAGACACTTTCTTCAAGCAGTGGTACAGGAAAAAGTCTGCATCTTTCAAGAAGACCATGATGTTTATGCAGGACAATGCTCCATCGCATGCATCGAAGTACTCCACTGTGTGGCTAGCCAGTAAAGGCCTCAAAGATGAAAGACTAATGACATGGCCCCCTTCCTCACTTGACCTAAACCCTATTGAGAACTTGTGGGCCCTTCTCAAATGGGAGATTCATGGTGAAGGAAAACAGTACACCTCTCTGAACAGTGTCTGGGAGGCTGTGGTTGCTGCTGCACAAAAAGTTGATCATCAACAGATCAAGAAACTGACAGACTCCATGAATGGAAGGCTTATGACTGTTATTGCAAAGAAGGGTGGCTATATTGGTCACTGATTTTTTGTTTGAAATGTCAGAAATGTTTATTTGTAAATTTTGAGTTGTTTGTTTATTATTCTCACTTTAACAGATGAAAATGAGTGAGATGGGGGAATTTTCATTTTTCATTTAGTTGCATAATAATTCTACACGCTAATAGTTGCCCAATAATTGTGCACACATAGATATGCTCCTAAGAAAGCCAGAACCTCACTTTTACTTTCTTAAATATTCAGCTTTGAGGTTTATTAACATTTTGGATTGACCGAGAACACTGTAGTTGTTCAATAATGAAATTCATCCTCAAAAATACAACTTGC
The DNA here is from genome assembly GCA_030867105.1 of Liasis olivaceus. Classification (NCBI taxonomy): domain Eukaryota; kingdom Metazoa; phylum Chordata; class Lepidosauria; order Squamata; family Pythonidae; genus Liasis; species Liasis olivaceus. Next base: position 94,154,502 of record CM061349.1, on the reverse strand, counting down.
CTAATAATTGTGCACACAGTGTATATTTATACCAAGATTATCTCTTAGGAAACATTGTTAATATACATAATAAATGTGACCAGATTTGAATAAATTTATCCTTTATTATAGGATTTTTCAAAGCTTTTTGCTGTAAACTTCAGCAAGATTGACTGATTTCAGATATCAAGTTTTTTTAAAGATTTTCAAGACTGCCAGGCTTGATGTAAGAATGTTGCATAATACTGACAAGCTTCAAAGTAGATACATACTGTTCTGTAGTGTTAATATTTTTAATGATTGAGTTCCAGATATTTAGAAAGGAATGGTTAAGCTTGACTGGTCTGAAAGCAAGTTAGAATTTGTGATTAATCCTTTTGCAATAACATTTACCTCAATAATTAAGTCTTTGATCCTACAAAATCCTGTTTATAAAACAAATTTAGCTTCACACTTTAAAAGAGCATGATAGAAGATTAGGAGTAGATAAGGCAAAATTTGTCTCCACATTTTCCAAATTTAACTTTTAAGTGTCAGGAGGAATGGCATCATCCAACCAATAGGGAATCCAATATTAAGTTCAATTTGTATCCATTAAATATTATTTATATATTTAATTATATCTCTTAATTGTTGTAGTTGAAAGGCACCAAAATAATGTTTACATTTAGTGTGCCTAAACTTCCGTTATGGTTTTATTTATATTGTATAGGTATATTGTTTCTGGATTTAAACAGTTTTTAGAATTTTGTGCTTAAGACTGGTCACCTGCTAAACCAACAAAGATTTGATGCATACATTATTTCTGTGTGCATTTGAAGCCATGGTAGATGAGACATGTTTGCGGTACTGTGTAAAACCATTAAGAGGAACACTTTGGGAAGTGCTTCTCTGAAGCTGTGGCTCCGAGCATTGTGTTGTTTGAAGGAGGAGCCGTTTCAAAGAGCTCCCCATGTTGTTTTGCCGCTGTAGTTTGGCAGCAATCCTGATGGAAGTTGCATCTAAGTTTGCATACTCATAGGATAATTTTGGGAGGCCCTGAAGTGGTTTTGCTGAGAGGCACAGAGCAGTAGTTCATAAACTAAGTGTAATTTGGGCATATTCTGGGGGTAATGGAGCAATCTGTAATTGCTTGTTTGTGATTTGACGATCCAGTTTGCTGCTGCTGAGATGCTTGTGTAGAGTCTTGGGTTTCTTTGTGGGGGGTAATGACATTATTTGAGACCGGGCAAAGGGGTAATTAAGTCAGACAGTTTAAGAACCACTGACATAAAGCTTAAATACTGCAGGCAGGAGGCTGTGGAAATAGTTTTATGCAGTCCTATGTGTTTGATTCTAGGTTTGGAAAAAATGGAAACAATTTGTGCCTTATCTACTTAGGTGTGTAACTTGAGGTCATGCCTAGTTATTTAGTGAAACATGGTCAACTTTATATTGTATGTGGTCTTAATCAGAGAAGGGTTAGTGACTATTTTAAAATGTAGAATGTCCTTGAGATTAATTATTCCTATTGTGTTTTTATCTGATGTTCTCCTGTTTATGAAAAACATAACAAAAATTGTTAAATAGTTAAGTAGTTCCGTGTTGGGTGCTTTGGTAAACTATAGGCTTCAAACTTTTATTGGAGGTTTTTTTCTGTTACCTTCTACTGAATTGCATGAGGAATCATAGTGAATTATTAGCTCTGTTAATTTATTTTCTAGAATTTCTGAGACCTCTTTGGAAGTATTTACATTGGGAAAGCCTTTGACAGAAGACCACAATGACGGCTGCAGAGAATGTGTGCTATACATTAATTATAGTGCCAATGGACTCAGAACCACCCTCTGAAATAAGCTTAAAGAACGATTTGGGTATGTAATATTTCCTAGGCTGCTGTTTTATAGCTTTGGGTATATTTATTTCAGAAATTTAAATAGATATTTTACAGTCAAAGTGATATACAGAAAGTAAAAGTGTTAATAATATACAATTCATTTAAATGTTACAGAGTTGCAATGATACTGAAGATGAGCAGTCTAAAATATATAGTGATGGCTGAAGTGATTAACAAACTACAGAGCAATGAAAGGAAAAGTTCTTTTAAAAAACACACCAGTTGCTTGAATAATAAGAATGAGAGAGGGAGACAGGTTACTCAGCATCCCTCAGAACTTAAATTTCCATTAAAATAAATTACAGAATGGGTTGTTTTGAGCATTTTGGAAATGTCTTGAACTTGAAACAGCTGTTCAGAGCTCTGGGTATTCTGAAAAAGGCTCAGAGGCAATCCATTTTGCATTCAAAGCAACAGCTTTGCATCTGAAACTGGATGTTTTAATGAAGTTTCACACTCAAAACAATTTGAAGTAAAACATTTTTCACACTCTTAGTGTCACTGTTCTGCAATGTGCAGCTCTTGTTCTTTGCAGAAGATTAACTTTCACTTGGACACTTATCAAGCTCTTTGTCCTATGATTGCTGTATTTGTACTCTAAATAGAAGTGCCTTCAGTGACTGGCTTGAGGAATGTATGAACTTAATAGCAATTACTCAGCAGTGCTTCCATTTTTGCTTCATTGGCCTATATACTTTTTTGTTGTTGTTGGAGTACATAAATCCACACCAGTGTTTTTCAAACTTGGCAACTTTAAGCATGCTGGCTGGGAAATTCTGGGAGTTGAAGTCCACACATCTTAAAGTTGCCAAGTTTGAAAAACACTGAACACTTCATCATTGTGTAAGAGCTTTTGATGAGAAACTTATATCCAAAAGAAGCTGTGTAAGAATAAGCAAAGCAGTGGTTCATAGTGCAAAAGTTTATGCTATCATACAATGTGCTTACTTTAAACCTTTTCATTTAACAGAAAAAGGAGATGTGAAATTAAAGACAGAGGCTTTGAAAAAAGTGATAATAATGATACTAAATGGTGAAAAGTTGCCAGGACTTCTGATGACTATTATTCGGTTTGTGCTGCCACTTCAAGACCACACCATAAAGAAACTACTTTTAGTATTTTGGGAGATTGTTCCCAAGACTACTCCAGATGGTAGATTGCTGCAGGAAATGATCCTTGTTTGTGATGCCTACAGAAAGGTTAATCTTTTAATTGGATTTATGTCTGATATGAATATTCTTGTTACAGATTAGTTTATAGTACTCATTTTCTCTTTTCCAGTAGGCAATTATAAGGATGTTTACTGGGCATAAGACCAGTTTCCATATAGGTTTAAACATTTTGAATCATTAGAATTCTATTCCATTACAATGCATGACTTATGATCTGTGTTTCAAAATGCATTTAGGATGTCATCTTGCTAAAAACAGCCAGGTGTCAGTTTATGCCAGTTGTTTAGTTCGCTCTAAAATAGATTCTTCCTTTTTTATTGAAACACTGTGAATTAAGAAATAAATGTTCTAGCTAAATATATAACATATTGTTTTAAAACATAACATTAATCCATGTAAAAATATATAAAGCAAAATAATATGAATAGTGGCATGTGTAGATCTACAAGGCTCAACTCAAATGTACATATATCAGCTAATGAAGCTGAGCCTGCTCTTTTTTTTTCTCCTCAGGGAACTCTGGTAGATGACTTTGTATATTAATTAAGTATTGTTTCATATTAATGTTGAACAAGGAAACTTGTTATCTGGAATAAACTAAGAGCTCAAGTTGTGTTTTGACATTCATTTAAGTGTGTTCAGGTCATAGTAACAATAGTTTGCTGGCATAGATGCAAGGGTAATGACTCAAAAAGTCTTCCTCAGTACAGTATTTCATACATACCTTTGCTTAATAAAAAGACATAAATGCATCCAAAGTAAGGATATGCAAAATGGCTGTTTTGAGTATTCTGAGCGAGAGTTGTAATAGTTGCTTTGATCTCTTTAAAGAAGCTGTAATGCGCTCAGTTGAATTAATCTTGTTTTTATTAAAATATATTTTATTATACATTTCTGGATAAATACTCATCTGTGGATTTTAGGTGTATTATTGTATTTTTAACATGATTGCAATATAATGTCCCATGTCTCTTAAATGCAGAATAGCTGATACTGGCCATTTACTTGTCTTAACGTCATTAAATACTGAGGAGAGTACAGTTCTAGAGATTTGTCTTTATTTAATCTGATTGGACATTGGGTTGGATGATTGGATCTGTGTAAGCATTATATATTGAAAGCCATGGTGATCCTGTGGCATACGTTTTGGAAGTATGCTTAAGATTTCAGCCCTGTTGAATGTATAATAAGGTTCAGATTTCTGTAAGACCATGTTCCAACTGTATGAATTTGGTAGATAATTTGATCAGCCAAAGGTTGATTTCCTTTGTTATCTCTTTTGTAAGAAGGAACTCAAAAAGTTGCCTGCCTTGCTCTCTTCTTCTCCCCCTTTCTGCATAAGTAGGTTCCTCAACTCTTTAGATCAGGTTCAAAGGGTCTGTATAGGAGATAAGTAATCTGACACCTGATACCATTAGATAGCAACCCTGTAACACTTTTTGTTAATTTCGTTGCCTCAGGATCTTCAACATCCAAATGAATTTATCAGAGGCTCCACTCTTCGTTTTCTTTGCAAACTTAAAGAACCGGAACTGCTAGAGCCATTGATGCCAGCTATCCGGGCATGTCTGGAACATCGTCATAGTTATGTGCGCAGAAATGCAGTCCTTGCAATTTATACTATTTACAGGTAAATTCTGTCAATTGACTAATATCATAAAGCCTGCATATGGAAAATGGTCTTTATAATATCTGTAATTCATCTTTATAATCTCTAACGTTTGCTTGCTAATATGCATGTGTGTGTATACAAATGAATAAAGATCTTCAGAACTCTGGGATTTAATCTCTTTTGACCAAAATCAAAACAGATAATGGTCCCATCGTTAGACTTCACTAGCCAATAAAATCAATTTCAAGAAGAAAAATAAAAGCTTACCAGATGCATGATGAAAATTTACTAACGTTTAAGTATTTATAATAGTTGTGCTTTTAAGTAATGTGATTGATGTTATCTGTTTTTAATTTATATTTTTTTCTTTATATAACATGTAATTATCCAGCTGTATAGAATAATACGTATAAGTCATACATTATAGGTGACAATGTATGATAAATAAATTGTGTATCAGAAATGTATGCCTACTGGCCTGGAAACTGATACTTAGCCTTTGTCTTGGGTTTGAAATATTTAACCATTTTGAAAAATGTTTATTTTATTTTAGATGCAAGTGAAGTAGTGTAAATTGAAGAAAAATGAAATGGAAACATGCCAAGTGTTTATAGCATGTTATGTAAGCTTAGCCCATAACCCAGAGAATACCTTTGTGGAATGATTTTCCTTGCTGGTAATCAGATTGTCTTAGAAAGGGCTTTTACACACTTGCTAGCGGCTTGTTAAACAGTGCATAAAAAAAAAATAAGTGGAAGACAGTCAGAAACATTCAGCTCCTGTTAATTTTTAGTCATTTGCTACATCTCTCCTTCACTTATAACCTGGATATAATTGCAGTGTTACAGTTTCACACTATTAGTGAGTCTTTTCTTTTATGAAAATACAGGTATGCTAGTTTGAGAAGTCTTGTTGAAATGCAGGTACAGATCTTGAATGAAGAATTGTTCTTTAACTCCCCCACCCAAGACACAGTGTCTATATCTTGCATTATCAAACCTTTTGTTTGCAAGTAATATCTGTGCTTTTTCAAAAGAAACTTTGAACATCTTATACCTGATGCCCCTGAGCTGATCCATGATTTTCTGGTGAATGAGAAAGATGCTAGTTGCAAAAGAAATGCCTTCATGATGCTAATTCATGCTGATCAGGTAAAAATATAGCCTTCCTAGTTCTGATTTACATTTAATAATTGCTGTTAATTTGGCACTGACATTTCAACTTCAGTAGTATATGCCAAGACAACCTTGCCTGAGTTTCACTGTACAGGTCCATCATCTGTAGCTATTTGAACCTCTTAACTCTAATCCCTCCAAAACCTGAAAAGAAACTCCAGAAAATTCCAGCCCTGTTTATGTGTGTGATGCATGTTTGCTAATTCTCCACTCAACCCCCTGCCCCCAAATTAAGTCTCCATCGCTGTTTTATTTTTCTTGGATTTGGAAGGCACTATATAAATAATAATACTGATAAACAGAGTAATGAAGTCCCTCATAGATGAAATGTTGAATATAAATATGAATAAGAAATATTGTGGAACTAAATTTCAAATGAGTACAGCAAAACTCATGCTTGTTTTTTCATTTCTAAAGGATCGAGCTTTAGATTATTTGAGTACCTGCATTGACCAAGTCCAGACATTTGGTGATATTCTCCAGCTGGTTATTGTGGAGCTAATCTATAAGGTACAGTAAATCATGAAATTAATCCTTAACAATGAAAGCAATTACCTCTGAACAAGATGTGCTGTTGAAATAAGATTCAGTCATGAGTTCAGTTAGTAACTTGAGAAGCTTGAAAAGGGAAAAAGAAATTGCGACAGAGGCTTTCATGAGCCAGAGTATACACTGTTAGATGGAGAGTTAGGTCCAAGCAGCAGAAGACCTTTCTGTTTGTACCATTTATGATCACTGATAGCTGTCTCCTCCATTTATATTTTGTGGTGTCCATACAATGTGCTTCTTTCAGCTCTTATGATTGGCAGTTGGGGGTTGGGTTGCAAAAAGGATAGGAAGCCATGAAGTAAAGTACTGCTTGAAGTTTACTAGATTTGTCATTGTATTTTTTTAATACAGTGTACTTTGAGACATAATTTGATTATGGTCTTCCACTAATTTTGATGTAGTTATAAAGAAACTAAGCAACTGATGATTTTTTTTAAAAAAAATCCTTACTCAGGATGTAAATAATGTTTCTGTGTCTGATTTCCAAATGTAGGTTTGTCATGCTAATCCATCAGAAAGAGCTCGATTTATTCGTTGCATCTACAATCTACTACAGTCATCAAGCCCTGCAGTAAAATATGAAGCAGCAGGAACATTAGTTACACTTTCCAGTGCTCCAACTGCAGTCAAGGTACTGCATTGCATTGTGATTTAATAAAGGTTGAAAATACTATATAGTCAGAGACTAGGCAATCTTTATGCAGATTAATGATGCTCGCCAAGTCAGGTTTGAACAGGTTTGTTATGGGCCAAGAGAATGGGAAATCGGGTTGCCCTGTGGATCTGTTTGGCTTGTGTACTAAACTGAAAAGCTGTGTGAATTCTCACCAAACCAAAACCAAGCCTTGGAGATCAATTTTCAGAAAAAAAAATGACAAATATAAAGGAGAGCTTGAAAGATTCAAATCATGTTGATTTTCATCTGTGTGGTTCATTTAGTCCTTTCTCCGTTGGAGTTGTTTGGGTAAATATGCAGTTTGTTAATTGTCAATCAAAAAGAATGAGGTCCGTGCTGCCAAAACCAATGCTAAATGAAAAAATGTACGCAACCACCCAGATGTGGATGCGCTGCAATTTGTGTTTGAATCTGCAATTTGTCTTCCGTTTATATTCAGTCAGTAGTAAAGGGAAACATGTCCCGAGAGATGGTCAGGCATTAAAGATTTTTCATTTTTGGCCCGCTAACATAAGACTTATTTAAGGGGAAGAGGTATTTGAGGTATAACATTTCAGACCTTTCAGGTAACTACCTGCATATGCAAGTGGGTTTAAATGTTCATAAATGTTATATAGGCTTCCTGATTCTTCCACTTTTGCAGATTGTATTATTTGCTTAAACGATTGCATTTTATTGATTTATTTTCTTAACTTTTAATTTTTTTTTCCTGTATCACACAAGGATAATGTTTTAAATACCTTAATTCTACCTTAGGCAGCAGCTCAGTGCTATATTGACCTGATCATTAAAGAAAGTGACAACAATGTGAAGCTGATTGTCCTGGATCGCTTGATTGAACTCAAGGATCACCCTGCCCATGAAAGAGTACTGCAAGTAGGTACAGTTGTAGTACTACATTTGTTTTCCCAAATTTAAAGCAATTAAATAAAATGCTAACAGTATATTGTGAAGACATTTTGGAGGGGGGTGGAGTTAATTTTTTTTATTATACAGCTTTATCTATACTTGCTGTAGTACAACTCCTGTAACATCAAAACTACCTTGATTGGATACTGAATGCAGTGAAGCCTCGAGTGGTCTTTTGTTTTTGGGTTTGAATAAGAAAGTTGCCTCGGTAAGGGAGCAAAGGAACTACATTTCTCATTATGGTTTTTTCTGCTCAAAATTCCACACCACCACGGGCATCTTCAAAGGAGGGCAAGTGACAAAATTTGCATCATGACATTAGGACTTAGATATCATGACTTATCTGAGTCAGAATTTGGGATGAAGTAGGTAAGGGTGAACTTTGTGTCATGATGTCACTGATCTTGTGTCATATTTTTGGGTCATGCTGGCTTGCTGCAGACACCATTCAAGGCAACTTACCTTTCATTCTTTAGGGGTTCCAAATGCTAGTCTGCTCATGTGAAAACAAAGGGAAATTAGATATTGAAATAACTTGATTATTAAACAGGCCAAGAATGAATTTTACAATCTTTCAACATACTTCCCTGATTTAAAATTACTCTCTCAAAATCTACTTTTCAATAATAACAACAACAATTTTGCTCTAATCTCTGTTATATGCCACCTGGTGGGATATCCATTTATTTATTAGTAATACGTTTTGATGCTGCTTGGCAATTCTTACAATTGTGTACAAATGTAACTCCATTTTCTCAGTCTGATTAATGAATGCCTATAAATTAAATGTATTTTATTTCAGGATTTGGTTATGGACATATTAAGAGTTTTGAGCACTCCTGATTTGGAAGTTCGCAAAAAGACATTACAGTTGGCTCTTGATCTTGTATCTTCCCGAAATGTAGAAGAGGTAAAATATATGTTACTTTATGCCTATTTACTTGGAAATGTATATAATCTTATCTTAATGTTGTAAAATTAATATTGTACATATTAGTATACATACATATAATAATTTATAATTAACAGTAATTATTGTTTTGCCACTAGTTGGTGATTGTTTTGAAGAAAGAAGTAATTAAAACAAATAATGTGACTGAGCATGAAGACACTGATAAATACAGACAATTGCTTGTTCGGACTTTACATTCTTGTAGTGTTCGGTTCCCAGACATGGCTGCAAATGTCATCCCTGTGGTATGTAATTCAACTTTTTTTTTCATTGGTCTGCAGTATTCATTATTGTTAACTTGATGCTGTTATCAGCTTACTTTACACAAAAACATTATTCATCCCTAATTCAGATTTCCTATATATTGCTTCTGTAACAACTGTTTATCTTTGAGATACTTCTAACCTAGAGGGTTTTTCTTTATTTGAGAAGTTATGATCACTTACTACCTAGTGCCTGGTGATTTGCTGCATCCAGCCTCAGGATTGGTTTAATTGGTTGGTTTAATTTGTATATCTTTTTTCACATACTTTTCCATTCCATTGAAAACAATGGAGAACAATGACCTTCTGACTTTTGACTGATGTAGTGAAGAAGCTGATCCAAAAGTAGGCAAGCCAGGTTTTGGGTCCAGAGTTACTTCCAACCCAGCCTTAACCTCTTATTCCATTCTCAGTTACTTTCAACATGGTTAGGACAATTCTGTGTTCATTTTCTGCAGTGGATTTTAAAGAACTTATTCAGTCTTACAATGCTGTTAATAGTCTGGGTTCATGCTACAGCCTAGAGTAGATTAAAATGGAATTGAATAGTTCATAGTTCAGCATGTTGGTGAGGCAGGCTGTCACATTCAGCCATAATATGGTTTATTTGCTTGGGTATAGCATGTTGTGTAAACCCAGCCATTATATAATTATATATATTTCTTTTTATAGAAGTGTATTATGAAGAATTTTCTGACTACAGAGATATGTCACTTTCATTTAAGTATTCATAAATTAGCGTTACTGAGCCATGTCCTACATTCCATCTACATCTATTTTGCATATGCTATATTGATTAAAAACTGTGCCAGAGCTATTACCATTTACATCAGGGATGCTCATCTTTTGTTAGGCTGAAGGCCATCCAGAGGCTCCGTATTCTGTACCTCTGATCTACGTTTTTAAGATATCTCTTATTTATTAGTGTAATATACTATGGTGCAACTAAGCTGCACCTAATGCCTTTTGTCAATTTAAATTGTCATGTCAAAAATAGTTGAACATAAATGCTTTTAAACTGGCAACCATTCCCATTCTTATTTTGTATTAGCCAGAAATTAAGCAGTTAACCTTTTGTGTCATTCCATGGTTCCCCACAATAGCCCAGGCAAAGGTATGAGTGATTCATCTGAAATCTCCAAAACTTACCAAACTCCATGAGATTTCAGTAGTGTTTAATTTATTGCGGGGGGGGGGGGGGGTGCAGTTACTGGTATACGTAGTCAGGTACCATCTTGCTGTATCTTATATTAGTCAGTGGTGCAGTGGTTAAAACTTACCAAACTCCATGATATTTCAGTAGTGTTTAATTTATTGGGGGGGGGGGTGCAGTTACTGGTATACATTGACAGGTACATCTTGCTGTATCTTGTATTAGTCAGTGGTGCTGTGGTTTCTTCCAATTGTTGGGATGCTCTTGATGCCTACTCTTCTTCTAGTTGATGGAGTTCTTAAGTGATTACAATGAAGCGGCAGCTGCAGATGTATTGGAGTTTGTGCGTGAAGCCATTCAGCGTTTTGATAATCTCAGACTACTAATTGTAGAGAAAATGTTGGAAGTCTTCCATGCTATTAAGTCTGTCAAGTAAGTTTAAGATATGCCTCGAAAATTCACCACTTGAATTTCAATGTGTATTACTTTTAAGACTTTGTGTTTGTAATGCTGTCAGCACCACCGAAGTAATCTAGATACAAATGACTTTGGATAAGTTTCTTACAGTAGGAATTTATTTTATTGCTGAAGATTTATTTGTCTCTGAATGCATTTAAAATTCCATTTTGATGCATTGTATAAAACTTACCAGATTTAAATCTCATCCTTAAAAGACCTGCATTGCAGTTCTCTAATGCCTACTAAGAAATATCTCATTGTGTTTAGTTGGCTGTATTCCCAGGATTGCAGCCTTTGTTACTTCGCTTTTGGATTTATCATAGAATTGCATTAAAATGAAGTCAGAATATGAAGCGATCGAAAATTCATTAAATATTATTTCCTTAAAGAAATCTGAAGCACAAGTGACTGTTTCTAAATAAAATATGCACAAATTGCCATTCAGGGATTTTTAATGTTCATTCTTCCATATAACCTGGCCCATTTCTGGTCCACACAATTAAAAAAAGGCAGCGTCCAATAGGACATTTTTTAAAAATCTAAATTTATATTAGTGAAATCCAATAATCCTGTTTCTCAAATAATATATATTTATATATTTATTTATTTATTATTAGATTTCAGGAGGAATATGAAGCATAGTTAATAAGCTACAATTTGTATTAAAGGTCCCCCAAGGGTGCAGTTATATATATATATATATATATCCACTGAGAGTAAGTCTCAGTGAATGTGTCAGAACTGCTTAGATGGATGTAGGACTTTGCTATCAATTAATTTTTTGGCTGGTTGCAGACACTTTGTTCCCCCATCATTTCCTCTCCTACCTGTCACGTTGTCTCTGCACTGGCAGCCCTTCCTTTGCAGTGCTTTCTTTCCCTTTACCTAGACTCAGGCATGCATCTGGGACATTCAAACAACTCATTGTGTTGCTGGAAAGAATTTTCTACTTATGACAGGGAGTAATAGAGAAGAGCTTGTTCTGCTGCTTATCTGCTTTTCTGTACATAATTGACACTCACTCTTGGTAATCAGTGGAGTAGAAAAGTGCACTTCTTGGAAGGAAAATATACCCTCTCTAAGTTATGATTTATTTTCTTTTATCTGGGATGAGTGGTGTTTCCATGTAATCCCTTGCAAAATCAAATCCATTGTCATAAATAACATGGCTGAATAGTTTGTTCTGCTTTGGTTTACAGAATTTATCGGGGAGCACTTTGGATCCTCGGAGAATACTGCAGCACAAAGGAAGATATACAGAGTGTAATGACAGAGGTCCGTAGATCATTGGGAGAGGTATGTGTCTGCACTGTTGTTAATTGGAAATATTTTTCTAAGTTGATCTATTTCAGAGGAAAAACATAGTCTCTGAAAAATTCTATAGAATCTTGAAACTGGTTCTTCATTTCCTGAGGATGCATTTAGGAATTCTTTAAATGAAAAGAATGCTAGTATCAATAATTTCTGATAGTGTAGCTGAACAGAGTTTCATTATATTGAAGGAACTGATCATCTCAGCAATGGGTGATGAAACTAATGGTAATCTTATGACAGAAATCTAATTAATATGCCCTGCTTACAAAAGGGATTGATTAACTGGGAGGCATCTGAGATAATGGATTGTATCTGACAACATTTAGCTCCCAATGGAAACAATCCTTTTCTGCCCTCGTTTTAATTGGAAATCCTTGGAAGCAGAATTGGGGAAGTGCAGAGCAAAGACATTATGAGACTTCCTACTGCACATTTGCAAGGCAGCTCAGATAACATTGGGTTTGTAGATTTAAAAGGAATTCTGGGTTATAGAAAATTCTAATGAGATCCAAGATCAAAAGCCAAATTGTCTTCCTGCTGCTAAAATCTTTTGACAAAAGAGTTTTATGTAATATTGAAGGGATACCCTTTACCTTAAATGAAGTAAATCTACCTAATTCTTCAAATGTTATGTTCATGACTGTGATTGTTAGATCTTATAAATATTAATAAGAACAAAAGCAAAACCCGGCTGGTTTGGACCCCTGGCCTATCTAATCCAGCAATCTATTCTTGCAGTGGCCAACCAACTGCACAAGGAAACCCACTAGTCTCCCAGCAGATGGCCTTCACTGCCATCAAAGCTAATAGCCAGTGATTCCCATGATTCTCATGAACGTGCACATTTGAAGCCAAGTTGGAATTTACAACCATTTATCATAGCAAAATACATAGCGTATACAGCAGTAATAAGATTGTTATTAGTAATCAAATCTCCTAAGCTTATAAAATCCTCTTATTTTCCCATTCCTTGATTGTAATGCGTTTATCTTAGTGCTTGAATATAATCTTTATTACAGCCAGAAGTCAAATATAAACAAAACAAATATATGTATATGTATATAACTTTGTGTATGTGCATGTGTGCGTGCATGCCTTTGGGTCAGTCTTGACTCCTGATCACAAGAAAAGATGGATGGTACATATGAAAACACAAAATTGAGCAACTTGAGAGGATATATCTGGATCCTACTCAAACAAAAGAAACAACAAATCAAAGTTCTGTTCTCTACCAGGGAATTTCTTAAGGATAGGATGGATATAAGAAATCTGGAATTCCCTATAGAGAGAGCAGAAAAGATGCAAATGGATAAGGGACTCACTGAGCCATTCCCACAGGAACATAAGCATTGGGCACTTCTCACACTTTGAAGCCTAGTAGGCAGAGGTTCTCCGAAGAGAGTCCTAGAGAGTGAAGCTTGTCGTTAGGTGGTGGTGGTGGTTGTTTTTTTAGCCAACTTAACTTAGAGTGGTCTCCAAGAGCCAGTGGGGCCACTAGGAAAACATTAACCTTAGCCAAAGGTTAAATAGATAGTACCAGGCTCTAGCATCCACAGAGACCAAGTCCATCTCTAAGCATAAAGCAGTGTTCTCAATACATCTTGGAACCACAAAAAAAGCTCTAGTAAATTAAGCAATTAGTACATTGAACACCTTCAAGATTATTAAGCTTGAAAAGATTAAGAATGAGAGTAGGAGGGAGCATGCTTGCCTTTTTAACAATTTTACTGCTGCTTCTTTTTTACATCCAGATCCCAATAGTAGAATCTGAAATCAAGAAAGAAGCTGGTGAGCTGAAACCTGAGGAGGAAATCACTGTGGGTCCAGCCCAAAAGCTGGTAACTGAAATGGGAACTTATGCTACACAGAGTGCCCTTAGTAGCTCCAGACCTGCCAAAAAGGAAGAAGAGAGGTGATTACGTTTTTGCTGTTCTTAGGATGATTTATATACACATATAATGTGTCTTTTTTTTTTTTTTGCACAAGTCTCTTAATGTGATTTCTTATTTTATCTTTCATAATATCTGTACTGTACTTGATGTTTTTATTTCTGCTCTGGAGTTTAGAATGTAATGATAATAATTTATTGTAAAGGCAATTATTTGAAAAGATAACCGCAACAGGTTTTTTTCTTATGCATTTTTGGACAGAACAGATGATTTAGTAAGTATTGTGCAAAGGATGAAATTCTTTGTCATTGAAGAGTTGTCAGCAGACTTTTCTATTTGCCAGTGTAGTTCACTTTACTCATCTATTTTAAAGCCCCCTCTTCCCCCAACCCTTAGAGTGGAGTTAGAGGGTGAGGAGTAAAAAGGAATTGCAGAGAGATGGGAATTTTTTTTTCTGTGAGTTCTCTTGATAGAAGCATTCCTCCTGTGGAACAATTAATAAGATGACCCTACAATTTTTATAAATAAAATCTTATTACAGAATTCCTTGGAAAGACGGTACTTTTTTAGCAAGTGGCCATGAATTAAAAATCATAGTGAGCTTATAGCACCTGCACGTTGGCAGAATCATGCACAAAGAGAATCTTACAGTACAGGCACAAGGCATGTATGCAATATTTTTATAAAGGAACTAGTTGTGTGCAGCTTGAAGAAGCCTTCCTACAGTGCTTGTTGCAATCAAGTGGTTTATGGTGAAATGTCTTGACCAGCTTCTGGTACTGTTTGAACCAGATTGTTTCTTATAATTGGTCACTTCATGGATACTGTTGTAATCAAGTTTTACAACTGGAATAACTATGCTATTAACCTAATATCATTTGTAGTTTGTTTCGGGTGGTTCTTTTGAGAAAGCAAACAAATGCATGACTACAGTTCTTTCTGCATGTTAAAAGTGTTACAGCTTTCAGCTTCCTCTGCACTGTATTACATCAACTGCAGCAGTACCAGAAAGGCACTCAAGTGGGCAGAATTCCTCCTTCTCTCTACTCTTAGCCCCCTAAAAAGCCTATATAGAAGATCAAAATTGTCTTACAAGAAAGACCAAGCATGTGACACAGGGGAGGCTACAGTTGGTGAAGGTGTCATGGAAAACTGAGATAAGACAGCTTGCATAGGAAGCCTTCTCAATTGCATAAGCTCTCCTTCCCCACATTTTTATAATCCACCCCCCCCCCCCCCATTCTCATCTCTAGGTGTTTCATGTGATGGTCCTTTGACCAGTGGCTTTTCAGGAGGCTGTGATGAGAAAGGGATGAAAGTCTTGCATGACTCCTTTAGCACCACATTTGGTAGAATCTGTTATAAGGGAAGAATGTACCATTGCCATCCCTTCATGCAGAGGACAACAATTTTCTTAGGTGTCAAGCCTGATAATTTAAGTCTCAAAAAGTTTGCAGCATTCTCTGCCCAAATATTTCCCACAAAAACATTGAAAACCTGGCAAGATTTTAGTATTCCCATACTAGAGCTAGAACCCCAGAAGCTTGTGAGATTTCAGCTATTTGGTGGGTTCATAGATGCATTCTAGAAGCTGAAATCTCACCAAGAACACCAATTTTCTGCCCTGTTCTTACTCACTTTTGGAGGGAGATGGAACAGATAATTGACTTTGTCACTGACTAATTGTGAGTTTCTGTTCCCATATCTCTTTGGTATATATTACTAAGATGGGCACATGCCTTTTATCAGCCAGTATCTGTGGCTATCTAGAGCTACTGAACTACCTACGTAAATTTTCCTTTTGTATATAAACTAATGATCTCTTCAGCAGCTAAAACATTGATGAAAGAATCTTAGATCCAGGAGACAGAGAGGTCAGAGTTCCCAAAAGTATTTGAAACTCAAGTTCCTGTATTCATCGTCATCTTGTCTGAGGAAAGTTTTGTCACAACATGAAAATAATTTTAGCATAATTTAGCATTTTAAATATCATTTATAAATCCAGTAGGATACTATTAATGTATAAGAATTCCTTCCTACAGCTAAACTAAAATAGAATACATGGGATTGCCAGCTGCTCCTTTTCTAAATGTTAAGTCTACTTTTCTTTGTAGACCTCCACTAAGAGGGTTCTTGTTGGATGGGGATTTCTTTGTTGCTGCTTCCCTTGCGACAACTCTGACCAAGATTGCTTTACGTTATGTGGCTCTGGTTCAAGAAAAGAAGAAACAAAATGTAAGTTATTTTTCTCTGACATATTCATACGGGCTTTGTTATCATTAAATTCCAACTTTTAGGCAAAAGCTGTACACCCATGTCACTTATGGTTCTTTGCAGGCTCATGTATATGGAGATACAACTGACCAAACTGTTTGGTGTCAGGATAATACGTTACTGATGCATAGGGTTCCAAAGGCAGCAGCCTGCTTCACATAACCCAGTAAACTCTGCCTTAGCGTATTTGAAACAAATCAAGGGAGACCGTAGGTTGTAAAACTGTCTTATCTATATAATTAATTTAGAGAGAAAAAGAGACGGTGTTACCACAAACCACAGTTTAGATCCTGGATGACTTTTTAAACTGTGATGGTTGGAAATTGTATGCCAAAGCATCTGCCCTATAGCAAGAGGGAAGGCTTTATTATGGTTTTTCTTTTGGGGCTGCCTGGACATATTTAGTGTGATGCAGCCTGTGTCTTGTGGCTGCTACTCTTTGGGGTCTTAATTCAGTCTTTCATGCCATTTTGAAAAAGAGAATAGTGGAATGCATGGAATTAAAAGAGATGCAAGTTGTATTATTATCATCTCTCTCTGTTCCAATTTAGTCTTTTGTAGCTGAGGCAATGCTAGTTATGGCCACTATTCTCCATTTGGGCAAGTCATCTCTCCCCAAGAAGCCAATCACAGATGATGATGTGGATCGGATTTCCCTGTGCCTGAAAGTGCTCTCAGAATGTTCCCCTCTGATGAATGATATTTTCAACAAGGAGTGTAGGCAATCCCTTTCTCATATGTTGTCTGCTAAGCTGGAAGAGGAGAAGCTGTCTCAGAAGGTGAGATTTCATCTGCACATCTATCCTTAAGATTTTTGGAAAGCTTCAGTTCTGTGCCAAGGTCAAGGACCAATTCTTAGAAGAAGCGTGTAGGATTCAGCCTTTTCCTTTCGGTTTACACTTCTTTTAACCATTTCTTATTTTTTCTTATGCCAGAAAGAGTCTGAGAAGAGGAACGTGACCATTCAACCAGACGATCCTATTTCTTTTATGCAGCTTACTGCTAAAAACGAAATGAACTCAAAAGAAGATCAATTTCAGCTCAGTCTTTTGGCAGCTATGGGAAACACTCAAAGAAAAGAAGCTGCTGATCCACTGGCATCCAAGCTCAACAAGGTAACGTAAACTTGGATTCTTCCCAGGCAGTTCTTCAGCAGGGAAGTATCTTACCTCATGTTTAATAGTGAAAGGTAATGAAAGCCTTGGAGGAAACTCTGCAAATAAGGCTTAGCTGTAGGTGAAGGGAAACTGATGACGTGGTTTCCTAAACAAAACAAGGAAGTGCTACTAGAACTGTAAATATATAGTTTATTTAACTGTGTGGTTTAGTCTTTCCATGTATGGGTTGCTGTGCCAGTGAGAAAGAGAGTAATTGTATTTTGGAATGAATCGTTTTAATGGCTTTGGGATATTGGCAAGTTTAAGAGGGGCTCATAGAGCTAAAGGGAATTAAATATTATTGGTAATAAAACAGATGATCTGCACTTATTTTCCAAAATTCTTAATCAACTTTTTGATAAGACAGCAACACCAAAGTGCCATGCGTGGATACTCAGGCAACTGCATTATCTTCACTGAGGTTATTCTGGTAGAGGGCTGTCAATTGCTGCCTAAGTATCTCCTTATCCTTGACAGGTGACTCAGTTGACAGGTTTTTCAGATCCAGTCTATGCAGAAGCATATGTCCATGTCAACCAGTATGATATTGTGTTGGATGTGCTTGTGGTAAACCAGACGAGCGATACATTGCAGAATTGCACGCTAGAATTGGCTACATTGGGTAAATAACCCCCCATTTTGACACTTGTGTACAGTTACTTTTTTTTTTTTCTGAATACTTTTTTCCATGTTTTTCATTAACATTGTCTGTGTGTTCCCTTCAAACCATTTTAAATAGGCGACTTGAAGCTTGTGGAAAAACCATCTCCTCTGACCCTTGCACCACATGATTTTGCTAATATAAAAGCGAACGTGAAAGTAGCTTCCACTGAAAATGGAATTATTTTTGGCAACATTGGTAAGTGTTCTGTTTTATATATAATAAGGGATTTTGAAAGTTTGACACATCAGGTCCCTGTTGAGAGAAAATGAATGAATGGGTGGATGAATTATAATATATTGTAATATAGGAGTTAATCAAGAGCACTTAAAATATTCAGGAATACTATTTTCAGAAAGGTGTCTCTTTTTAGAAATGAAATGATGTGTTTCATTCAGTTTTAAGACTCACAACATATATGCTGACTTTTTTTCTCTTTGTTTTTAGTGTACGATGTTTCTGGGGCAGCCAGCGATAGAAACTGTGTTGTTCTCAGTGACATACACATTGACATCATGGATTACATCCAGCCTGCTACTTGTACTGATGCTGAGTTCCGTCAGATGTGGGCAGAATTTGAATGGGAAAACAAAGTGAGCTCTATAAATTGTTTCAATATTTACACTATATTTTTATTATTAAACATTTTAAAGAAAGAAACCATATCACCCATGAAGGATAAAAGACGTATAAAAGAATGGAAGTGTAAAGTACAGTTAATAAGGTACAAATAAGTAAACATGGGATCTAAAATGTCACAGAGATTACACTTTTTCAAATATTGTTAGTAATTTATAAAGTTGTGTTATATCACTGGAGGAAAAACTAAAAATCACTATTAAGATTTAAATTAAGAATACCTGGTTAACATAGTATAAATCATTAACTATAATTATAAGCTATAATAAATTAGATCAACAGCAGGGATCCAATGAGCATTTATACTGTAAGCTGTATATAAAAGAACTTTACAGGTGAGTGAGTGATCTTGTCTGTACAAATACCTCTACACCAGAAGTGTGCACGAAATGGAAAATGTGGGAAAGGCTGCAATATTTAAAGAGATCCCAATTAGATTTTTGCTGGAGCATTTTTGGTTTAAAATAGTCTGCAGTCTTTTAAATCATATACAATTCTTCAAATATATTAGAAATGGCTTTTTTGTGATATTGCATACTCCCACTATAGTCAGTCTCATACCTCTGAAAAAGATAAAAGTATTGGTTTATATCGCAGATAAGTAAACATTATTTCTTTTCTGTCCATGTTCCCTCTCAAATAATGAGTCACAGTACCTGCCAGTAATGCCAGAACTGGCTCTAGAGCCTACAGGGGATGGGACCACTACCGCTCTTTCTAGCCCCTTTCTCCCCCACTCCTTCTTCCCCCTCCTCATATAGCAGAGTGGCAAGGAAGAACAGATTGCTTTTGTCAGAAATCTGAACTCCTTGCAAAGAATTTTTGAAATAAACAGAGAGCCACAGGCTGCTTATCTTTGATTTATATAATTCAATATTGAAACCACCACCCACAAAAATATTAATAAAAGTTTGTTTGTTTATTTTATTAAATTTATTATGGCTGCCCATTCCAGAAGACTGGGTGGCTTCGCATCCTTGAAGTGATATGTCAAAAGAACTGAAAACTAAGGTAGTTTTCTGAAATTGTAGAATACAATTGATGGTAACACTTAGAAACCCAAATGATGTTTTATGAAATCTGAGTTTAAAAACTCAGATGTTTTCAACTATTTCTTATCGATTGAAAGATAACTTGATAAGTCAATGTGTATTTATTTTTGAAGGTTACGGTGAATACCAATATAGTGGATCTGAATGAATACTTGCAACATATATTAAAATCAACTAACATGAAATGCCTTACCCCAGAAAAGGTAAGACCTTTTATCCAGATCTGGGATTAGAATGGGGCTTGCTTGGTACTTCTGTCTTTCTGACCCTTTTTCCCACCTACCCATCTCCTACACATATCTGCTGAATTTTTTTTTCTTGGGGCTTAGATTCTTGGAATGGGATGGGGTATGTTGATGGCAAAGGATGCCAGTGACAAGTGGAGTGCTTTTGCTAAACATTCTGACTGAAGGGTTTACTGATATTATGTTAAGGATTTAATGGGTTTAAAATTTGCTTTATTTTGGTTTCACTGTCAGTTCATGTAAATCTGTTCTTGAATAAATAAGGTATGTGTATGTTTATTGCTTTTTGGATGTAATGTAATGGAAAAAAAAGGTCAGGCATTAAACCACAGGCCTGCTCAGCTATTAAGCTTCAAGGGGAAAATATACTTTTATAAACGTATCAAATGTTGTTTGCTAGGCACTTTCTGGTTATTGTGGCTTCATGGCTGCCAACCTATATGCACGCTCCATATTCGGAGAAGACGCACTTGCAAACGTCAGCATTGAAAAGCCAATTCATCTTGGACCTGATGCCCCAGTCACAGGACACATAAGAATTCGAGCAAAAAGTCAGGTAATTATATTTCTGTGGAGCTCTCTCCTTAAATTTGTGAACTTTTCACAATGTTTGCTTTTAATTTACCATTTATCATTAACCCAATGAATAATCTGCTGTATATTGACTTATATAGCACATTATCCTGAATGAATTCTTCAGACTACAGGGAACACCCTGTAAATCTTTGTAGAATAAACACATAAATCTGTCATGAGGAGAAGAATTGATGAAGTAGACCCAGTCCAAAAAAGAAGTAGGAATTTTCTGAACTGCCATGAACTGTTGCATTTACATGATGGCTTCTGGGACCTTTCTTCATACCTCACTATATATGTATCTCCTGAAAAGCTGCTGAGTATATTTGAGAAACTTTTAAAAGTATTTATAATTCAGTGCAACCAGGTATCATTAGAAATGTGTTGATTTTCTGATGCTTGCATTGAAATACTTGAGTTCCCTTCATTCCCAATTACAGTTGGGTTGGCAATTAATGTGTGCAAAAATTCAGAATCTCAAAATAAAACTTATCCCTCATTGTACTTGACAAACTTCAGGAAGGATTCTGCAGTTACTTTAGAACCTATGAGCTGCCAAATGATAAAAATCAGCAATGTTGTGACATACCAATTCCATTAATTTTATTTATTTATCAAATTTGCACACTGCTGTAATAGTATACCCTCGAATGTAATTTTTTTCCAAAGCTTTAGGATATCAGAACATAATAAAATTACATTTAAATTCATTCTGACAAAAAACATATAGATGAGAGTCTAATTAATAGATGTTTTCAATGATGGGTTTTTCCCGTCTTGGCCCATTATGCACCCTCATAATCTGGGAAGCCATGGGGAGGGGGAGGAGTACTGTCATAGGGTGCTGTCCCTCATGATTAGGGACCTTTTGCAGTACTGAATTGTTCTCTGAGTGGGTTTTGATTTGTATAGCATCTAATTGAGAAGTTTCTATGAAATGAAATGCTTAAGATTGTAACTAAAAGTTAAATGACTAAAAGGCTTTACCCAAAAGTTTTCTGGGCTGTAGTGGTAAGAGAAATTAGGAAAAAATGTGTTCAGTACTGAACTGAAGGGTTAACTGTGATTTAATTATTTCAGGATTTTCTTATAAAATGCTCCAATCTTCCTTAAAATCTTTTCAAGTGTCATGTAGATGCAGACTTTGGGAAAAAATATTTCCCTTACATGTGAATTACTGCATATCAAAATTGTTATTTAAATTGTGATTATTATCTTTTTTACAGGGAATGGCTCTGAGTCTTGGTGATAAGATCAATCTCTCTCAGAAGAAAACTAATTTATAAATTTAAGATTCTTCTGATCATTTACAACTAAATGCTTGGAATTTTGCTTGTTGGATCAGAACATTTTACATCTTCTATGTTTTTTGGTTGTAGAAGCTGATCTTGTATTGAATGCATTCCAGCAAATAATTTGTAGGTTTTACTTATCATCCAAGATCACTGTTGATAAAACTTCAAATCTATTTTTTCTCTATGTTCTTAGGAGTCAATTTGTCTAGTCTCTTATATGTACTCTTTCCAAACTAAAATAAAATACAATTCTCTATAAGTATGTTGTTTTACTTGCACATTAGATCTACATTATTGAGATTTTAAGAAAGGTTTTATAGTAAACTTTAGGAGACACTATGAGCAAAATTAGGATTTCTTGTCATACACACATAGACTTTCTTCATATGAACCAGATGCCCTTACCAGCAAGGAGGCTATGTTTCCTAATGCAGTGTGCTTTCCAATAAGCAATGCATAAGCAGTCTAGCTCCCTCTGTGTCATCAAACTTATAAGGCTATGTATGCAAATGGGATTTTTTTTTTTTTTTTGGCATAAATTGACAAAACTGAGGATGGGGTTTCCTATTGTATCCTGTTTCAGTAGATTCAAAATGGATGACTACCGTAATTCAAGCAGCAGCTGTAAGTGGTGTTGGGGTAGGTGCTACTGAAATCAACATGCTTAGCATTGTAATAGTCCATACTGAGATCTAACGCTCTGAAAACACTTATTTGCTTCCTTTCTAAATAGGAATGATGATGATGATGATGCCACCCAACTCCCAGTGAAAGTGCAATCAGTATTCACAGGGCAGGGGGAGAAACCGGGTGTCATTGAAGCATGGATCAGTATGATTGTTGGGCATGGGTAATATAATCACAGCAAGAAACATTTATTTAGGGTGCACATATCTTTTAGATTATCATTGCTGAAGGCAGAAAAATTGAGAACCCCAACTACAGGAAAATCACAGCTATTTTTTTTTTTTCCATATTATTTATATTGAAAAGTAAGCTCTAGCTTAATTCTAATAGGATTCCACCTTGAA
Source organism: Liasis olivaceus (assembly GCA_030867105.1). Lineage (NCBI taxonomy): Eukaryota > Metazoa > Chordata > Lepidosauria > Squamata > Pythonidae > Liasis > Liasis olivaceus. The sequence goes on along the minus strand of CM061349.1, from coordinate 94,131,593 downwards.
GAAATCATGAAATTAAACCTTAGTTTTTCAGTGAAATTAAATAGTGGTAAAGTTAGAAAACATGCACATAAATATTTTAGCAGCTGTTTAGCATGTTTAGTGTGCAGATGTAACAGCCTCAGAATCATATTTGTTTGTATCAATGTTTAGCCCATTTTTCAATTAAATATAATCCCAATTTTGTTTTGATGAACAGCCTAAGACAAATTTATGGGTATAAAATGGCACCAATGTCTTTAGGTATGATAATTACAGGTAGTCCTTGCTTAATGACCGTAATTGGGACCAGAGTTTCCATTGCTAAACAATGTCGTAAAGTGCAACATCATGTGACCACATTGCTTAGTGACAACAATCCCAGCAGTCCCCATTGCTGAAAAGTGAAGATCATGGGTTGTTAAGCACGGACCTCACGTGGCCGTGACTTGTGACTTCTTGCTGGCTTTCCACAAGGAAGTGAAGCTGGCAGGAAGTCAAGTCCTGGGCGGCTTGCAAGCGGGCCAGTGGGTGGGTCAGTGGTTTAGAGTGAAGCTGGGTGGGAGGGTGCTGTGATGCGAGAGTGTGGGCTGGGGAGGGGGTGCTGCAGCGCAAGTACATGTGGACGGGAAGGGGTGCTGTGGCACCGCATAACTGCCTGTGGGCAGGGGATGCTGCAGTGCTGCACAAGTGCATGTAGACAGGGAGGGGGTGCTGTCGTACGGCTGGGTGGGTGGACACAGAGTGTGGGTAGGGGATGCTGCAGGTGGGCATGCATTATGGAGTATGAGATCCCTGGGATCTCGTACTCTGTAATTGGGCTCCTCGGGAGAAAAAGGAGCAGAAGTGACTTACAACCTTCCCTGCCAACTTCCCCATTGACTTTGCTTGTGGGAAACCAGCAGGAAAGGTCACAAATGGTGATCATGTGACCACAGCATGCTGCAACTGTCATAAGTGCGAACTGGTTGCCAAGTGTCTGGATTGTGATCATGTGACTGCAGGCGTGCTGCAGCTGGAACTTTGAGGACCGGTCGTAAGTACCATTTGTTAGACAATTAGACAAGAGTTATGGAAGATAGTTTTTACATATGATAACTGCTGCAAGATTATTATATGCACAAAAATGGAAAGACTCAAATGGCTGATGAAGATGACAGTATTAGCAGAAATGGCAAAATTGACTTGTCTGATCAGTGAAAGGACAATAACCACATTAATTTGTGACTGGAAACCCCTTACTGACTTTCTGCTGAAAAAAGAAAATGAACTTGATTTATGACTTTTATAGTTAGAAAGAGAAAGAAGAAAATTATGTTGTAACCTTTGAGAGAGGGTAAAATGTAAATGGACTTGTAACTGCTGTTAAGAAATTCAGAAGCCACTTCTTTATAACTTTTTATTTTCTCCTTTTCCTTTCTTTGTACCTTTTTTCACTTAATTCTTTTTATTTCAAAATTTGTATTGTTTTTATTCTCTTAAAAATTTCTCTAATAAAAATTATATGTAAGTAACTACTACTTGTTTAGCACCGTCGCAACTTTGAACAGCCGTTGAACAAGTGGTTGTTAACCTGGGACTACCTGTATCTCAAATAATGTTCATATGCTGGAAGCTGCAGACAGAGTCCTCACAATCATGCTCTGACATTTCACAACTGTTTTACAACCACTGCATAAAACACAGTGCTAGACAGATAAGGCATTAGTTGATGAAATAATTACATTCTCACAATAGTTTTGTAATTACTTAGGCTTTGGACTTAAGCACATTCTTAACCCTTTAAGTTGGATTTGTTTTCTTTGGACTTGTGATCTTCAGGTGTAAATGCTTAGCAAAATTTTCAGATCATGAAACAGAACTTCAGGTCATTCAAACAATAGTATGTTTGCACTATGAGCAATTCCTTTATATTAAATGAAAATGAAAGTCAAACATTCAGGTAAGGATGAATCACTGCTGGATTCACATACAGCGTGAAGATGCGGCTTACTGAAGAACCCAAAATTTGCTAGGTTCCCACATAATAATCAACCAAAACAACCAAGCCGTATTATGGCTTAACATGCTGTGTAAACCTGACCATTCCTTGTGATGCAGCTTTGATGCAGACTTGTAAATTGAGCCGTGCTCCAACGAGAATGGCGCCTGAATCTGATAATATTCGGGGATGTTCAAGACTAATTTTTACTTGCCCAAGATGGATACATAGTTCTAATCAACCAGCCCCAATTCAAGACCCACATGTAATTCTAATCTCAATGTGTTGTTCCAGAACTTAAAAGGTTTCCATATAAATGTTCTCTGCCATCTTGGTGATATTACAGCAGCTGCTTCATGTTCTTGTCCTGAGTGGTTCTGGGCGGCAGTCCCTCTTTTGCAAATTGCAGTTGTGACCAGCAGGATTATTTCTCTATGCTGTCATTACCATTCTTATTCCTGCTTTTCTTTTCATTCCCCTCTTTTTTCCAGCCTGTCTCTTCCTTTTGAAACATAGGTTATTGTAATTATTTCGTTTCATTTGAAATCAACTTTTTTTTTTCATTTTTCAGTGGGAGTTTTATTTAATGGCCTTCATGTATTTATCCCTCCTACAAATAATTGTTTCAGAGCCCCTTTTTTTAACAGTGAAAACTATCATTTTATGTGTCTGTTTTATTTCTGTCTTTTCGCCTAATAAACAGAATACCCCCTGCTCTATTTTGTCCCTATTGATCCATGTGTGTGTATGTTCACAATTAGGTTGTTTTCTCCCCCTCTATTACTCTCTTTCTGCTGGCCCATGATTTGTGTCTATCAAAAGACTCAGGTAAGAGTCATGCCATGGGCAGGAATCAGTCTTAAAACGTCCAGGTTTGGGGACAGCTACTATTTCCTTTGGGCCCCCAAGGTTGAAGGGTTGTGGGACAGGCCAGGGTGAAACTGGCAGCACCGGAGCCAAGTTTTCTGCCACATTCCTAGTTCAGCAGAAGGTCCAGAGAAATGGCAGGACATCCTCATGGCTCCACAAGGGTTCAGGAAGAGTAGGAGGTTTTCTGCAGCCATAGACCTCCCCCTGTAGGGGGTGAGCGCAGGTGCTCCCAGTGGTCTTACCACCTTCATCCTGGGAACAGAGTGAAGTGATGGCATATTCTAGTTATCTCTATGCACTGCTGCTAACGTTCAGAATGATGGAAAGCATGAAGACCATTACTGTACCAGCAGGTGGATGTAGTATTTGAAGAGGCATTATCCCATGCATTAGATTATAGGAGAGGCCCAAAAATCAGGCAGCAAAAGCCTTGCAGTAGCAGAGCAGAAAAAGCTAAGTCCCCTCCACCGCAAAAGATTACACATTTTCAACGTTATCTTCTACCTGATGATATCATTGCAGCATTGGACATGGTCACAGAAGCCAAAAGTAAAATAAAAAATGAGTGCATTCATCAGCTGGGAAAAAAATGTCTATCCCACACTATTTAACACATTAAAAATAATCTGAAAGCTGCCTCATGCAAATAATATACGTGTGAAGAAATAATGGGGACTAATTGAGGGTGTTCTCCATGCTGGTACATCTCTCATTTTAGATCACTGCATCTGGTTTTTTATGCCTCTTCCTTAGTAAGTGATAACTTTCTTTTTTTATTTTTTTACCATTACAATGTGTGTTCTCACTTAGAAATGTTTGTGAGTTCTTCAATAATAAAATGCTTATGTTGCCATGGGAACATTGTCACTTTTGGAAAGGGTAATTATGATGTGTTGGAATGCCAAGGAAATCTGTTCTGCCATCATGCTGATATGAGGAACAAATAGATATTCATCTGTAAGTCATTAAGGGCCATTTATTTATGAAAAAGGAAGCCTCAACTGTAAATTTATACATAAATGAGAAATGGAAAGTTGCACCTGAGCGGACAATTCAGGGTATTGCTTCCTGTCCCAAGATTTTCTGTAATAAAAAAGGAATAGGTCAAAAAACATTTTGTCCCATTAGTCAGGAACAATTTTGTAAAAGATATTGTACAGGCGAGGAAATGTCTGAAGTAAATTACACTGTAATGAGGTTTATTCTAATAACAATTATTGTTTGGCTTGTTCTCTGAGTGTTTTTGCAAGTCCTTCTTTTACAGAAATGATCATCTCTGCAAGTTCCCTTGTTCAACTGTTTGACATTCTGCAGCTGTCTTAGCTTGATTCTACAGACTACATGCATTTTTCCTCTTCCTCAGTACATTTCAAGAAGAGGTAACATCTCCATCAGCTTCCCACAATTGCTTCCTGTCACCTGAAAACAAAATTAGAATTTAACACAATGTGGAGAAAATAGAATTTTTTCAATGAAGGTAAAATTTGCCAGGAAACCATATACAATTTGTGGCCTACGTTTTGTTCATTTCCTCTTCCTGAATGGATAGTACTCTCAAGATCCATTCATTTCAGGCAGGCTATAAATATATAAATATATTTAAATAAATTAATATTGTTAACAACCCTAATTCCTTAACTAAGAAAAATGTCTATCAAGTCCAGCACCTTCCTACAATTACTTGCCAAAAGGTTCTGGGCAGCTCAAAACTAAGTCTTACTAGGAATAATCCTCCCTTGCTGATGTAACTTGTTCCCTGCTGAGGGACGAGTCATAGGACCAACTGCAGGGCTGCTGTGAGGAATATTCTAGGCATCTAGCAGATAAAATTATTTGGATGTGCTTGGAGTTGGACTCTGACTAGACTAGACACTATCAAGGTGATAGAAGCAAGGTCTTGTGTGGGATGTGATTAAACCTGTAACTCCTGAGGAGGTGCGCAGGATTCTTGAGTCTACTAACCCAACCACGTATGTATTAGATCCATGTCCTTCCTGGTTGGTGAAGGGTACTCAGAGGTAGTGGTGCAACCCCTCTTCAAGAGGCCTCATCTGGACCAAACTATACTGTATACTTCTTATGGAAGGTTGGGGAGAAGATGGTGGGGATGCCACTGCAGAGGACCCCGGAAAAAAACAATTATCTGGAACCTTTTCAGTTAGATTCAGGCACAGAGATAATACTGGCACAGAATTGGTCACACTTGATGATGTTTGGCAGAGCTAGAATGGATGTAGTACAGGTAGTCCTCACTTACCAACCATAATTGGGATTGGCAACTCCATTGCTAAGCAACATGGCCATTAAGTGAAATGTCACGGGACCATGCAGGATTTAGGATGTCAGTTCTGCTGCAATCATTAAGTGAATCACCATGCATCATTGCGCGCAACATCATGTGGCAGTCACTTGCGACTTCCTGTGGGCTTCCTCATTGACCTTTCTTGTTGGAAGCCAGCTGTGAAGGTCACAAATGGTAATCATGGAACACTGAGGCCATTGTAAATGCATGCCATTTGCAAAGCGCCCAAATTGCAATCATGTGACCTGAAGGACATTACAGTGGCTGCAACTTCGAGGACTGGTTGTAAACCTACTTTTTCAGAACTGTCGTAACTTTGAATGATCACTGAAGGAGGCAGTCAGTAAGTAAGGACTACCTGTAGAACCATCCTGTTTCTTCTTGATCTCTCAGTGATACCATTGACCATGATATCCTCCTGTTCTACTTGCAGGGATTGGGAATGGGAGGCACAGTGCTGCTATGGTACACCTCCTTTCTCTATGGGTCAGATCCAGTCAGGGTTGACAGGTGTAAGGGATATCTCAGGGTTTGGTCCTTCTGTTTAACATCTACATGAGGCTACTGGGCAAGATCATCCATCAGTTTATGGTCAGGTATCATCAATATATAGTTGATACCCAATTACACATACACTCTAGACCAACCAAGCAATGCTGTCAAGATCTTGTTAAGTGTCTAGAGAGTATGGGGGAACTGGATGGAGACAAGACTAAGTGGCTCTAGGTTTCTGACCCCTTGGGGCTGGGAATCTTTCAACTTTAATCCTGAAAGTGCTAAGTCCAGCAGCTGTGGCTAAGAAGCACAAATCCATCTTGTACACTAATTGTGCCCTTACCTGGACAGGGAGGCCCTCCAGACAGTCACTCATGCTTTGATCACCTTGCACGCAGACTATTGCAATGCCCTATACATGGGGTTACTTGTGAAAAGTATTCAGAAACTGCAGCTAGTTCAGAATGCAGCACATGAGCAATTATGGGTATACCTTTGCTCCATGAGTTGTACTGTTTACAAGTAGGCTTCCAGGTGCAGTTCAAGGTGCTAGTTTTTTACCTATAAAGCCTAGTTATCTACAGGACTGCCTGTCTTCTGTGGTTTCCACCCAGCTTGTATGATCAAACAGAGTTGGCATGTTCCAGGTCTCATCTATTAACCAGTGTCATCCAATGAGTCCTAACAAGCATGCCTTCTCTATCGCAGTACCTGCCTCCTGGATCACCTGGCCCCTAAGATAGTATGTCTGGCCTCTGACCTGGCCATTTTTAAAAGAGTTGGGAAAACTTGGCTTTTTCCCCAGGCCTTGGGTTAGAGTGAGTGGTGGGTCCTGTGTTTTATCGTTTTTCAACAGTTGTTCTTCTTCCAGATGCTTGGGTTTTTAATTGTATTTTAGGATTCTTTTTACTTTATGTCACCTAGAGTTGTTATAGAGCTGTGTGACCTTATACATTTAATAAACAAACAATAAATGGGATAGGTCTGAAAACACCAGTGTGGAGCCCAGAGGGTTCCAATGTACCCACAGATACATCTCTTGGTATCTGCCAAGCTATCAGCTAGACCTGACCTATTATATTAACATATTATTTTAATTTTTGAAAATAAAAGCTAGCATTTTGTTAGCCTCCAGCTCCAATTGCTATTTTCAAGAATATTTCTGGGCTGCACATATGGAATCTTAGAAAATTAAAGAGAAAAATAAAGAGTTGTTTTGGTTGGCAGTGTGCCCATATGCCCAGAAAAAGGACAAAGGTAAGCAAGGGCAAGAGACTTCCTGGAAGGATGGGGTAGAGAGATGGATGCAGAGTAATTGTTAATTAATGCCTGCTTTGTACCTGGCTACGTCTTCTGGATCAGCCACTTTGTGAGAACACCCAAATACTCTCATAATTCCAAATCCAGTGGAATTATAAATGCTTAATTCTGACTAAATTCTTGCAGTCTCAAAACCCTCATATTACATCTCTCTCTGCAACTTCTGTCCATAAATGACAGTTATATTTATTAAGGAGATTCTAAATTTCTCTTTTACTAATGCTTTCATTCATTAATGAATGCCATGGTGTTCAGATTATATGTGTGTTCTTCTAGATCATAATGGAGTTACTAAATTGAATTCTTCCAATTTAGAAGAATTGGAGGAAGAAAGAGAGAGGCTGTCTTTAGAATAGTATTTATGGTCCACTTTCCTTTTCTTAAGCTCTCAGACCAGAGACATATACGGATGTCACATTATGCCATGCCCTTGTGTACATGATTTCCACAACTTCCAGAGAGAGATACATACAAATATGATGTTACTCATTTTTCAGCATGGTTATTACTAAAGAAAGCAAAAACTGCATTTTTTAAAGAATATAATGTAATTTGGATTACCATTCATCTGCCAAGGGGAAGATTCCATATACATACCTGGCA